>OU342743.1:499222846-499822846 GCA_910589775.1 Avena eriantha
GCAGCCCCCAGTTCAGGTGGTATGTCCTCCTCAGAACGGCGTGGTGGTGCCATCCTGTGATTGATATAAAACACAAGTCATTACTATAATGGAGAATAATAATAATCCAAAATAGTACCAAAATGGAATTAACCAAGATTAAAGGATACAATTCACTGAGATGATATTAAAATATCGACAAAGTTCAAAGCACCTAGAAGATATTAAGCATATCGCACACGACTGAACAAGGAGTGTGGTACACAAGCTAACAAAGAAAAAAAATCCGCAAATTTCGGCATTAAAATACCACTATATGCGCAAAACCACTTAACGAATCAAGATTAGTAACTCTACCCATTCAATATACAAGAGCGAATGATAAAAGTAGTGGTATGGTCGCGACTCCATCCCGCACTCAAATCATTACTCCGCACATGAATAAGTAAAACACATATCCCAACACCTTCTTCTTAAGATGAACCTAAAGATTAGTAACTATGGAAACGAACACCCCAAACAAGATAACGTCGGATAACAAAGAGTAAGACAGATCGCATCGGTATAAAACGAATCGGATAGATCGCGTCGGTTTACAAAGGACTATCGGTATGGAATGTACCAACAGTTGATAACCAACAGGAAGATAGTGATGACATTTGGATGCAACAGATAAACAAAGAATTCACACACACACACACAACCTATGGTACTACGGAACCCAGAACACGTGAATCCTAGTTTGAATTTTTAGAAGAGGATTGAAAACGTTACACTTCCTTACCAGAAAAAGGGTGGGTGGGTGGGTAAGAAGAAAAATGGAAGCAGTCCTACTCTCACGTTTTGTTTTTCCCTAGTATACATAGCTACCAAAAATATTTGCTAGACTGACAACGACCATTTGGCTGAGACCCTGAAGGGCAGGATGGCTCTGATACCAATTGTAACTACCTCGGTGAATTACGCTCTTAGTTGCATGCCTGGATGAACGAAAGTGGTTAAAATAGTACAGTGGGGCCCAGGGCCACTCACAGGTAGACCTGTCGGCCGTCCTAACCACTTCCAGAACATCGGGACAAGAACGAGCGGCGTAATCGGCAGCAGAAAGGGATCAACTACATACACAAGTGAGTATGTATGCAAGCCACCATACAAGTGTTCACAGAGCCATTCCATCTAAAAGAAATAGAAATATTGCAACGCCATACGGCAAGATCCAAATATCCTAGATAGAGATGATAGTTTAGGATAGCTCCTCATACATCAAACACCAGAGTATCAGGCGGAAGCGGAAAACAAGATCCGAGTACGGATAAGAAGCAAATCGGCATAAGATGCCACATAAATAAATACATCCCGCCCATAGATCTCGCGGATCCCCATCCCCAGAATCTCTACACAAAGTGATCGTTGCCAACATCATCCGTCTCCTCCACCCAGTATCCATCTTGCGAATACACCTGTTCATCTGAATCAAACAATTTATCGTGTGAGACCTTATGGGTACTCAGCAAGTCTTTATGCCTCTAAAGGGGACATATACCTGGGGTGACGCAATTGCAGCAAAAGATAATAACTAACAAGCCTATAGATACTCGCTAACCATACGCCTCACCAAGGATAGACGGATGTCCGTTAATTAGGAACAAAAGTTATAACAGTAGAATTAACAGATCCATCCTCCTTCTCGCTTACCAACGAGAAAGCGAACGAACAACCCATCCGTTGGCAGTTTTATTAACCATTCCATGAGTGTTGCACTGTTTACTAGTCAGGTATTTAGTCAAATTAAAAGCGGTACTTTAGTTATACTTCTCTATGATCGAGAAACTGTGCTCCAAGTCATCCATAACCGCGGACACGGCTTTCAGAAAGATTTACCCTGCAGGGGTGCACAAATAGCAACACACACTCGATCAACCTCGGAAAAACCAACTCAAAACCCAACGAGGTATTCACGACAAAGCGATCATAGGATTCAGAAATATTTGAGGGGGCCACCCCAATAAGCTACCCGCAACGAAGTTGGCCGACTCCGAGACGGACCCAGGGTTTGCGAGAACGGCTGTAAACGACTGGGAACCCGAAAAAGTGACTGGGCTTGTCAATACCGCGAAATCGTGCCGCGATCCAAAACAGTACAGGTGCTCCACGCACAATCTTAAATTAAGCAGTAACATGGCATAAGTACAGGATAGTAATAAAACCCCAAACTAATTGTGGCCCCAAGAAAGAGAAATGAATCATGCTCTGGCTCAGGGGGGGTCCATAAGGCCTCCCGGATGTGGATAGTGCGAATAGTCAAGGAACAGGAATCAAGTACTCGGGGTCCTACGGGACACAAGTGAGCATGAAAAACCAAATAGCAGATATTGCTCACCGGTGCCTCTTTCATTAGTTATCCCATTACTACTCAGGTTAAGTTGTTTAGGTACCTCGTTATCCATCAGACACTCACATATCCTACACATGCTTTTCTACGACTCGCATGGCTCAAACAACTCCTGTAGTAATGGCTCATGGGATTGAGGAACAAGCTTCGGTGGGGTTTAAAAGTAAAGGCTATGCAGTACTTGGGATCCAATTTAATGCAATCACGACTCAATGATGCAAGAATAAGATAGAAGCAATAGGTACTATATGTATGCAAGCATGTGGTAGTGCTTGCCTGGCAGCTCAGTTGAAGCGAGAGATGGATCTGGGTAGAACTCCTATGATTCCTGATAATTCTCCTGCTGGACGTCTATTCGAAGAAGAACCAAACAAACAAGGGCCAACATAAATAAAGTGCACCAGCATATGAATTAAAATGCGACAAGAAAACAAGCATGCCATGATGAATGATGCACAATTTACATGGCAATAAAGTAGCATGGCATGGGTGAGGTGTGGGGACAAGAATAATTTATTTTATTACTTATTTGATCAAGTTTTATTGCCATAAACAGTTCTGATTTTTAATAATGACATGGTGCATGCTTCAATTCAGAACATGGAATGCATAGTTAGAACGGGCTCGTCACGCTAATTGATTTAGACATATTATTTGTCGAATTTGGAGTTGTAGAATTAAAGTTATTAATTTATTAAGAAAAGGGCATTTTATTGTAATTTTAATCATCTCGAAAATTTAAAGTGGTTAAACAACACTTTGAATGGCATATTTGAATTCCTCACATTTTTCTGATTCAAAAACATATATCATTTGTATTATTT
This sequence comes from Avena eriantha, assembly GCA_910589775.1. NCBI lineage: Eukaryota > Viridiplantae > Streptophyta > Magnoliopsida > Poales > Poaceae > Avena > Avena eriantha. Next base: position 499,226,042 of record OU342743.1, read on the forward strand.
GGATTTACAATTCAAAAGTTATTAAAAACAGATTTGAAATCATATTTAAATCATTTCTGAAAATGTTTTAATTAAAACAGAAAACTGCCAGACTTTTTATACCCAGCAAAACTTAGCCACCCTCACAGACATGTGGGGCCTAGGTTGACTGGGCGAAGCTGCGTGGCGGAAACGTTTTATACCGCGGCTCAGCCAGCCACAGTCGCTGACAAGCGGGACCGGCGTTCGCGCGGAACCACACGCGGGCGGGCGAACGGGGCATAGCCACGTGGCTCGGACGGGGACGGCGGGTTGAGGTTTTTGGAACCTGGGGTGATTTTCTGTAAAACGGCTGAAGGGGCTGACTGGTGGGACTCGATGGATTGCGGGTTGAGGAAAAAGGTTTGGGGGTATTTGCAAACTGCGCACGCTACTGTTTTTCTTCTCAGGTCTGTCGATGGGTCGGTGCTCGACAGACCAACGCGGCGCAGGGGGGGGAATCGATCCCGCGACCTGGGCGTGCACGCAGAGGCCAGAACTAGTGCGGTGGGGTGGGTTTGCTGACAGGAGACGCAGACGCGGCTTGGTAAGCGGTTGCACGGTGCGAGGACGTGTAGATGCTCGCGCTCGCCGGCGCACAGAGAGTGCTCGGCGCAACATACGGCGCGACCAAGCAACGGATCGGCACGCGGAGGTGTCTGGGAGGGTCAGGCGCTCGCTGCGGGGTCGTCGGAGGTGGTGGATCGGGCCGGGGAGTAGCAGGACGACGGCGATGCAGAGGCCAAGCGAGCTAGGGTTTCGTCGGCCTTGACGGTGTGCAGCAGATCCTGCACCTCCTCCTCCTCGCTGCTGTGCACGGGAGCGACGCAGAGGATCTCCTCGGCTTCCTCGACACCCAAAGCTCCACGCCCGCCGCCTAGATCTTGTGGTGGAAGCCGATGCCGAAGGTGGCCGGAGTTGGAGCAGAAGTGGTGGTAGGGGGAGAAGGGAGGAAGCTGCGGCGCAGCTGCCTGGGGTAGGTGCGGCAGGGAGAAGAGGGGAGGGAGTAGATATGCACGAGAGGGAGAGGAGATGCCGTGGGGAACGGTGGAGATAAAGGTGGCTTCGGCCACCCTTTTTCCTTCTCCTCCCTCACGTGCTGGGCGTGGCTAGGGTAGGGGTAGGGAGGCCAGGGGCTGCCAGGTGGGACCAGGGCGAGGCCCAGGAGCAGCAGGCTCGGGGTGGGGCTGGCTTGGCAGAGAGAGAGAGAGAGCTCGGGTAGGAGCTAGGGTTATAGGGGCAAGGCTCGGGTTAGGGTGGCATGGAGTAGTTGGTCAGGGTTGGGTCGAGCCAGGGGGTAGGCTAGGGCTGGGTTGGTGCCTCGGCATGGTGAGGTGATAGGGTGGGGTTAGGGTTAGAGAGGGAGATTAGGAAGAGAGGTTTTATGGAAGGATGAGGTGTAGATTAGGGTGTTCTCATCTCAAAGCAAGCATGAGGGTGGCATGTGTTGGAAAGAGGGGTAGAGTAGATGGGTTTAGGTTTTGGGGTTTGAGCATGGACAACACAAGATCAAGCAAGGGTTTAGGGTTTGATATGATCTGCAAGATCATGCATGATGGGGTGAAAGGGTTTTGTTGGACCCATGGGGATGGTGGAGAGGGAGATGGAGGGGAACTCAACAGAAGAAAGATCCACTCAAAAACAAAGAGAAACCAAAGGAGCTAAAGATGGTGGTGATTTGCATGGCCCATGCAAAAGCATTAAATGCCATGTTTTAATCTTGTGAAAACAAAGTAAATAATCATGGCATTTATACATATGCATTCCAAAATATGGAGTAAGGCCAAGCTAAAAGAATTTTAAAAGAAGGTTCCATGTGGACTAGATGGATATGATCATATTTGAATATAATTAGGACTTGCTAGTGTGTATATTCCACTAGATGTTTAATAGTCTCAAAAATATTCCAACATGAGCATACATTCATAATAATCCATATGGAAGCTAGAAAAAGGGGCTCCACTCACAAAGCATGCAAAGGTGGCTCCACAAATTAATAATGTGGAAACACCATGATGCTAGTGTGAGAGCATGTGGAAAATAGAAGTGGATCCATCCCAACCCACATGAGCTAGATTTAAATGCCAAACGAAAAGTAAAAGCTCATGGATAATTAGGATGGTGGAATTATAAGGTGGTGACAAAGAAAGGTGATGGAGTTGAATAAAAGATATGCCCCCAACTCAACTTGGGCATCAAGCATTTATCAAGAACCAAATACAATATATAAAGAGCCAAATACAATTACTAATGCATATGAGAGAAGAGCCAAATGAAAAGGGTTTTATATGATGCTCAAATGCAAGGTGGCATGATGACATGAGCATGATATAATTATGATGCAACAATTATATGTAGGAAGTAGCAATTATATTACTAGAACAAGTAGCATTACATATGTTAGACAGATGGGATGCTACATGAACAACACCCAGTGTCATTGCCTGTCTGTTCCTCTAAACAAACCACACATGGATCCACCTAGAGTGATTGCATGCCTGTTCTTTTCACAAACCACAAATGGATCCACCAGTGACATTGCATGTGTGTTCTACTAAACAAACCACACATGGATCCACCTAGTGTGATTGCATGTCTGGTCTTTTCACAAACCACACATGGATCCACCAGTGTCATTGCATGTGTGTTCTTTTCATGAACCACAGATAGAGTCATTGCATGTGTGTTCTTCTAAACAAACCAGATAAGGATCCACCAGTGTCATTGCATGTCTGTTCTTTTCATGAACCACACCTAGTGTCATTGCATGTCAGTTCCTCTAAAAAACACATGGATCCACCTAGTGTGATTACATGTCTGTTCTTTTCACAAACCACACATGGATCCACCAGTGTCATTGCATGTGTGTTATTTTCATGAACCACAGCTAGAGTCATTGCATGTGTGTTCTTCCAAACAAACTACACATGGATCCACCTAGTGTGATTGCATGTCTGTTATTTTCACAAACCACACATGGATCCACCAGTGTCATTGCATGTGTGTTCTTCTAAACAAACCACACATGGATCCACCTAGTGTGATTGCATATCTTTCTTTTCACAAACCACACATGGATCCACCAGTGTCATTGCATGTGTGTTCTTCTAAACAAACCACACATGGATCCACCTAGTGTGATTGCATATCTTTCTTTTCACAAACCACACATGGATCCACCAGTGTCATTGCATGTGTGTTCTTCTAAAAAAACCACACATGATTCCACCTAGTGTGATTGAATTTCTGTTCTTTTCACAAACCACACATGGATCCACCAGTGTCATTGCATGTGTGTTCTTCTCATGAACCACAGCCAGTGTCATTGCATGTATGTTCTTCTCACAAACCACAGAAGGATCCACTAGTGTCATTGGATGTGTGTTCTTCTCATGAACCACACATGGATCCACCCAGTGTCATTGCATGCCTGTTCTTTTCATGAACCACAGCTAGAGTCATTGCATGTATGTGCTTTCCATAAACCACATATGGATCCACCCAGTGCCATTGCATGTTTGTTCCTCTAAACAAACCACACATGGATCCACCTAGTGTGATTGCATGTCTGTTCTTTTCACAAACCACAAATGGATGCACCTAGTGTGATTGCATGTCTGTTCTTTTCACAAACCACAAATGGAGCCACTAGTGTCATTGCATGTGTATTCTTCTCATTAACCACAGCTAGAGTCATTTCATTTGTGTTCTTCTAAACAAACCACATAAGGATCCACAAGTGGCATTGCATGTTTGTTCTTTTTATGAACCACACCCAGTGTCATTGCATGTTTGTTCCTCTAACCAAACCACACATGGATCCACCTAGTGTGATTGCATGTTTGTTCTTTTCACAAACCACACATGGATCCACCAGTGTCATTGCATGTTTGTTCTTTTCATGAACCACAACTAGAGTCATTGCATGTGTGTTCTTCTAAACAAACCACACATGGATCCACCTGGTGTGATTGCATGTTTGATATTTTCACAAACCACACATGGATCCACTAGTGTCATTGCATGTGTGTTCTTTTCATGAACCACAGCTAGAGTTATTGCATGTGTGTTATTCTAAACAAACCACACGTGGATCCACCAGTGTTATGGCATGTGTGTTCTTCTCATGAACCACAGCCAGTGTCATTGCATGTCTGTTCTTCTCACAAACCACATAAGGATCCACCAGTGTCATTGGATGTGCCTTCTTCTCATGAACCACACACGGATCCACCCAGTTTCATTGCATGTCTGTTCTTTTCATGAACCACAGCTAGAGTCATTGCATGTCTATGCTTTCCACAAACCTCATATGGATCCACCAGTGTCATTGCATGTCTGTTCTTTTCATGAACCACACCCAGTGTCATTGCATGTGTGTTCCTCTAAACAAAGCACACATGGATCCACCTAGTGTGATTGCATGTCTGTTCTTTTCACAAACCACAAATGGATCCACCAGTGTCATTGCATGTGTGTTCTTCTAAACAAACCACACATGGATCCACCTAGTCTGATTGCATGTCTGTTCTTTTCACAAACCACACATGGATCCACCAGTGTCATTGCATGTGTGTTCTTTTCATGAACCACAGATAGAGTCATTGCATGTGTGTTCTTCTAAACAAACCAGATAAGGATCCACCAGTGTCATTGCATGTCTATTCTTTTTGTGAACCACACCCAGTGTCATTGCATGTCAGTTCCTCTAAAAAACACACATGGATCCACCTAGTGTGATTGCATGTCTGTGCTTTTCACAAACCACACATGGATCCACCAGTGTCATTGCATGTGTGTTATTTTCATGAACCACAGCTAGAGACATTGCATGTGTGTTCTTCCAAACAAACCACACATGGATCCACCTAGTGTGATTGCATGTCTGTTATTTTCATAAACCACACATGGATCCACCAGTGTCATTGCATGTGTGTTCTTCTAAACAAACCTCACATGGATCCACCTAGTGTGATTGCATATCTTTCTTTTCACAAACCACACATGGATCCACCAGTGTCATTGCATGTGTGTTCTTCTCATGAACCACATAAGGATCCACCAGTGTCATTACATGTATGTTCTTTCCATGAACCACCGCTAGAGTCATTTCATGTTAGTTCTTCTCACAAACCACATATGGATCCAATAGTGTCATTGCATGTTTGTTCTTTTCATGAACCACAGCTAGAGTCATTGCATGTTAGTTCTTCTCACAAACCACATATGGATCCACCAGTGTCATTGCATGTCTATCCTTTTGATGAACCACAGCTAGAGTCATTGCATGTCAATTCTTCTCACACACCACATAAGGATCCACCAGTGATGTTTGTTCTTCTCATGAACCACACCTAGTGTCATTGCATGTGTGTTCTTTTCATGAACCACAGCTAGAGTCATTGCATGTGTCTTCTTCTTCACAAACCACACATAGATCCACCAGTGTCAATGTATGTGTGTTCTTTTCATGTACTACAGCTAGAGTCATTGCATGTGTGTTCTTCTAAACAAACCACATAAGGATCCACCAGTGTCATTGCATGTCTGTTCTTTTCATGAACCACACCCAGTGCCATTGCATGTCTGTTCCTATAAACAAACCGCATAAGGATCCAGTAGTGCCATTGCATGTTTGTTCTTTTCATGAACCACACATGGATCCACCAGTGCCATTGCATGTGTGTTCTTTTCATGAACCACAACTAGAGTCATTGCAAGTGTGTCCTTCCAAACAAACCACACATGGATCTACCTAGTGTGATTGCATGTCTATTCTTTTCATAAACCACACATGGATCCACCAGTGTCATTGCATGTGTGTTCTTTTCATGAACCACATCCAGATTCATTGCATGTCTATTCTTTCCACAAACCACACATGGATCCACCTGTTGTGATTGCATGTTTATTCTTTTCACAAACCACACATGGATCCACCAGTGGCATTGCATGTGTGTTCTTCTCATGAACCACCGTCAGTGTCATTGCATGTCTGTTCTTCTCACAAACCACATGAGGATCCACCAGTGTCATTGCATGTATGTTCTTCTAAACAAACCACATAAGGATCCACCAGTATGATTGCATGTGTGTTCTTTTCATGAACCACAGCTAGAGTCATTGCATGTGTGTTCTTCTAAACAAACCACAAAAGGATTGACTAGTGTCATTGCATGTCTATTCTTTTCATGAACCACACCCAGTGTCATTGCATGTCTGTTCCTCTAAACAAACCACACATGGATCCACCTAGTGTGATTGCATGTCTGTTCTTTTCACAAACCACAAATGGATCCACCAGTGTCATTGCATGTGTGTTCTTTTCATGAAGCACAGCTAGACTCATTGCATGTGTGTTCTTCTAAACAAACCACATAAGGATCCACCAGTGTCATTGCATGTGTGTTCTTCTCATGAACCACACCCAGTGTCATTGGATGTGTGTTCTTCTCATGAACCACACATGGATACACCATTGTCATTGCATGTGTGTTCTTTTCATGAACCACAGCTAGAGTCATTGCATGTGTGTTCTTCTAAACAAACCACATAAGGATCCACCAGTGTCATTGCATGTGTGTTCTTTTCATGAACCATAGCTAGAGTCATTGCTTGTGTGTTATTCTAAACAAACCACATAAGGATCCACCAGTGTCATTCAATGTCTGTTCTTTTCATGAACCACATAAGGATCCACTAGTGTCATTGTATGTGTGTTCTTCTCATGAACCACAGCTAGAGTCATTCCATGCCTGTTCTTTTCATGAACCACAGCTAGAGTCATTGCATGTCAGTTCTTCTCACAAACCACATATGGATCCACCAGTGTCATTGCATGTCTGTTCTTTACATGAACCACAACTAGAGTCATTGCATGTCAGTTCTTCTGACAAACCACATAAGGATCCATGTCATTGCATGTATGTTCTTCTCATGAACCACACCACCAGTGTCATTGCATGTGTGTTCTTCTCATGAACCACACATGGATACACCAGTGTCATTGCATGTGTGTTCTTTTCATGAACCACAACTAGAGTCATTGCATGTGTGTTCATCTTCACAACCAGAAATGGATCCACCGGTGTCATTGCATGTGTGTTCTTTTCATGAACCACATCTAGAGTCATTGCATGTGTTTTCTTCAAAACAAACCACATAAGGATCCACCAGTGTCATTGCATGTCTGTTCTTTTCATGAACCACACCCAGTGTCATTGCATGGTTGTTCCTCTAAACAAACCACATAAGGATCCACTAGTGTCATTGCATGTGTGTTCTTTTCATGAACCACAACTAGAGTCATTGCATGTGTGTTCTTCTAAACAAACAACACATGGATTCACCTAGTGTGATTGCATGTCTGTTCTTTTCACAAACTACACATGGATCCACCAGTGTCATTGCATGTGTGTTCTTTTCATGAACCACATCTAGAGTCATTGCATGTCTATTCTTTCCACAAACCACACATGGATCCACCTAGTGTGATTGCATGTCTGTTATTTTCACAAACCACACATGTATCCACTAGTGTCATTGGATGTTTGTTCTTCTCACAAACGACATAAGGATCCACCAGTGTCATTGCATGTCTGTTCTTCTAAAGAAACAACATAAGGATCCACAAGTGTCATTGCATGTGTAGTCTTTTCATGAACCACAGCTAGAGTCATTGAATGTGTGTTCTTCTAATCAAACCACATAAGGATCCACCAGTGTCATTGCATGTCTGTTCTTTTCATGAACCACACCTAGTGTCATTGCATGTATGTTCCTCTAAACAAACCACACATGGATCCACCAAGTGTGATTGCATGTATGTTCTTTTCACAAACCACACATGGATCCACCAGTGTCATTGCATGTGTGTTCTTTTCATGAACCACAGCTATAGTCATTGCATGTGTGTTCTTCTAAACAAACCACATAAGGATCCACCAGTGTCATTGCATGTGTGTTCTTCTCATGAACCACACCCAGTGTCATTGGATGTGTGTTCTTCTCATGAACTACACATGGATACACCAGTGTCATTGCATGTGTGTTCTTTTCGTGAACCACAGCTAGGGTCATTGCTTGTGTGTTCTTCTAAACAAACCGCATAAGGATCCACAAGTGTCATTGCATGTGTCTTCTTTTCATGAACCACAGCTAGAGTCATTGCATGTGTGTTCTTCTAAACAAACCACATATGGATCCACCAGTGTCTTTGCATGTCTGTTCTTTTCATGAACCACACCCAGTGTCATTGCATGTCTGTTCCTCTAAACAAACCACACATGGATCCACCTAGTGTGATTGCATGTCTATTCTTTTCACAAACCACACATGGATCCACCAGTGTTATTGCATGTGTGTTCTTTTCATGAACCACAGCTAGAGTCTTTACATGTTTGTTCTTTACACAAACCACACATGGATCCACCTAGTGTGATTGCATGTCTGTTCTTTTTACAAACCACACATGGATCCACCGGTGTCATTGCATGTGTGTTCTTCTCATGAACCACAACCAGTTTCATTGCATATCTGTTCTTCTCACAAACCACATAAGGATCCACTAGTGTCATTGGATGTGTGTTCTTCTCATGAACCACACATGGATCCACCAGTGTTATTGCATGTCTGTTCTTTTCATGAACCACAACTTCAGTCATTGCATGTTTGTTCTTTCCACAAACCACATATGGATACACCATTGTCATTGCATGTCTGTTCTTTTCATGAACCACAGCTAGAGTCATTGCATCTCAGTTCTTCTCACAAACCACATAAGGATCCACCAGTGTCACTGCATGTGTGTTCTTCTCATGAACCACACCCAGTGTCATTGGATGTGTGTTCTTCTCATGAACCACACATGGATCCACCAGTGTCATTGCATGTGTGTTCTTTTCATGAACCACAACTAGAGTCATTGCATGTGTGTTCTTCTAAACAAACCACATAAGGATCCACCAGTGTCATTGCATGTGTGTTCTTTTCATGAACCACAACTAGAGTCATTGCGTGTGTTCTTCTAAACAAACCACATAAGGATCCACCAGTATCATTGCATGTATGTTCTTTTCACGAACCACACATGGATCCACCAGTCTCATTGCATGTGTGTTCTTTTCATGAACCACAACTAGAGTCATTGCATGTGTGTTCTTCTAAACAAACAACACATGGATCCACCTAGTGTGGCTGCGTGTCTGTTCTTTTCACAAACCACACATGGATCCACCAGTGTCATTGCATGTGTGTTCTTTTCATGAACCACAGCTAGAGTCATTGCATGTCTATTCTTTCCACAAACCACACATGGATCCACCTACTGTGATTGCATGTCTGTTATTTTCACAAACCACACATGGATCCACTAGTGGCGTGTTTGTTCTTCTCACAAACCACATAAGGATCCACCAGTGTCATTGCATGTCTGTTCTTCTAAAGAAACCACATAAGGATCCACAAGTGTCAATGAATGTGTGTTATTTTCATGAACCACAGCTAGAGTCATTGAATGTGTGTTCTTCTAAACAAACCACATAAGGATCCACCAGTGTCATTGCATGTCTGTTCTTTTCATGAACAACACCTAGTGTCATTGCATGTATGTTCCTCTAAACAAAGCACACATGGATCCACCTAGTGTGATTGCACGTCTGTTCTTTTCACAAACTACACATGGATCCACCAGTGTCATTGCATGTGTGTTCTTTTCATGAACCACAGCTAGAGTCATTGCATGTATGTTCTTCTAAACAAACCACATAAGGATCCACCAGTGTCATTGCATGTGTGTTCTTCTCATGAACCACACCCATTGTCATTGGATGTGTGTTCTTCTCATGAACTACACACGGATACACCAGTTTCATTTTGTGTGTGTTCTTTTCATGAACCATAATTAGGGTCATTGCATGTGTGTTCTTCTAAACAAACCACATAAGGATCCACCAGTGTCATTTCATGTGTGCTCTTTTCATGAACCACGGCTAGAGTCATTGCATGTGTGTTCTTATAAACAAACCACATAAGGATCCACCAGGGTCATTACATGTCTGTTCTTTCATGAACCACACCCAGTGTCATTGCATGTCTATTCCTCTAAACAAACCACACATGGATCCACCTAGTGTGACTGCATGTGTGTTCTTTTCACAAACCACACATGGATCCACCAGTGTTATTGCATGTGTGTTCTTTTCATGAACCGCAGCTAGAGTCATTACATGTATGTTCTTTACACAAACCACACATGGATCCACCTAGTGTGATTGCATGTCTGTTCTTTTCACAAACCACACATGGATCCACCAGTGTCATTGCATGTGTGTTCTTCTCATGAACCATAGCCTGTTTCATTGCATGTCAGTTCTTCTCACAAACCACATAAGGATCCACCAGTGTCATTGGATGTGTGTTCTTCTCATGAACCACACATGGATCCACCAGTGTTATTGCATGTCTGTTCTTTTCATGAACCACAACTTGAGTCATTGCATGTTTGTTCTTTCCACAAACCACATATGGATACACCATTGTCATTGCATGTCTGTCCTTTTCATGAACCACAGATAGATCATTGCATCTCAGTTCTTATCACAAACCACATAAGGATCCACCAGTGTCATTGCATGTGTGTTCTTCTCATGAACCACACCCAGTTTCATTGGATGTGTGTTCTTCTCATGAACCACACATGGATCCACCAGTGTCATTGCATGTGTGTTCTTTTCATCAACCACAACTAGAGTCATTGCATGTGTGTTCTTCTAAACAAACCACATAAGGATCCACCAGTGTCATTACATGTGTGTTCTTTTCATGAACCACAACTAGAGTCATTGTATGTGTGTTCTTCTAAACAAACCACATAAGGATCCACCAGTGTCATTGCATGTTTGTTCTTTTCATGAACCACACCTAGTGTCATTGCATCTATGTTCCTCTAAACAAACCACACATGGATCCACCTAGTGTGATTGCATGTCTGTTCTTTTCACAAACAACACATGGATCCACCAGTATCATTGCATGTGTGTTCTTTTGATGAACCACAACTAGAGTCATTGCATGTGTGTTCTTCTAAACAAACCACACATGGATCCACCTAGTGTGATTGCGTGTCTGTTTTTTTCACAAACCACACAAGGATCCACCAATGTCATTTCATGTGTGTTCTTCTAAACAAACCACACATGGATCCACCTAGTGTGATTGCATGTCTATTATTTTCCCAAACCACACATGGATCCACCAGTGTCATTGCATGCGTGTTCTTTTCATGAACCACGGCTAGAGTCATTGCATGTCTGTTCTTTCCACAAACCACACATGGATCCACCTAGTGTGATTGCATGTCTGTTCTTTTCACAAACCACACATGGATCCACCAGTGTCATTGCATGTGTGTTCTTCTCATGAACCACAGCCAGTGTCATTGCATGTATGTTCTTCTCACAAACCACATAAGGATCCAGCAGTGTCATTGGATGTGTATTCTTCTCATGAACCACACATGGATCCACCCAGTGTCATTGCATGTATGTTCTTTTCATGAACCACAGCTGGAGTCATTGCATGTCTATGCTTTCCACAAACCACATATGGATCAACCATTGTCATTACATGTCCATTTTTTTCATGAGCCACACCGAGTGGCATTGCATGTGTGTTCCTCCAAACAAACCACACATGGATCCACCTAGTGTGATTGCATGTCTGTTCTTTTCACAAACCACACATGGATCCACCAGTGTCATTTCATGTGTGTTCTTCTAAACAAACCACACATGGATCCACCAGTGTCATTGCGTGTGTGTTCTTTTCATGAACCACAACTAGAGTCATTGCATGTGTGTTCTTCTAAACAAACCACATAAGGATCCACCAGTGTCATTACATGTCTGTTCTTTTCATGAACCACACCCAGTCTCATTGCATGTCTGTTCCTCTAAACAAACCACACATGGATCCACCTAGTGTGATTGGATGTCTATTCTTTTCACAAACCACACATGGATCCACCAGTGTCATTGCATGTGTGTTCTTTTCATGAACCACAACTAGAGTCATTGCATGTGTGTTCTTCTAAACAAACCACACATAGATCCACCTAGTGTGATTGCATGTTTTTTTTTCACAAACCACACATGGATCCACCAGTGTCATTGCATGCGTGTTCTTTTCATGAACCATAGCAAGAGTCATTGCATGCCAATTCTTCTCACAAACCACATAAGGATCCACAAGTGTCATTGCATGTCTATTCTTTTCATGAACCACACCCAGTGTCATTGCATGTGTGTTCTTCTCATGAACCACACATGGATCCACCAGTGTCATTGCATGTGTGTTCTTTTCATGAACCACATCTATAGTCATTGCATGTCTGTTCTTTCCACAAACCACACATGGATCCACCTAGTGTGATTGCATGTCTGTTTCTTTCAAAAACCACACATGGATCCACCAGTGTCATTGCATGTGTGTTCTTTTCATGAACCACAGCAAGAATCATTGCATGTCTGCTGTTTCCACAAACCACACATGGATCCACCTAGTTTGATTGCATGTCTATTCTTTTCACAAACCACACATGGATCCACCAGTGTCATTGCATGTGTGTTCTTATCATGAACCACAGCCAGTGTCATTGCATGTATCTTCTTCTAAACAAACCACATAAGGATCCACCAGTATCATTGCATGTATGTTCTTTTCATGAACCACACCTAGTGTCATTGCATGTCTGTTCCTCTAAACAAACCACACATGGATCCACCTAGTGTGATTACAAGTCTGTTATTTTCACAAACCACACATGGATCCACCAGTGTCATTGCATGTGTGTTCTTTTCATGAACCATAGCTAGAGTCATTGCATGCCAGTTCTTCTCACAAACCACATAAGGATCCACCAGTGTCATTGCATGTCTGTTCTTTTCATGAACCACACCCAGTGTCATTGCATGTGTGTTCTTCTCATGAACCACACATGGATCCACCAGTGTCATTGCATGTGTGTTCTTTTCATGAACCACAGCTAGAGTCATTGCATGTGTGTTCTTCTCACAAACCACACATGGGATCCACCAGTGTCATTGCATGTGTATTCTTCTCATGAACCACAGCCAGTGTCATTGCATGTATGTTCTTCTCACAAACCAGACATGGATCCACCAGTGTCATTGCATGTGTGTTCTTCCCATGAACCACATCGAGTGTCCTTGCATGTATGTTCTTCTCACAAACCACATAAGGATCCACCAGTGTCATTGGATGTGTGTTCTTCTCATGAACAACACATGGATCCACTAGTGTCATTGCATGTCTATTCTTTTCATGAACCACAGCTAGAGTCATTGCATGTTTGTTCTTTCCACAAACCACATATGGATCCACTAGTGTCATTGCATGTATGTTGTTTTCATGAACCACAGTGTCATTGGATGTGTGTTCTTTTCATGAACCACACCCGGTGCCATTGGATATGTGTTCTTTTCATGAACCACACCCAGTGACATTGGATGCGTGTTCTTATCACAAACCACACATGGATCCACCAGTGCCATTGCATGTGTGTTCTTTTCATGAACCACACATGGATCCACCCAGTGTGATTGCATGTCTGTTCTTTTCACAAACCGCATATGGATCCACCAGTGTCATTGCATGTCTATTCTTTTCATGAACCACACCCAGTGTCATTGCATGTATGTTCCTCTCATAAACAACATATGGATCCTAACCTTAGGATATCCCGAACCTTAGCCCCCCAATGGGTGGCCGTTAGACCGAGTCTTCTAAGAGGCACGCCCTAACACAGTTGTTCTGCTTGACGATTGTTACATACCGTTCGATCGGTGCGCTTGGATGATTGGGATGGTCTTCGTGAGAGCGATCCACGAGTAGGCTGTATTGCGGCATGATTGGCCACGCTTTCTCTAGACAAACTGGCAACACCGGGTGCTCCCCTGTTGCGTGTGTCACGACTTACGAGTTGAGTGGGTCATATCCCAGTGTCACGTCCCCATTACTTCTCGTCCTCCCCGTACTTATCTGCCTTCCCCTTGAAGCCACTTTCCCCACTTCACTCCCATCCTGCCAATAGCCACAAGACAACGGCGCCTCCATCCCAATCCCCTCTCCGGTAGCCACCCTCCTCCCCTCTCACCATGGGTTCAAGGGAGACGGCGAGGAAACACGTCGTGACGATAGGGACGGTGATTTCGATGTGAGTCGTCTCATCTCTATCTCTATCATTTGTGGCCAGTTATCTATTTTTTGAGCTAGATCTACTCTCTTTACTCATGCGCATATGATGTGTTAGGCCAACCAGACGATGTATGACTCCGACTGTCACGGTTCAGTGGATGAAGACAGTCCTCTGCTATGTAAACATGGACATGTGCCCGCTAAATTTGTAGCATTCGAAGGACGAAACGCAGGTAGGAGGTTTCTACAGTGTCAAGGACATCGTGCAATGATGCAAAGCGGAAGTTGCGGTGTTGTCAAATGGGTAGATCCAGAGTGGCCCAAATCGATGTAGAAAACGCTGGACAAACTATGGGATATGACTATTGAGTTGAAAGAATCCGTAGTCAGCTCACTTCTTGACGGTGTTGAGATGAAGCTATGGGACCCAGTTGACACGACCAAGCTTAACTGAGATCTCAGGAGGGTGCAAGACAAGGTTATCAAAGTCGAGAAGGAGAGGGACATGGCGTTGGTCCTGAAGGCTAAAGCAGAGCAAGAACTGACTCAAGCAAGGAATGATCTTCACCAGGCCAAAGTTCCAAAGTTCACAACTACGAGTATTGACAAGTGCATGAGGAAAAATACAGAGAGACAATTGAAGCTATGCAAGGAACAAGCTAAAAGGAAGGAGCAAATGAATCGATCCTTGCTCTCGTAGGAAGATGCGCATCGGGCTAAGATTAGGAAGATCAAGGAGACGTGTGATAACTAGTTCTACTTAGCTTGAGCTTCGTGCCTTTTTAAGTTGTAATAGTAGTACTTGTTGACCTAGCGGTCTGAACTAGTGGTCCCGAAGTCCTGGGAGGAAAAAATTGCTATCCTGTTAGTCTGTCTTAACCCTGCATCACTTCCTTTTGTCTGATCATGGTGGTATTCTGAAATTGGTGGTTTTTTTAAACGTAATCTACGTGGATTGTGCTGCATGCAAATGGCACATCCACAATTTATAAAGTGGAAGCACGTACACCCAGTTAATGGAGATCCGGGAGCTTCGCCAGACGCAGGGGATGCAGGAGCAGGGAGGCGGTGAGATAGACGGGCTCACGCGTCTGGGCATTATCGGTTGGCATTGCTGTTTATGTTGCCACGTCGTTGTGTAGCATATGAAATAAGTTGCTGCTTCATGGAGTGTGGTAGCTTAAATAATTTATTTATGTGCCACTTACATTCCGTTGTATTTGGAGACCTCCTGCCCCTCAGCAATCGTGGAAGCGGTGCTGCGTGTTTTTAGATAGCAGTGGCACAATCACAATTTTGATTCAACTACTAACTCGGGAGTTTCCAAACCCTAAGTCGCGGTACATTTTACTCAGAGAATGTGGGTAGATTGTTTCGCCCAGCAACGTGCCACACACAAAGCTCCAGAATTTAACAGAATTACATATATAGGTTCAAGATCAACACATTACTATGCATCTTCATTGCCAGCAGCCTTCTTCCGCAGCCTGGGTGCCAAGCCTTCACGTCCACTGGCTTCTTCATTTCCTCCCTTCTTCCTCTTCCTTGGTGCCAATTTTCTTAGCTTCACGTACTCTGCATCGTCGGGACAATGGGCACTAGAATCGTGTCTAGCATCATCTTTCCACTCATTTTTAATTTCTTCGGGCAGCAAAATGACTGACCCGGCAGTCATGTTTCTAACCTTGTGGCGCTTTCTGTCAAAAAAACAAGACTGTTGCATAACTGCCCAATATCTACAGAGTAAATAAAACAAAAATTACAATTCAGCACAAACATGTGAACCCCGAGAGACCTTTGCTTACCAAGAGCTAATTGGGTTCGAGCAACCACCCTGTACAAGAATAGTAGGGCAACTCCCAGTTGCAGCAGCTTCCACATCCAGTACATCACAATTCAGCTCACACATGCAAGCCAAAGCATACCTTTTCATCAACCCAATTAGCTGACTGTCACACGTTAGAGGAACCATGATGCCACGCTCATCCATGAAGCTGAACTTTGCAGTCTGCTTCGGCCATAATTCATCATGATTATGCAGAGCAACAACCATACCAGATATAGTGCAGATCTACGCAGGCGCTTCTTCCATCGTGATACAATGGTGTCCATGCCACTTGCCCTTAGAGTCGTACCTGAAGAGGACTACCGTAACCAGGTAAGGGTGGTCCGCGGAGATCCCACTTGATAGAAAACTGTGGACAAAATATGTTTGTCAGTGTTGGGCTAACAAACAATTTGAGGTTCAGTAGCCAGCTAGTAGTTATAATTAGTGCGAATAGCAAAGAGAAGGGTAGATCACCCGCTTGTAGCAAGAACTTCTTCCGTGGTAGTAGGATCTGCCATCCTCCAAGCTGCTCGGCTCATCGACGGCGGAGGCAGGCTAGAGCCTCGCAACGGTGGCTACGGCATGCGCCATTGGAGCTCGGGATTGGCGACTGGGCGTAGCAACTAGGCGCAGCAACTTGGCACCGGAAGTCAAATGTCTGAAGGGATCGTCCTGCCTGGAGGGTGGATTTCGACGCCGTCGGTGCTAGGGGAAAGGTGGGAATGGATTTGTGAAATTGGTCAACGCATCCAATCCACTTAGCTACTCGATTTGCCTAAGAGGTTGCCGCGTTGGCGCTCGTGTCACGAACAGATGGTCGACATGAGGGTCCCGACCGTCTCCTTCACGGGGCAGTTTAACAGAATGTTTGAATTTGGCAGGGGTGAGATGAGTTTGCCTCTAAATGGCCCCTCTCAGTAGTTGGCGGCCCAACATTTTGAAACGCGGCAATTTCAGGCAACTTAGGTACCGCAGACGAACAGGCCCCCCAAGGACATGCCACATATTGATCACTTTAACACCACCAAAGAAGCTTGGGATGCTCTCACCGACCTGTTCATCGGAAATAAAAGCATGAGAAGAAATAGGTATGATGCTCTTAGCAATGAAGCCGAAGGATTTTACATGTTGGATGGTGAGGACCATGGAGACACGTATAGAAGGCTCAAGAGCATTGCAACAACATTTAGAAAGCATGGAGCCACTCACATTGATGATGCTTGGATCAAAAGGAAATATGTGAGTGCCCACATGCCATTTGATCCAACGGAATTGAAGAGTTTGCAAGGTAGACACAACTACCACCAAATGACTTCCAATGAAGTCATGCAAGAAATGGCGGCCTTCAAAGTTGCCACTAAGAATGTCAAAAATGCTCGTGCTCGAGCAATTGGGATGCAAAAGGGAGTTAATGTTGCTATAAAGGCCAATGTTGTTGAACAAGATGAGGATGATAGAGGGTACGGTGTTTTCTCCATGGGCTGTCCCGAGGAGGTCAAGCGTGCTCATGGTGAGTACATGGCCTTCTACGCAAGAAACTTTTGGAAGGACCTAGCTAAGGCCAAATCTAAACTTGAGCGCAAGAATGGGTCAAGTGGGCGACAGGAGAATGGCCCAAAACTGAGAACTTGTTACAATTGTGGAGACCGGTTGCACTTCGTGGCTGAGTGTCCTTATCAAAGTAGAGAAGACAATGGGGGCAGACTCATCCTCAAAGAAAAGTCTAAGACACCTCGAAAGAAACCATTTATCAAGAAAAATGGTCCTTACAAGAAGCAACCTAAGATTGTCTTGGTGGCACAAGAGGAATATTCATCCGTAAGTGAAGATGAAGAGGATGAAGATAGCTCTCGAGAGGTGGCTGCTATAGCCACCACATTTAGCCCCACATCTCTCTTCGACTCTCCAAATGAAAATGTCATCAACAACAACGTCACTTGCCTTATGGCAAGAGGGTACGAGGTATCATCTTCTATTCCCTCATTTCCTAAGACTACTATGAATGTTGATGTGGATGATCATACAAGTATTAGGATAAAAGAAGAAGTTATTGCTTTGGACAATTTTTTACTAACTTGCAAGGTGAGCACAAACTTCACTTTGATGCTCTTATGAGTCAACTTGCTCACTTCGAAGAACTTCTCTAAGAGAAGGGGAGGATTGAAAGAGAAGATGCCTTGGAGATAACCTCTTTGAAGAACGCTCTAGAGGAAGAAGAGGAAACTCGAGTATCTTTAGAAGAGAAACTTGAGTAAATTGAGGACTCCCATGAAGAGGTTGTTGCCGAGCTCATAAAGGAATGTGACAATGCTCTTGCTAAGGTAAAGAAACTAAAGAAAGAAAAGATTGACTTTGGGGCTGCTCATGCTAGACTCTCAGAGAAGTTAGAGAAACTTGATATTGCCTACAAGGCATTGGAGAGTGATCTATCTACTCTAAATGAGTCTCGTGATGAGCTCCAAACTCAATTGGACAAGTATGATATGCCTAGCACCTCCACACCATCGTGTGGACATGAAGATATTATTGAAGAAAATGCAAGATTGAAAGAAGAACTTGTCAAGGGATGTTAACCCAAAGGTAAGGAAGTCCTAGATGAGATTATTAGCAAGCAAAGGACAAACAATTGAAAAGAGGGTCTTGGCTATGTTCCCAAGACAAAGAATAAGAAGAATAAGAAGAAGAAGAGCAAGACTCCTCAAACAAAGACAAGCACCACAACTAATAACAAGACTAACTATGTTGGTTTTGCAGGAGCTAATAATCCTAATTATGAATTGTTTGTGATTACTATGGTGATGTCTATGCTAGCTATGTTGGTCCATTTGATAGTTACATTTCTTGGTCGATTTGGGTTCCCAAGACCCTTGTCACTAACATGAGAGGACCCATTGAAAAATGGGTACCTAAAACCGAGAAGTAACTTTCTTCCAGGGCTATGCTTCCGGTGGGTCCAAATGGGTGCTTGATAGCGGGTGCACTAGTCATATGACCGGAAGCAAGGAGATCATCTCGGAGATGCAGCCAAATCATGATCACATAACCGTCTCCTATGGTGATACGTCAAAATCTGAGGTATTGGGTCTTGGCAAGGTTGTGGTTTCTCACGATATCTCTCTCGTGGATGTCATGCTTGTTGAGACCCTTGGTCACAATTCACTTTATGTTTGTTCCCTTGGTAAGATGGGCTTTGCTGTTTTTATTGATGGTGATTTGGTGGTACTCTTGTGGAGCAAGTCTCTAAAGGTCGCTTTCGTTGGATATGTCAAAAATGACATGTATGTGGTGGACTTGTCGGGGAAACTACTACCGGCCTGATGTGTCTTTTTGGAAAGGCCGACGCGGGATGGCTATGGCATCGCCGACTAGCCCACGTCAATATGAGAACTTTGCAAAGTCTTCACAAGGGTGGCCACATTCTTGGACTAAAACAAAATGTTTCCTTTGCCAAAGATCGTGTTTGCAGGGCTTGTGTTGAAGGGAAAATGCATGACTCTCCGCATCGACGGAAGACTATTATTTCATTAAAGAGGATTTTGGAGTTCCTTCATGTGGACCTCTTAGTCCTCCATCTCATGCAAGCCTCGGTGGGAAGAAATATTTCCTCGTAATGGTCGATGATTATTCAAGATATACATGGGTCTATTTATTCAAGTTAAAGAGCGAGACTCAACAAACGGTCATCGATTTTGCCAATGAGGTTCAACATCAACACAATGTCCCTATTTTGGCAATTAGAAGCGATAACGGCTCCGATTTCAAGAACTACACTCTGAATGAATTCCTAAGTGAAGAGGGGATAAGACACCAATATTCCGCTACGTACACCCCTCACCAAAATGGTGTAGCTGAGAGGAAGAATTGGACCTTAATGGATATGGCAAGATCTATGTTGGCTGAATTCAAGTCACCATATAACTTCTGCGCTGAAGCAATTTCTACCGCATGCCACTCATCCAACTTGCTCTACCTCCACAAAATCTTGGACAAAACACCTTATGAAATACTTACCGATAATAAGCCAAACATCTCCTACTTCCGGGTATTTGGTTGTAAGTGTTTCTTTCTTATCAAAGGAGTTCGTCTATCTAAATTTGAGTCTAAGGCTTTAGAAGGTATTTTTATTGGTTATGGTGCCAAATCCCACACTTATAGAGTCTACAATAAGCTCTTCGGAACTATTCTAGAATCTTGTAGTGTGGTGTTCGAGGAAAATGATGGCTCCCGTGCGGGGCAAGTTGATGTTTGTGATGCGGATGTTGAAATACCCCAAGATGCCATAAGAAGAATGGGCATGGGATTTTTCTACCCCATTGAGGAACCCCTTGTGGCGGATCGGGAAGGACAATGCTCTACTCAAGTAGAGCCCTCATCGACACAACCTCAACGTGCTCCAACAGTTGGAGAAACCTCTACAACAACACATCAAACTACTAAAGATCATCCATCAACTGCTCCAGAAAGCTCCAGGCCGGATTATCCTGTGGACACCGGATTATCCTGCAAACCTACCTCGATTGACAGAACTGAAAACATTGTCGAAGGAACTTTCATAAATCAAGCAAAATACATACAAGACATGCTCAAGAGATTCAAGATGACAGATCTTAATGGCGTCGCCACACCGATGCAAACTAAATGTCATCTTGAACTCAATCCCAATGGTAAAGATGTGGACCAAAAGGTATACTGGTCCATGATCATCTCTCTCCTTTACCTTTGTGCATCTAGACCCGATTTTTTTTTGAGTGTAGGTGTGTGTGCAAGGTATCAAGTAGCTCCTAAAGAAAGCCACTTAGTGGCGGTCAAGAGAATCTTCTGCTATTTGGTTCATTCCCCTAATTTGGTCTATGGTATCCCAAAGGCTCCAATTTCTCTCTATGTGGCTATACCGATTCAGATTGGGCTGGTGATAAGGATGATGGGAAATCAACTTCTGGAGCTTGTCAATACTTGGGAAGGTCTTTGGTATGTTGGTCTTCTAAAAAGCAGAATTGTATATCTCACCGCCGAGGCTGAATATGTGGCTGCTGCTAGTGCATGTACTCAATTATTATGGATGGGGCAAACTTTAAAGGAATACGGTGTAAATTGTGACAAAGTGCCTCTTTTATGTGATAATGAAAGTGCAATCAAAATTGTGTACAATCCGATGTAGCACACAAGGACAAAGCATATTGAGATTCAGAATCATTTTATTCGGGACCATGTAGCTCGAGGTGATATTGATCTATCTTTTGTGAGCATGAAGAATCAACTTGCTGATATTTTTACGAAGCCACTTGATGAAGCAAGGTTTTGTTACTTGAGGAATGAGCTAAATATAGTTGATTCAAGGATCTTGTCTTGATTACCCATGCACTCACTCTTATATCTCCTCCGTGTTTGGTTTAGGTGTGGGCATGGATATAGGGGGAGTGTGGTCCTAATTAATTGGGTTAACCCTCCCCCCATAATGCCGAAAGCAAGTAAACTCATTTCTCTTAATATCATTTTGGGATATGTGCGGTGACCCAGCATACCATTGCATATGTAGTACACTATAGTCATTGACATGACATTCACAGAACACCATTCCGTAAATATCACATCCCTCAGACTAGTACAACAGAAACATTACAGGTCCAAATTACAAACATACACACTTCATTATTATTACAATACCAGAAGTTCGAGACTTCAAGTAATTCAAACTTACAAACCAAATAACTTATTTCATAAATTCAGCGGAAGAACGAAAAACACAACGGTAATAAAGACGTGAGCTCAACAGCTTATTCTATAGGGTTTGTGATGCTCGGCTCAACCTAGGTAACTACGCTCCGGCCTGACAACTACTCTGACTCGTTGTCTTTAGCTCCATAGTGTATCTCGTAGTTCACCCCTTCGATTCCACCTAATAGGTCCGGCTCTTCATAGTAAACGTTGTTCTGGACCTCCATAGCATACACCTGGTCATCCTTATGGCCCTCAAAGTCTAGCAAGAGGTTCAAAGGAAAGAGTGAGTAACAATATTACCTAGCAAGTTCACTATATGCAAGGTGGGAAGTTTGATGCTCTAACTACCACCTTGGACTATAAGTCCTTGGTACTATGCAGTTTTGGTAAACGTTTCTTCAAAGGTTGATTTTAATATCAAAAACTATGCCCATCAGCCTTCACAGGTTAACCAGAACTTCATGGAGTTCCTTTCCTGCCACGTTCGTAGCTCCTTCCCCGAATAGGGAGTAACATGTCACAATTCTTACACTCTACAGAGGTGCATTACTTCACCCACAAGAGACCAAATCCTTGTTGCACAACCGGGCATACTTTCTCGTCCACAATTCCGTGATGTGGGGCCCAGTAGATGATCCAAGCCAATCACTGCCCCCTCGCAACCCCGCATGTCCCCTTAGTGTACGCCATGTGTAGCATCCCAATTGTCTAACAATTGTAATGCTACTTGGTCTAGTAAGATAATGGCTACTTCCTACATATAATTGTTGCATCATAATTATATCATGCTCATGTCATCATGCCACCTTGCATTTGAGCATCATATAAAACCCCTTTTCTTTTGGATCTTCTCTCATATGCATTACTAATTGTATTTGGCTCTTGATATATTGTATTTGGATCTTGATAAATGCTTGATGCCCAAGTTGAGTTGGGGGCATATCTTTTATTCAACTCCATCACCTTTCTTTGTCATCACCTTATAATTCCACCATCCAAATTACCCATGGGCTTTTATTTTCTTTTGGCATTTAATCTAGCTCATGTGGGTTGGGATGGGTCCACTTCTATTTTTCCACATGCCTCACACTAGCAAGTCCATTTATTCAAATATGCCTATTATTCCTACTTTCCATGTGCACTTGAACTTGCTATCTTGGTGGGGCCATAATTCAAACACTATAATGCATGTAAGAACCCTAGGGCCACATTGCATTATAGTTATCTTTATAAATATTATGGCAACCATAAATTCTATGCATGGCTATGGAAGCCCCCCTCTTCTTTTTCTTCTTTTGGTTTCTTCATGGAGTTGGAGGGAAGTTTGTTTAATGAAATTCAAACTTTGGGTATCAGATTCAGACCAAGCCCTTCTTGACCATCCCCTCTCTACTTGGCTTTTACATGCAATATAAGCCTCTTTTAGCTTTCCCCTTCCTTGTGGTCTTTGCATGTTATTTTGGGTTCTTTCTCGAGGTTCTCCTCTCTTAAACCCTAGATAAGCAAAGCCCTATCTAAGGCAATCCCTAAACCACCTAAGACCAGCCCAAACCGTCTTTCCATCTAGCTATCTATCTTTATATTCAAACCCTAGACCCATCCGAGCTAAGTACTAACCCTACCCCTCCATCCAAGCCCCTCACATACCCAGCCTGATTGGGCTAGACCCGATGCCACCTCCCTATGTGCTGACCCTGCCTTCCTTTTGATCCAACTTGAGCAAGAGCAGACCAAGCCGCGCGCCTCCCGTGTCCTGTTTGTCTTCCTCGGGACCATCACGTGCTCTCGCTGCTAGCAGGCGTACATGTCTCGTGCACGCCCCTCTCCTCCGTTCCTTTAAGCAGCCAGCAGCAGGGCGTTGTCCCCATTCCCCCTCTTCTCTACCTGCCCTCCAAACCGATCCAACTCGCCAGCCTGGTCTCTGGTTCATCTACGCCAGCAACCCTAGCCGTGGCCACTGCCCTGCCCTCTACCGCTAGGGAGCCACCGTTGCGGAAAGCCCCGGCCGAGGTGCGGAGGTGGTACTGCACCGAGAGCAAGGAGGAGGAGGTCGGGAATCGCCTTGTCGCCACCGTGCCAGTGTCTCGCCACCGCAGTCACGCCGTCTCCGTCGCCGCGCACCGCCGCCGTGGGCACCATCTCCTCGCTGCTGTCCCGTCCCTCGTTCCAGCCACGTTCTCCCTCGACGTCACACCCCGGTGAGCACCCCAGATCCCTCCTATGCACGCCCGGTAGATCATCTCGCCGCCGCCGCGCATGCGTGCGCACTGCACCGCCATGCTCGCCAGCCGCTCTAAACCCGCGTGCAGGCGTCCGACAGTGCACCGCGGCCCGCGCATGACCTGCTCCGTTCCACGCGTCGGCGTCGTCGTCACGATGCTCTTCTTCGAACGACACGAGAACGAAAAACCTAGCCGGTAGTCCCCTCTTTCCAACGAGCCATATCACGCCCAGATCCGTCCATAGATGAGCTCGGAATCGTCTCGCGAAAACCAGAGAAAAATGTCGTATTTCTGCATCCCGTCCGACAGTCTCAGACACCGTTTTTCGTCCCTGTTCTTCGTCAATTTCCGGGCTCCACATTGCTCCACCGGAGAAACTCCGTACATGAAAGTTGTACATCTTGCTGCCCTCTTCAACTTTTCTTTTTGCAGCATCACAAAATTCCCAAGGGTTAGCTCGCCACCGTCTTCTAAAAATCAAACGAGCTAGCCCTGTTTTTGGATCGAATTCAGATTCGCTGGACCATATTGCACAAACCCCCCCGGCAGATCCTGTCCGTCACAGACAGACCCCCCCGTGCCCCGGCTTGCCTACGTGTACAGCGCCCGCGAGCCGCGCGCGCTGTGGCCCCGCCACCAGGAGGCCCACCTGTCACTCTCTATGGCTAGGCAACCTCTCGGTGAGAAAAGTCTATAGAAAAGCTCCACCTTATCCAACGCCAGCTCCCTGCGCTGAGTCAGCGGTTGGCCCACTATCGGTCGCTGTGGCTAGCTGCCTCTATGTGCAAAAAGTTCTGCGATCTTTTCTGTTAATAAAAATAATTTCAGAAATTGTTAAATATGTTTAAGTCCAGAAAATAATAACCTTCAATTGACAAATCCAAATAATACAAATGATATATGTTTTGAATCCGAAAAATGTGAGGAATTCAAATCTGCCATCCAAAATAGTGTCTGAACACTTTAAATTTCGAGATGATTAAAATTACAATAAAATGCCCTTTTCTTAATAAATTAATAACTTTAATTCTATAACTCCAAATTTGACAAATAATATGTCTAAATCGATCAGCGCGACGAGCCCGTTCTATCTATGCATTCCTCGTTCAGAATTGAAGCATGTGTCATGTCATTATTACAAATCAGAACTGTTTATGGCGATAAAACTTGACCGAAGAGATAATAAAATGCTTTAATCTTGTACCCCACACCTCACCATGCCATGCTACTTTAATGCCATGTAAATTGTGCATAATCCATCATGGCATGCTTGTTTACTTGTCACATTTTAATTCATATGCTTGTGCACTTTATTTATGTTGGCCCTTGTTTGTTTGGTTCTTCTTCGAATAGACGCCTAGCAGGAGAATTACCAGGAATCACAGGAGTACTACCCAGATCCATCTCTCGCTTCAACTGAGCTTCCAGGCAAGCACTACCACATGCTTGCATACATATAGTACCTATTGCCTCTATCTTATTCTTGCATCATTGAGTCGCGATTGCATTAAATTGAATCCCAAGTACTGCATAGCCTTTATTTTTAAACCCCACCGAAGCTTGTTCCTCCATCCCATGAGCCATTAGTACAGGAGTTGTTTGAGCCATGCGAGTCGCAGAAAAACATGTGTAGGGTATGTGAGTGTCTGATGAATAATGAGGTACCTAAACAACTTAACCTGAGTAGTAATGGGATAACTAATGAAAGAGGCACCGGTGAGCAATATATGCTATTTGGTTTTTCACGCTCACTTGTGTCCCGTAGGACCCCGAGTACTTGATTCCTATTCCTTGACTGGAACTACCTCGGTGAATTACGCTCTTAGTTACATGCCTGGATGAACGAAAGTGGTTAAAATAGTACGGTGGGGCCCAGGGCCACTCACGGTAGACCTTTCGGCCGTCCTAACCACTTTCAGACAACGGGACAAGAACGAGCGGCATAATCGGCAGGCGAAGGGATCAACTACATACACAAATGAGTATGTATGCAAGCCACATACAACAGTCCTCAGAGCCATTCCATCTAAAAGAAATAGAAATATTGCAACGCCATACGGCAAGATTCAAATGTCCTAGATAGATATAATAATTTAGGATAGCTCCTCATACATCACACATCAGAGTATCAGGCGGAAGCGGAAAACAAGATCCGAGTACGAATAAGAAGCAAATCGGCATAAGATGCCCCATAAACAAACACATCCCACCCACAGATCACACGGATCCCCGTTCCCGGAATCTCTACACCGAACGATCGTTGCCAACATCATTTGTCTCTTCCACCCAGTATCCATCTTGCGGGTACACCTGTTCATCTGAATCAAACAATTTATCGTGTGAGACCCTAGGGGTATTCAGCAAGTCTTAATGCCACTAAAGGGGACACAACCTGGGGTGACGCAATTGCAGCAAAAGATAATAACTAACAATTCTACAGAAACTCGCTAACCTTCCGCCTAACCAATGATAGACGGAAGTCCGTGAATTAAGAACAATAGTTATAGCAGTATAATTATCAGATCCATCCTCCTCCTCGCTTACCAACGAGGAAGCGGACGAACAACCCCCATCATCCGTTGGCAGTTTTATTAACCATTCCATGAGCATTGCACCAATTACTAGTCAAGTACTTAGTCAAATTAAAAGCGGTACTTTAGTTATATTTGTCTATGATCGAGAAACTGTGCTCCAAGTCGTCCGCAACCGCGGACACGGCTTTCAGAAAGATTTACCCTACAGGGTGCACGAATAGCAACACACACTCGATCAACCTCAGAAAAACCAAATCAAAACCCAACGAGGCATTCACGACAAAGCAATCACAGGATTCAGAAATATTTCAGAGGGCCACCCCAATAAGCTACCCGCAACAAAGTTGGCCGGCTCCGAGACGGACCCAGGGTTTGCGACGATGGCTGTAAACGACTGGGAACCCGAAAATGTGACTGGGCTTGTCGATACCGCAAAAACATGGCGCGATCCAAAACAGTACAGGTGCTCCACGCACAATCTTAAATTAAGCAGTAACATGGCATAAGTACAGGATAGTAATAAAGCCCCAAACTAATTGTGGCCCCAAGAAATAAGAATGAATCAAGCTCTGGCTCAGGGGGGTCCATAAGGCCTCCCGGATGTGGATAGTGCGAATAGTCAAGGAACAGGAATCAAGTACTCGGGGTCCTACGGGACACAAGTGAGCATGAAAAACCAAATAGCAGATATTGCTCACCGGTGCCTCTTTCATTAGTTATCCCATTACTACGCAGGTTATGTTGTTTAGGTACCTCGTTATTCATCAGACACTCACATACCCTACACATGCTTTTCTACGACTCGTATGGCTCAAACAACTCCTGTAGTAATGGCTCGTGGGATGGAGGAACAAGTTTTGGTGGGGTTTAAAGTAAAGGCTATGCAGTACTTGGGATTTAATTTAATGCAATCGCGACTCAATGATGCAAGAATAAGATAGAGGCAATAGGTACTGTATGTATGCAAGCATGTGGTAGTGCTTGCCTGCTAGCTCAGTTGAAGCGAGAGATGGATCTGGGTAGTACTCCTGGGATTCCTCGTAATTCTCCTGCTGGGCGTCTATTCGAAGAAGAACCAAACAAACAAGGGCCAACATAAATAAAGTGCACAAGCATATGAATTAAAATGCGACAAGCAAACAAGCATGCCATGATGAATGATGCACAATTTGCATGGCATTAAAGTAGCATGGCAAAGGTGAGGTGTGGATACAAGAAAAAAAAGCATTTTATTATTTATTTAACCAAGTTTTATTGTCATAACCAGTTCAGATTTTTAATAACAATATGATGCATGCTTCAATTCAGAACAGGGACTGCATAAATAGAACGGGCTCGTCTCGCTGATCGATTTAGACATATTATTTGCTAAAATTGGAGTTGTAGAAGTAAAGTTATTAATTAATTAAGGAAAAGGGCATTTTATTGTAATTTTAATCATCTCGAAAATTTAAAGTGCTCAAACAATATTTTGAATGGCCTATTTGAATTCCTCACATTTTTCTGATTCCAAAACATATAGTACTTGTATTATTTGGATTTGTATTTTAAAAATTATTTAAATCTGATTTGAATTTGAATTTAAATCAATTTTTGGAAAAAGTTTAATTAAAACAGTCATAGGAAAAACTTTTGTCACCCAGACAAACCTAGCCACAGCCGCTGACGGTGGGCCAGCTGCTGACTGGGTGAGACCCGCGCGCGAAAACCTTTTTACACCGGGGCTCTGCCTAGCCACAGAGGGTGACAGATGGGACCGTCGGCTACGGGCCCACGCGGCAGTGGGGTTAGCCCCAGAGGCTGACAGGTGGAGCTGGGGCTAGAGCGTGGGTTACGGACGGAGAAACTAGAGGGGTAGGTTGGATCGCGGGTTTAGGAATAAAAAAAATTGGGGGGGGTTAAGTGCAAAGTGACAACGCGCACTGTTTCTCTTCCTCTCTTCTCTGACGCCTGACGGGAAACGGCACGCGGCGCGGGGCGGGGAGTCGAACCCAGGACCTGGCGTTCGCACGCAGGGAGGTGGTACTAGTGCGGTAGGCTAGGGGAGTTGTTAGGAGGGTGGTTGGGGCCTAGGTAAGGCTCATTGCAGCGCGGGAAGCTGGCAGACACCGGCGAGCTCTGGCGCACGGCGGGCGTTCGACGAAATGAGCGGTGGCGCTAGACGGCGACAGCAAGGCAGATCATGTCAGGGAGGGAGAGAGGCTCACCGCAGGTTGGCCGGTGGGGTCAGATCGGGGAGAAGCTGGCGGATCGACGACGACGCAGACGCTCCCCAGCGTTAGGGTTTCGGACGGCGAGGCGCAGGATCCGACGGTGCTGGGGCTTCTCGTCCACGTTGGCGCGTACGGAGGGCAGCAGGGAGGTCCTCTCGGTCGCCCAGGCCACCTCCATGACGTGTTGGCCGGCTAGAACGAGGGGGAAGCAGGGGTAGACGGCGGCGTCTAGCGGCCGGAGCTGGCGTCGGCGAGGAAGAAGGGGAAGGCGAGGCAGGCTTCGGGGTGGATCTGGGAGCTGCCAGGAGGCGTGGGGAGGAGGGAAAAGTGAGGAAGAGGGAGGCGATGCCGTGTGGGAGTCGGGGTTGGGGAAAGTGGATTCGGCCTTTTCCCTTTTCTCCTCGAGCACGTGCTCGGCCGGGGCAGGTAGACAGGGCAGGGTGAGGTGGTGGAGGCCGCCAGGTAGGGACGGCGTGGTGGTGCAGCTAGGCCCGCACGGCAGAGAGAAAGAGAGGAAGAAGGGAGGGCTCGGGTGCACTTGGCTAGGTTAGATGGGGTAGCTCGGGTTAGGGTTTGAGAGCTAGGGTAAGGTAGGGTGGCTGGGGTGTGGGCCAAGGAGAGAGGGGCCATGTAGGGCCAGCATGTTAGAGAGATAGAGGGAGAGGAGGTTTTGGGTTTTGGGTTTAGTAGAACTAGTGTTAGGAGAAAAGTAGAGAGAGAGAGATCTAGGTTAGGTTTGTTTAGGGTTTAGATTTTAAAACTTGTGCAAAAGACCAACCCAAGTGGAACATAGTGAGGCTTGATTAAGTTAAGATGAGATGAAGAGAATCTAAGAAAAGAGAAAGAAAGGTTATGAGAAGAGGCCCCATTTGGATCATGCATGGAAAAAATAAAATAAAAATAGATAAGTATGAGAATATGGGGATGGTGGGATGGTTGGAGATGGTCCACAAAGAAATATCCATTAAACATAAAGGAAAAACCAATGGGATAAAAGGTGGTGGTACCTTTGCATGGCCCATGCAAAATAATAATGCCATGATTTATTTTGTGAAAACAATAATAATATTATGGCATTATTCTTATGCATTTCCAAGAAGTGGAATAAAAGCCAAGCAAAAGAATTTAAAAGATTTGATCCACCCCAAACCACATGAGCTAGAATAAAAATATCAAAAGAAAAAGAAATACAAGCTCATGGTTAATGGGATGGTGGAATTATAAGGTGGTGAAAGAAAAGTGGTGGAGTTGAAATAAAAGATATGCCCCCAACTCAACTTGGGCATTTAATCAATATACCAATAACCAAATACAATATCAAGAGGCAAATACAATTAATAGTGCATATGAGAGAAGAACCAAAGAACCAGGGTTTTATATGATGCTCAAATGCAAGGTGGCATGATGACATGAGCATGATTTAATTATGATGCAACAATTGTGTAAAGGAAGTAGCCAATATCTTACTAGAACAAGTAGCATTACAATTGTTAGACAATTGGGATGCTACAACTCTCCCCCACTAAACAGGAATCTCGCCCCGAGATTCTAGGAAGAAGAAGAAGACTCAAAGAGGGAAGGGTACTTGGCACGGAGCTCATCTTCACGTTCCCATGTGGCTTCATCAACGGAATGGTGCGACCACTGCACCTTGCAGAACTTGATGGACTTGTTGCGAGTCCTTCTTTCTACGACTTCAAGAATTTTTGTGGGGTGTTCTTGATAAGACAGATCTTCTTGGAGATTGATGAGTTCATGGTCCACGGTCCTGCCGGGATCCTTGAAGCACTTTTTGAGTTGAGAGATGTGGAAAACATCATGGACTTTGAGTTGTTCAGGGAGCTCAAGAGCATAAGCAACTTCTCCGCTTCTTCCACGAATTTTGAAAGGACCGATGTATCTAGGAGCCAGCTTTCCTTTGATACCAAAGCGGTGCGTGCCTCTCATGGGAGTGACACAAAGGTAAACGAGATCACCAGGGACATACTCCATGTCCGTGTGCTTTCTGTCATAATTGCTCTCCTGGCGACTTTGAGCAATCCTCAGGTTTTCAAGAATGATGTGAACTTTCTCCTCCGCTTGAGTTACAATGTCGGGGCCAAACAATATTCTTTCACCTGCGCCCGACCAACCAATCGGAGTTCTACATTTGTGACCATAGAGAGCCTCAAATGGTGCCATCTTTAGAATTTTCTGGAAACTGTTGTTGTAAGAGAATTCAGCATAAGGAAGACATTCTTCCCACTTCATGCCGAAAGAGATAACGCAAGCATGGAGCATATCCTCCAGAATCTGATTGATCCTTTCAACTTGTCCTTGCGACTGAGGGTGGTAAGCTGTGCTGAAGTTTAGTTTTGTTCCCAAAGCATTTTGGAAACTTCCCTAGAACTTGGAAGTGAAGATGCTTCCACGGTCTGAACTGATCTCAAGAGGAACTCCATACAGAGAGACAATTTTGTTGAATAGAGCTCAGCCAACTGAATTGCAGAAATTGTTTCCTTGACTGGAAAGAAGTGAACTACTTTGGAAAGCCTGTCAATGACAACAAAGATTGCATTGTTGCCCTTCTGCGACCTTGGAAAACCAGTGATGAAGTCCATCTCTACTTTCTCCCATTTCCATTCCGGAGGCTTCAATGGCTGTAGAAGACCGGAAGGTTTCTGATGGACAGCTTTAACTCTGCGACAAACATCACACTGCGAGACATACTTGGCACAATATCGTTTCAGACCAGGCCACCAATATTGTGTTTTCAAGTCCATGTACATCTTAGTGCTGCCAGGGTGAATAGAAAGAACAGAATCATGCGCCTCCTTGAGAACTTGCTCTCTTAAACCCGGGTAGTTCGAAACAAACATCCGGTGTTCAAAGAAAAGAGTGCCTTGGTCGTCAACGTGGAAAGACTCATACTTCGGAAGTTGAATGTTGGAGATGATCTTTTTAGTGTAAGGATCGCCAAGCTGAATGGAACGGACCTTTTCTTCCAAGAGAGGTGTTGCTAGAAGGTTCAGAAGATAACCTTGATCCACAATTTCAAGGTTTAGCTTGCGGAATTCCTCGCACAAGAGAGGCTGTTGTTCTTCCACCATGAGGTTGTTGACATAAGCTTTTCGGCTGAGAGCATCTGCCATGACATTGGCTTTGCCCGGGGTGTAGTTGATGGTCAAATCGAAATCATTGATTGTTTCAATCCACCTCCTATGACGAAGGTTGAGATCAGGCTGTGTGAAGATATACTTCAGACTCTTGTGATCAGAAAAGATCTCACAACGGTTGCCAAGCAAGTAATGCCTCCATACTTTCAAAGCAAAGACAACTGCTGCGAGTTCGAGGTCATGTGTAGGATAGTTGATCTCATGCGTCTTCAACTGACGAGATGCATAAGCAACAACTTGCTTTTCTTGCATAAGGACCGCACCCAATCCTTGCAACGAAGCATCACAGAAAATCTGGAAAGGCTTTGATGTATCTGGAGGAACTAAGACTGGAGTGGAAGTGAGCTTCTCTTTGAGTGTTTCAAAGCTTGCTTGACATGCAGGAGTCCAAAGGTATTTCTTGCCTTTCTTGAGGAGATCGGTAAGAGGCTTCGCAATCTTTGAGAAGTTTTGAACGAAGCGACGGCAGTAACTAGCCAAGCCAAGGAAACTCCGGACTTCTTTGACATTTATGGGTGGAAGCTAGTCCATAATTGTCTTAATAGTTTCTGGGTTGACGGCAATGCCCTTGGCAGAGATGACGTGACCAAGGTAGGTGACTTGAGGCAGCCAGAATTCACACTTGGAGAACTTTGCATACAGACGGTTCTCACGAAGCTTGTTTAGGACACACCGAAGGTGTTCTTCATGTTCTTCCTTTGACTTAGAATAGACTAGAATGTCATCCAGATAGACCACAACGAACTTATCAAGATATTCCATGAAAACCAAGTTCATAAGCCTCGAGAAGGTGGCAGGTGCATTGGTGAGACCGAAAGAAATGACCGTGTACTCATACAGACCATAGCGGGTGGTGAAAGCTGTTTTTGGAACATCTGCCTTGCGAATCTTGATTTGATGATAACCACTTATCAAATCAAGCTTAGAGAATACCACAGCTCCAGCTAGCTGATCGAAGAGATCATTAATCCGCGGAAGGGGATATTTATTCTTGATGGTTTTAGCATTGAGTGCCCGATAGTCAACACAAAGTCTATCAGTCTTGTCTCGCTTCTTCACAAAGATGGTTGGGCTACCCCAAGAAGAAGTACTGTGCTAAATGAAACCCAACTTCTCTTGTTCATCCAACTGACGCTTAAGTTCAGCCAACTCAGCAGGACCCATTTTATAAGGCCACTTGGAGATAGGAGCGGTACCAGGTTCAAGTTCAATGACAAACTCAACCTTACGATCCGGAGGCATACCTGGCAACTCTTCAAGAAAGACATCTGGGAACTCAGAGACTACAGGAACACTCTGAATACCTTCCATAGCATCATCATTCAGAGCCGCCAAAGAATAAAGCTGAATTGCAGGAGTCAGACTTGGAGAATAGACTATATGGCCTTCAGGAATTTTCAGAGAAACCGAACGTTCAGCACAATCAATCACAGCTGCATTTGCTGTTAACCAATCCATGCCCAAGATAACATCAATATCAGAATTGCCCAGAATAATTAAGGAAGCCGGAAACGAAGAGCCACCAATCTCAATTTGATTGTCGCGGCTGATTTTAGAAGCCCTCATGTTTGAACCAGGAGATTGCACCATAAGGCGAGTTGGTAAAGCATCAGAAGGTAACCCATTACTCTCCGCAAACTTGTATGACACGAAAGAATGTGAAGCACCGGAATCAAATAAAACTCGTGCAGGAACTGAGTTAACAGAAAGCATACCCATGACAACTCCAGGTGCATGCTCAGCTTGAGTGACGTTGACACAGTTGGCACGAGCAACCGTAGACCCCAGCTTAGTGTTGATGTTCAGAGCCTGAGGTGGAGGTGCACGAATCATAGGAGCACTTGCCGCAGGTCTTGAAGGTGGTGGTGGAAGAGCTTTGTTGTTCATTGGACAATTCTAGTGCTAATGCCCAGTGTTTCCACAAGTATAGCAAGCACCAGGTGGACGTGGAGCAACGTAGCCAGGGACTCCGCCAGGCGCTCCAGGGTAGTTGTGGTTGTAGCCCCTGGGAGCCCCAGTGAAGGAGTTTGGTGGCCTTGGTGCGTAGCTTGACGGTCTTGGTGGAGCAGGGAGCGACGGTGGGGTGTTAGGAACCCAGACACGACGCTTAGAAGGAGCTGTCATAGCAGAAGAGCTTGTTGTATCACGGCTGTGTTTCTTTGACTCCTCAAACACTTGCCTACTTGCTTCTTCCTGCAGAGCTGTGTGTTGGAGTTCTAGAAAAGATGTCGGCCTTGCATGAGTGATTCAATATTTGATGGAAGCATTGAGGCCTTGCCTAAACCTCTTTTGCTTCTTTTTGTCATCAGAGATCTCATCGCCACCATAACGAGACAGGTTCATGAAGTTTCTGATGTAGGTGTTGACATTGCCAGTGCCCTGCTTGAGGTTGAGAAACACTTCCTTCATCCTTTCCATGACAATTTCTGACAGATATTGCTCTTTGAAAGTAGTAGTGAACCGCTCCCAAGTAGGCTGAAAACCAGAAAGATCTGCCTTGAGGTAATTTTCCCACCAGAGAGCTGCATCTCCCTTCAGAAGGTGAGTAGCACATTTGACCCATTCTTGCTCGGGAACATCCGCAGTCATCAGCAACCTTGACACTTCACAAAGCCAGTCATCCGCATCAAGTGGCTGATCAGACACCTCAAATTGGCGTGGGTTGAACTTGAGAAAACTCTTGTTGTCTCCTCGCTTGGGAGGTGGAGGTAGTGGAGCAAACTCATTCCTCCTCACGCTTTCCTCGAAGCGCTGCTGGTTCTGCTGCATAGTGCCCAAAGCATTTGCAATACTTGCCAAAGCAGCCCCCAGTTCAGGTGGTATGTCCTCCTCAGAACGGCGTGGTGGTGCCATCCTGTGATTGATATAAAACACAAGTCAGTACTATAATGGAGAATGATAATAATCCAAAATAGTACCAAAATGGAATTAATCAAGATTAAAGAATGCAATTCACTAAGATGATACTAAAATATCAACAAAGTTCCAGGCAACTAGAAGATATTAAGCATAACGCACACAACTGAACAAGGAGTGTGGTACACAAGCTAACAAAGAAAAAAATTCCGCAAATTTCGGCATTAAAATACCACTACATGCGCAAAACCACTTCACTTATCAAGATTAGTAACTCTACTAGTTCAACATACAAGAGCAGATGATAACAGTAGTGGTATGGTCGCGACTCCATCCCGCACTCAAATCATTACTCCGCACATGAATCAGTAAAACACATATCCCAACACCTTCTTCTAAAGATGAACCTAAAGATTGGTAACTACGAAAAAGAACACCCCAACAAGATAACGTCGGATAACAAAGAGTAAGATAGACCGCATCGGTATACGACGAATCAGAATAGATCTCGTCGGTTTACAAAGGCCTGTCGGTATGGAATGTACCAACAGTTGATAACCAAAAGGCAGATAGTGATAACATTTGGATGCAACAGATAGACAAGGAATTCACACACACACATACACACACACACACAAACACAAACACAACCTATGGTACTACGGAACACAGAACACGTGAATCCTAGTTTGAATTTTAGAAGAGGATTGAAAATGTTACACTTCCTTACCAGAAAAGGGTGGGTGGGTGGGTAAGAAGAAAAATGGAAGCAGTCCTACTCTCACATTTTGTTTTTCCCTAGTATACATAACTACCAAAATATTTGCTAGACTGACAACGACCATTTGGCTGAGACCCTGAAGGGCGGGATGGCTCTGATACCAATTGTAACTACCTCGGTGAATTACGCTCTTAGTTACATGCCTGGATGAACGAAAGTGGTTAAAATAGTACGGTGGGGCCCAGGGCCACTCACGGTACACCTTTCGGCCGTCCTAACCACTTTCAGAACATCAGGACAAGAACGAGCGGCGTAATCGCCAGGCGAAGGGATCAAATACATACACAAATGAGTATGTATGCAAGCCACATACAATAGTCCTCAGAGCCATTCCATCTAAAAGAAATAGAAATATTGCAACGCCATACGGCAAGATTCAAATGTCCTAGATAGATATAATAATTTAGGATAGCTTCTCATACATCACACATCAGAGTATCAGGCGGAAGCGGAAAACAAGATCCGAGTACGGATAAGAAGCAAATCGGCATAAGATGCCCCATAAACAAACACATCCCGCCCACAGATCACACAGATCCCCGTTCCCGGAATCTCTACACCGAACGATCGTTGCCAATATCATCTGTCTCTTCCACCCAGTATCCATCTTGCGGGTACACCTGTTCATCTGAATCAAACAATTTATCGTGTGAGACCCTAGGGGTACTCAGCAAGTCTTAATGCCACTAAAGGGGACACAACCTGGGGTGACGCAATTGCAGCAAAAGATAATAACTAACAATTCTACAGAAACTCGCTAACCTTCCGCCTAACCAATGATAGACGGAAGTCCGTGAATTAAGAACAACAGTTATAGCAGTATAATTATCAGATCCATCCTCCTCCTCGCTTACCAACGAGGAAGCGGACGAACAACCCCCATCATCCGTTGGTAGTTTTATTAACCAATCCATGAGCGTTGCACCAATTACTAGTCAAGTACTTAGTCAAATTAAAAGCGGTACTTTAGTTATATTTGTCTATGATCGAGAAACTGTGCTCCAAGTCGTCCATAACCGCGGACACGGCTTTCAGAAAGTTTTCCCCTGCAGGGGTGCACGAATAGCAACACACACTCGATCAACCTCGGAAAAACCAAATCAAAACCCAACGAAGCATTCACGACAAAGCAATCACAGGATTCAGAAATATTTCAGGGGGCCACCCCAATAAGCTACCCGCAACGAAGTTGGCCGGCTCCGAGACGGACCCAGGGTTTGCGACGACGGCTGTAAATGACTGGGAACCCGAAAATGTGACTGGGCTTGTCGATACCGCGAAAACGTGGCGCGATCCAAAACAGTACAGGTGCTCCTCGCACAATCTTAAATAAAGCAGTAACATGGCATAAGTACAGGATAGTAATAAAGCCCCGAACTAATTGTGGCCCCAAGAAATAAGAATGAATCAAGCTCTGGCTCAGGGGGGTCCATAAGGCCTCCCGAATGTGGATAGTGCGAATAGTCAAGGAACAAGTTCCATACTCACTTGTGTATGTATTTGATCCCTTCGCCTGCCGATTACGCCGCTCGTTCTTGTCCCGATGTTCTGAAAGTGGTTAGGACGGCCGAAAGGTCTACCGTGAGTGGCCCCGGGCCCCACCGTACTATTTTAACCACTTTCGCTCATCCAGGCATGCAACTAAGAGCGTAATTCACCGAGGTAGTTACACCATGCACACATCTTGAATTCCGGCAATGGTTGGTACAGACCGTCAAATGCCAGAACCATCGTGGGACGTTGAGGGTTCCCACCCATATGTTGCATATCCTCTACGAATTACCAATTAATGCATGCTACGAGGATAACAGCCACGACTTGGCCATCCGGATGCATGCGAGAGGAAGAAGATACAGCTGACTTCTTCGTCCTATTCCAAATCTCATGGTTAACGCGTAATATATGACGCTAGAATCGCTGATGTCATGGGTTATTAAGCCCTAGTTGTTCGACCATTGGAATCTTAGATTCCATTGTCATTCTTAGTATTTATCATCACTTAGGATGGTAATAGCATTCATTTGTTTGGGAAAATATTTATTTTTGTCTCTTTTAGAATATAGGTGATAACACACAATTTTCAAATACTTTCATAAAGACTCTTCAAAGGACATGAGCAAGTGGTGAACTTGCCTTGTGACTGCAAGGTAGTGAAGTCGGATACTTCCACTTAACCTTGAGCTCCGGTTTCTACAGAAAACCATTATTGCCTGGTAAGAACAATATTTAAAGAAGCAATATGCAATGCATAGTAATGTCATGCCATGATTTGTTTTCTTTCTTATTTGCGTGTTTTACTCACCTTATAAAGGTTTTAAGTTTCTTTGAATTAATAAAATAAAAGAATTATTAAATTCCTATAATTTTGATATTTAACATTTTTATAATAATTAGTATTATTCTAAGAGTTTGAAAATGAATTTATTTAATTTTTAACACTTTTAAATCTTTAACTAAAATCCCTTTAAGAAAATAAAACTTTATTTTTATCATACTTAACTTACATTTCAAAAATACAAACTAGTATTTTTCTATAATAGTACTTACTTTTAGAATCTTAAAAATGAATTTTATTCTATTTTAAGTGTTTTGTAAATTTTTATAAAATTCTAGAAGGAATAGATACCATTATAATAATAGATCTATATTTAATTACTTAAAATTACTATCTATTATTTTTATTGGATAGAGGATATTTTTGTCATTTCATAAATATATTATTTGTATTTTTAGGATTTTTATTTATTTGTCTAGAACCTAATTTATCTCAAGGATATATTTGTAATTAAGTATTTTATATAAGTCCTTCGTTTAAAACACGGGCCTGGCCCACTAGGCTGGCCTGGCCCGACCCGACCCGCTAGGACTGGACAAATTCCCCTGGGTAGTACTGGGCTGCCCATACCCGGCCTAGTACCACTCACTCGCTCGCTCTCCTCTCTCTTCTCTCTCGCGCGATCCCCTCTCTGGCCACTAGATGTTGTCGCCGCCGCCGCAGATGATTCCGGCCGCCCCAAGCCGTCGTGTCTGTTGCCGCAGTGCAAGACAACATGGATGATGCCACTGCTTGATGTTGTCCCGCTCGATCTGGCGTTGGCGCTCTCCACTAGCCGCTGGGGTTTAGGGTCTACAGTGCTCTGGCGCTCCCTCGATGATGTTGTGGTGCTCGTGGCACCGCTCTACCATGGCCGCCACCGCCGTGTGTGCAAGCGCGGGTTGCAGCGCCCCCTTGATGTCTACGCACTTCTATTCTTGTAGACAGTTGTTGGGCCTCCAAGTGCAGAGGTTTGTAGAATAGCAGCAAGTTTTCCCTTAAGTGGATCACCCAAGGTTTATCGAACTCAGGGAGGAAGTGGTCAAAGGTATCCCCTCTTAAGCAACCCTACAATCAAGATACAAGAAGTCTCTTGTGTCCCCAACACACCCAATACACTTGTCAGGTGTATAGGTGCACTAGTTCAGCGAAGAGATAGTGAAATACAAGTGGTATAGATAATTATAAGTGGTAACGGTGATATAAAATAGCTTGATGGCGTGGAAAAGACTAAAGTAAAACTTAAATAAAGATAGAAGCAAGAAAACATGTAATAGATCTAATAGCAAACGATGTTTCAGTGCTTAGAAACAAGGCCTAGGGATCATACTTTCACTAGTGAACACTCATATAAATATATTTTCTTTATGATACTACTCTTAACTACTCTCAAGTTGGACACTCTAATCCATGGTAGGGCTATAACAGCACACCTTAAAGTTTCCTTTCCACATCTCGATAACCCCACTGTCACCTTGAGCTCTAGCTGGTTCAAACAAACACCACAATTTCATAAACACATCCAACTCCAAATATAACTCATAACAAGTATTTGTAATCTCTAGCCTAAGTGCCACCATGGTGTGCACACTATCAACTTCACACACATGGGGAGAGCAGAGATCTATTAAAGCACTTAAGTAGCAAGGTAGATCTATAGATTATAAGCTCATCATCTCAATAAGATCATGCATAGAGAGAGATATGAACACATAGCTACCGGTAGAACCCTTAGCCTCGAGAGAGAACTACTCCCTCCTCATCATGGGAATCAGCAATGGTGATGGAGATGGTGGTGGAGAACGATGGAGATGGCTCCGGGGGCACTTCCCCGTCCCGGTAGGGTGCCGGAACAGAGACTTTCTGTCCCCTAAATCTCCCCTTCGGTGGCGGCGGCGCTGCGGAACTTTTCGTGGCTGGACGCTTGATGATTTTGGGTTTTTGCATCGAGAGGATCTTATAGGCGAAGGGGCAAGGTCGGTGGCTGGCCAGGGGGCCCAAACCATGCCCTGGCACGGCCTAGGGGGACCCGTGCCTAGGGGTGCTTTGGCCACCCTGTGGCCCCCCTTCATCTCTCCTTCTAGCTCTGTGAATCTTCCGGGAAAATAATGACTTTGGCTTTTGTCCGGTCCAATTCCAATAATATTGATTTTCTGACTTTCCTGGAACCAAAAACAGCAGAAAACAGTCAGCTGGCACTGTGGCACTCGTTAATATGTTAGTCCAAGAAAGTGTATAGAAAGTACTCCAAAGTGTGGGCAAAACATACGAAAGTAGATAAAACCAAGCATGTAACATAAAAAATTATGGATACATTTGCAACGTATCAACATCCCCAAGTTTAACTCCTGCTCGTCCTCGAGTAGGTAAGTGATAAAAAGAAAGAATAATTTTTGAGGTGACATGCACCATTTGATCAAGGCATTTATAAAACATTGATAGTTGGGATCATAGTACTTCAATCATAACATGAAAGACAAAGTTCTAACAATAAGACAAACAATAAGACAAAGAAACTATGTTGCAACATGAAAAGGCACAAACAAAAGATTCATGAATAACAATGCTTTGCAAGACGTTTGTTTGTTTCACATAAAGAAAACATAGCATAATGGCATTCAGCTTGTCCCTCATAGAGTAGCAAATATAAATGCATAGGACACCTTCAAAGTTTATAAGAGTGACTAGATACAAATAGTTTAAAAGAAGCAATATCAAAGCTATGCATCAATCAACAAGTCTTGGGACAATGCACATAGAACTAAGAATGGCCACTATGCTCTCAAAGTAGGTGCATAAAGATAGAAGGTGGATACTCAACATAAAAGTAAAAGAAAGGCCTTCATAGAAGGAAGTAGGGATTCAAGTCTCTTAAAGAGCTTCCAAAAATTATGGTACTTTTTAGCTTTCAGCTCTCATTGCCCCTATCATAAGCATCTTGAAGTGATTAAGGTTAAAGTGAACAAAGTATGGTGTACATGCTTGACGAAGTATAAGTTAGAAATCTCATGTCCCTTGAATACGAGGGCCGCTCCTCATGCTACTCAAGTTTAGTCACCGGTAAGTTCTTGTCATCGTAAGTACATGTGTATCATAGAGAACCGCCAACGGGGTACCCCTTGCCCGAGGATAAGGAAGAATCCCCGTATCAAAATGACAAGGCAAGCAGACAACAAGCATCTCAGCAATCTTCTTATTTACCATGGGAATATGGTGCTTTTTTCTCTCTTTCCTCTTTTCGTATATCTCTTTTTTTCTTTTTCTCTTTTTTCTCAATATTTGACTCTTTTTTTATAAGAAGAATGCTTCATAGACATCTAATTATGGTTACGCTGCAGGTTTCCACCATGACAGCATGGATTAGACCAGCGGCCCAGGCGTTTCTCTAACACACATACATAACTCCATGGACTTACAAGCTCCCATTTCATTTCACACCGACGACATCCATAGACAAAAGAGCATGATATCAACTAGGTACAAAGTACAAGTGCAATGTTGAAAGCGTTCCCCATGACAGCATGGTTCTCCTAATCCCCAACAAATAAGTGCAAGCATATACAACATAGACCACACGATGGTTCAAGTTTATTAAGGGCAAGAAAAGTAAAGTGTGCCATCAAGTTCGTGAGAGCTTTAATCACTAGTTTTCTCATAACAAGTTTAATTCGGCAGGTAGATAAAAACATGAATATACTTGGAATAGCATATGCTAGTAGGTAGGTATGGTGGACTCTTTGGAATAACTTGGTTTAAGGAATTGGATGCATGAGTGGAACTCATACTTGGTTACGGAGGCTAGCAAAAGACTGGGAGCGACAAACTAAGAGAGCAATAATGGCCATAATCATGCAGAGCGACAAAACATCATTGATCCAAGCATAAAGTGATACTACAAGTTGAAAACTAAAGGATCAAAAAGGCAATGGTGACTTGGGATAGTCATAACATGGTGTGAGCATGTGCCAAGTCAACCCAAATAAAGTATCAAAGGAGAATACCACAATACTATGATTTAATATGCTAAAACAACGCATGATCCTTCCAAGGCACATTAAGCAATCTCAATTGTTTGTAACAAGTCATGCTACATCAAAGAATACTAAGCATAAAGCCAAAACAATATCAAGCATGGCATGACAAAGCATAGGCCACAATCAAAAACAAGCTCTCTTTACCACTTAAGCATGAACTTTCCTACTCTTTTCCAATCCAAACCAAACTATTTGAAAACCTATGTATGAAAAAGGGGGTCCAAGCAATTTATTCAGCAAACTAAGAAAACCAAGCAAACGAAAAACCAAAATGAAAACGAAAACGAAAAAGAAGACGCTCCAAGAACAACACAATTGTGCATGAAACAATAAAAATGAAGTGTTTGGAAGAAACCTGGGATTTTTATTGATGAACAGGGGGGTGCCTTGGGCATCCCCAAGCTTTGATGCTTGTACCTCTTGGATATTTCTTGGGGTGACACGCATGGTATCCCCAAGCTTGAGCTTTTGTCCATTCTTCATCTCATTACATCCTTCTCTCCATACACCTGAAATTTTTCCTTCACACAATCTTTATTAGTAACATTAGTGCACTCAAGATAATAAGTCTTTAGGTTCAGTTCCAACACCAATAAAACATCCATTAAAACACAAGATACTGTAGCACTTCCCTCAAAAAGCTCAATTCCCCAAAAGAACTCAAAAAGGAACCAACAAGAAGCAAATGCAAATAATTGCAGAAATCTGTCAAAACAGACCAGCAGGTAAAAACCAATTTTTTCGAAGACCTACTGTTGCTCAAATCGAAAAGTGTTGAACTAATGAAAGTTAGATAACAACCTGGGGCAGAAGCACAAAAATTCATGCCTCAAAACAACATACAGACATTTTACACGAATTGTTACGGTGAAGCACGGAAATCTGTTTCAGGACAGCAACTTTCCCAAGCATTACTTCTCTCTCATTAGAGGTTACTCTTGGCACAAAAAGCAAATAAAAAGGATAAGGAGCGGTTATTACAAAGGTAATAACTTCCAAGACTCATCTAAAACTTTTGGGTTATCTCCCAATAAGTACTTTTCTTTAACGCCTTTAAGTTAGGCCTGATAGTTTGAGAAGATGCTCACATAAGAAATATGAATTTAAGTAAAAGAGAGCATCAAGAAGCAAATTCAAAGCACATTTAAGTCTAACCCACTTCCTATGCATAGAAATCTTGTAAAGAAACAAGTCATGAAAGCACAAAGCAACAAGCATAGGAAATCAAAACAAGTGCAACTTCAAAATTTTCAACATAAAGAGGGGAAACTTAATATTATTGAGTTGCATAAAACCATATT
Source organism: Avena eriantha (assembly GCA_910589775.1). Classification (NCBI taxonomy): domain Eukaryota; kingdom Viridiplantae; phylum Streptophyta; class Magnoliopsida; order Poales; family Poaceae; genus Avena; species Avena eriantha. The sequence goes on from OU342743.1 coordinate 499,269,230, forward strand.
TCCCTCTCTCATAATAACTTTCAGTAGCATCATGAATAAAATTAACAATATAACAATCACATAAAACATTCTTATCATGAGCCACATGCATATAATCATTATTACTCTCCACATAAGCATAGTTATTCTTATTAATCGTAGTGGGAGTAAATTCAACAAAATAGCTATCATTATTATTCTCATCACCATAATCATAAAATATAGGAGGCATATTGTAATCATAATTAATTTTCTCCTCAATAGTAGGTGGACTGAAAATAGCATATTCATCATTGTAATCATCATATATTGGAGGCATAGTATCATCAAAGTAAATTTTCTCCTCCTTGCTTGGGGGACTAAAAATATCATGCTCATCAAAACCAGCTTCCCCAAGCTTAGACATTTCCATAGCATTAGCAATAATGGTGTTCAAAGAATTCATACTAATAACATTGCTATTAGCACGCAAATAAAGTTCCATAGGTTTTTAATTTTCTCTTCAAACACTTCATGTCCTAACTCAAGAAAAATACTATAAAGCTCACTAATTTTGTTGTTGTTTTCCATTAAGCCTAACTAGTTAAAACAAGAAACAAAATGATATAATTGCAGAATATAAAGGAAATAACTTCGAGCACTCACACCGAAGGATGTGAGTACCTTTTACCTTACCTCCCCGGCAACGGTGCTAGAAAATACTTGTTGGGCGTGGTTGACGTGGGAGCTTCTTCTTCTTCAGACCCCAACAACGGTGCCAGATAATAGTTTGATGTCTACGCACTTCTATTTTTGTAGACAGTTGTTGGGCCTCCAAGTGTAGAGGTTTGTACAACAATAGCAAATTTTCCCTTAAGTGGATCACCCAAGGTTTATCGAACTGAGGGAGGAAGTGGTCAAAGGTATCCCCTCTCAAGCAACCCTGCAATCAAGATACAAGAAGTCTCTTGTGTCCCCAACATACCTAGTACACTTGTCAGGTGTATAGGTGCACTAGTTCGGTGAAGAGATAGTGAAATACAAGTGGTATAGATAATTATAAGTGGTAACGGTGATAGAAAATAGCTTGATGGCATGGAAAAGACTAAAGTAAAACTGAAATAAAGATAGAAGCAAGCAAACATGTAATAGATCTAATAGCAAACGGTGTTTCAGTGCTTAGAAACAAGGCCTAGGGATCATACTTTCACTAGTGAACACTCTCATATAAATATATTCTCTTTATGATACTCCTCTTAACTACTCTCCGGCTGGACACTCTAATCCATGGTAGGGCTATAACAGCACACCTCACAGTTTGCTTTCCACATCTAGATAACCCCACACTGTCACCTTGAGCACTAGATGGTTCAAACAAACACCACAATTTCATAAAGACATTCAACTCCAAATATAACTCATAACAAGTATTTGTAATCTCTAGCCTAAGTGCCACCATGGTGTGCACTCTGTCAACTTCACACACATGGGAGAGCAGAGATCTATTAAAGCACTTAAGTAGCAAGGTAGATCTATAGATTACAAGCTCATGATCTTAATAAGATCATGCATAGAGAGAGAGATGAACACATAGCTACCGGTAGAACCCTTAGCCTTGAGAGAGAACTACTCCCTCCTTATTATGGGAATCAGCAATGGTGATGGAGATGGTGATGGAGATCGATGGAGATGGCTCTAGGGTCACTTCCCCATCCCGGCAGGGTGCCAGAACAGAGACTTTCTGTCCCCCGAATCTCCCCTCGGTGGCAGCGGCCCTGCGGAACTTTTCGTGGCTGGAGGCTTGATGATTTAGGGTTTTTCCATCGGGAGGATCTTATAGGCGAAGGGGCAAGGTCGGTGGCCGGCCAGGGGGCCCACACCATGCCCTAGCACGGCCTGGGGGCCCGCGCCTAGGGGTGGTTTGGCCACCCTATGGCCCCCCTTCATCTCTCCCTCTAGATCCGTGATTCTTCTAGGAAAATAACGACTTTGGATTTTGTCCGGGCCAATTCTGAGAATATTGATTTTATGACTTTCCTGGAACCAAAAACAGCAGAAAATAGGCAACTGGCACTGTGGCATTTGTAAATAGGGTAGTCCAAGAAAGTGTATAGAAAGTACTCCAAAGTGTGGACAAAACATAAGAAAGTAGATGAAACCAAGCATGGAACATCAAAAATTATGGATACGTTTGCAACGTATCACCCCTCGGGGTGCTCCCCATGCCGTCACCTCTCTGCCGCCGGCCTCCTCTCTGCTTCCTCTTCGATAATCTTACGAGGACCTCGAGTAAGTGCTCTAATCTCCTCCCTATGATCTACCTTGCCTCTACACCATGCCATGTGGTCACTTGTGATGGATTTCCCCATTTAGGGTTCATGCCTGAATTCCTAGGGTTCATACCCCCTACAGTGGTGATTTAGCATAGCTCTAGGGTTAATCTTGCCTATGCTAATCCTTTGATGTTGATCAACTATTAGTGTAGTGTCAATCTCTGTTGAGCATGTTTGTTACTCTGTTCTCTATCATAAAATTCTCCGTGAAAGCATGATTAGATTAATGTGGATGCCTAAGTTGTTGTGGCTGTGGATTTACTCCTATGGAGTTAAGTTGAGATGCTCTCTATACTGATGCTTGGTTAATTGTTCACTTGTGAAGCACTGATGTGCTCAGTCTCAGGATTTAATCCTATTACTGTGGGAATCTAAAGTTACTAGTGCTAGTCTCTGCTCTGTGATTAATAAGAAGATGATTTATAAATAGATGATTCCTATATGCTTGTAGGAAAGTGATTAAACTTATTGGCTTCTGTACAATGTGGCCTAGTGATAGACAGTGTTAATCTTTACTGTCTTTTGTAAAATAAAGTGTCTATTTATGATTCCTAAATCATTTAGGAAGATGATAATCTTTGTTGATTAGAATATGCTTGAGTTTGTACTCAAACAGATATGAACCTGCTAGGTAAAGTGGTGCTTCCGTTCTAGGAATGTGCCCTGTACCAGCAGCTGTGATGTGTATCTCTATAGTGAAAACTAGATCATAGGGTCAATGATGCTGGTTTGAGACTCTGCCTGTGCAAGAACACATGTATAATCTGGCTATTAATTATATGTTGTCTAACATGTTCACTAGCATGTGCTTGCAAGAAAATTAATGTGTAAGATAGAAAATAATTAGATCAAAATGTTGGGATATACCTTGGTAGCCTTGTACTGATGTTGCCTTCTACTTCTAGCTTGTGGTAGCCCTAGATTTGTTTTGGCTTCCTCTTAGCCTGGTCTGGCTCCTCCTGGTGATGTTGCTCCTGTGTGGCCTTGCTATCCACCTAGTACCACCCCCTCCTCAACTCACCATCTTTGCTGGTGATCTCCTGGGTTTCCTGTGGTGGAAAATGGCTTGATCTAGTGATATGGTTTCAAGATCTGGTGTTGTTCTTGGTTGTGCTGGTGACAAACTGTGGATGAGCTCTCTCTCTCTGCGAAGTGGATAGCAAAGCTTGCTTTGCTCCTACGCTGCTATGATTTAAGTTGCCCCTTTGCTCTCTGCCGCTGACACCTCAATGCATGCATTTAGGTGCGTGAGCTGCTTCACTATTTTCTATGGTTGTGGATGAGATCAAGTAACTCTGGTTTAAACTTTCCCATCCTTTTACTATTACTTATCTGGTGAAACTTACCACTTTTCTATTTGGCTGAAGTTATTTGATTAAAAGAATAGATACTACACTTTGGTGAAACTTTCCCCTTTCAATTACTCTATGATGTAATATGAACAGTGCAACTCACTGTTCAACACTGAGAGTAAAACTAATCCACTAATCTTTTGTTTATATTGGAGTGGTTTATCTTATTTTTGCAGGAACAAGGTCTGGATGCTCAAGATTTAGTATAGCAGTAGATAAGTAGTGTAGGTTCTCATTGTAATCTTATTTCTATTTTCTTTGTAAAGAATCTTGTAATAGTATTCCTTTGATTTAATAAAGACTCATTTTATTGGACTATTTCCTTGTAATTTTCTGTCTGGTTGTAAATATATCCATTTGTAATCTCATTATGGAATAAAGAAAAGAATAAGAATTCATTTCTTATTTGAAATTCCTTGTCTTAAATTCATATTGTTGTTTGATATATAATCAAAAAATGTTAATACATCCTTTTGGAAAACCACTTTAATTTTCAAATATTATTCACATGATTTGAATTTCAAATTTGAATTCAAAATATTCCCCCCAAAACACAGTAATGCCTAAAGGTCATGTCAAAACTTGTAGCAATCACTTCAGAGAGCTATTTCTACCTCTAGATAGTGAAAGAAACTCTGATCTCTTTAGGTTTTTGTTTGGCGAAAAATTTACCCTGATTTTTATAGATGAATGCATGCATATGCACAAATTCCTATTTCTACCCTTCGTTGGTTTCTAAATGCTGGGGTGTTACAGACTTCCCCCCTTAAATTAAACTTCGCCCCGAAGTTTGCTGATGTGTACCTGAATAGTTCTGGATATGCTTCTTTTAAGTCATCCTCTTTCTCCCACGTGGCTTCTCTCTCTAGGTGATGTTCCCATTGTACTTTGTAGTATTTAATTTCCCTGTTTCTCAACTTTTCCAGTTCTCTTCCAGAATTTTACAGGGTTTCTCCACATAAGTCAAATCTGCTTGTAACTCAATTTCTTGGTGTGTAATTGCAACATCAGGAACTTTAAGACATTTCTGTAATTGTGACACATGGAAAACATTATCAACTTGACCCAATCTGTTTGGTAACTCAAGAGCATAAGCTATTGTTCTGTTCTAACTCAGTATCTTGAATGGTCCGATATATCTTGGACTCAGTTTTCCTTTGACTCCAAATCTCTAAACTCCCTTCATTGGACTTACTTTGAGATATACCATATCCCCCACTTCTGGATGCCATGATCTCTGACTTTGATCGGCATAACTCTTCTGTCGACTTTGAGCTATCTTCAATCGATCTCTAATAATGTTGATGATATCTTGCCTCTCCTTGATATAGTCTGGTGCAAATTCCTTGCTACTACCAAGTTCATACCAACATATTGGTGATCTACATCTTCTCCCATAAAGTACTTCAAATGGTGCTTCTTTCAGACTACTTTGATAGCTATTGTTGTAGGAAAATTCTGCCAACGGTAGATGATCTTCCCACGAACCTCCAAAATCTAATGCACAAGCTCTAAGCATGTCCTCCAAGATTTGATTGGTTTTTCTATTTGGCCTCCAGTTTCGGGATGATAGGTTGTGCTGAAATCCAACTTCAAGCCAAGTGCTTCATGTAATTGTTTCCAAAATGCTGAAGTAAACACAGATCCTCTATCTGATACAATCTTCTTGGGTACTCTGTGCTTACTTACTATCTCTTTGACATATATTTCTACTAACTTCTCGGCATTATATTTTTGATTTATCGGGATAAAATGTGCACTTTTCATGAATCTATCCACAATCACCCATATCATATCCTTCCGCTTCGGTGTCATAGGTAATCCTGTAATAAAATCCATACCAATTGCTTCCCATTTCCATTCCGGATTTCTAAAGGTTGTAATGGTCCTGCTAGACTTTGATGTTCTGCTTTTACCCTTTGGCAAGTATGGCATTCAGATACATACTTTGCAATATCCCTCTTCATGTTATTCCACTAGAATAATTCCTTAAGATCCATGTACATCTTCGTACTTCCTGGATGAATTGAATATGGTGTTTCATGTGCTTCTCGGAGTATCACCTCTCTGATCTTCGGTACATCTGGTACACAAAGATGGTTTTGGAACCATAAAGATCCATAATCTCCTAGGTGAAAAACTGATTTTTGTCCTTCGGAAATTCTTCTGATTTCTTCAGCAATAAATGGATCATCAAGTTGATGTCGATAGATCTCTTGACGAAGATCACTGCTTTGCTCTTCTACAACCCTCATGGTAGCTAAGCCTACACCAACTTCTGTCCTTAGGAATTGTATTTCTAACCTTTCCAAGTCCATTTGCAACTCTTTTGCTAATTCTCTATTGATGGGTTGAGTATTTTTACTCTTCCGACTTAAAGCATCTGCTACTATGTTGGCCTTTCTTTGAGTATAGTTAATTGTAAGATCATAATCCTTGATCAACTCAAGCCATCTTTTCTGCCTCATATTCAGCTCCTTCTGAGTAAAGAAATATTTAAGACTTTTATGATCCATGTATAGTTCACACCTTGCTCCATAGAGAAAATCTCTCCATCCTTTCAAAGCAAAGACCAATGCTGTTAGCTCCAAATCATGTGTTGGGTAATTGACTTCATGAGGTTTGAGTTGTCCAGACCCATAAGCAATTACCTTGCGATCTTGCATTAGCACACATCCTAGTCCTTCTTTGGATGCATCACAATATACTGTGTAATCTTTTCTGATTTCCGGTATAGCTAAGATTGGTGCGGTTGTTAATCTGGTTTTCAATTCCTGAAAACTTGCTTCGCACTTATCATCCCATATGAATGGTGCATTCTTTCTTAGCAATTTGGTCATTGGTCTAGCTATCTTGGAAAAACCTTCAATGAGTCTCCGATAATAGCCTGCCATGCCTAAGAAACCTCGGATTTGTTTCACATTAGTTGGTGCATTCCATTCCAATACTGATTGAACTTTGGACGGATTTACCACAATTCCATCCTTACTGATCACATGACCAAGAAATTCTACCTTGTCCAACCAAAATTCACACTTGCTAAATTTAGCATACAGCTCATGTTCTCTCAAGATTTGCAATGCTATTCTCAAATGATCAGCATGCTCTTCTTTATCCTTTGAGTATATCAAAATATCATCAATAAACACTATGATAAACTTATCCAGATAAGGCATGAAGATTTTGTTCATCAGGTTCATGAATATTGCTGGTGCATTGGTCAATCCTAAAGGTACGACGAGGTACTCATGATGTCCATACCTTGACACAAATGTTGTTTTTGGAACATCTTCAGGTTTGATTTTTTTTGTCTGATGGTACCCTGATCTTAGATCAATCTTGGAAAACACTCCAGCTCCTTTGACTTGATTAAACAGATCTTGGATTCTTGGCAATGGATATTTGTTCTTGATGGTAACATTGTTGAGATTCATGTAATCACCACACATTCTTCGTCCTCCATCTCTTTTATCCACAAAAATTACTGGAGTTCCCCATGGGGATACAATTTCCTGAATAAATCCTTTTCTGGCTAACTCATCAATTTGCTCCTTGAGCTCTTTTAATTCTTTTGGTCCCATCTTGTACGGTGCTTGGGCTATTGGTGCTATACTAGGTATCAGGTTAATAGTGAACTATATTTCTCGATCAGGTGGCATTCCTGGTAACTCTGCTAGAAAAACATCTTGAAATTCCTTCACAATAGGAATATCTTCCAATTTGACCTCCTTCATTGAGTTCAATTGCAGATCTACCATGATATGACTATGTTTATCCGCCTAATAGACTATCCTTCCTCCACTTGGAGACTTGATTGAAACGGTTTTATCCTCACAATTGATCTGAGCCCCATACTCAGTCACCCAATCCATTCCCAACACTACTGCTATTCCCCTTAATGGAATCACATAAAGATCCACATAATAGGTTTGACCACAAATTGAGATTACTTGGTTTAATTTTATGTTTCTAACTACCATGATCCCTCCAGCGGTAACTACGGTCATAGGTTTTTCTAACGGTGCCCTTCTAATCCCGAACTTATCACAAAATTGTTCAGATATGAATGAAGTAGTTGCAGCCGTATCAAATAGAACTTTTCCAGGATTTGTGAGAATATTGAGCGAACCTATCACCGCTTGATCCGAGTTATCCACCTCCTCCAAGGTTGCGCAATTCAGCTTTCCAGTAGGTCTGCCTCTCTTGCCATTGTCGTTCTTGCCATAGCTTCCACCTCTGTTAGGCTGTCCACCTCCGCCTCTTGCTTAACCACTGCCAGTTATAGGCCAACCACCTGGTGGTTTACTTGGGCAATCAGGCTTGATGTGCCCCTTCTGACCACAACCATAGCATATGATTAATGGCTTCTTACATTCCCTTTGGAAATGCCCTGGAATACCACAATTGTTCCATATAATATTCCTCTTAGGGTTGGACTGACCTCCACTGCTATTCTTGTTAGTATTGTTGTTGTTATTGAAGGGTCGATTCCTGGGTTTGAACTCCAAATTGGGTTTAGGCTTACTTGCTTGGATTCTCTTGGTTTCCTTCTTTGCTGTTTTCCTTCGGTCCACTTGGACATTCTTGTAATCATCCTCAAATGTGATATCTGCATCTAGTAACTGTTGAAAAGTTGCCTTATTGGCCAGCCTCAGCTGCATCTTCACAAATGGATTTAAACCACGCAGGAAACATTTCTTCCTCTTTTCCTCAATGCTCACTTCATCCTCAGCATAACGAGATAGTTGACTGAACTCCCGGATGTACTTCATGACACTGGTATATCTCTGCTGAAATTCTTTGAACTCCCTGCGCTTCAACTCCATCATACTCTCTAGAACATGATACTCACGGAATCTCTGCTTAAACTCCTCCCAGGTATACTCTCTTCCTGGAGGTTGCATTGCTAACTAATTCTCCCACCATGATGTTGCAGGTCCAGTTAAGAGATGTGTTGCATACCTTAACTTTTCCTCATCATTGCATCCTACTGTTTTCAACTTTCTCTCCGTATATGCTAGCCAATCCTCTGCATCTATTGGCTTAGGGGCTGATGCAAAAGGTAACGACCTTGCATTTTGAAAGTTATAAAGACTCACACCATGTCCTTCAAGTTCCCTCTGATGTCCCACTCGATCCACTAATCCCTCTGTAAACTTGTTCTAGGACTCTTGCATCATATGCACGTACTGCATAAAGTTCTGCTCCATCAACGGCCTCATTGGTGGTGGTGGTGGTAAATTTGCCTGCATTCTGACGTCTTTATCTGCCTTTTCCTTAGTTTCGCGCTCCATGCGTTGCTGTTCGTCCTCATCCTCTACACCCGTTTCCATACCCCCTAGTCCTGTAACATAAAGCGAACACTCATAATTACATCATGCATATGTGTTCTGAGCTCAACTTCATGCACAAAACTAGTCACACAATGGAAAACAAGATCCAAATAAGAACCAAATATGCATTTCACATATTATACATTACAAGCAACATAGTTAGTACAACGTCATTACAAGCCCATACCATTTAGGTATTACAAACTCATGTGGATACTATCTCACTTATCTGTTTACATCAAGTGCTCAGACTCTAACTTCCGTATCACCACTGGAATACTCCTCCTGTAGTGTTACGCTCCCTAGAAGCTGCGACGTTCATCGTACATTCCTGGAGTACAATCATGCTGATGTGAAGTATGACTCACCATTTGTGGAACGACTTGCCTCTTCGATGGACGATACTTAGTATCAGAAGTATCCGGACTTGACACATCATCCAGCTGAAGTGTGTCCATACCTTCCAACTCATCTGAAGTATCATCATAAACATCCTCATCACTGCCTTCTTCAATCACCTCCTGCATCCCGACTCCTGAGTTATCAACAGAATATTCCACTTCTGGTGCTCCCCAAGTACTCTGCTAGGTACGATAGTCCTCAGCTATAATTGGATAGTGCATGTTATCTGGAGTAGGATAATGTTCTGGTGACTCAAACACCCTTTCTTCAGGATCTTCCTCCTCGGACTCTACATCCTCCACGTGGACATCCCTTCCATCAATGGAATAAGACCTCACTCCCATCTAAATAGTTTGCCCGATATCACCAACAGAATCTTCCACGGTAATAGGATTCCCAGCAGATCCATCCATTGATCTGTACCTCCATCCTTCGGAGTTTCCAATAGGTAGTTCTGATTCCTCGGTTCCCCAAGAATTATGTGGTACTGGATGAATAGTGCCATCATCAGGATATCTAGTGGGTTCTGGCATAGGTGAATAAGGATATGGTGATCTATAGGTATATCCTTAAAAATTGGGCTAACCCGGCCCACTACTCTGTTGTCCAGTTGAGATGCTGACTTCTACCTTCATTCAGGATTAGTAAAATCCTCTAGCATATCGATCTGATCCTCTACAATAACCTGATGTGTCTTATACAAAGACCCAACCATTAGTCGATACAGATCCATAAACTTGGAAGCTAATTTTGGATGCTTCTTTACTAAAGTAAGATGATCCGGAACTGGTTCCGTGTCTATAGAGTTGTGAGGAATCATAGAATATGTGCTTCCTGCTAACTCTTCTGCTTTGTGCTCCCGAACATTGGATATCGCCTCCAGAATGGCAACATGGTATGCTGCTAGGTGACTTCTACCTTCACCCATGGGTAAATCATGATATAAACCAAGCTTTTTTTTGGTAGTTGGATGCTAACACGATATTTGGCTAACATTCGCCCATCATGGTATGTCATGGTATTAACTGGAATATTAGTTGTGCAACCAAAAACCCTCAGAAGTTCTCGAAGATGTTTAGTTAAAGTCCCCTGATAATCATCGAGAGTTTCTTCTTTCCTAGCAAAAGTCTGTCTTGGAAACTTTGGTGCCATTTTAACTGTATACAAAACATTCATAATTAGTAACTAATTATTGTAATGATGCATCATAATAAAGAATTATCGCACTAAAAAATATAACGAAATATTCCCAATTGAATATTCATCAAATAATCTAGAGAACTCTTTACTGTTGCCCTAAGACTCCTATAGGTAGCTCCCTTTACTAGGTCTCCAACCTAAGGTCAAAGCAATTGCTCTGATACCAGCTGCGGTGACCCAGCATACCACTGCATATGTAGTACACTATAGTCGTTGACATGACATTCACAGAACACCATTTCGTAAATATCACATCCCTCAGAGTGGTACAATAGAAACATTGCGGGTCCAAATTACAAACAAACACACTTCATTATTATTACAATACCATAAGTTCGAGACTTCAAGTGATTCAAACTTACAAACCAAATAACTTATTTCATAAGTTCAGCGAAAGAACGAAAAACACAACGGTAATAAAGACATGAGTTCAACAACTTATTCTATAGGGTTCGTGCTGCTCGGATCAACCTAGGTAACTACGCTCCGGTCTGACAACTACTATGACTTGTTGTCTTCAGCTCCATAGTGTATCCTGTAGTCCACCCCTTCGATTCCACCGGACAGGTCCAGCTATTCATAGTAGACGTCGTTCTGGACCTCCGTAGCATACACCTGGTCATCCTTTTGGCCCTCAAAGTCTAGCAAGTGGTTCAAAGGAAAGAGTGAGTAACAGTGTTACCCAGCAAGTTCACTATATGCAAAGTGGGAAGTTTGATGCTCTAACTACCACCTCGGACTATAAGTCCTTGGTACTATGTAGTTTTGGTAAATGTTTCTTCAAAGGTTGATTTTAATATCAAAAACTATGCCCATCAGCCTTCACCGGTTGACCCGAACTTTTCATGGAGTTCCTTTCCTGCCGCGTTCGTAGCTCCTTCCTAGAACAGGGAGTAATATGTCACAATTCTTACACTCTGCAGAGGTGTGTTACTTCACCCACAAGAGACCAAATCCTTGTTGCACAACCGGGCATACTTTCCCGTCCACAATTCCGTGATGTGGGGCCCAGTAGATGATCCAAGTCAATCACTGCCCCTTCGCAACCCCGCATGTCCCCTTGGTGTACGCCATGCACACATCTTGAATTCCGGCAATGGTTGGTACAGACTGTCAGATGCCAGAACTATCGTGGGGCGTTGAGGGTTCCCACCCATATGCTGCATATCCTCTATGAATTACCAATTAATGCATGCTACGAGGATAACAGCTACGACCTGGCCATCCGGATGCATGCGAGAGGAAGAAGATACAGCTGACTTCTTCGTCCCATTCCAAATCTCATGGTTAACGCGTAATATATGACGCTAGAATCACTAATGTCATGGGTTATTAAGCCCTAGTTGTTCGACCATTGGAATCTTAGATTCCATTGTCATTCTTAGTATTTATCATCACTTAGGATGATAATAGCATTCATTTGTTTGGGAAAATATTTATTTTTGTCTCTTTTAGAATATAGGTGATAACACACAATTTTCAAATACTTTCATAAAGACTCTTCAAAGGACATGAGCAAGTGGTGAATTTGCCTTGTGACTGCAAGGTAGTGAAGTCGGATACTTCCACTTAACCTTGAGCTCCGGTTTCTACAGAAAACCATTATTGCCCGGTAAGGACAATATTTAAAGAAGCAATATGCAATGCATAGTAATGTCATGCCATGATTTGTTTTCTTTCTTCTTATAGTGTTTTACTCACCTTATAAAGGTTTTAAGTTTCTTTGAATTAATAAAATAAAAGAATTACTTAAGAATTATTAAATTCCTATAATTTTGATATTTAACATTTTTATAATTATTAGTATTATTCTAAGAGTTTAAAAATGGATTTATTTAATTTTTAACTCTTTTAAATCTTTAACTAAAATTCCTTTAAGAAAATAAAACTTTATTTTTATCATACTTGATTTACATTTCAAAAGTACAAACTAGTATTTTTCTATAATAGTACTTACTTTTAGAATCTTAAAATGAATTTTATTCTATTTTAAGTGTTTTGTAATTTTTTATAAAATTCCAGAAGGAATAGATAGTATTATAATAATAGATCTACATTTAGTTACTTAAAATTACTATCTATTATTTTTATTGGATAGAGGATATTTTTGTGATTTCATAAATATATTATTTGTATTTTTAGGATTTTTATTTATTTTTCTAGAACCTAATTTATCTCAAGGATATATTTGTAATTAAGTATTTTATATAAGTCCTTCTTTTAAAACACGGGCCTAGCCCACTGGGCTGGCCCGGCCTGACCCGACCCGCTAGGACTAGACAAATGCCCCTGGGTAGTACTGGGCTACCCATACCCGGTCCAGTACCACTCACTCGCTTACTCTCCTCTCTCTCTCTTCTCTCTCGCACGACCCCCTCTCTGGCTGCTCGATGTTGCCACCGCCACGAGTGATTCCGGCCGCCCCAGGCCGCCGTGTCCATTGCCGCGGTGCAAGACGACATGGATGATGTCGTTGCTCGATGTTGTCCCGCTCGATCTGGCACTGGCGCTCTCCGCTGGCCGTGCTGACCCCCACCTCGTGGCTAGGGTTTGGGGTCCACCGTGCTCTGGCGCTCCCTCGATGTCTTTGTGGTGCTCGTGGCACCGATCTACCATGGCCGCCACCGTCGTGTGTAAGGGTGCGGGTTGTAGCGCGCCCTCGAGGTGCTCCCCGTGCCACCAACTCTCTGCCGCCGTCCTCCTCTCTGCTTCCTCTTCGATAATCTAACGAGGACCTCAAGTAAGTGCTCTAATCTCCTCTCTGTGGTCTACCTTGCCTCTACACCATGCCATGTGGTCACTTGCGACGGAATTCCGCATTTAGGGTTCATGACTGAATTCCTAGGGTTCATACCCCCCAAAGTGGTGATTTAGCATAGCTCTAGGGTTAATCTTGCCTATGATAATCCTTTGATGTTGATCTACTATTAGTGTAGTGTCAATCTATGTTGAGCATGTTTGTTACTCTGTTCTCTATCATAAAACTCTCCGTGAAAGCATGATTAGATTAATGTGGATGCCTAAGTTGTTGTGGCTGTGGATTTACTCCTATGGAGTTAAGTTGAGCTGCTCTCTGTACTGATGCTTGGTCAATTGTTTACTTGTGAAGCACTGATTTGCTCAGTCTCAGGATTTAATCCTGTTACTATGGGAATCTAAAGTTACTAATGCTAGTCTCTGCTCTGTGATTAATAAGAAGATGATTTATAATAGATGATTCCTATATGCTTGTAGGAAAGTGATTAAACTTATTGGCTTCTGTACAATGTGGCCTAGTGATAGACAGTGTTAATTTTTATTGTCTTTTCTAAAATAAAGTGTCTATTTATGATTCCTAAATCATTTAGGAAGATGATTATCTTTTTTGAAGAGAATATGCTTGAGTTGGTACTCAAACAGATATGAACCTGCTAGGTACAGAGGTGCTACCCTTCTGGGAATGTGCCCTGTACCAGCAGTTGTGATGTGTGATACGTCCATAACGTATCTACTTTCCCGAACACTTTTGCTATCGTTTCTCCTCTAAACTTGTGTGATTTGGATACAACTAACACGGACTTAAACTGTTTTCAGCAGAATTACCTTGGTGTCTAGTTTTTGTGCAGAAAATCAACTATCAGGAAAAATCCCGAAAAATATGCCAAAAATCCTATTTCACCAGAAGATTCACGGAGCCAAAAGATGAGACGGAGTAGGGCCACGAGGGGCCCACACCACCTGGCCGTGCGGGCCAGGCCAGGCCGCGCCTGGGGGTGGTGTGGCCACCTTGGCTGCCCCCTCGGCCCCCTCTTCGCCTATAATTCGCCTCTTGACCAAAAAACCAAGGGGGGTTCGACATTTTTCCAGAAAGAGTTTCGTTGCGCCGCCACCACCAGATTCCACAATTCGGAACCAGAAGCTCCGTTCTGGCACCCTGCCGGGACGGGGAATTGGAGGAGATCATCGCCATCATCATCACCATCGCTTCTCCATCGACCATCCATGTTTCCCCCATCTATGAGTGAGTAATCCCCCGTTGTAGGCTATGGGGATGGTAGGGATTGGATGAGATCGTTCATGTAATGGCATTAGATTGTTAGGGCATGGTGCCTAGTATCTATTATTAGTGCTTTTTGACTTTGTTGCAACTTGTTATGCTTAATGTTTGTCACTAGGGCCCGAGTGCCATGATTTCAGATCTGAACATGTTATTGATTCATTATGATAGTATTGTTTATGGTCTTACCTGCAAGTTGTATACACATATTGTTATCTGGAACCAAAGGCCCCGAAGTGACAGCAATCGGGATAACCGGAGGGAATGGCTTTGATGTGAGGATCACATGTGTTCACGGAGTGTTAATGCTTTGCTCCGATGCTCTATTAAAAGGAGCACCTTAATTGCCAGTAGTTCCCTTGAGGCCCCGCTACAAACGGGCTGGCAGGACAAAAGATGTTGTGCAAGTTCTCACTGCGAGCACGTATGACTATATATGGAACACGTGCCTATGATTATCTAGTACTTAGGTGCTTTATCTTATTTATCTGCAAATGCCCTATGTTCTGATTTCCATATGAATTGTCTTGTCCATGCAACGCCTGTCCATCCATCCCTATGCCTACCGCGCCTTAATCCTACTATTTACTGAAATTGTTACTACTATCTTTACTTTTACTACTTCTATTACTTTACTATTCCTACTACAAAACTGTTGCTACTGATAAACTGCTGTGAGCAAGATTGTTTCCAGGTGCAGCTGAATTGACAACTCAGTTGTAAGGCTTATAAATATTTTTTGGATCCCCATGTGTCGAATCAATAAATTGGGTTTCACTTCCCTCGAAAATACTGTGATACACCCCATATACTTGTGGGTCATCAAGACTATTTTTTGGCGCCGTTGCCGGGGATCATAGCTTTATTTATCAAGTTCACTTGGAATCACTATTGGTCGTTGCCATCCATACATCATGGGTAAGTCTCGTGATGGCAAGGTTCCTATTTTACTATCCACTACAAGAAGAGGCACAGTTCTGAACACCTCTGTTGCTCTTGATTCACCATCTGTTATGAGTAAGCTCCTTACACCACCACATACACAGGCTACACACACTGCTACTACTGCTGAATCTAAAACTTCTGATACTTATGATGCTGCTTCTACTATGCTTGATAAGAGTGGTTCATTAGGTCCTTTCCTAGATGCTACGATTGCTAGAACTATAGATGGAAATACTGAAACTCCTAATGAATACACTACTACACCTGTTAGTTCACTTGAGTCTAGAGAGATTTATGATATTGAAGACGGTTATCTTGAGATGACCGATGAATTTATTAAAGAATGTCAAAACACCCATGATAGGAGTGCTATTAAGAGTCTCCTTGAGAGGCGTACTATAAAACCCAAATTGTCTCCTAATGCTAAGTTTGCTGCATCTCCCATAAACATTAAAGATAAGGATTATGATTCTCTCTTGATCTATCTTACATAGCTATTGTTGAGAAAGAACCTTTTTGTGGAACTAAGAATGAAAGTGCGGTAGCACATATGACTGAACTTTCTACCATGAGTGGTTTATTTTCTGATGATATTAAGATGCGCACCTACTTTGTTGCTAAAATTTTCCCTTTTCGCTAAAAGGAGAAGCTAAAACTTGGTTTAATAATTTACCTCCTAGAGCTATTGATAACCCTGATTGCTTGATTAGTACTTTCCTACAGAAATATTTTCCTCCTAGTGCTAGACATGCTATTTTGCAGGAACTTTTTGATTTTAAACAGGGAGAAAAAGAGATATTGCCCGAATCATGGGCAAGGTTTTGTGCTTTGATTCATGCACAGGCTAGATGTCCATTACCTAAGAATGAGCTTCTTGACATATTTTATAATGGACTAACTGAAGAATTTAGGACATACCTGGATAGTTGTGCTGATTGTGTTTTCAGGAATAGGACTCCCAAGAAAGCTGAGGAATTAATGGCTAAAATAAGCAAGAATTATGAAGACTGGTCTCCTCCTAAACCAGCTATACCTGAAACAATTATACCTGAACCAGCTATACCTGCGCCTCTACCAACATCCAAGAAGAGGGGAGTTATTGAACTAAATGATGAAGTGATGAAGGAAGCTAAGAAATGTCTTAAGGAGAAGGGAATTAAAGCTGTTGATGTCAAGAATTTACCTCCTATAGAAGAATTATGTAAGCCAATTCCCCACTCATCCACTATTGAGGTACACTCTCTCCAACATTTTGATGAAGCTGATATCCCTTACTCTAAACCTCCTGATCAATGCTTAGAACAATTCGATATTTTTATTGTTAAGCAAGATAATTTCAGTAAAAGGGTGCAAAATTATTTGATGGAAAACACTAGAGCTATTGTTGAGTTGAAGGATATTGTGGAAAGAACCTCTAAGGATGTTAAAATGCTTGTTAAACATTTTCAAATGGTTCAAACTCAAATTGATCATCTTATTAAAGTACAAAAAGACTTGCTAGTTAATGCTGCTAAAGAAAAACATGCTTATGAAATTAGAACTAGAAGTGGTGCTGCTACCCAGGATCCTCTATATCCTGAGGGGCATCCTAAAAGAATTGAGCAGGATTCTCAATGAGTTGAAAATAGTGGTACTACTCCTAAGAAAAGAAAAAATAAACATAAAACTATTGTAGAACCTTCTGGACCTGCTAAAGATCCTAATAGTATATCTGTCTCTGATGCTGAAACTAAAAGTGGTAATGAAGAAAATGATGTCCCTTCTAAAGAAAAAGTTGAAGAAGAACCTGAAAAGCACACTAAGAATACTAAATACACTAAAGAAGATTTTCTTGCTAAGAAACATGGTAGTGAAAGAGATCCTTGGGTCCAAAAACCTATGCCTTTCCCTAATAAGAAACACAAGTCAAAGGAAGATGAACACTATAATAAGTTTTGTGAGTGGATGAAACCTTTATTCTTGCAAATTCCTTTGACTGGTGCTATTAAATTACCTCCTTATTCAACGTATATGAAGGATATTGTCTCGAATAAAAGGAAGATCCCTAATGAAGAAATCTCTACTTTAATTGCTAATTATTCCTTTAATGGTAAAGTACCTAAGAAACTTGGAGACCCAGGGATTCCAACTATCCCATGCTCTATTAAAAATAGTTATGTTAGAACTGCTTTGTGTGATTTGGGAGCGGGAGTTAGTGTTATGCCTTTTTCTCTCTACAAGAGACTTCAACTGGAAAAACTAATACCAACTGATATATCTTTGCAAATGGCTGATAAATCTACTATTATTCCTATTGGTATATGTGAGGATGTACCTGTTCAAGTGGCTCATAATTGCTTGATATTAACTGATTTTGTTGTGCTTGAAATGCCTGAAGATGATAATATGTCTATTATTCTTGGGAGACCTTTTCTTAATACTGCAGGAGCTGTTATTAATTGTAATCAAGGAAAGGTGACTTTCAATGTTAATGACAAGGAACATACTGTCTACTTACCCAAGAAGATTGATATGACTTATGGTTTGAATTCAATTGAACATGTTGAGGGCATTCAAGTTGGAGAAATATATTGTCCCATACCACGAGAAAAATATGAAACTATTATGATTGGGACCATTGCTATCAAGGTTGAGGTAACATAATCATTAGTGGAATACAAAGTTTTGTTTCATATAAAATTGTTTTGGTAACAAGACCTGATCAACCTTGTTAAGAAAAGGATTTCATTGAACAAAACAATGTTTTCACCATGATTATCTTTGCTTACTTTTATTTTATCCATTTTAGTTTTCGTTTTCATTTAGTTTACTTTTTTGTTATTAGTTGCTTGCATTTTAGAGTGTCTTAGAGCTTCTGAAGCTTTAGCTTTGTTTTGTCATTGCATTCATTCCAGAAACCTCTTTCTGTCAGAAAATCATTCATCTATGCCTGAAAATTGCTCAAAAATAAAGTGTCTCGAAAAATTCCAGAAAATTCAAATTAAATTTTTACGTGAAAAAAGGGGCAGAGGAGTGCCTGGATAGTACCAGGGGGCTCACTAGGCAGGCACACCACCTGGTGGCACGGCCAGCCCAGGGGCGCACCTGGCCATGGTGTGGGCCACCCCTGGCCCTCCACTCACTCTCTCACTTCCCACTTTCTTCTCTCTCCCGAGAAAACACCAATTCATTGCTCGAAATCGCGTTCTTGCTGTTCTTGCCCATGATTTTTTGATCTCCTTGCTCAGCCCATCTTTGCTGCTGAAATTTGGAGCAATTGTTCTCCGGTATGTGACTCCTCCGCTTGTCCAAGTAGATTTGTGTTTAGTGGTTTATATCTTGAGTATTTTGCTGCTGTAGGTGACAGGTTATGAGAGCTTGTAAGCTTGTTCAATGCTTAGAGATATTGTTTTGATGCATGTTTAGGCCTCTTACAAGTCCCCATGAGTAGTGCCCTTCATTATGTATTCACTTTGCAATCACGTGTTTAATGGATGTTTAAATTTCAGAATATCAAAGATGAACAACCACACCTTTGGAGAAATATTTGAGAGGGACACACCTAGGAGGTCAAGGCCTTCAAGATCAGCCTCTCAGTTTAGGCCTTCATACAAGGAAGATCTCATTGCATCACGCTTTGGCAATGAAAAAGATGAGGGGGATGCTCACCCATCTACTTTTCCTTGTTATACCTTCTTGCATGCTGCAGGGATCCTCGATGATTTCTTACTATTAGTTCAGAGGGTTGGTTTGACCTCATACATGGAAGATGAGAGTGAGCACTATGCCATGCTCACCAAAACTTTCGTTGAGAGTTTCATTTTCACTAACACCCCCTATTAGTCAACTATTTCTTTCAAAATTTATAATCTGCCTTTTACCATGCCATTGGAAAGATTTTGCAGCATTATAGGTATAGGCATGACAGGGACCGTGAAGAAGATTCAAGGGCGACCCGCTGATTTGCTGGAGCTCTATCGAGGTGTGATAAATGATGATGACCGCGTAGCTCAGCGCGGGAAGATAAGAAACATCCAACTCCCAGCTCTTAGATACTTTGCTTATTATCTTGCTACTAGCATTCTTAGTAGGGAAAATACGAGTAATATCTCTAATTATCATTTAGCATTCCTCATTGTTGCACTTAATAATGATACTCGGTATAATCTTGGCTCTCTCATTGCTCGCCGCCTAGCTGCTAGGGGACCTATTTATGGGGGCACCATTGCTTCACGTATGGTTACTGCCTTAGAACTTTCTGTGGATCCTAACGATACTATATTGCACCACAAAGGCTTGATCTTGCTGCCATGAAAACACATCACTTCGTCACTGCTGACTCTGATATGGACAGGTTAGTGTACATGATGTTGTTTACTGATGGGGATGAAAGGGAGATTCCTTTGCTGCAATCTACTTTGTTCAGTATTCACAGGAGGCCGTGGTCGCGCTCCAAGGAGGACGTGGACGAGCAGCTCCACTTGCTCGGTTTCCATAGGCAGCACTAGGAGGATGTGCCCTCCTACGGTTACTCTGCGCACTACGGTGGGGCGTCCTCGAGCTCGCACCAGGACGAGGGTGCCTCCTCACCGTACTACGGAGGCGGTCCATCTTGGCCAGCTTGGGATTGATACCCACTTAGGCCAAAAGCCTAAGATTGGGGGGAGGTACACCGACATCACAGTCATCTCCATATCATGTTTCATCGGTACTTTGTATATTCATGTTTCATTTCTTTTTAGTTTTCGTTCTCTCTTTGTTTTTGCTTTCTAAAACAAAAAAAGACCAAAAATATTTCTGTTGTTTCTCTTTGTTTGCTTCTTCTTCTTTTTGCCTTAGTTTGTTTTTCCCTTTTTGCTTTGTTTGAACTATTCGAAAAACCCAAAAAGATTTTGCTTTGCTTGTTTTCCTTTTGGTTCTTGCCTTTAAAAATCAAAAACACCAAAAATATTTGTTGTTCTTCTTTGGTTTTGTGAGTTTGTTGCAGGGTTCAGCAGTCCTCAGTGGGATTTGGTTTTAGGTTATTATTCAAGCCACACAAGTGAAGGGCAATAATGAGGATTAATGACAACTTGAGGTATGGTAAGAGGCTGGTAACGAACTCTATTTGTTTTCATTTTTGTACATATACTCATCATTATAGACATGCTTGGTCTGTTCATGTAGGGTGTATGTTATTTATGGATGCTTAGTAGTTCTTGCTTTCTTATGATTAGCTCCAGCTCGCTAATAGTTTGTAGCATGTCATATGAATGTTTGCTTGCATTGCTCTATTCATAACTTGGTATGATATTGTGGTACCCTCCTCTAGTGTTTCATTTGAATTGACTTGCACATGATCATGCATGCATATGACTGAAGAAATAATCAGTTAAGCCTCAATGAATTGTTTTGCCTCAAGGGTCTTGAATCACTTTCATGCCATGATTAGTCATGTTCTGTTGCAAGCATGATTATGACAGTTACTACTCTCTCGTTTGTCGCTCCCTTACTATTGCTAGCCTTCACCTGCACCGAGTATAAGCTTTACTCGTGTTTCCAACTCCCTAAAACCAAATTTTGCCAAAAGTGTCCACCATACCTACCTATTAGCATCATTTGTTATTCCGTGCATGCTTAGTATGCCATGTTTTCTTTCGAATAAAATGTTTGCTTGTTATGAGAAAGTTAGTTACTAAAGCTCTCACGAACTTCATGGCACACTTTACTTTCTTGCACTTAATAATCTTGAACCATTGCGTCCATCTTTGTTGCGTACATGCTTGCACTTTATAAGTTGAAGTTAGCATAACCATGTATCAAGGGGAACGCTTTCAACATTGCATTGGTACTTTGTACCTCGTTGATATCATGATTCTTTTGCTTATGGATCCCGGCGGTGTGAAATAAAAGGGGAACTCGTAAGATCATGGAGTTTGTATGTGTGTTAGAGAAACGCCTGGGCCGCTAGCCTAAGCCATGCCTAATCATGGTGGAAACTTGCAGCATAACCATAATGAGCATTCTATGAAGCATCCTCAATAAAAACCTATGCAAATAGCAAATAAAAAGATCGCTGAGATGCTCATTGTCTACTTGCCTTGTCATTTTGATTATGGGATAGCTCATGTATCATGTGCAAGGGGTACCCCGTTGGTGGTTCTCTATGATACATATGTACTTACAATGACAAGAGCTTACTTGTGACTAAAGTTGAGTAGCATGAGGTTCGGTCTTCGTAAGTAAGGGACAGGAGATTTCAGCTTATAACTTGTCAAACATATCCTCTTAGTTGTGTCACTTTAACCTTAACCATTTAAAAGATGCTTATGATAGGGGCAATGAGAGCTCAAAGCTAACGAGTACCATACTTTCAGCATCTGGAAGCCTTTCAAACTTTTCAAAAACCTTTTTCATTTCCTTGTTGAGTCACCACCCATTCTATGAGCACTTTCTTGAGAGCATAGTTGTCATTCTTAGTGTAATGTGCTTGTCCCAAAACTGGATTAATTGTGTTATGACTTTGATGCTTGTATCTTTAGTATCTTTACTTCTAGTCTTCACTTGAACTTCAGAGGTGCCTTGGCATTTATGTTTGCTTTACAATCAAAGGCAAGCGAGATACCACTCTATCATACCTTGTTATGAGCATTGCAATGTTGCTTATGTTTGTGTTTCATACTACTTGTTATTTTTGAGTTAGAAGCTCTTCATAGCTTGCAATGACTATTAAGTAAACTTAGTTGCATACTCTTTATTATGAATTGACTAAGTAGTTGATCACATGCTGAGAATATATACACCTTATGAAGCAAATGTGTTTGTGAAAGTTTCTTTTATCGCACTCAGTTTTCAACTGAATTGCTTGAGGACAAGCAATAAGCTAAGCTTGGGGGGAGTTGATACGTCCAAAACGAATCTACTTTCCCAAACAATTTTGCTATCGTTTCTCCTCTAAACTTGTGTGATTTGGATACAACTAACACGGACTGACACTGTTTTCAGCAGAATTACCTTGGTGTCTAGTTTTTGTGCAGAAAATCAACTATCCGGAAAAATCCCAGAAAATATGCCAAAAATCATAATTCACCAGAAGATTCACGGAGCGAGAAGACAAGATGGAGTAGGGCCACGAGGGGCCCACACCACCTGGCCACGCGGGCCAGGCCAGGCCGTGCCTGGGGGTGGTGTGGCCGCCTCGGCTGCCCCCTCGGCCTCTCTCTTTGCCTATAAGTCGCCTCTTGACCTAAAAACCAAGGGGGATTCGACGTTTTTCTACAAAGAGTTCCGCTACGCCGCCACCACCAGATTCCGCGATTCGAAACCAGAAAGTCTGTTCTGGCACCCTGCCAGGATGGGGAATTGGAGGATATCATCGCCATCATCATCACCATCGCTTCTCCATCGACCATCCATGTTTCCCCCATCTATGAGTGAGTAAGCCCCACTATAGGCTATGGGGATGGTAGGAATTGGATGAGATCGTTCATGTAATGGCATTAGATTGTTAGGGCATGGTGCCTAGTATCTATTATTAGTGCTTTTTGACTTTGTTGCAACTTTTTATGCTTAATGCTTATCACTAGGGCCCGAGTGCCATCATTTCAGATCTGAACATGTTATTGATTCATTATGATAGTATTGTTTATGGTCTTACCTGCAAGTTGTATACACGTATTGTTGTCCAGAACCAAAGGCCCCGAAGTGATAGCAATCAGGATAACCAGAGGGAATGGCTTTGATGTGAGGATCACATGTGTTCATGGAGTGTTAATGCTTTGCTCCGGTGCTCTATTAAAAGGAGCACCTTAATTGCCACTAGTTACCTTGAGGCCCCGCTGCAAACGGGCTGGCAGGACAAAATATGTTGTGCAAGTTCTCATTGCGAGCACGTATGACTATATATGGAACACATGCCTATGATTATCTAGTACTTAGATGCTTTATCTTATTTATCTGCAAATGCCCTATGTTCTGATTGCCATATGAATTGTCCTGTCCATGCAACGCCCATCCATCCATCCCTGTGCCTACCGCGCCTTAATCCTACTGTTTACTGCAATTGTTACTACTGTCTTTACTTTTACTACTGCTATTACTTTACTATTCCTACTACAAAACTGTTGCTACTGATAAACTGATGTGAGCAAGATTGTTTCCAGGTGCAGCTGAATTGACAACTCAGTTGTTAAGGCTTATAAATATTCTTTGGCTCCCCTTGTGTCGAATCAATAAATTGGGTTTCACTTCCCTCGAAAATACCGCGATACACCCCCTATACTTGTGGGTCATCAATGCGTATCTCTCTAGTGAAAACAAGATCATAGGGTCAATGATGCTAGTCTGAGACCCTGCCTGTGCAAGAACACATGTATAATCTGGCTGTTTATTATATGATGTCTGATATGTTCACTATCATGTGCTTCCAAGAAAATGAATGTGTAAGATGGAAAATAATTAGATCAAAATGTTGGGATATACCCTAGTAGCCTTGTACTGATGTTGCCTTCTACTTCTGGCTTGTGGTAGCCCTGGATTTGTTTTGGCTTCCTCTTGGCTTGGTCTAGCTCCTCCTGGTGATGTTGCTCCTGTGTGGCCTTGCTATCCACCTAGTACCACCCCCTCCTCAAGTCACCATCTTTGTTGGTGATCTCCTGGGTTTTCTGTGGTGGAAAATGGCTTGATCTAGCGATATGGTTTCAAGATCTGGTGTTGTTCTTGGTTGTGCTGGTGACAAACTTGGTTGGGCTCTCTCTCTTCGAAGTGGATAACAAATCTTGCTTTTCTCCTACACTACTGTGATTTAAGTTGCCCATTTGCTCTCTGCCGCTGACACCTCAATGCATGCATTTAGGTGTGTGAGCTGCTTCACTATTTTCTTTGGTTGTGGATGATATCAAGTAACTTTGGTTTAAACTTTCCCATCCTTTTACTATTACTTATCTGGTGAAACTTACCACTTTTCTATTTGGCTGAAGCTATTTGATTAAAAGAATAGATACTACACTTTGGTGAAACTTGCCCCTTTCAATTACTCTATGATGTAATATGAATAGTGCAACTCACTGTTCAACACCGAGAGTAAAACTAATCCACTAATCTTTTGTTTCTATTTGAGTGGTTTCTCTTATTTTTGCAGGAACAAGGCCTGGATGCTCAAGATTTAGTATAGGAGTAGATAAGTAGTGTAGGTTCTCATTGTAATCTTATTTCTATTTTCTTTCTGTGTAATAGTATTCCTTTGATTTAATAAAGACTCATTTTTTGGACTATTTCCTTGTAATTTTCTATCTGGTTGTAAATATCTCCATTTGTAATCTCATGATGGAATAAAGAAAAGAATAAGAATTCATTTCTTATTTGAAATTCCTTGTCTTCAATTCATATTGTTGTTTAATATATAATCAAACAATGTTAATACATCCTTTTGGAAAACCACTATATAATTCTAACTTCTAATTTTCAAATATTATTCAAATGATTTGAATTTCAAATTTGAATTCAAAATATTCCCCCCAAAACACAATAATGCCTAAAGGTCATGTCAAAACTTGTAGCAATCACTTCAGAGAGCTATTCCTACCTCTAGATAGTGAAAGAAACTCTGATATCTTTAGGTTTTTGTTTGGTGAAAAATTTACCCTGATTTTTACAGATGAATGCATGTATATGCACAAATTCCTATTTCTACCCTTCGTTGGTTCCTAAATGCTAGGGTGTTACAATATGTGAGCTTATTTGATGAGTATTGGTCATGAACCCAAGATATATCTTCGCGCTGTCATACCAATCACTCCAACAAGGTGGCCTCGGCCACCACCCTCTTCCGTGAGAAGAGGTTGTTCTATGTGGATCTTTTTGGTTGTTATTGCTTATGTTTTGTTCTTATGGAAATCACACTCAATTTTGGATTTTAGTTGATTTGATTCTTGCAATCTTGAGCGTGTAGTACCATCTCAGTTTGGTTGTCTAATCCCAAGCCTCTCTATCTCTAAGCCATCTCTTCTTGCACACAACTCCATTGTTTATCTTGTGGGGGTTTTGTTTGGGGATGCACGGGCCTAAATCTGTGTATAACAGAAATTTAGAAACCAGGCCGGATAATCCAGCCCAAGTGGTGGCTGGATAATCCGTCCCTGGCAGATTCTGTCTTATAAGGGCCGGGCGTCGGGGGAAGAGCTCACATAGAGCAGTTCTTCTCCCACGACCCTTATCTCTCTCCCAAGCTACCGCCCACTGCCCCAACCCTCCCCGAAGCCTTTCCGACCATCGGATTCTCTAGGCCTCCCCCGGATCTTCTTCCCCACACCTCCGGGTACCTTCTCCTCCATGTTCTTCCTTCAATGAGTGAGGGTAACTCCCTCTCTCCCATCTTTTGTGTTGATGTGTTACTTGTTGGTGGAACATGGACTAGGAGTCTCCTTTTGGTTGTTATTTCGCATAGAAATCGTAGTCTAGCAATTCCTCTGCCCGATCTATGTTGTTGCACTCAATCTAGGAAGAATCTTAATTTTTTTGCCAGGGCCAGATTATTCGCCCCTGGCCAGGCTAGATTATCTGGCCTGACAGATTCATCTCTACTTCAGCTTTCTGTAGATTTTTGCATGATGTATGTGTGGGATGTGGATTGTTTGTCTACTATTTCTACTTTCTCTCTAGGACTTGTGTGTGTGCTTATACCCATGCTATCCATCTTATTTGTTTCACAGGTGGTTCCAGTGCTCCCAAAACCTACAAGCGCCGTCCCCATGGCCTCTACTTCCGGGATGAGGGTGAAGGTGGTCTCGTGGACGAGGTTGAACTGAGAAGGAGGAACAAAGAGGCTGACCATATGGCTGAACAGGCAAAGAGGGACAAGAGCAGGAAGGGTGTGTCTAAGAAAAAGGGAAAGGCACCAAAGGTCAACTATAGGAAAATGGATGCTCTCACTTACTCTTCCATTCGACATCGTGATCTGTTTGCAGAATCTGAGCAAGATACTGAGCTTGGTGACTCCCGCTTTTGGTGTGCTGACCAAAAGTATATTTATGAAGATGTCTATGCTTTGCTGAAGATTCGCCCTATGCATACCATGATCATTGCTGAGGCTTGGAGAAGCCTCAACTTGCTGATGCTATGGAGGTGACTGAGTGGATGGGGCTACACCATCTTATGTCCCTTCAGTGTTCCTATGACTCCGAGGTGGTGAAGCAATTCTTCTCCACTTCGGTCATTTGTGGTGATGAGTATTGCACCATGAAGTGGATGACCCGTGACATTCCAATGCAAACTAATTTTCGGACCTTAGCTGAGGTGCATGGATATCCTTTCCACAACAGGGAATGTGCTAGTGGCTCGCATCATTACTCAACTCAAGCCCAACAAAGATGTTGTCCTTTCTCCTTGCACGGTTGACAATGGTATTGTGGGTGAAAGGATCGTATGGGCACCTAGAGGGGGGGGGGTGAATAGGTGCTACTCCAAATTTTACTCTTTTTCAATTTAGAGTTTGACACAAAAGGTAAATTCTCTAAATTATGGAACTAAGGTGAATTTACCTATATGTCAACCTAGCACAAATACTAAGCAAGAACTAGATAAGTAAAGTGCGGTAAAGGATAGAAGTAACCAAAGTGGAGCACTCGGAGACACAAGGATTTGTTTCCCATAGTTCCTTCATTTTGAGGGGAAGTACGTCTATGTTTGGAGAGGGGGTGGTTTCAAACCACCAACGCCACGAGAGGCCTCCCTTGTTCTCCGATGAACCTCACCTCAAGGGGTTCGATTCACCTCTTCCACTATACGGCAACCTTCGAGGTGGAAGCCAGCACCTTTACAACGAGTTCGGGGCACACATCCACAACTTAATTGGAGGCTCCCAAATACAAGAAAGTTGTCAAACAATCAAAGACAAGCTTGTAAGAACCAAATCAAAAGCTAGGGTTTCCAAAGAAACACTAGAGCATGGGGGCCCTCAAGTGAATGAGGGGGAAATGAAGATCTCTCTTGGTGAAGCTGTAGATCAAGGCCTCCTCCTTTGATTCTCCAAAGATCAATGACTTTGGATGGTTGGATGAAGAGATCTTGTTGATTTGGTGGCTCTAATGGGCATGGTGTTCTTGAGGTGGACGAGCAACTGGAGGAAGGGGATAAGGTCCTCTATTTATAGCCCTTCACTCCACTGAACCGTTTTCTAACCGTTATAGAAAAGTCAGACCGGAGACTCCGGTCTGCACACCGGAGACTCCAGTTTACACCGGAGAATCCGGTCAATCTCCGTACCAGCCTCCGGACCGTCGAACAGAATGACCCAGCCCTTCTGTGAGCCATGTGGACCGGAGACTCTGGTCCCTCTGCACCAGAGACTCTGGCCTGAGGCAAGGACCGGAGACTCCGGACCAAGCTCCGGACCACCTCTCTGGATGACCTAGGCAGGAAACAGGAACCCCTCCAGAGACTCCTGCGGAAACTCCGGACCACACCGGGGACTCCGGTCTGGAATTTCCAGGAGACAAGTAAATATGCAGGGAATGTTCCGCAGGCCAAGGGTCCTTTTCACGTTGTAATATATCAACCTGTAGACAATAGCAAACTGTAAAAAGTCTCTACTTGTTGTTAACAAACACCAAAAGTGATTATGATAGTAAATGTCCTTTCAATCTCCCCCTTTTTGGTGTTTGATGACAACAAGTGATTTTGCATGAAAAATAATTTGCAATGACTTATGACAGAGTATGAACATGATCCCCCTGACTATGTGCACAAAGATAAACATGTAAAGCAAGCATGGTAGGTAGTACATGGATAAAACACATAGTTCTCACACGAGTTACAATAATGTAGGAGCACCCACAGAGTCACGCACAAATAGCAAATAGTGTCTTGCAATAACATAAGGCAAATAGGTACTAAGGTCGAGATAGCAAATAAGAATCAAATAGCCCAAGCCCATGCAAATCTCGATGACAATATCTGCTCCCCCTTTGTCATCGAAACGCTAAAAAGGGAAAAGACCTAAGCTAGCGCCCCAATGGATCAGTAGTCCTCGTCCTTCTCATCCATATCCTGATCCTCCTCATCATCGTCATAGTCCTCATCACCATCTGGAGCTGCAGGTCCTTTGCCGTGAGGGCGAGAAGAGGACGTACCTTGGTACCCATATCTAGAAATGACATCAGAAAAGGTCTTCCAATCCACCAAGTGATCATGTTGGGCATTCCATGCCCCAAACGAAAGAGTGTAATCTGACTCAGTGGATGGTTGAGCGCCATGCTCATCAGTGTACTCATCCTCTCCTTCCTCATCATCTGCTACACCCTGAGCCTTGATCTCCTTGAGGAGTTTCTCTATGCGACGGTTGCTCTTGTAGGAGGCATGCTGTTTCTTGCGAATGTCCACATGCATGCAACAAAGGGTCCTCTCCCAGAATGAGGCCTTCTTGACCTTCTCATGTACATAGTCACGTGTCATGGGAGGCAGAGGTGCAGTGGAAGCACTCTTCATCTGAGCCCTGGTAGGAGAGGAGGCCCTCTCGGTGTCTGAGATCTCCTCCTCCTCCTCATGGGCATGGGCACGTCTAGGAGGAGGCCCCATGTGACCCTTCTGCTGAAGAGAGACAAGAGTGTGCTCGGTAAGGTTGGGAGCCATGGCAAGTGGGGATCCATGGTCCTGAGTGTTGGTGAGTCTCATGACAAGTGGTGCATATGGGGGAGCCTTCTTGTACAGAATGGCATGGTACATCTCCTCAAATATGTAATCCATAACATTAATAGGATCTGCATCCGCCTCGGGGCCAGCCATGTAAATCCTGTGAGTATGATATAGCAAGTTGAACAAACCACATTTGATGGCATCATCATTGCCA
Source organism: Avena eriantha (assembly GCA_910589775.1). NCBI lineage: Eukaryota > Viridiplantae > Streptophyta > Magnoliopsida > Poales > Poaceae > Avena > Avena eriantha. The sequence goes on from OU342743.1 coordinate 499,298,590, forward strand.
GCACTAGGGGAAATGGTTTGGTGGAAGATCCTTAACATCAGATTATAGAGAGGCTTGAGTCCCTTAGACCCGCCCACAACACCCTCACTGCCATACAAAGGGGCAAGCTTGTTCTTGTTCACCCCAAGAGCTGCTGAGTGCATGCGTACCCCAACATGAGTGGACACGCCCTGGAAGGTCTCAAATATGGCCTTAGCAAAGTCATAGAAAGTTGTAGAACAACGGTGATTTCCAGTCATCCAAGTCATAGTCCTGGCTTGGTCAGTCCCAAACACAACTGTGGTGTAAAACTGATGCACAAGGGTGATGTTGTAGTCTTCACGGAGCTCCATCAAGTTGAACAGCCCTAACTTCTCACTAATCCACAGTGCATCAGAGAAGTAGGGTCTCTTCCTCATTTGCTCAACACTCAGGTATTTCTGGCGGCACACAGGTGATCTCTTGAGCACGTTGTAAATGTCTTTCATGAAGACAGCTTGCTCCTTCCTCCAAAAGCATGGCCGGCGGCACGGCGGATCCTGGGGGCTTCTTGACCTCCATGGAGGAGATTTGGGGGAGGAGGCGACGAGGTAGTGAGGGGGAAGGGGTGGATGAATGAAACTGTCTATTTCAGTTCACCCCGTCCTCCCTCTATGTGGCCAGAAACCGTCCGGACTGGAGACTCCGGTCTACACCGGAGACTCCGGTCCTCCTCGACCAAAAACTCCAAGATTTGTGTATGGGGACATATATGAGATAGAGAGAGTTTACAGGACCAGGAAGAGGCTTGGGTTAAAATGACCTACTGTGAAGAATCAAAGAAACCACAGAAATCCATTCAATGTTCATTAACGCGCCAAATAAACCGAACTAAGAACCAACTCTTCAATGAGAAGAGGGTGGTGGCCGAGGCCACCATGTAAGAGTTTGTGGCATGACACCGTGAAGAATTATCCTTGGGTTCATAGCCACTACTCATCAATGAAGCTCACATATCACTAAATGATATTAAGAGGATTGAATTTCTTAATGTTGGCATTATGGGGGAGGGATAGTCCAATGTATTAGGACCGCACTCCCCCTATCTCCATGCCTGCACCTAAACCAAACAAGGGTCAAGATATAGGTGTGTATGCAAGGTGGTCAAGTCAAGCTCCTAGAATCTACGATATTTAGTTCATTCCTCAAATAACAAAACCTTGCTTCATCAAGTGGCTTCGTGAAAATGTCGGCAAGTTGGTCTTTGGTTGACACATAGGAAAGATCAATATCACCTCGAGCAACATGATCTCTAATGAAGTGATGACAAATCTCAATATGCTTTGTCCTTGTATGATCCACTGAGTTATAGGCAATCTTGATAGCACTTTCATTGTCACATAGAAGAGGCACTTTGTCACAATGGACACCATATTCCTTTAAAGTTTGCCTCATCCATAGCAATTGTGTACAGGCACTAGCAGCTGCCACATACTCGGCTTCGGTGCTGGAGAGAGATATACAATTTTGCTTCTTAGAAGACCAACACACCAAGGACCTCCCAAGGAATTGGCAAGCCCCAGAGGTTGATTTCCTGTCATCCTTTTCACCATCCCGATCTGAATCCGTGTATCCACAAAGAGATAAAGTTGAGCCCCTAGGATACCAAATATCATAGTTTGGGGTATGAACCAAATATCGAATGATTTTCTTGACCGCCATCAAATGGATTTCTTTAGGAGCCGCTTGATATCTTGCACACACTCCTACGCTCAACACAATATCAGGTCTAGATGCACAAAGGTAAATCAAAGAGCCAATCATGGACCGGTATACCTTTTGATCCACATCTTTACCATTTGGGTTTAGTTCAAGATGAGTCTTTGTTGCCATGGGAGTGGGAGATCCATTTAGTTCTTTCATGTTGAATATTTTGAGCATATCTTGAGTATACTTGGCTTGGTTGAAGAATGCTCCTCCTCTCACTTGCTTGATCTCAAAACCAAGAAATACTCTCAATTCTCCCATCATAGACATCCTGAACCTGTTAGTCATAAGCTTTGAGAATTCATCATTAAAAGCTTTGTTAGATGAGCCAAAGATAATATCATCTACAAAAATTTGGCATATAAAAAGTTCCCCATTGACCTTCTTAGTAAAAAGAGTGGGATCGATTTTCCCAACCTCAAACCCACGATCTAACAACAACTCTCTAAGGTGCTCATACCACGTGCGTGGGGCTTGTTTGAGCCCATAGAGTGCCTTATCGAGTTTGTAGACATGGTTTGGAGAGTTGGGATCCTCAAACCCCGGGGGTTGCTTCACATATACCAAGTCATGCAATGGACCATTAAGAAATGCACTTTCTACATCCATTTGTTGTAATTTAAATTTATGATGTGACGCATAAGCAAGAAGGATACAGATGGACTCAAGGCGAGCCATGGGTGCATAAGTCTCTCCATAATGAATGCCTTCAATTTGAGAGAACCCTTGTGCAACCAATCTTGCCTTGTTCCTCACCATAATTCCATGCTCATCTTGCTTGTTCTTGAAAATCCACTTGGTGCCTATAACATTGCGGCAATCTTTTGGCTTTTCAACTAACTTCCATACTTTGTTTCTCTCAAAGTTGTTGAGCTCTTTGTGCATTGCATCCAACCAATATGGATCTTCAAGGGCTTCCCAAACTTTATTTGGTTCCACCATGGAAATGTGTGCTTTGTGCTCACAAAAGTTCTTCAGTTGAGCTCTAGTAGATATTCCTCTTCTTAGATCTCCTACCACATTCTCAAGAGTGTGGTCTCTTAATTCCAATATTCTATCCATTCTAGCTTGGCGACGAGTTTTGATCTCCTTGTTGTTTCTTGGGGGGATCACTTCATCATTTTGGTCCTCGTCTTGACCATTAACTTGACCTTGATCATCATTGGAATTATTCTCTTCTACAAGAGGTAAAGATTGACCTTGGTCTTGATCAAGCATACTTCTAGACATGCATTGAGCTTCCCTTATGGCAGTTTCTATAGATCTTACTTGTGTAATAGACTTAGCACTACTAGACATTCTGGCAAACGGAGACTCAAGTAACTCCTGGCTAGAGGTTTCTTCTTGATCACCAGGTTGAGGGTCCACAACTTGTCTATGGCATGGGTCATTGTCCTCCTCGATAGGAGCTTATTGATGTTGTGAAGATGAGGGATCCACTTGAGTAGAGCATAGTTCTTCTCGATCCACCATAAGGGGTTCCTTAATAGGGCGGATGAAACCCGCACCCATTCTTCCTATGGCATCCTGAGGCATTTCATCATCTACATCACATACATAAACATGCCCTGCATGGGGACCATCATATTCTTCAAAGACCACACTACAAGATTCTATGACAATTCTGGAGAGCTTGTCATAGATTCTATAGGTGTGGGATTCGAGACCATAACCAACAAAAATACCCTCTAATGCTTTGGAATCAAACTTGGACAAACGAATACCCTTAATGCGATAGAAACACTTACAACCGAACACACGGAAGTAAGAAACGTTGGGCTTGTTACCGGTAAGGATTTCATATGGAGTCTTGATCAATTCTTTTCGGAGGTAGAGACGGTTTGATGCATGGCATGCGATGGAGATAGCTTCAGCCCAGAAATTGTATGGAGATTTAAATTCCACCAATATGGTCCTTGCCATATCAATAAGAGTCTGGTTCTTCCTCTTAGCTACACCATTTTGTTGGGGGTATATGCAGCAGAATATTGATGTTTTATTCCCTCATCACTAAGAAATCCATTCAATGTGTAGTTCTTGAACTCAGTACCGTTGTCACTTCTTATTGTTAATACCGGGACATTGTGTTGGCATTGAGCCATGTTGATGAAGTCAATGAAGTTCTCTTGTGTCTCACTTTTCAGCTTGAAGAAATATACCCAAGTGTATCTCGAGTAGTCATCAACAATCACCAAGCAATATTTCTTCCCACCAAGGCTTGCATGAGATGGAGGACCAAAGAGATCCACAAGAAGGAGCTCCAAGATCCTCTTGGACTTGATGTAGTTCTTTGGCTTGTGGGGAGAATCATGCATCTATCCTTCAACACATGCCCTGCAAACGCGATCTTTGGCAAAGCAAACATTTTCTTTTAGTCCAACAATATGACCATCCTTGTGGAGGCTTTACAAAGTTCTCATGTTGACATGGGCTAGACGACGATGCCATAGCCAACCCACATCGGCCTTTCTGAATAAGCACATCGTACTTGTAGTGGTTTTCCTAGAGAAGTCCACCACATACAAGTCATTTTCGACGTACCCAACAAAAGTGACCTTGAGAGACTTGCTCCACAAGAGGATCACAATATCATTATCAATAAAGATGGCAAAACCCATCTTTCCAAGAGCATGGACTGAAAGTAAATTATAGCCAAGGGTCTCAACAAGCATGACGTCCATGAGGGTGATATCGTGTGCAACCACAACTTTGCCGAAACCCATTACCTTAGACTTTGACTTGTCAGCATATGTCACGGATATTTGATCAATATTTGGTCTCAAATCCTTGACACAAGATATGCTTCTGGTCATATGACTTGTGCATCCACTATCAAGCACCCATTTTGACCCTCCTGAAGCGGAGGTCTACAAAAGATCAAACTAGTTTTTAGGTACCCATTTTTCAATGGGTCCTATTTTGTCAGCAACAAGGGTCTTGGGAACCCAAATAGACCAAGCAATATAACCATCATATGGCCCAACATATTGTGCATACACATCACCATAATAATCACGCATTAAAACATAGTGAGGGTTAGCACTTCCCGCAAAATCATCATATAGTTTTGCCATTCGTGTACTTACTATCCACAATGACCTTGTCCTTTCCTTGTGTGGGCTTGGCCTTCTTCTTCTTGTTATTCTTCTTCTTCTTCTTGCCATTGGAGACAAAACCAATGCGCCCTTTTTCACTACTTGACCTTTGCTTACTCAAGAGGTCATCAATTGACTTGTTACCCTTGGGAAAGGTGGCCTTAGCAAGCTCCCCCTTCAACCTAGCATTTTCTTCAAGTATACTAGTACAACTAGAGGGAATGAAGGTACTAGGTGAAGTAATATTAGTCAATTGAGTTTGAGGCTTTTCATGAGACTTTGTGAGCAACAAGAGTTCACTCTCCAAGGCCTTGTGAGCCTTCTCAAGTATACTAAAGTCCTCGGCAAGTTTTTCATGAACAACATCAAACTCAATCTTGTCCTTTTTAGCCCTTTTATATTTGGCAATAGCATGGTCACGTTCCTTGATGAGTTTATTAATAATGATATCATTTGCTTCATCAAGACCTTCAAGTTTAGTCTCAAGAGATATTCTAGTTTCTTGTTCTTCTTCTAGAGCATTATTTAAAGCTTCTACCTCAATCATGTGCTCTCTTCCTAATTTACATCTCTCATCTAGAAGTTCTTGTGTGTGTGCAAGTTGATTTAAGAGGTCCACAACATGTTTCTTGTGTTCCCCTTGCAAGTTGTTCATAAACACATCAAAAGCAACTAGTTCATTTTTGACCTCAAGCGATAACTCATCATCAAAATCATCATTGATTAAGGAGGTGGAATGTGATGATGATAATACCTCTGTTCCTCTTGCCATAAGTCAAGTGACGTTCTTGTTGGAGATATTCTCATTTGGAGAGTCGAAGAGTGAGAATGTAGGGGTAGAAGTGGTGGCAAGAGCCGCCACACCACTTGATGTTTCCTCTTCATCATCTTCATCATCATCATCGGAGGAGAATTCTTCATGTGTGATCAAGACAATTTCACCCGGCTTCTTGTTGGTGGCATTCCTTTTGATGAAAGGTTTCTTGTAAGGAGCTTTGGAGGTCTTCTTCAACACAAGTTTACCCCCATGATCTTCTCTTTTCTCATAGGGACAAGCATCGACAAAGTGATAGTGGTCACCACAATTGAAGCAAGTTCTCAACTTGGACCCATTATCTCTTCTCCCATTGGGGTTGCTTCTTCGTTGCATTTCCATCTCGGCCTTGGCGAGATCTTTCCAAAAGTTTCTTGCATAGAAGGCCATGTATTCACCATGAGCAACCTTGACATCTTTGGGGTGGCTCATTGAAAGTCCCTCATCACTTCCTTCATCTTCATCATACTCCACAACCTTGGCCTTCAAGGCAAGATTGACACCACTACTCATTCCAATGGCACAAGAACGAGCGTCTTTGGCATTCTTGGCAGCAACCTCGAAGGCGGCCATCTCTTGCATAACTTCAGTGGAGGTCATGAGATGGTAGTTGTGTCTTCCTTGGAGACTCTTCAAGTTAGTAGGCTCGAAGGGCATGAGAGCACTCACATGCTTCCTCTTGATCCAAGCATCATCAATGTGAGAGGCACCAACATTCCTGAAGGCGGTGGCTATGGATTTGAGTCTTCGATACATGTCTTCATGATCCTCACCATCCTTCATGAAGAAACCTTCGGCCTCATTTCTTAAGACATCATATCTATTTCTTCTCATACTCTCATTGCTAACAAACAAGTCAATGGGAGCATCCCAAGCTTCCTTGGCGGTATTGTAGTGCTCAATGTGGGGAAAATCCTTTGGCCCCACTCCAAGTTGAATCATGTGCAAGGTAGTCGCATCGAGTTGGCTATTGACCACTTCTCTTCTAGTCAAGTTGGTTGGATCATCAATTTTGAGACCTTCTTCAATAATATTCCACAAATCAATGCAAGAGTTGCGAACATGAGATTTCATTAAAACTTGCCATTGAGCAAAAGTATGTGCAGCTAACTTAGGTGGGTCACCTCTATTATTTATATGTGGGTGAGGGATAGGGGGTCGGGAGAGTACCATCCGGGGACCACATGGTGCTCTTCCTTCCCATCACCCTTTTTGGTGGTGGAGTCAGTGGAATTATGTTCATCCCCCGCCACTTCCTCCAAAGGCTTAGCCAGAGCATTTGCCTTTGGGTTAGGTGGTGTTTCCACATGAGAGGGAGGAGGTGAGGTTTGCTTATCCCTAACAAGTTGCTCAACGAGTTGGCGCAACTGTTGGATTTTGTTGCCCAAGGTAGAGCTCAAGCTTGTTTCCAAGTTCTTGAGATCTACCATGGTCACCGAATGGCTAGCCTCACTTTCTCCCTCATCTGGGTTGCCCATAATCTCTTAGGCGGTTAAACCCGAATAAAGAGTCGAGGCTCTGATACCAATTGAAAGGATCGTATGGGCACCTAGAGGGGGGGTGAATAGGTGCTACTCCAAATTTTACTCTTTTTCAATTTAGGGTTTGACACAAAAGGTAAATTCTCTAGATTATGCAACTAAGGTGAATTTTCCTATATGTCAACCTAGCACAAGTACTAAGCAAGAACTAGATAAGTAAAGTGCGGTAAAGGATAGAAGTAACCAAAGTGGAGCACTCGGAGACACAAGGATTTGTTTCCCGTAGTTCCTTCCTTTTGAGGGGAAGTACGTCTATGTTTGGAGAGGGGGTGGTTTCAAACCACCAACGCCACGAGAGGCCTCCCTTGTTCTCCGATGAACCTCACCTCAAGGGGTTCGATTCACCTCTTCCACTATACGGCAACCTTCGAGGTGGAAGCCGGCACCTTTACAACGAGTTCGGGGCACACATCCACAACTTAATTGGAGGCTCCCAAATATAAGAAAGTTGTCAAACAATCAAAGACAAGCTTGTAAGAACCAAATCAAAAGCTAGGGTTTCCAAAGAAACACTAGAGCATGGGGGCCCTCAAGTGAATGAGGGGGAAATGAAGATCTCTCTTGGTGAAGCTGTAGATCAAGGCCTCCTCCTTTGATTCTCCAAAGATCAATGACTTTGGATGGTTGGATGAAGAGATCTTGTTGATTTGGTGGCTCTAATGGGCATGGTGTTCTTGAGGTGGACGAGCAACTGGAGGAAGGGGATAAGGTCCTCTATTTATAGCCCTTCACTCCACTAAACCATTTTCCGACGGTTGGAGAAAAGTCAGACCGGAGACTCTGGTCTGCACACCGGAGAATCCAGTCAATCTCCGGACCAGCCTCCGGACTGTCGAACAGAATGACCCAGTACTTCTGTGAGCCATGTGGACCGGAGGCTCTGATCCCTCTGCACCAGAGACTACGGTCTGAGGAAAGGACCAGAGACTCCAGACCTTCCTCCAGACCACCTCTCTGGCTAACCTAGGCAGGAAACAGGAACCCCCTCCGGAGACTCCTGGGGAAACTCCAGACCAGACCAGAGACTCCAGTCTGGAATTTCCAGGAGACAAGTAAATATATAGGGAATGTTCCGCATGCCAAGGGTCCTTTTCACTTTGTAATATATCAACCTGTAGACAAAAGCAAACTGTAAAAAGGCTCTACTTGTTGTTAACGAACACCAAAAGTGATTATGACAGTAAATGTTCTTTCAGTGGGCTGTTTTGCTGGTCTCTCACCTCTTTTTGCTAGCTTGGTGGGCATTTACCGTGAATCTATCACACTAAGTGGGGGGAAACAATGACAGTATTCGTGGTCACTTGGTTCAGTTGCTTGCCTTTTCTCATGAGGTGGCCTCCTATGAAGATGAATCTGTTGATTACAAGTTCGATGTGATGGACTTCATCTATCATAAGTTGACTGATGCAATGTTCAATAGGCTCTCCATCCCGTATGCGCCTTATATTATGATGTTGATCAAGCACTTGCTTCCCACTGGAGAGTTTCACATTGATGTTGTGCATAAGGCCAAGAAGATATACAATAAGGCAAGGAAGATCTCTCATCTATCTTCTGCTTCTGAGGGCTTTATGAGGGATGCTCGTGCCAGTGCCCGTAGGCCCCCGTGCCTCCTATTGCTTGTGAGGTGAAGCAGCTAAATTGGTTCCAGTGGAACATCTTGTGCATGGGGGTGGACACTCGCAAGGGGTAGTATGTGGCGTATAAACAACGCCATGAGATGGCCCACACTCAGCAGCTCATCCTCCACCATGTGTCCAGGGTGTCCGGCGCTCCTCCTGCTCCTACCACTCCCACCCCATATGCTCAGTGGAATTCTTCGTCTAGACTCAACTATGGAGAGCTTGAGCGTCACCTGTTTCCTACCCGGCAAGGGAGTCCACTGCTCATGAGGAAGGGGAAGACACCGAGGAGTATGATGATGAAGATGAGGATGGGGACAAGCAAGACAATGAGGACTCTGAGTGATCATTTGGGGCGCTAGCATCGCTCTTCTTTCTTTTTGGCGTTTCGATGCCAAAGGGGGAGAAGTAGTTCTATTAGGTCTTCGTGGATTTGCATGGGTCGGGTGCAAGCATTTTCACTTTATCGTTTCGGTCTTTTTCTCGCTTGTGCCCATTTAGCGTTGAACTCTTATTTGTGATTTTCTTTGTATGAGACTATGTTAATGTGTGGCTCCGGAATTATCTCGTGGATTATTTCCTCGTGATTATGGATCTATCATATTGGTTATCTATCTCTCGTGGAAGGCGTTTATAATGGTTATCACATTCACTATTCTTATACTATATTGAAGACGCCTCTCTCACGGTGGTATAACATTTTTCTGAGCTAGCCCATCATTTATGTGTCGATTCTGTTCCAATGAAATATACGTGTACCTACTTGTGTGCATTTGTATTCAAATGCAAATGTTTATTATGCACACATTGAGGGGGAGTCTTTTTCATTCGCTAAATGATGTTGTTATTAGAGCTATCTTGCAAATCCTAGTATTGTCATCTAACACTAAAAAGGGGGAGATTGAAAGAACATTTCATGATCTCTAGTGTTTTGTGTGTTAGATAACAACATGGAGTACCTCATGTGTGCTAAGTGCTGCAGGTAAGAGAACATGTTGTTGAGGGCCCGGATAATCCGCCCCCATCAAGGGCCGGATAATCCGGCCTGACCCTCTTGGCCAGAGTTGGTTATGGTGTGAGCTTCTGTCTGGGGGCGGATTTCCCCCCGGATAATCTGAGGTTGGGGCAGAATCTTCCCCCGTCCGGATAATCTAGCCTTCTCTTGGGCCGGATAATTCGCCCCCAGGAGAAGTTGCCAAGGGAGGATCGGCGCGACCTTCTGTCTAGGGTGGAATATCCCCCGGACAATCTGTGGCTGGGGTGGAGTTTTTCCCCGGCTGGATAATCCGGCCTTTCTCTTGGGTCGGATAATCCGCCCCCAGGAGAAGCTGCCAAGGATGGCTCGGCGCGACCTTCTGTTCGGGGCAGGATTATTGCCCGGATAATCCGAGTCTAGGGCGGAGTTTTCCCCAGGCCGGATAATCCGGCCCTTACTTAGGCCAGATAATCTGGCCCCAGACTTCTACAACGGCTCTGTTTGGACAGGGGGTATAAAAGGTCCAATCATCCCTCCCGTCAAATCCCTTGATTCATTCGAAAAAGCACTAGACTATTGGAAAAGCTCTCATTCAAGATCTCCCACTTCAACCACCCGAAGGCTTCGATCTTTGGGGGAATTGAAGGAGAAGACTTCATTCATCGACATCACGAGTCAAGCGCTTCAACTCCACTCCATTCACTTGGAGAGTTCTCGATCTAGTATTCTTGTTAATATCTAGATCTAGTGTTTCGATATTGATAACATTTGTTCTTATGGCAGCGTGTTGTCATTACGGGAGCCTCCAATTCGGTTGTGGAGTTGTGCCCCGCTAGTTGTGTAAAGGCATCGGTTCTCGACTCAAAGGGTCCCAATAGTGGAAAGGTGGATCATGCCTTTGGTGGCGAGATCCATCGGAGAACAGGGTGAGGCCTATTGTGGCGTGGTAGTCTTAGTACCGCCCACCCCTCCAATGCAGATGTACTTCCCTTAACAAGGAAGGAACTGCGGTAAAACAAATCATGTGTCTCTGCGTGCTCCACTACGGTTTCCTCGTTCCTCACTCTTACTCGCCTTCACTGGCTAGTAGTTAGGTTTGCATATAGGGAAATTCTTAGTAATTGCATATCTAGATAATTTACCTTTTGTGTCAAGCCTAAAATTGAAAAAGCATTAAATTTTAATTAGCACCTACTCACCCCCCTCTAGGTGCTCATACGATCCATTTCACATACCCCTCTGAATATTAACATTAGTGGCGGGGTTTAGAGACATATTTCATCAAAATTATGAATAATATCCAGTTTAAATATGGACGTAGATGGCTATATTTCAGAGCCATCAGTGAGGTGGCTTAGTTGAATGAGCAATTGGAGTGTTAGTTTCCTTGGCTTCTTCTCCTTTCCTAGCCACTTGTGGCGGTGACTTGCCCTTGTGCTTTTGGTGCCCTTTGCAGTTGTTAGTACTCGCCGCCCACACGAAGAGAGGGACCGAGTCGCCATTCAGCTAAACAGCTTGACCCAGGAGCAGCTGGAGGCTAGCGGGTACTTTTGGGTTGAACGGGACCGCGTAGTCATGTTGGCGACACTGTAGGATCACGTGTCGCAGGTGCTGCTTTATTTGAAGAAGGCGCAGTCGTGCTTGAAGCACATCTTTTGGGTGATGTTCCCCTTGAACACGGTGCCTTCAAGCTTGTTAGCTTTATTGAAGAAGTTCCAGAATGCCAGCGCAGTTCACGAGTGCGTGCGTCAGCAGTTAGTCGCGGGTGCCAATGCTGCACTAGCACTTTTGCACCTGCATCGACCCAATCTGGATTTGTTAGCTATTGCTACAGGACCGCCACCTCCACCGGAGGGGATAGCATGGAACATGGTGCCCCATTATCGGGCGGTTGATCAGCTAGCCGAAGATATCATCGAGTTGTTTGAAGAACATACCAACGTTCTCCTTTTATGTTAGTAGAGTAGTTTTGGACCTGCACAAAGATGTATGTGTGTTGTAAAGTTTGTATAAGTGAGTTGGGTGTTTTTGTTACCCGTTTTTATGTAAAGCTTGCTAGCTTGTATATTTTTCGAGTAGCTTGTACTATGCAGGACCTTTTCATTAGCCTGACGCATACTTATCTTAGCACCTTGCCAACCTGCCAGGTGTGTTGCAGCTGGGTTGGGTTTACCAAGGGTTCGATTAATAGTGCGTCAGCTACTCAGGTTACCGCGTTACTCGCGTAACGAGGTAGAAAGGGTGGCGCAGCCCCCGAGTGATATAATTGCAAGTAAAAATAGAAACACAAGGTTGGATGCACTTAGCTTTATTTATTCATAGAATATCAGGAGATACAATGTGTGGCTAAATAGCCTTATTTGTAAATTAAAAATATCTAAGGGTAGAAATGGCGCAGCTGCGCGACATTCCATGGGTTGGAGCATGCAACTCCACTTTCTATGTCTTTAAGGCGGTAGGCGCCACCTAGGATTACTTCGGTAATCACATAAGGTCTCTCCCGAGGGGACTCGATCTTGAGGTGCCCTTGCTGCTTCAGTCGCAGGACGAGGTCTCCTTCGACGAAGGACCTTGGGCATAGCCTTCTGTTGTGGTAGTTGTGGAGGTTTTGTTGGTAGATCATGGATCGTTCCGCTGCTATCTCACGTGCTTCATCGAGGAGGTCGATAGAGTCTTTGAGTGCAAGAGTCGATTCCACCTCACTGTATGCTACAACCCGTGGGGCTTTGTAGTGTACTTTTGTAGGTAGTACTGCCTCGGCGTCGTGTACCATGAAGAACGGAGTATAGCCTGTGGCGCTATTTGGAGTTGTGCGCAGGCTCCATAATAACGATGGTAGCTCCTCGGGCCAGCACCCAGCAACTCTTTCGAGTGGCCTGAGGAGCCTTTTCTTGATGCCACTGCAGACAAGGCCATTGGCCTTTTCGACTTGACCGTTGGTCTGAGGGTGCGCCACCGAGGCATAGCTGATGTTGATTCCTAGGTTTTCGCAGAAATCCTGGAATTCGTTTAAGGTGAAGTTCGTTCCGTTGTCCGTGATGTGGTTGTGCGGCATCCCGAACCGGAAGACGATGGACTCGAAGAATTTGACGGTGGTGGCCCTGATTGGTTTGTCAGTAGCATGGTCTCAATCCACTTGGTGAATTTGTTGACTGCGACGAGGAGGTAGACGTACCCTCCAGGTGAAGATTTTTGCAGCTTGCCGACCATGTCGAGTCCCCATTGCACGAAGGGCCAGGCCACGGGTATTGGCATAAGCTCTGCGCTAGGTGCGTGCAGTTTGTCCACAAATCATTAGCAAGCGTTGCATCTCTGGACGATGTCCTTAGCATCGCGCATTGCCGTTGGTTAGTAGAATCTAGCTCGCGGAGCTTTGGCAACGAGGGCGCGACTTCTGGCGTGATGGCCGCAAGTGCCTTCGTCTATCTTGAGGAGGATGGCTCTTCCGTCTCTGTTGGAGAAGCATCGTTGAAGGACTCCTGTGATGTTGCGCTTATACAGTTCGTCGTTGATGAGGGCGAAAGCTTTGGATCTTCGCGATATATGACGCGCATCTATCGGGTCATCTTGCAACCTTTTGCTGAGCAGGTATGTGATGTATGGTTGCGTCCATGATGGCTTGATCATCATATCCTCCATGGAGCCTTTGAGTCATGTTTCTTGCTCCTTATTATCAAGTGCTTTGAGCTCGTTGGGTGGTGTAGCCCCTGAGTCCTTTGACGTGCTGGCTTGTTGATCTGGAGCATTTGGATTGATGGAGCATTCAAAATTTGCTCTAGGAATACTCCAGGTGGCATCGGGGCACAGGTGGAGCCAATGTTGGCGAGTGTATCTACCTCTTCATTGCTCTCGCGGCCAACATGCTGCAATTCGCAGCCATCAAAGTCTCCTTCGAGTGCGTCATAGAGGTTGCGGTAGGCGATCATGTTGTCGCTCAGGGCATCGCACTGGTTCATGGTTTGATCCACCACCAGCTTAGAGTCACTGTACATGACAAGTCACGTTGCGCCACAAGCTTTGTGAAAGGGAAATGGACGTCGCCTAGAGGGGGGTGAATAGGCGTTTTAGAATTATTACGGTTTAGGCTCTAATAAATGCGGAATAAAACTTAACGTTTAATTTATCAAGCCAAAACCTATATTCACTAGGTTCACTAAGTGCACCAACAACCTATGCTAAGCAAGATAAACAACAAGGTGATAACAAGATATAATACTTCAAGCATGATGGCTATCACAATGTAAATTGCATAAGTAAAGGGCTCGGTTGAGAGATAACCGATGGACGCAGAGACGATGATTTGTTTCCCGAAGTTCACTTCCAAATAAGTTATGTCTCCATTGGAGAGGTGCGGGGGCGCAATGTACTTCGAACGCCACAAGTGGCTCACCTCGAGGTGTGGTGGCTCGATGCTCACCCAACGCCACACAAGGCCTCACCCCAAGATGCGAAGGCACGCAACCTACTAATGCCACAAAAAGGCTCACCCTATTCTCCCGTGAGCTCGCCACAAAGGCCTACTCACGTTCCACTATGGGACACTTGAGGGCAGTCACCGAACCCGTACAAGATTGGGGCAATCTCCACAACTCAATTGGAGGCTCCCAACAACAATGCCACAAAGGCTACAAAGCCACAAAAAGGCAACAAGGCCACAAAAGGCTACAAGACCACAAAAGGTCAACAATCCAACCACACAACCGTCTAGGGTTCCAAGAACCCAACCCAAGGGCTTGAACTCGCCGAATCTCCGAGGAGAACTCAAACCTATGCACCAAATGCAAGAGGCAAGTCCTTCACTCTCAAATTCCACCAAAGCTACAAAAGCTATTGGGGGAATAAGGGAGAAAGAACACAAGAGGAGAACACAAAACTCTCCAAGATCTAGATCCCAAGGATTCCTTCACAAAGAAGGGATTTGGCTTGGTGGGGCTTATAGATCTAGATCTACTCTCTCAAATCCCTCAAAAAGATGCAAGAATCATAGGAAGGGAAAGGGGAGAGGGCAAGCTCTTCAAGGTCAACAATGGAGGAGACAGAGAATGGCAAACCAAGAAAAAGCAAGTTGGCCCCAAAGGGGGAAGGGGAGCTCATTTTAAAGGGCTCCCCGATCTTCCCATTACACACAGTTTTGCGCACGGCCGATAGTACCGGTGGGTGGCCGGTACTACCGGTGGCACCCAGCCAACGGTCATAAACACGATGCGAAAAGAACCAAAACTCGAGCATGACCGGTACTACCACCAACTACCGGAACTTCCGGCGCGGACGGTACTACCGCTAGAAAATCTAATCCAAGTTCCGTCAAATAGCGCTAACTACGCAGAGAGAATACTGAACCAAAATTTGGTTTACCGGAAGTTGGGTCGGAATTAACACCGGTACTACCGGTGGCATTTCTGCCCAAGCGGTACTTCCGGCGCCTGGCCGGTACTTCCGGTCAGAGAAACTTCAGAACCAAAACTGCAAGAACTTTTGCATCCGAACTCCAGACGAGATGAAACCAATTTTGTTGGAAATATAACAACGTGTAGAATCACCAAGGGAGAAAATACCATGAATATATATGTGAGATACCTCCCAAGGTGTGGATCCGGAAAACCCGCAAGATCAAAAATGCAATAAGATGTATAGTAATAGGGGCTCATTTTTCTGAGGTGTTACCAACATCGGCAAGGTGGACAATAGACGCTTCTTCGAATGCTTCTTGCGCTTCTTCCATCTACTCGAACTTCTCGGCCTTGTGGAGGAGTTGGTAAAACGGCAGCGCCTTCTTGCCCATTCGAATGATGAATCGACTGAGCGCCACGATTCGCCCAGCTAGCTGTTGGACGCCTTTACGTTCTTCGGCTTCTCCATGGCTAGTATGGCCTTTATTTTCTTCAAGTTAGCCTCGATCCCTCTTGCGGAGATGAGGTACCCGAGCAGTTTCCCAGATGGTACACCGAAGGCACATTTGTCTGGGTTTAGCTTGATCCGGTAGCGGTCGAGGTTATCGAAGGTCTCACGGAGATCGTCGAGTAACAAGGCTTCCTCCTTACTTTTGATGATGATGTCGTCAACGTAGACTTGAATGTTACGACCAAGCTAACTCTTGACGCATGCCTGTATACACCGCTGGTAGGTGGCTGCTGCGTTTTTCAGCCCGAAGGGCATCGTTGTGTAGCAGAAGACACCAAAGGGCGTGATGAAGGCATTTTTCTCCTGGTCTTCCTCCTTCATTCGAATATGATGGTAGCCTGAGTAGGCGTCGAGGAAACAGAGGCGCTCGCATCCCGCGGTAGAATCGATTATCTGGTCGATCCACGACAATGGAAAGTGATCCTTTAGGTAGTGTTTGTTCAAGGAGGTGAAGTCCACACACATCCGTGTCCTTTTTAGGAATGAGCACGGGGTTTGCTACCCAGGTGCTTTCCTTGATCTCACGTATGAAGTTAGCATCGAGGAGTCTTTTGACTTCCATACCAACCGCTTTTGCCCTTGGCTCAGATAGTCGATGTATCGTCTGCTTCACTGGTCTTGCTTCAGGATTTATGTTGAGTGGTGCTCAGCGAATTCCCTAGAACCCCTGGCATGTATACTGTACACCAGGCGAAGATTTCCCAGCGCTCACGGAGGAATTCGATGAGCGCGAGTTCCTATGCGGGACTCAAGTTGTTGGCGATGAGGGCCGTCTTGGTTAGGTCCATTGGATGGACCTGGACCGCCTTGGTGTGGACCGATGAGTCAAAGGACTGATCAGGTGAGTTTGGCTTACTCGGAGGAGGTAGACTATTGTCTGTCAACTCCTTCAGCCTCGCCAGCTCCGCCTACATGCCGAAAGACTGGGAGATTCTGTTAAATTTCCTGTCACAGCTGTCTGACCACTCGAAGCTTCCGTTGATGGTGATAATGCCGTTAGGGCCCGGCATCTTGATTTGCAGGTAGGCATATGTGGCACCGCCATGAACCTCACGAACGCGACACGTCCAAGAATGCAATGGTACTGCGAGGGCCAATCCACCACTTCGAATTCGATGCGTTCTCGCCGGAAGTTTGCTGGCATGCTGAAGATGATGTCCAAGCTGATTTTGCCTAGGGGGTATACGCCCTTCCCTGGGACGATGCAGTGGAACATCGTGTCGGAGGTTTCCAGACATGACAGGGGGATTCACATGGCGCGCAAGGTGCTGGCAAACATGAGGTTGATGCTGCTGCCACCGTCCATGAAGATGCAACTCATCTTGAAGCCGCCAATTTACGCCTCGAGCACCAAAGGAGAGTGGCCTAGGCGAGGTACCTGGCGCGGGTGATCGTGCTTGTCAAAGGTAATACAGCACTCGCACCCACTAAGGTACTCAGTTGTTGGGGGCGAGGAATTGACCGCCAAATTTATTTGATGAGTGATTGACTTTTGCACTCTATTAGAGGGGCATCCTTTTTGGATCATGCCCATATTCCCCAGCGATCGTGGGTACTGCTCGCCTCCGTTGTTCTAGACTGGCACAGCCGTAGGTGGAGGTGGCCCGGGTGGTGGTGGTGGCGCTTCGTGAGCCACGACACCTAGGGCAGCTCCATAGCCTTGGTTTATCGCGCCGCGATTCATCTGGGCCAGGCCTTCCTAGAGCCTGAGGAACTCGCGGTAGTCCTTCAGGAGGTGACTGGATTTCTTCTTGCCGTCGTGTTTGTCGATGAAGAAGTGTACGTTGCAAGGTCCAGACAGTTTGTCCTGGATAGATGTTCCAGGTGCCTCATCGCAAGTATGGCGTTGCCATACTTGCGTGGTTTTCCTGCTATCGTGGTACCCACCGTTGCGGTATCCGCTATTGCGGGTGTTGTCGTCACGCTTGTCGGTGTAGCCAGCCGCAACCATGCCGACTTCCTCGCGATCCTTGTAACCACGCATCCGACGTTTTCCTTGGCGATCGCGTCTGTGACCGAGGTCATCGTCATCGTCTGAGTCGGCACGGTTGTTTTTCACCGAGTCCTCTCTGTCTGCCCACCTGTTTGCGATCTCCATCAAGTGGTCGATTGTTTTGGGCTTCGAACGGCTCAGCTCCTCCCTAAGCTCTATGCAGCGTACGCCACCATTGAATGCGTCGATTGCGCGATCCTCGGAGATGTCCTCTATAGAGTTTTTGATGATGGACCACCTCTGAATGTATGAGCGCAGTGACTCGCCAGTCTTTTGATAGCAGGCTCTCAATTCTTCGATTGATACAGGCCTTTTGTAAGTTCCCTTGAAGTTCCGCACAAAGCTGTAGACCAGCTCATCCCAGCTGCGGATAGACCCGTGTGGGAGATTACTAAGCCATGCACTAGCGGCGCCTTGCAGTTGTATCTGGAGGCATTGCATGGCCACGCTCGTGGTTCCACCATGCAGCCTGACGGAGGAAATATGATCCTCCAACCAGATCTTCGGTTCTTGGAGGCCGTCGAATTTCGGGTTCTCTGATGGAAGTTTGAACCCTTTTAGCATTCGTTTTTGTCGTATGGCTCTGCTGAAGCAGCTGGCGCCGTAGAGCTCCGTCACATCATCATCTGAGTCCGTCGAGCGGGCGCGCCTTGCGTGCATCTTCTTGACCTTGCGTTGTGTGATGTCATCACGCGCGTCGTAGTTGTAGTCGTGTCGTCACGAGCGGCGTCGCCGCGACAAGTCGTGGTCATTGTCGTTGGAGGAGGAAGGAGAGTAGTATTTGGCCAGAGCTTTGCCTTTCCTTGGCTCCAGCGCTGGATCCTTGGTGAGCGCAGCTTCGACTAGTCCCAGGCCAGCGATCGTAGATCGATGCATGGCGGACCGCGGGTCCCCAGCCAGTGGCTGGTTGTTAAGCAGGTACATAGTGGTTGTCGTCACCGCTGTCTGTGGAGTTTTCGATAGCACGTTGCCCCATGTGTCCACCGTCATGGACGAGAATTCGAGGACTCGAGTGGCCTCTTCTCGCTCCTTACCAATGAGGTGAGCCAGTCGAGAGCGTCTTCTGGCGGCTGCCTGATCGTTGCCTCTAGAGGAGGATCCTCCGATGGAAGAGAGCTAATCTCGTCGGAGGCTCGACTCGTCCGCTGCCCTCTGCGCTCATCGAGCTGGGCGATTACTTGTTGCTGGCGCTTGAATTCCTCCTTAAGCAGCCAGTGATAACCCATCAACATCTCTTCTAATGAGTTTGGTGGCAGGGGGTTACCCCGTAGGGCCTCCCTGCAACGAGCCCACTCAGCGTCGTTGAGCTTGATCAGCACACGCTCTCGTGGTATGCTCATTCGTAGAGAGGTGTGGCTGATACTCTGGGATGGGTCCTTCGCCAGGAGGACAACCTGTTGGCCTGTTGTTAGTGGGGGCGCCATTGGAGGGGCCACCGTTCGCGACTGGGATAACACCGCCAGTGCCGATGTTATCCCGAGTGCCACCGTTGCCACCCGTGTTGATGACGATGCACATGTAATGGCTAGGGAAGCTGTTACTCCCGCAGCTTTCAGATCCGGGGCCGTAGGCTCCGTCTTCTGTTGCCAGATCGCCCAGATTGGACTCGCAACTGCTATCGCTGTCCATATTCCCGACTGATATCGGGGCATTGAGCTCGCTCAGGGTGTCGATCAGCAGTGGAAACCACGATGGAGGAGCAATCGCGGGAACCTTTGGCTGATCAGGAAGGTGAAGTGTGCCTAGCTGACCAACTTGGAAGCATAAGCTCCCGAGCGCCAGGCCGATTCCGCCGCCCACAGACTCAAAATCCAGGGGAGTGGACGGCGTGTGGACGGTGAAGTCGAAGGCACCAAAGAGGAGGCGAGTCTCCGCAGCTGTGGAGTCGTAGATCACAGTTGATGGGGCCGAGGAAGCCGCAACATCAACACTCCCTGATCCCATAGACGACGCCAATTGACGAGGGGTTAACTCATCAATGCCCATCGTAGATGGACTTAGGTTCGAGGAAGTGGGGAGCAATGGAGGCATCGATCGGCTAGCAAACAAGCACACGGGTGACATGAAGTTTACCCAGGTTTAGGTCTCGTAGAGGACCCTACTCCTTCTTGTCTGCTCTTGGAATTATCGAGGAGTCAAAAGTTACAGGGGTGCACAGATGCAATCTGGCGATGGTGTGGAAACTAGGTTTGCGGATATCCTCTTCGCCTCCCCCTCCTAGCCTTTATATAGATAGGCTAGGTCTCGGGATAGCAGGCCGAGTCGGTTACATATTATGGTTTCTCCTTTAAACTTCTATCTTTGTATTTTGCCTTGTTCTCCAAGTAGTCGAAGTTTCCCAGGTCACCCAAATCTCGCCTAGGCCTTAGCAATGTCGTGGGCTTCTTTTGAACTGGACCGTATATGTTGATCTCGAGTACCTATAGGGTACGCCCATGTCAGCTACCGACCGTTGTCCCGGAGCACGTGCCAACGATTCGCAAGTACGCGCACGCTAGTGAGCCCCCTTTTGGAGAGGGAAGATCCAGCGTCGCTCCTCCGTCCCTCCGCTCCTCCGGATCCGACTCTGACAATTGGAGCTCACCCCATCCCCCCACGTGCGGCCGTCGTCGTCCCCACCGACTACGCCAACGACTCCAACGAGGAGCGTCTCGCGTTCGAGATGTTGGCCCGCGAGGAAGAGATCGTCCGCGAGCAGGCAGAGCGGTGCCGGGCTGTGGAGCTCGTCAACGTGCGCGTCGCCCATGGATAGGGAGGCAATGCGCACCACCGTCGTCAAGCTCGAGATGGCCGACCTCATTGACCTCTCCGAGGAGCGAAGCTCCCACCACCGCGTTGCCCGTCTTGGAGCTCCCACCACCGTGCCGGAGCTCCAATTGTATAGAACGTCGCCGCACTCCTCCCCTATGTAACACGCAACTGTAGATCGCTTCTCCTATTCTTATTCGCTGAATATGTAATGATCTAGACCGTGTTCGTCATTGAATTTTGCCGCAAGTGTAAAATTTTAAATTATCAGTTTCATTTTACAGGGACTATTCTGCGCGACCGATTCCGAACCTGTAAATTACGAGTACAGTCGCCTGTACCGTGTGTTTACAGTTCACGTTTTTACAGTCACCGTAAGAGGTTCTCTTAATAGATCAGTGAATTTCGTAGAAAAAACTAGTATTCAACCTAATGTAGATACATGGTTTTACTATGTATGTCCGTGACATACATTACTTATATTTATAACTATAACAATAGAAAGATGTTACGCACACAAGCAATGGAAAACAAGGAAAATAAACTACTACTAAGAACCAAATCATTCGCCGTCACCGAAAAAGAACAAGATCACCAGCCGCTGGTCCACACGATACTGAAGAAACCCCTAACCACGAGACATTAATGAGTCACAATAACCACCAGTCGTGTAAGACTGGATCTAACCTTCTGCTAAAAAACATCGGCCGAAAGAGTCTCCCGAGCATCTTCAAGCCGGATCCGGGGCCAACAGCCTGACTATCTATTTTCCATTATATTTATCTTGTAAAAAGTAAAAAAAAATACAGATTACTCAACACTCCAGTCGAGGCCTCGAGCATATCTGACGGCGTGGCACAGGTACTCGTTTCCCTGAAGCACACGCACACATCCCTGCCCCTCCGCGAACCAAAATCACAAGTCCCCACAGGCAGACGGCGAACCCTAGCTTCGCCTCTTCGACCTTCACCCTCGTCACTCACGCGTGACTCCAAGCGAGATGTCGTCGTCCGGCGGCGGTGGGCAGCAGTTCCGGTACACGCAGACGCCGTCCAAGGTGCTGCACCTGCGGAACCTGCCATGGGAGTGCACGGAGGAGGAGCTCGTCGAGCTATGCAAGCCCTTCGGCCGCATCGTCAACACCAAGTCCGGCGTTGGCGCCAACCGCAACCAGGCCTTCGTCGAGTTCGTAAGGACCTCCTACTACTCCTCTCACTCCAACCCCACTTTACCCCCAGGCGATCTCTGCGATCCGGTGGGGAATTCCCGATTAACTCAGCTGCTGGTGCCTGGATACCCCTTTTAGTTTATTTGGCACGATCGTCCAACGTAGTTGAAGGTGAATCATCGGATCTAGCTAGCTTTAGCTGTGCAGTAGTGGGATTTCTCAGCGCCGCAGATATGGATTTTGATATTGTAGGGCGGTCGCAAAGCCATATACACGCCTAGAGTATATAGTAGATCGCACCTAGTTGGTTTATCTAACCGGCCCATCCAGCGGAACTTTATTTACCCTGGTGTCGGATTGATCAATCCATAATATATGAAGTTGTATGGTAATGATTTGTTGAGCTTTATGGATCAGGTATAATGCGAGGTTTTGTAGCTCACACACTATTTCCGCATCATCTTTGTTTAGTTTTGTTTGATGTGAGACTGATGAAGAGGGAGTTGCTCTAGGATTCATATGGATTGACAGGCAAGATGCTGTGGATGTGCAAGGCTGGATTTTGATTTTGATTGGATTTTTCTGATTCGAGTTAATATAGTGAATGGGATTTCTGATTCTTGTTACTATAGCTATGGAATATATCAATACTTTGAATTGATCTGTATCATACCATCATATCGCTAATCATGTGCAGCTGATATCTCTTGTAGTTGCTAGATCCCATCTGTCAATATTCATTTGGTCTTACTATAGGATTGTCTGCGTGAGCTGGTTATCTTTATGGATTGCAGTTTTTGTGACGTTAATGGTTTTCAAGTAAGGCAGATATAATCTGGATACTTTGTATTGCTCAAATTAATTTGTATATTGGATTTTTTTGTTAACACCGCTACCTGTTTTGCATGTTGAAATTGATAATACCAGGATCACTTACGCAAATTCAATGGTTTCTTTGCAGACAGACGTTAATCAAGCCATTTCAATGGTTTCTTATTTTGCATCATCTTCGGAACCAGCGCAAATTCGAGGAAAAACTGTTTACATTCAGTATTCAAATAGACAAGAAATAATTAACAACAAGAGCCCTGGAGAGACTGCTGGAAATGTGCTGCTTGTTACCATAGAGGGTGTTCAAGCTAATGATGTCACCATTGATGTGATCCATTTGGTGAGTTATAAATTTATTTATTTGCTTCGTCTTACAAAAATTACTTTGATGTTTGGGTTAATAACACAACAAGAAATTTAAGTTTCCTGGTCCTGTATTGATTGTCATTGGCTGAAGATATCCAAGGGAGTCTACCTGACCCGATCCTTGTAAATCAAAGATTTTTACATAGATGTTCATCTCGTAGTAATGTATTCTGCATGAATCAGCAGGCCCATGTTAACACGGAGAAAATGTCGTTATCAACACCTGCAATTGGGGAGATACCATGTTTGTTTTGCTGCCTCTTGTCTTCTAACTGTTGCATTTGAATTATGAACTTCTCATCTCGAGGATGCCATTTTCTAATTATCCTTCGTCATCACGCTTATCTCCGGTGTAGGTCACCTCCCTGTTTATCCAAGTTATTGATGAAAGGTTAAATTTCCAACCTTTAGAAGATCAGTATATCTTTGGTGCTTCTTTTCAGATCATTTTGTTAGGGGTTATTTCAAGCCAGCTGTTAATAGTACAGTTTAATTTCATTCATTGGCTGTTGCGTTCATTTTTCTAAGACCTCCCCCCCCCCCCCCCCCCCCCCCTCTTTTGTTTTGTGGTGGAAAACGGATAAGGTTCAAGAGTTAATTACCTTTGTTTCCACTTCTGTCTTCTGGTTCATGCATTATTCATCAATGGAAAATTGAATTACTAATTGAGTGTATCCTGCAATTTTTTATATGGTCAATTGTTTACGGTAGATTGGTATCCGAAGATTATTTTTCTTCTTTTACTAATATATATGACCATTTTCTCGTGTTGTATTTCAGGTTTTTTCCGCTTTTGGATTTGTTCACAAAATAGCCACGTTTGAGAAGGCTGCAGGTTTTCAGGTAATTTCATATTTCAATTTTTTCAAGTACTTGATCATTACAAAAGACAAGGCCTCTATCTTAAATTTTCCAACAGGCATTGATCCAGTATACTGATTCACCCACTGCTTCAGCCGCAAGAGAAGCCTTAGATGGCAGAAGCATTCCAAGGTGATATCTATTAATCTTAGCTTGTATATTACGTTGTTAAATGCTGTTCATACTTTATACTGTTGTGTCTCTTATAAACTGAATTTATATGAGACTTGAATACAATGTAGGTACTTGCTTCCGGATCATGTATTATCCTGCCACTTGCGGATTTCTTTCTCTGCACATAAGGATTTGAATATTAAATTCCAATCACACCGCAGCAGGTATAGTTTATAGTTCAATCTGTTGATTGGTTATTGTTATTTCTGATAAAGCATTGATGTCTATATGTCATTTCCTCCCAAGTCATGATCATTCACTGGTTCATGTGAAAAAAAGATCATTCACTGGTTATTGGTGTTGCTAGATGAGTAGATTCATGATGTCAATGCTTATAATCACTTGTTGGAACAGACTAATTGGGGAAATCGGAAGGGATACAAAATGCATGGGTGGATAGGATGCCTCTTTTTATTTATTGAAAACTGCCGTGAAACAATAATATTACCTGCAAGTATGTTAGGTCAATCAAGATCATATTAGTCACAGGCCCTTATATAGAAACCACATGACTTTTGTTTTATTTTCCTGTGGAATAGTAGTCCTACAACATTCGGTGAGATCCCTATTCCCTGGATATCTGGACTGGGTGGCTTACATTATAGTGACACCTACCTTTCAAGTTTTATGACCTTTGGGGCTATTTGTTTGGAACATATTTTGGGTGGTCACATGGTTGAATCTATTGTACATAGATGCAGCTATAAGTCTGAACTTGTTGCTGGACTCGCTTCTTTTCATCTGTTCCTTATCTTATAGTTCCTTTTCCTATTAATCGAATTACTTGTTTGATATCTTGTTTAAAACATGTTTTTGATCTGCCGTTATTTTTGTTTCTATTTTGCAGAGATTATACCAACCCCTACCTTCCAGTTAACTCCTCTGCCATCGATAGTACATTGCAGGTACTCCTACACATGATCAGGAACTTTGTAATGAGTTAATACCATCTGTTTTGCATTTTATGTGACCCTGCAATTTTTTTGCATGGATTTCCCTTTGATATGCTTTGGCAGCCTGCTGTTGGTGCCGATGGAAGGAGGGTGGAGGCTGAGGGCAATGTTCTTCTTGCGTCAATTGAGAATATGCAATATGCGGTTTCAGTGGATGTTCTTCATACTGTAAGTAAAATTTTGTAGACTTATTCGAATCTGCCTTAAGATTTTGGTGCAGTGTGTTTATTCTGTGCTGATTATGATTAATTATTTCAGGTGTTCTCTGCATTCGGTGTAGTCCAGAAAATTGCTATTTTCGAGAAGAATGGTGGAACACAAGCTCTGATTCAGTACCCTGGTATGTACCAAAGAATAGATCATCTTGGGTGTTAAATATTATCTCATCATTTTGGTGCTTACCGGCAGAGGGTAGCAATCTCTCATGTGAGTCGATTATGGTTATTCATTACCTGATTCTTTCATCACATTACCATTCAGATGTAAGTACGGCTACAGTTGCGAAGGAAGCATTAGAAGGGCATTGCATCTACGATGGTGGCTACTGTAAGATTCACCTGTCATACTCTCGTCATACTGATCTCAATGTAAAGGTATAACGGGTTCATTTTGTGTAGTGTGTTTTGGGCTTGAAAACCATTTCATGATTAACTGCCTTTGTAGAACCCTCCATTTCAAACTGCACCTTGATTTGCCTTGCCATGAAAACAGTATCTCTCTTTGTTATTCAGGCTCACAGTGACAAGAGCAGGGATTACACAATCCCAGAAGGAGCACAGCAAGCAGCACCTCAGTCAGCCGGTCTACCCCCTGCATCTGCTGGGTGGCAAGGTAATCCTCAAGCAGCTGGACCATACGGACCACCTGGTGTCGCTCCCCAAAACCACAATACGAACGGACAAGTGCCCAATTGGAACCCCAGCAACTCAGGGTACCCACCAGCTCCTGGCAGCAACTCAGGGTATCCCCCAGCTCCAGGCCAGTATCCTGGCCAGATGTACTCTGCCCCTCCCCCGCCACCGCCTCATGAGATGCACCCTTCACAGCAGCGCGAGATGCATCCTTCACAGCAGATGCCACCTGCCCATCATGGAAACCAGCAGAGACCAGCAGGTCCCCCTGGATCTGGCCAACAGCCTCCTTACTACCACAATTAAGTTAATTGTGCTTTCATGACGGTCTTGCCATATCCGAATCAGTTATGGCGCAATGTAATTCTGCAATACCGCTATCTGGGTTATGTTTTAAACCCCTTCTGCCCTTCCATGAAACATTTTTGACAATGTACTCTCATCCTTCTATTTTGTTGGTACCAGAAATTGGTGGAAAGCTGCTTCCTTAAAATGCAAAGTAGTCTTTATTTGCTACAATTGTCAATTTATTTATTAGTGCGCTTTTATTTCTCCCTCGGTCCTAAAAAGGATGTCAAATACTCCCTCCGGTCCATATTAATTGTCATTGGATTGGATGATCTAGCACTAAAATATGTTAGATACAACCATTTCTGCGACAAGTAATATGGATCGGAGGGAGTACAACCTTCGTCCCAGTCTCAAAGTTATATACTTCCCCGTCTCAAAATAAGTGATGTGGGTTTGTACACGTGAATCTAGACAAATTCAAAGTCACTTTGGACCGAGGGAGCAGTTATCAGCACGGGCCAAGTTGTTCACACAACAGAAGCTTCCCGTCTGCCCGCTGTGGCGAAATACCGATGAATGGTGAAATGCCGATCCAATCTTCCCCTCGTTCCTTCTCAATCTGATCTGATCCCCTTTTTCCCTGCCTCCCCTTTCGTTCCCTAGCTAAAATCCCTTTTTTTGAGGCTCAGTTTCGGCCGGAATCTCTTGCAAAAATCAGTTCTGCTAGTCGATTCTCCCCCAGTCACTGTGGATTACGGCCGTCGATCTTGCTGCGCCTCTTCCGTTTCGTCTCTGATTTATCCTTCTTCTTCGCCTCGCTTCCCTTCCGTGTTTTCCCTTCCTCCTATTTGATCTTTTCCGGCTCTCTTGTTCTTTGTTCCTCTTTCTGGCTCTCTCCCCCCCGCCCAAGGTCTCTTCTCTCTCCTTTTTGTACACCGTTTCAGGCTATGTCCTATTCTGTCTCAGCCTTCGCTTTTGCCACCTCTTCCGTTTTCTTTTCTGGCCCTTTCCTCGCCGCAACCACCGTTTCCTCCTCCGTTGTCGTCGCCACCTGTCTCCTCCTGATCTCCTTTTCCATTTGCTGCCTAGTCTCTTTCTCCTGTTCCCGGGCATCCTTTTCTGTCTCCTCTTTCCCCTGTTTCTCTCTGGTTTTCTGTCTTGTTTTTCCCTGCTTTCTCATCCTTATCTACATAATATTTTCTGTCTTAATTGCCGAGACTGTGGTTAGCCTGACACGATTTATGAACTTCACAATTGGGTTCAGACTCACCGCTCTGGCAATGGCGGCCACACAACATACGACGACTACGACATCGACCATACCCACCTCGACCACAGCTACATCACGATCAGATACCTCGACATCGATATCAAGAACAACGTCTACAACAACTCAAGAATTCCAGTCAACAGCGCCCGCGTCGTCACTTGCGTTCACGCCACTCCCACTGTGACTGCGGGAGGGAAGAGAGGCACCAAAAGGGGACACAGTCATCGCCCCTAGGTGCCAGCCATGATCATGTCCACGCAGGTGATGATGATAAGGAGGTGAAGACGACAGAAGCGCAAAACTTCAAATTCAGTCGCAAGCGTCCGCTTCACTCCCGCTACGACTGAGGGGATGTTAGAATATGGATACATATACGTATATGAGATACACTAGGACTCTCTGGAAAAATATTTCATGGTTTCCTGTGTTTTGTGTGTTAGATAACAATACCGTGGAGTTTTCTCATGTGTGCTAAGTGTGCAGGGAAGTGTTTTTGGTGTTTGGGGGGCGAATTATCCGCCTCCATCAAGGGTCGGATAATCCAGCCTAACCCTCTTAGCCAGAGTTGGCTGCGCGCGAGCTTCTGTCTGGGGGCCGATTTCCCCCCGGACAATCCGAAGTGGGGCGGATTTTTTTCCCCAGCCGGATAATCCGGCCCTTTCCTTGGGTCGGATAATCCGCCCCCTAGGAGAAGTGCCAAGGCTGGCTCGACGTGATTCTCTGTCTGAGCGAGGATTTTGCCCCGGACAATCCGATGTGGGGCGGATTTTCTTCCCCCGCCGGATAATCCGGCCCCTAGGTGGAGCTGCCAAGGATGGTTCGGCGCGAGCTTCTGTCCGGGGGCGGATTTCCCCCCGGATAATCCGAGTCTGGGGCGGAGTTTTCCCTAGGATGGATAATCCGGCCCTCACTTAGGCCGGATAATTCGGCCCTAGATGACTCCAACGGCTCTGTCAGGACAGGGCGTATAAAAGTCCCTTTGACCCCTCCTGTCATTCTTCTTGATTCATTCGAAAAAGGTCAGACCTGTTGCAAAAGCTCTCTCCCAAGATCTCCCACTTCAACCACCCGAAGGCTTTGATCTTTGGGGGAATTGAAGGACAAGACATCACTCGTCGTCATCATGAATCAAGCGCTTCAACTCTTCTCTATTCGCTTGGAGAATCTCCAATCTAGTATTCTCGTTAATGTCTAGATCTTGTATTTCGTTATTGATAACAATTGTTCTTGTGGCAGCTTGTCGTCATTACGGGAGTCTCCAATTCGGTTATGGAGTTGTGCCCCGCTAGTTGTGTAAAGGCGTCGGTTCCTGTCTCGAAGGGTTCCAATAGTGGAAAGGTGGATCAGGCCTTTGGTGGCGAGATCCATCAATGAACAGGGTGAGGCCTATTGTGGCGTGGTGGTCTTAGTACCGCCTACCCCTCCAACGCAGATGTACTTCCCTTAACAAGGAAGGAACTGCGGTAAAACAAATCTTGTGTGTCTTCGCGTGCTCCAATACGGTTTCCTCGTTCCACACTCTTAATCGCCTTTACTCGCTAGTAGTTAGGTTTCATATAGGGAAATTCTACATAGTTGCATATCTAGAGAATTTACCTTTTGTGTCAAGCCTAAAATTGAAAAAGCATTAAAATTTGGAGTAGCACCTATTCTCCCCCCTCTAGGTGCCCATACAATCAATTTCAATTGGTATCAGAGCCTTGGCTCTTTATTCGGGCTTAACCGCCTAAGAGAAGTATGGGTACTAAGGAAAATGGGAATGAGGCTGTGGACAAGGTCACAATGGATGACCTCAAGACGTTGGAAACAACCTTGTTGAAATCCTTTGAGACCAAGATGGAAGAGATGCAGCAAATGATTGCTCGCCTCACATCATCTACAACCCCATCTCTATCTTCCTCTGAGGCCACCACTCCTCTATCTAAAGATAAGGCTCATGCCAAATATAAGGAAGATGAAGTGGTGGGTGAGAAACATAATGGTTCTGCCTCCAAGAAGGGGAGTGGTAAGGAGGATTATAGTAAGGTCCCTCACCTATATTCTCCTAACCCACATATCCCTCATCCTCATATAAATAATAGGGGTGATCCACCCAAGCTTACTACATGTTCATTTAATCAATGACAATTCTTAATGAAATCTCATGTGTGTAGTTCGTCGATTGAGCTTTGGAGGATTATGGAAGATGGTCTTCATATTGGAGACCCCACCAACTTGACTAGAAGAGAAGTTGTGGATAGTCAATTGAATGCAACGGCTCTTCACATGATTCAGCTCGGAGTGGGTCCCAAGGACATGCCACACATTGAGCATTTCAACACTGCCAAAGAAGCTTGGGATGCTCTCACTCACCTATTCATTGGAAATGAAAGCATGAGAAGGAATAGGTACGATGCTCTTAGTAATGAAGCTGAAGGATTCTACATGTTGGATGGTGAGGACCATGAAGACATGCATAGAAGGCTCAAGAGCATTGCAACAACATTTAGAAAGCATGGAGCCACTCACATTGACAATGCCTGGATCAAAAGGAAATATGTGAGTGCCCTCATGCCATTTGAGCCAACGGACTTTAAGAGTTTGCAAGGTAGACACAACTACCACCAAATGACTTCCAATGAACCCATGCAAGAAATGGCGGCCTTCAAAGTTGCCGCCAAGAACGCCAAAGATGCCCGTGCTCGGGCTATTGGAATGCAAAAAGGAGTCAATGTTGCTCTCAAAGCAAATGTTGTTGAACAAGATGAGGATGAAAGAGGATACTGTGTTGTCTCCATGGGCCATCCCGAGGAAGTCAGGCGTGCTCATGGTGAGTACATGGCCTTCTACATAAGGAACTTTTGGAAGGATCCAGCCATGGCCAAGTCTGAACTCGAGCGCAATAATGGGTCAAGTGGAAGAAGAGAGAATGACCCAAAACTGAGGACGTGCTACAATTGTGGAGATAGGTTGCACTTTGTGGCTGAATGTCCCTATCAAAATAGAGAAGACAATGGAGGCAGGCTCATTCTCAAAGAAAAGTCCAAGGCACCTCGAAAGAAGCCATTTATCAAGAAGAATGTCCCTTACAAGAAGCAACCCAAGATTGTCTTGGTGGCACAAGAAGAATATTCTTCTGCAAGCGAAGACGAAGAGGATGAATATAGTTCTCGAGAGGTGGCTGCTTTAGCCACCACATCTACTTCTAGATCACTCTTCGATGCTCCAAATGAAAATATCATCAACAACAACGTCACTTGCCTTATGGCAAGAGGGTCCGAAGTATCATCTTCTACTTCTTCGTTTCCTAAGACTAATATAAATATGGATATGGATGATCATACTAGTCTTAATATAAAAGAAGAAGTTATTGCGTTGGACAATTTTTCACTAACTTGCAAGGTGAGCACAAACTTCATTTTGATGCTCTTATGAGTCAACTTGCTCATTCTGAAGAACTTTTTGAAGAGAAGGGTAGAATTGAAAGAGAAGACGCCTTGGAGATAGCCTCTTTGAAGAATGCCTTAGAGGAAGAAGAGGAAGCTCATGTTTCTTTAGATGAGAAACTCGAGTCAATTGAGGAGACCCATGAAGAGGTTATTGCCCAGCTCATAAAAGAACACGACAATGCTCTTGCTAAGGTAAAGAAACTAAAGAAAGAAAAGATTGAATTTGGGGATGCTCATGCTAGACTCTCAGAGAAGTTTAAGAAACTTGACATTGACCACAAGGCATTGGAGAGTGAACATTCTACTCTAAATGAGTCTCGTGATCAGCTCCAAACTCAATTGGACAAGTATGATATGCCCAACACCTCCACTCCATCATGTGGACATGAAAATATTGTTGAAGAAAATGCAAGGCTAAAAGAAGAACTTGTAAAGGGATCTCAACATAAAGGTAAAGAAGTCCTAGACAAGGTTCTTAGCAAGCAAAGGACAAACAATGGAAATAAGGTCTTGGTTATGTTCCCAAGACAAAGAAGAAGAAGAATAAGAATAAGAAGAAGAAGAGCAAAACTGCTCAACCAAAGACAAGCACCACCATTAATGACAAGACTAACTTTGATGGTTTTGCAGGGGCTAATAATCCTAATTATGAATTGTTTTGTGATTATTATGGTGATGTCTATGCTAGCTATGTAGGTCCTTTTGATAGTTACATATCTTGGTCTATTTGGGTTCCCGAGACCCTTGTCACTAACATGAGAGGACCCATTGAAAAATGGGTACCTAAAACCAAGAAGTAACTTTCTTGCAGGGCTATCCTTCCGGTGGGTCTAAATGGGTGCTCGATAGCGGGTGCACTAGTCATATGACCGGAAGCAAGGAGATCATCTCAGAGATGCGGCCAAACCATGATCACATAACCGTCTCCTATGGTGACAAGTCAAAATCTGAGGTATTTGGTCTTGGCAAAGTTATGGTTGCTCACGATATCTCTCTCGTGGATGTCATGCTTGTTGAGACCCTCAGTTACAATTAACTTTCCTTTCGTGCCCTTGGTAAGACGGGCTTTGCAGTTTTCATTGATGGTGATCTTGTGGTACTCTTGTGGAGCAAGTATCTAAAGGTCGCTTTCATGGGATATGTCGAAAATGATCTGTATGTGGTGGACTTCTCGGGGAAAACTACTACAGGTCCGATGTGTCTCTTCGAAAAGGCCGACGTGGGTTGGCTATGGCATCGCCGACTAGCCCACGTCAATATGAGAACTTTGCAAAGTCTTCACAAGGGTGGCCATATCCT
The DNA here is from genome assembly GCA_910589775.1 of Avena eriantha. Taxonomy (NCBI): domain Eukaryota; kingdom Viridiplantae; phylum Streptophyta; class Magnoliopsida; order Poales; family Poaceae; genus Avena; species Avena eriantha. Next base: position 499,330,497 of record OU342743.1, read on the forward strand.
TGGACTAAAAGAAAATGTTTCCTTTGCCAAAGTTCGTGTTTGCAGGGCTTGTGTTGAAGGAAAAATGCATGACTCTCCCCATCGATGGAAGACCATTATTTCATCAACGAGGATTTTGGAGCTCCTTCATGTGGATCTCTTTGGTCCTCCATCACATGCAAGCCTCGGTGGAAAGAAATATTGCCTCGTAATTGTTGATGATTATTCAAGATATACATGGGTCTATTTCTTCAATTTGAAGAGCGAGACTCAACAAACGGTCATCGATTTCGCCAACGAGGTCCAACGTCAACACAACCTCCTAATTTTGGCAATTAGCAGCGATAACGACTCCGATTTCAAGAACTACACTCTGAATGAATTCCTAAGTGAATAGGGATAAGACACAAATATTCCGCTGCGTACACCCCTCAACAAAATGGTGTTGCCGAGAGGAAGAACCGGACCTTAATGGATATGGCAAGATCTATGCTAGCTGAATTTAAGTCGCCTTATAACTTCTGGGCTGAGGCAATTTCTACCGCATGCCACTCATCCAACCGGCTCTACCTCCACAAAATCTTAGACAAGACTCCTTATGAAATACTTACCGGTAACAAGCCAAACATCTCCTACTTCCGGGTATTTGGTTGTAAGTGTTTCTTTCTCATTAAAGGAGTTCGTTTATCTAAATTCGAGTCTAAGGCTTTAGAAGGCATTTTTGTTGGTTATGGTGCCGAATCCACACTTATAGAGTCTACAATAAGCTCTCCGGAACTGTTGTAGAATCTTGTAGTGTGGTGTTCAAGGAAAGTGATGGCTCTCGTGCGGGGCAAGTTGATGTTTGTGATGCGGATGTTGAAATGCCCCAAGATGCCATAAGAAGAATGGGCGTGGGATTTTTCCACCCCATTGAGGAACCCCTTGTGGCGGATCGGGAAGGACAATGCTCTACTCAAGTAGATCCCTCATTGACACAAGCTCAACATGCTCCAACTACGAGAGAAGCCTCTACACCAATCCCACAAACTGCTGAAGATCATCAAGAAACTGCTCCAAAATGCTCCAGGATGGATTATCCGATGGACACCGGATTATCTGGCCAACCCTCCTCAACTGGCAGAAATGATCACAATTTTGGAGAACCTGCTACAAGTCCGAGGCTAGATTTTCTGGCTGACCCCAGATTATCTAGCCCCTCTCCTGTTCGAGCAAGAACCATTCAAGACTGTGAAGGTGCTTCAGGTTCTCCTAGGCCAGATTATCTGGCCCCACCCTCAGCCGAATTATCCGGCCCTAAAAATCCTGAAGTGCAGCAGCCTCCTGTTATGGCTGTGGATCATCATCAAGGGAAAGATTCATCATCTCCTATTCCTACTGATCAAGCTAGAGATCAAGGCCAAGCTAGTGATTCCAACGATGTCCCAAATGATGAAGTTATTCCTCCAAGAGACAACAAGTTGACCGAACTTCGTCGCAAAGCTCGTGCAGATAGGAATCTTGAATTAAGGGGTCACACTCTTGACAAAGTTGTAGGTGATCTCCGAAGAAGGGTGTCCACAAGAAGGGAGCTAGCAAGCTTCGGTGAGCACCAAGCTCACATCTCCATGGTGGAACCCAAGAAAGTGTTTGAAGCTCTTGAAGATCCGGACTAGGTTGTTGCTATGCATGAAGAGTGGAATAACTTTGAACACAACAAGGTTTGGAAATTAGTAGAGAAGCCCAAGAATTGCTGCAATGTTATCGGCACAAAGTGGATCTTTAAAAATAAGCAAGATGAAAAATGGCATTGTTGTAAGGAACAAGGCAAGACTCGTGGCACAATGTTATTCCAAGTTGAGGGCATTGACTTTGGCGAGACTTATGCTCCAGTGGCTCGTCTTGAGTCCATCCGTATCCTTCTTGCTTATGCTGCTCATAATAATTTTAAATTACAGCAAATGGACGTTAAGGGTGCTTTTCTTAATGGTCCTCTACATGAGTTGGTATACGTAAAGCAACCCCCGGGATTTGAGGATCCTAGCTTTCCGAACCATGTCTACAAACTCGATAAGGCACTCTATGGCCTTAAACAAGCCCCACGTGCGTGGTATGAGCACCTTAAAGAGCTTTTGTTAGACCGTGTCTTCGAAGTTAGACAAATTGATCCCACTCTTTTTACTAAGAAGGTTAAGGAGGAGCTCTTAGTATGTCAACTATATGTAGACGACATTATCTTTGGCTCTACATAAAGCTTTTAATGATGAATTTTCAAAGCTTATGACTGACAGGTTTGAGATATCCATGATGGGGGAGTTACGGTTCTTTTGAGATCAAACAACTTAGAGAAGGAACCTTCATAAATCAAGCAAAATACATTCAAGATATGCTAAAGAGATTCAAGATGACGGATCTTAATGGCATCGCCACCCCGATGCAAACTAAATGTCATCTCGAACTCAATCCTCACGGTAAAGATGTGGACCAAAAGGTATACCGGTCCATGATCGGCTCTCTTCTCTACCTATGCACATCTAGACCCTATATTGTATTGAGTGTAGGTGTGTGTGCAAGGTATCAAGCAGCTCCTAAAGAAAGCCACTTAGTGGCGGTCAAGAGGATCTTCCGATATTTGGTTCATTCCCCTAATTTTGGTCTATGGTATCCCAAGGGCTCCAATTTCTCTCTATGTGGCTATACTGATTCAGATTGGGCTGGTGATAAGGATGATCGAAAATCAACTTCTGGAGCTTGTCAATTCTTGGGAAGGTCTTTAGTATGTTGGTCTTCTAAAAAGCAGAATTGTATATCTCTCTCCACCGCCGAAGCTGAATATGTGGCTGCTGCTAGTGCATGTACTCAATTATTATGGATGAGGCAAACTTTAAAGGAATACTGTGTCAATTGTGACATGCCTCTGTTATGCGATAATGAAAGTGCAATCAAAATTGCGTACAATCCGGTGCAGCACACAAGGAAGAAGCATATTGAGATTCAGAATCATTTATTCGGGACCATGTAGCTCGAGGCGATATTGATCTATCGTTTGTGAGCACGAAGAACCAACTTGCTGATATTTTCACGAAGCCACTTGATGAAGCAAGGTTTTGTTACTTGAGGAATGAGCTAAATATCATTGATTCAAGGAGCTTGTCTTGATTACCCATGCACACACCCTTATATTTCATCCTTGTTTGGTCTAGGTGTGGGCATGGATATAGGGGGAGTGGTCCTAATTGATTGGGCTAACCCTCCCCCCATAATGCCGAAAGCAAGTCAAATCATTTCTCTTAATATCATTTTGTGATATGTGAGCTTATTGATGAGTATTGGTCATGAACCCAAGATATATCTTCGCGGTGTCATACCATGCACTCCAACAAGGTGGCCTCGGCCACCGCCCTCTTCCATGAAAAGAGTTGGTTTTATGTGGATCTTATTGGTTGTTTCTGTTCATCTCGTGTTCTTATGGAAATCACACTCAATTTTGGCCTTTCATTGATTTGCTTCTTGCAATCTTGAGTGTGTAGTACCATCTCAGTTTGGTTCTCTAATCCCAAGCCTCTCTCTACCCCTAAGCCGTCTCATCTAGCACACAAGTCCTTTGTTCATCTTGTGAGGGTTTTGTTTGGGGACGCGCGGGCCTAAACCTGTGTGTAACAGGAATTCGGATTTCAGGCCAGATAATCAGGCCCAAGTGTAGGCCGGATAATCTGGCCCTGGCAGCTGTAGTCTATTAAGGCCTGGCGTCAGGGGAAAGGGCTCACAATGAGCAGCTCTTCCCCTTGACACTCCCTCCCTCTCCCCAGCCACCGCCTGTCGCCCCCACCCTCCTCGGAGTCTTCCTGGCCACCGGATTCTCCGGGCCTCCCCCGGATCTTCTTCTCCAAGCCTCCGGGTACCTTCTCCTCCATGTTCTTCCTCCAATGAGTGAGGGTAACTCCCTCTCTCACCATATTTTGAGTTGACATGTCACTTATTGGTGGAACATGGACTAGAAGGTTTTTATTTCGTGTAGAGATCGTAGTCTTGCAGTTCCTAGGTCCGATCTACGTTTTTGCATTCAATTTAGGCGAATCTGAAAATTTCTGCCAGGGCCGGATTATCCGCCCCTACCCAATCCGTCCTGATAGAGTCAAAACTGCTTTAGATTCTTATGGATTTTGTGCACTATGTATGTTTGGACTATGGACTATTTTCCTACTATTTCTACGTTCTCTCTCGGGCTTGTGTGTGTGCTTATCCCCATGCTATCCATCTTATTCGTTTCACAGCTAGTTCCGGTGCTCCCAAGACCTACAAGCGCCGTTCTCGTGGCCTCTATTTTCGGGACCATGGTGAGGGTGGTATTGTGGACGAGGTTGAACTGAGGAGACGGAAGAAAGAAGCTGACCGCATGGCTGGACAGGCAAAGAGGGATAGGACTAGGAAGGGTGTGTCCAAGAAAAAGGGCAAGGAGCCAAAGATTAACTATAATAAGATGGATGTTGTTACTTACTCTTCTATTCGTCATCGTGATCTGTTTGCTGAATCACCGCAAGATACTGAGCTTGGTGACTCCCGCTTTTGGTGTGCTGACCAAAAGTCTATCTATGAAGATGTTTATGCTTAGTAGAAGATTCGTCCTATGCATGCCCTGATTATTGCTGAGGCCATGGAGAAACCTCAACTTGTTGATGCTATGTATGTGACTGAGAGGATGGGGCTGCACCATCTCATGGCTCTTCAATGTTCCTATGACTCCGAGATAGTGAAGAAATTATTCTCCACTTTGGTCATTTGTGGTGATGAGTATCACACCATGAAGTAGATGACTCGTGCAAGCTGATTTTCGGGTTTTTGCTGGGGTGTTTGGATATTCCTTCTGCAATAGGGAACGTGCTAGTGGCCATCGTATCATCACCCAGCTCAAGCCCAATAAGGATGTTGTCCTCTCTCCTTGCACAGTTGACAATGGTATTGTGGGTTCCTTTGCGGGTCTTTCTCCTCTATATGCTAGCTTGGTGGGCCTCTTTCGTGACTCTATCACCCCAAGTGGAGGGAACAATGACAGTATTTGTGGTCACCTGGTTTAGCTTCTAGCGTTTTCTCACGAGGTGGCATCTAATGAAGATGAGTCTGTTAATTACAAGCTATACGTGATGTACTTTATCTATCATGAGTTGACTGATGCAATGTTGAATAGGCTCTCCATCCCGTATGCTCCTTACATTATGATGCTGATCAAGCACCTGCTTCCCACTGGAGGGTTTCACATTGATGTTGAGCATAAGTCCAAGAAGATATACAACAAGGTTAGGAAGACCTCCCACCCTTCTTTTGCTTATGAGGGATTCATGAGGGATGCCGGTGCTAGTGCTCGTAGGCCTCCTGTGCCTCCTATTGCTCGTGAGATCAAACAACTGAATTGGTTCCAGCGGAACATTCTTTGCATGGGGGTGGACACTCGCAAGGGGCACTATGAGGCGTACAAGCAGCGCCACGAGATGACTCATACTCAGCAGCTCATTCTTCACCATGTGTTCGGGGCATCAGGTGATCCCCCCACCCCATCTGCTCCCACACCATATGCTCGGTGGAATTCTTCTTCTGGGCTCAACTATGGAGAGCTCGAGCATCACTTGTTTCCTTCCGCGGCCATTGCTGATGACGAGGAGGAAGACACCGAGGAGCTTGCATATGAGGACGAGGACGACGATGATGACTACGAGTGATCCCTTGGGACGCTAGCATCGCTCTTCTTCCTTTTTGGCGTTTCGATGCCAAAAGGGGAGAAGTAGTTCTATTAGGTCTTCGTGGATTTGCATGGGTCGGGCGCAAGCATTTGCATTTTATCTTTTCGGTCTTTTTCTCGCTTGTGCCCATTTAGCGTTGAACTTCTATTTGTGATTTGCTTTGAATGAGACTATGTTTATGTGTGGCTCTAGATTTATCTTGTGGATTATCCTTATGGATTCATCTATCATATTGGCTATGTTGGATATCTATCTCGAGGAAGGCGTTCATAATGGCTATCATTGGGTATTCTTACACTATATTAAGAGCGCCTCTCTCTCACGGTGGTATGAATATTTTGCCTATGTTCCAATGAAATAGACTTGTACCTACTTGTGTGCATCTGTATTCAAATGCAAAATTTTATTATGCACACATTGAGGGGGAGTCTTTTTCATCTATTAAAATGTTGTTGTTTTTCAGAGCTGTTTTGCAAATCCTAGTATTGTCATCTAACACCAAAAAGGGGGAGATTGAAAATACATTTCATGGTTCCTTGTGTTTTGTGTGTTACATAACAATATCGTGGAGTTGCCTCATGTGTGCTAAGTGTGAAGGGAAGTGTTTTTGGTGTTTGGGGGCCGGATTATCCGCCTCCATCAAGGGCCGGATAATCCGGCCTAACCCTCTTAGCCAGAGTTAGCTGCACGCGAGCTTCTGTCTAGGGGTGGATTTTCCCCTGGACAATCCGAAGTGGGGCGGATTTTCTTCCCCAGCCAGTTAATCCGACCCTCCCCTTGGGCCGGATAATTCGGCCCCCAGGAGAAGTGCCAAGGCTGGCTCGGCGTGAGTCTCTGCCTGGGGGCAGATTTTCCCTCGGACAATCCGATGTGGGGCGGATTTTCTTCCCCTGCCGGATAATCCGGCCCCCAGGTGGAGCTGCCAAGGACGGTTCGGCGCGAGCTTCTGTCCGGGGGTGGATTTCCCCTCGGATAATCCGAGTCTGGGGCGGAGTTTTCCCCAGGCCGGATAATCCGTCCCTCACTTAGGCCGGATAATCTAGCCCCAAATGACTCCAATGGCTCTGTCAGGACATGGGGTATAAAAGTCCTTTTGACCCCTCCTGTCATTCTTCTTGATTCATTCGAAAAAGATCAGACATGTTGCAAAATCTCTCTCTCAAGATCTCCCACTTCAACCACCCGAAGGGTTCGATCTTTGGGGGAATTGAAGGAGGATACATCACTCATCGTCACCACGAATCAAGCGCTTCAACTCTTCTCCATTCGCTTGGAGAATCTCTGATCTAGTATTCTCGTTAATATCTAGATCTTGTGTTTCGTTATTGATAACAATTGTTCTTATGGTAGCTTGTTGTCATTACGGGAGCCTCCAATTCGGTTGTGGAGTTGTGCCCCGCTAGTTATGTAAAGGCGTCGGTTCCCGCCTCGAAGGGTTCCAATAGTGGAAAGGTGGATCAGGCCTCTGGTGGCGAGATCCATCAGAGAATAGGGTGAGGCCTATTGTGGCGTGGTGGTCTTAGTACCGCCTACCCCTCCAACGCAGATGTACTTCCCTTAGCAACGAAGGAACTACGATAAAACAACTCATGTGTCTCTGCGTGCTCCACTACGGTTTCCTCGTTCCACACTCTTACCCGCCTTTACTCTCTAGTAGTTAGGTTTGCATATAGGGAAATTCTACATAGTTGCATATCTAGAGAATTTACCTTTTGTGTCAAGCCTAAAATTGAAAAAGCATTTAAATTTGAAATAGCACCTATTCAGCCCCCTTCTAGGTGCCCATACGATCCATTTCACTCTCTTGTACTCCAAGTCTATCTATCCCTTGTGACTCTATATATCCCCACAAGGGTCAAATCAATACAACGAAATATTAGGGATTCTATATTTTCCACATGTCGATCTAATGAGCTGGATGATGCAAGAGGAGCAAGACCGTGTCGATATGAAAATGCATGGAGGTGACATGCTCACTATGAGGACTTCATCAGATCAAATTTGAAGCTTGGAGCATCTAGCATGGTTGACTTGAGGGTCTCTCTCGGCCGACTCCAAAATGCGCTTCAGTTTTGGAATCGCCATGAATTTGGATCGACTAAGAAACAACTTAACACTATGAGAACCAGACTCGAACATATGTGAGCTACATCACTAAGGAAGGGCCCGACAAGAGAGTAACGCGAGCTTATGAAGAGGATCTCTGATTTGCTTTCTAGGAAAGAACGATCTCGTCCTCTATTGCTGAAAGCAGGGGACCGGAATACAAGTTTCTTCCATGCAAAAGCAAAGTAAAAGAGCTCGAGAAAACATGATTTTTTCATTGAAACATGAGGATGGCAGAGTATGCACAAGTCATACTGATCTACAACTCAGTGCTTCGAATTCCTATAAGAGATTATTCATAGCTCAGGAGCAAACAGTACCAGAGGAAATTTTGGACTATGTGCCATCAAAAGTTACTACAGATATGAACAATAAATTATGCAAGCCAGTGATAGACATAGATTTCGAAAATGCCCTTTTTATGATGCGACCTGATAGATCCCTAGGTCTGGATGGTTTCACAGCCAGATTTTACATCCACCATTGGGAATTGCTAAAGCCCGATGTATGCAAAGCCATTCAAACTTTCTTTCCTCATGGCATCATTCCACAAGAGGTCAATAACACAATTTTGGTACTAATTCCCAAGGTAAAGCAACCACAAGAATTAACTCAATATTAACCGATAGCCTTATGCAATGTTCTTTATAAAATTGTCTCCAAGGTGCTTGCTAATAGATTGAGACCAATTCTTGATGAGATTATATCCGAGGAGCAAAGTGCCTTTATCCCAGGAAGAATGATAACAGATAACATTCTCATAGCATATGAGGGCATTCACTACCTCAAGAAGAAAAAGGGAAAGACAGGGGCGTGTGCTATCAATTAGACATGACAAAAGCTTATGACCATGTTGAGTGGTGCTACCTCCGTGCATTAATGTGCAAAATTGGTTTCAACCAATGGTGGATTTATCCGGTAATGGCCTGTGTGGAAATAGTCTGCTTCTCCGTGAGATTAAATGGACAGTATTCGGAGCCCTTCAAACCTCGCGAGGTATCAGGCAAGGTGACCCAATCTCTCCATATTTATTCCTATTATGTTCCGAAGGATTGAGCTGTATGTTGAAAGGAAAAGGCCCCCAATAAAGGGATTAAGATGGGAATTCACTGCCCATGGATATCACACTTGATGTTTACCGACGAATGCCTCATATTTTCGCAAACAAGCGAAGTGGCAGCCAACCGGCTGAATGAGATATTAGAGAAATGTACAAGAAGGGTTCTGGTCAAAGGGTGAATAGAGATAAATCTACTTTTTTCTTTAGCACCGACTGCAACACTTCAGTCAAGAAAGAAATGCATGACGTACTGAGAATTGGAAAAGCCTTAATAGAGAAATACCTTGGTTTACCAACAACTATGGGTAGGACTAGCGACTCAGCATTTGAACACATTGTTACAAAGGAGAATAATTTGGTTAGTGGAGGAACAGTCAATAAACTTAGTGGCGCAGGCCAAGAGGTACTAATAAAAGCGGTGGCGCAAGCGATACCGACCTACTCAATGAGTTGCTTCAAGCTCCCAGCCAACACATGCAAGAAAATAACAAGTTGTATTGCGTGATACTGGTGGGGTGGTGATGAATAGAAAAACAAGACCCATTGGAGGAAATGGTCTGATGTAGCGATTCCGAAAGCTTTCGGAGGCTTGGGATTCGGAGATCTTCAAAAATTTAACCAAGATATTCTAGTGGAACAAGGTTGGAGGCTTCTAACAAATCTCTACCTTATGTGGTAGAGTCCTCAAAGGAAAGTATTTCAACAATGGGAATTTTCTATCGGCCGGAAAAAGGAAGAATTGCTCTCAGACGTGGCACCCTATCCTTCACGGCCGTGAAGTTCTGAAGCAAGGTCTCATAAAACGCGTGGGAAATGGAAGCTTCAATATTTGGGGTGATCCTTGGATTCCTACGAATAAAATACCTTCTGCCACAACTGTTAAACTTTGTGAACTTCATGACATGAAAAATTGGAGCTTTGACAAGTTGAGGAATTTTTTTGTGGATACAGATGTTCAAGCTATTTCAGCAATCCCATTGGCTCATGTGGAAGAGGATAATTGGGCTTGGGCGGCTGAGAACAATGGTAATTTCTCCGTCAGATCAGCCTATCGGCTCCTTATTATGAACATGTACAGGAGCAATTTGAGCAATGTATGTACATCTGTGGGATGTGCTGAATCCTTCTGCCCCGGTTATAGAATTTGAAAGTACCATGAAAAGTTAAAACCTGGTTGTGGAAGGTGATTAATGAATACATTTCTTGTCGCGCAATACTTTAGCGTCGTCATATGGATAAATTTGCTACTTGCGAGGAGTGCGGGGCTGAAGAGGAAACTCTGTTGCATGCTCTAGTCATGTGCACCTGGGCACGTAGATTTTGGTGTGATTTGAAGGAAACCACACGCATCAAACTATCAAGACTTAACCCACAAACTTGGGCTACTGATTTGATATCAGGTAAGTTAGTGACCGAGGAAGAAAGTTGTGTTATTCTTTGTGGTATGTGGTCTGTGTGGACAGCTAGAAACAAGAGAAGACATAATGAAGGGTGTAAAACCGTGCACGACGGGGTGACTTGGGCAGTAGAGACGACTTGTGACTTGGGCAATGCTTGTAGAGAATATATCAAGCCTGCAAGGCGATTGAAGAACTGGAAACCTCCTGATAAAGATGCACTAAAAGTGAATGTTGATGGAGCGTTCAAGCAGACTGATATGAATGGTGCCACAGGTGCTGTGTTGAGACGTAATGATGGGACCTTCCTCAAGGCAGGAGGTTCTTGGGTGAGCTCAGCTGCTAACGCTCTTAACATGGAAGCTATGGCGTTACGGGACAGTGTTCTTCTTGTCGGATTATTAGGCATAATTTTTATAATTAATTCTATAATATAGATCATGGCTATAGCAGCTACGATCATGTTAACTTCTAACATACTAGACGTATTAATCAACACGAAAAACAGCAGTGTAAATACAAATATAGCCATAGTATGACAACAGATCGGATCTCGGTATACGTATTGATCAGTTGTCGATGAAGTTGTCGTTGGTACAGCGGTTGTCGTAGCCTGTAGAAGAAGACGACGTTGGAGATGAGTCGCCCATGGACCAGAAGATCTTCCAGGAAGACACGCCGTGATGACGAACTTGAGCAGTCACGTGGAGCGTTTTCCAAAAACCTTATTCTCCCTCTCTCGTACAGGATCGCAAAGACGAGTGGTTCCGGAGACCTGCTCTCCTGGCCACCGGTGCACGCCAGCAAGCAGGATGGAGTAGAGTACGGTGGCGGCGCAAGCAGAGAGGAGGCAAAATCTTAGATTGATTTTCGGTGTGTCCGTGGTGGAAGCCACACATGCGTTTATATAGAGCGGCTCAGGAAACCGCACAGGACATGTCGTAGACCAAACCCACGTTACCGATGTTCGGGGCGGTTACAGATAGCCCACGATCCAGAAGCGACCCAAATCTACTAACTGTTAACACGTCTGTTAAAACCGGACCAGTTTTCCCAAGCAGCAAAAATAAAACTCGGCTCGGTGAGATTCTCACAACCAGCAGCGCGCACGTCCGCGTCGTGTCATGACGTGACAAGACCAGCGGGCGGGCGTGCGGGCGGGCGTGCGAGCGGTGGGTCGAAGGAGGAGGAGCGCGCGTGTAGTTCTCCTCTTCTTACTCACTTTACTAAGTGGTGAAACATCCCACCTTATAAGGTGGTATAACTCTCCTCTAACTTTTCATATGAGACTAAACTTTAGCTCCCACTCCACTCATATGTGAGCTGCCACCAAATTGGGCCAAATCCACATGGGCTTCCACACACATGGGTTTTGAGATTTAGGAAAAATCTGAAATCACACATGGGTCTAATGTCTTAGCCCATTATTTCTAACAATTCTCCACCAGATCTCGAATACCCATTTGAAAATTTGCCATTCATCGCTACTTATTTATATACTAGTGTTTCAGCAGAGACTGATAAGTTAGGAAAAATCTGAAATCACACATGGGTCTAATGTCTTAGCCCATTATTTCTAACAATTCTCCACCAGATCTCGAATACCCATTTGAAAATTTGCCATTCATCGCTACTTATTTATATACTAGTGTTTCAGCAGAGACTGATAAGTTTAACTTTCACCTAGAATCTTGAGCTACGTATATTAGCAACTTATGGACGAACCTTGAATTGCAAGTTTGGTGCCAATAGATTTCACTCAAAATCATAACTAGTACCTGGATGCCAGTAGCCTAACCTACGGGTTAGAGCATATGCGTCATACTCCCTAGTCTCTTCATGAGTTTACTAGAGACCACCCAAGTCTCATAGACCGCGACGTTTACAGGCGAGCTCATATATATGTCTTCTTTCAAGAATGCTCTATAGGACGGTATCTTTGCTAGTTATAGCCAAAGGAAACCTTAAGGCATGTTGCTAACCTGCCTTACAGATGTTAAGAGTTATGCATCTTCACTTAGAGGGAGTTACAAAATACCCTCCTCAGTCAAACCACTAGCTTGTTCTTCTCAGATCCTAATTTACAGGATCTCCGGTTACATAGGTTCGGTTACCACTATGGTGTGACATCCATGGGTCTCAACCCCATCTCCCTCGATGTATTTTCTATCATAATTCATGATAGTCCCTTTGTAAAGGGATCTGTCAGGTTTTTATCTGTTTGAATATACGTAACAGTTATTACTCCGGGTTTCTCAATTTTCTGACAAATTTCAAATATCTCTTTACATGTCTTGATGACTTCGCATTATCCTTAGAATTGTTAACTTTGATAAAAAAAATTGGTTATCACATTTTAAAAGGATTGCCGGCACAGTTTTTTCAACCACAGGCAAGTCCATCAAGAGCTCACGCATCCATTCCGACTCAACATTGGCTATGTCTAAAGCAGTAAGTTCTACTTCCATAGTTGATCTTGTGAATATGGTCTGTGTACAAGATCTCCATGACACTGCGCCACTTCCAAGGGTAAACACATACCCGCTCGTGGCGTAGAGTTCATCAACGCCAGAGATCCAATTCGAATCATTATATCCTTCAAGCACAACAGGGTGCCCTGAATAGTGAATCCCATAGCTCATTGTACCACATAGATAGCGCATGATCCTTTCAAGTGCATGCCAATGATCGATACCCGGGTTAGACATGAACCTACTAAACTTACTCACATCAAAAGAGATATCGGGTCTTGTAGTGCTTGCTAAGTACACGAGAGAACCAACAATTTGTGAATATTTCAACTGGTATGTTGGCTCCTTCCTATTATTTCGCAATGTCAAACTGGGATTATAAGGTGTTGGAGAAGTCTTGCCATCAATAAAGCCAAAACGGCTCAAGACCTTTTCAACATAATGAGATTGCATTAAAGTAATCATATTCTCGTTCTTAATAAGCTTGATGTTCAGAATCACATCAGCCTCTCCCAAATCTTTCATATCAAAACTCTTTGACAGACTTCATTTATCACATCCATGTTTGTACCAAAGATCAGAATATCATCCACGTACAAACATAATATAACACTATCAACCCCACCATGGCGATAGTACACACACCTATCAGCCTTATTAATGACAAAGCCAGCAGAAAGTAGAGTTCTGTCAAACTTCTCATGCTATTGCTTAGGTGCTTGTTTTAGGACGTAAAAAGATTTTAACAACTTGTACACCTTTGTCTCTTTACCTTTTACCACAAACCCATATGGCTGATCCATATAGATCTCATCTTCCAACGCTCCATTAAGGAAAGCTGTCTTCACATCCATTTGATGAACGAGAAGACCATAAGAGGCAGTCAGGGACAGTAGTACTTGAATGGTGGTCAGTCTAGCGACAGGTGAATAAGTGTCAAAGTAATCTTCGCCTTCTTTCTGCGTGTAGCCCTTTGCTACAAGTCATGCCTTGTACCTCTCAATAGTACCATCGGGCCTTAGCTTCTTCTTGAACACCCACTTACAACCCATAGGTTTACAACCATAAGGTCATTCTGATAATTCCCAAGTTCCATTAGAAAGAATCGAGTCCATCTCATTTTGGACAACTTCTTTCCAATCATCTGCATCAGGAGATGCATATGCCTCAGCAATGGATCTAGGAGTATTGTCCACAAGGTACACAATGAAATCATTACCAAAGGATTTTGCAATCCTCTATCTCTTACTCCTCGTGGGAGGTTCATCGTCATACTTCTTAGGGACTTCCTCATGTGGTTGTTCAGAATTCTCAATAGATGCACTAAATTAAGGAAGTATTTCAAAAGAAATTCTATCAATGCTATGTGTATCATTCATATGAAACATATTCTCAAGGAATGTTGCATCACGAAATTCCATTATAGTATCAACATGCATATCAAGAACGTCAGATTTAAGCACTAAAAATCTATAGCCTACACTCCACGGAGCATATCCTAGAAAGATACAATCCACTGTCTTAGGTCCAAGTTTGCATTTCTTGGGAATCGGTATGTTGACCTTCGCCAAACACCCCCAAGTGCGCAAATACGAAAGTGATGGTTTTCTCCTAGTCCACTCCTCATAAGGGGTCTTTTCTTTATTCTTGTTAGAAACTCTATTCAGGACATGACATGAAGTCAACAAAGCCTCCCCCACCATGCTTTTGATAAATCAGAAGTGGCTAACATGGAATTCACCAAGTCAGTCAGTGTGTGGTTTTTCCTCTCGGTAATCCCGTTTGATTAGGGCGAGTAGGGAGGCGTCCTATCATGAATAATGCCATGTTCCTTACAGAATTCATCAAAGATTTTGGGAAAATATTCACCACCACGATCCAACCTAAGACGTTTGATCTTTCTCTCTAGTTGATTTTCAACTTTGGCTTTATAAATTTTAAAGTAGTCTAAAGCTTCATCTTTAGTGTGCAACAAATAAACATAGCAGTATCCAGTCATATCATCAATTAATGTCATGAAATATCTCTTTTTACCTTTTGTCAACACACCATTCATCTCGCATAGATCAAAATGTATGAGTTCTAGAGGTGCAAAGTTTCTCTCCTCGATAGCCTTGTGAGGCTTTCGAGGTTGCTTTGATTTCACACAACTATGACACTTAGAACCTTTGACAATAGTGAAATTCAGAATTAAACTCAAGCTGGACATCAAACCAAAATTAATGTGACTTAAACGAGAATGCCAAACACCGGCATCATCATTAACACCGCCACAAATATGATTCACGGATTTATTATAAAACTCTGAAAGTTAAAAATGGAACAAGCCTCCAAACTCATAACCTTTACCAATAAATTGTCCATGTTTGGAAACAACGACTTTATTAGACTCTAACACAACCTTGAACCCATCTCTGAATAGAAGGGAACCATTAACGAGATTCTTGTTCATACTAGGGACATGCTGCACGTTCCTCAACTGCATGATCTTTTCGGAAGTAAACTTTAGATCCACCGTGCCAGCACGACAAATAGAAGCATGTGATCCATTTCCCATTATGACGGAGGAATCCCGAGAGACCTGATAAGAAGTGAACATAGATATGTCAGCACACACATGAACATTACCACCCGTATCAATCCACCAACATGGTGATTGAAACACCGAAAGAACAGTAAATAAATTACCGTACCCATCCGTGTTTCTAGCGGTCACGACATTGAGAGTCTTCCCACTTTTCCCTCTACGATCTGCATGTTCGAGGCAGTCCTTGGAAAAGTGTCCGAGCTCTCCACAGGTATAGCAACCTAGCTCGGCCTTGTTCGGCTTCTTATTCTTCTTAAAGGTTGTAGTCTTTTCAGGCTTGTTGAAGGCGGGCTTATAGTTCCATTTGTTCTTGCCGAAGGTCCTCTTCTGCACCATTTTAGCGATGGACTGACCCTTGCCTCCTTTCTCAGTAGTGTCCTTATCCCGAGCCTTCTCCTCAACACCAAGAGACGCTATCAGGTTTTCAATCGATATCTCTTGTCTCTTATGCTTAAGAGTTGTGGCGAAGTTCCTCCATGAAGAAGGCAACTTTGCAATAATTCACCTAGTCACAAACTTGTTGGGTAAGATACACTTAAGGATTTCAAGCTCCTTGGCAAAGCACTGTATCTCATGAGCTTGTTCGACTACATAACGGTTGTTAACCATCCTGTAATCATGAAAGTTCTCCATGATGTACAGTTCACTGTCAGCATCTGCTACACCGAACTTAGTGTTCAGCGCCTCCCAGAGCTCTTTTCCATCTTTGATGTGCATGTACACATCAAACAACTTGTTGTCAAGAACACTCAGAACACATCCCACAAAGGCAAGATTGGTTTCCTTAAACTTGTTCTGAGCCTCGTCAGATATAGTTCCTCCAGGTAAACCCTCACTAGCCTCGAATACTTTCAGATGTTGCAGCCACATAGTGGTCTTATACTGCCACCTCTTAAAATGAACATTGGTAAAATTTTCCAGCTTCATTGCATCGGCCAAGTGTCCCATGTTTAACTCAGGAAATTGCCTATAATAAGGTTTTTGGATTGTTGGATTATTAGGCATAATTTTCACAATTAATTTTAGAATATAGATCATGACTACAACAACTATGATCATGTTAACCTCTAACATATTAGACGTATTAATCAACACGAACAACAGCAGTGCAAATACAACTACAGCCATAGCATGACAACAGATCGGATCTCGGTATACGTACTGATTAGTTATCGATGAAGTCGCTGTTGGTGCAATGGTTGCCGTAGCCTATCGAAAAATACGACCCATGAGGTTCGTTGCATAGAAAACAAAAAATTTCCTACAGTTTGCAACTGCCAAGATCGAATCTAGGCGATAGTTTGTAATGGTTATAACCTTCCCACAAACAAACGTGGTTGATGTATATGGTACCCGACCGTCCTCAAGGACATATAGACGATCAGCGCCACAGACAGGTAGCGCCTCCGTAATCGGTCACACGTTCGGTGGGCCGACGACTCTCGATCCCTTGCTCCATCCGGGCAGCGGAAGTAGCGGATCCCTGGAACTCCAACAGTGCTACACCATGGTAGTGGTGATGGAGGGGAAGGTTTAGAGATGGGCTTCATCGAGCACCTTTCTAGTGGCAATGGACAAGGTAAGCAAGGGGAGAATAAGCCAACCTTGGGGCATATGAGAGAGCTTGTGAGAGAGTGTGTAGAGAGGAGGAGGAGTCCACCCCCTTTTATAGCCGCAATGGGGATGCCCCCTCCCCTCCTGTCATTCAATCTCCATTAAAGCACTTTAATCCCTTTAAAGGTCTATCCATTAAAGCACTTTAATTCCCTTAAAGGTCTTTTATTAAAGCACTTTAATTCCATTTTAATGCAACTCAATTTAATGAACACTTCATTTAATGAGTACTTTATTTAATGAACACATTAACATTTTGATCCCTTGCTTTGTTTCGATACCCTGAAACTATTTTGATAGATTCGACAGAACAATTTTCCGCAGCAGAATAATTTTCTGCGATGTCCATTGACTTCTCCTATGTTTCCTATCTGCTCAAACGCGTCGGTTAACCTTAAGTGTGTCTCCCTATGGGTTCGAGAACTATGTGTACATGATCAAGACTTTCTCCAACCAATAATCCTTAGCGGGACCTAGAGATCCATGACGACTCCTACTAATTCCAAGAAAATCAGATGATCATGTGAACCTTTTTCACTGCAATCAAATTCCTTTTGTCTCGCGATATATTAATTGTTCGATATTCGATCATTCAGTATCATCTATACCTTGTTTAATCTCGTTCCCGACAAGTACTCTTTTTCTCATTCCTGTGATATGGCATTCTAGTGATCAAATCACTTGCTTGCAAGGCTATGTCAATGTGATATCACCGAGAGGGCCCTGAGTATATCTCTCCATCATCCAGATGGACAAATCCCAATCTTGATCCATGAGCCTCAACTTACACTTTCCAAATACCCAACGACACCTTTATAATCACCCTGTTACGGTGTGACGTTTGATGTAATCAAAGTACTCTTTCGGTGAAAGTGATTGACGCGATCTCATGGTCTAAGGATATTGAGCTACTACGAATGCGATAGTAATTTAAACTTGATGACGTGATCGTATCGCTACATCTACTATATGTGACTATTCATCATATCATTCTCTAATGATATGACCCTATTATTAACAACATCCAACGTTCATGATCAGGAAACCTTTGATCATATGTTAATCAACAAGCTAGTATAAAGAGAGACTTTACTAGGAACCTTATCTATTTATAATTCACACATGTATTAATGTTTCCTTATTAATACAATTCTAGCATGAAAAATAAAAATCTATTATAAACCTGGAATAGCATAATAACTACTTCATTATTGTCTCTCGGGCATATTCCTTTCAGTCTCCCACTTGCACTAGAGTCAATAATCTTGTTTACATAGTCATGAATCTAACAACCATAGATTTCTGGTGTTGATCATGTTTTCCCCTTGGGAGAGCTTTAGTCAACAGGTCTGCAACATTCAGATCCGTATCTACTTTGCAAATCTCTACATCGCCATCCTGAACATGTTCCCGGATGGAGTGAAAATGGCGCTTTATATGCTTAGAATTCTTGTGAGACCTTGGTTCCTTAGCATTGGCTATGGCACCATTGTTGTCACAATAGATCACCATAGGATCCAAAGCACTTGGAACCACACCTAGTTCAGAAATGAACTCCTTCATCCAAATTCCTTCCGCCACTGCTTCTGAAGCAGAGATATATTCCGCGTCCATTGTAGATCTCGCAATCACTGGTTGCTTGGAGCTCCTCCAACTCACCACTACACCATTCATCAAAAATACATATCCGGATTGTGACTTAGAGTCATTTGGATCAGTGTCGAAGCTAGCATCGATGTAACACCTTGTGACGAGCTCTTATTCACCTCCATATACAAGAAACATGCCTTTAATTCTTTTTAAGTACTTAAAGACATCCTTGACTGCCTTCCCGTGTTCTGAACCTGGATCAGATTGGTACCTGCTACTCAAACTAACAACATGTGCCACATCTAGCTTTGTACATAACATAGCATACATAAGAGAACCTATGCAGAGGCATAGGGGACACGATCCATTATTTCTCTATCCGTTGCTGTCGCTGGACTTTGAGTCTCAAAACCATTCCTTGCAACATCGGTAAGAACCCCTTCTTACTTCCGTCCATTTTGAACTTCTTCAAAATCTTGTCAAGGTATGTACTCTATGATAATCCTATTAAGCGTCTTGATCTATCTCTATAGATGTTGATGCCTAATATGTATGCAGCTTACTATTTAGGTAATCCTTTATGCTTTTCATAGGTTCTATGTCATTTCTAATCAACAATATGTCATCCACATACAAGATTAGAAATACAATAGAGCTCCCACTCACTTTCTTGTAAATACAAGTTTCTCCGATGGTTTGGACAAATCCAAAACCTTTGATTACTTCATCAAATCAGAGATTCCAACTTCAGGATGCTTGCTTCAATCCATAAATGGATCGCTGAAGTTTGCATACCTTGTTAGCATCCTTAGGATCGACAAAACCATGGTTGTATCATATACAACTCTTCCTTAATGTTTCCATTAAGGAACACTGTCTTGACATCCATCAGCCAGATTTCATAATCGAAAAATGCAACAATTGCTAACATAATCCTAACAGACTTTAGCATTGCTACCGGTGAGTAAGTCTCATCGTAGTCAACTCCTTGAATTTCTCGGAACCCTTTCGCGACAAGTCGAGCTTTATAGACGATAACATTACCGTCAACGTCTGTTTTGTTTTTGAAAATCCATTTATTCTCAACGGCCTTTCAGTCGTGAGGTAAGTCTACCAAAGTCCAAACTTTGTTATCATACATGGATTCCATCTCGGATTGCATGGCTTCTATCCATTTGTTGGAATTTGGGCTCATCATCGCTTCATCATACGTCGCAAGGTCAACACTTCCATCTATCATGAAATTGAGGACTAGATCACCGTATAGTTTTGGAGTTGTACGTATCCTGCCCGACATGCGAGGTTTGGTAGTACTCTCTCTTGGAGTTTCATGAGGAGGGGTGGGTACCTCATCATTATTTCCTTCTTCCATGGGTGGATTCAACACTAGAACATATTCCAGTGATGCGCTACTCACCACTTCTGGAAGAGAAGGTTCAATAACCTCGTTGAGGTCTACCTTCCTACTACTCACACCTTTCAAGAGAAACTCTTTTTCTAGAAAGGATCCATTTTGGTGATAAACACTTTGACTTCGGATTGGTGATAGAAGGTGTACCCAATTGTTTCTTTTGGGTATCCTATGAAGACACATTTTTCCTCTTTGGGTTTGAGCTTATCAGGTTGAAGTTTCTTCACATCAGCATCGCATCCCCAAAATTTTAGAAATGATAGCTTAGGTTTGTGACCAAACCATAATTCATACGGTGCCGTTTCAATGGATTTTGATGGTGCCCTATTTAAAGTGAATGCAGTAGTCTCTAATGCATGACCCCAAAATGACAATGGAAAATCTATAAGGGACATCATAGATCGTACCATATCCAATAAGGTTCGATTATGATGTTCGGATACACCATTATGCTGTGGTGTTCCAGCGGGAGTGAGTTGTGAAACAATTCCACATTGTCTCATGTGTGTGCCAAACTCGTAACTAAGATATTCTCCTCCATGATCGGATCGTAGAAACTTGATCTTACAGTTACGATGATTTTCTACTTCACTCTTAAATTCTTTGAACTTTTCAAATGTTTTAGACTTGTGTTTCATTAAGTAAATATACCCATATCTACTTAAATCATCCGTGAAGGTTACAAAATAACGATATCCACCACGTGCTGACACACTCATCAGACCGCATACATCGGTGTGTATTATTTCCAACAAGTCGGTCGCATGTTCTATTGTTTCGGAGAACAGAGTTCTAGCCATCTTGCCCATAAGGCATGGTTAACATGTTTCAAATGATTCATGATCAAGTGATTCAAGCAGTCCATCAGAATTGAGCTTCTTCATGTGCTTTACGCCAATATGACCCAAACAGCAATGCCACAAATATGCAGCAATATCATTATTCAACTTAATTCTTTTGGCATTCACATTATGAATATGTGTACTACTAATATCAATATTCCAGACAAATAAACCATTCAACAAAGGTGTGTGACCATAAAAGATGTTATTCATATAAAAGGAACAAGCATTGTTCTCCGATACAAATGAATAACCGTCTTGAATTAAACATGATACATACATGATGTTCATGCTCAATGCAGGCACATAATAACAATTATTAAGGTTTGTTGTCAATACCGATGGTAGATGAAGTGGTAGCATCCCGACGATGATCACATCAACCTTCGATCCATTGCCTACGCACATCGTCACTTCATCCTTAGCTAGTGGTCGACTATTCCTTAGTCCATGTTTTGAGTTACATATATTAGAAACTGAACCGGTATCAAATACCCAGGTACTACTGTGAATACTAGTAAGTACACATAAATAAAAAGTACATCATATAAACCTTTGTTCACTTTCCTGGCCTTCTTATCCGCCAAGTACTTCGGGCAGTTCTGCCTCCAGTGTCCAGCCTCCTTGCAGTAAAAGCACTCAGTATCGGGCTTAGTGCCTCCCTTGGTTTTCTTCTCAGGCGTGGCAACAGACTTGCCGTCCTTCTTGAAGTTACCCTTGGGCTTGCCCCTGCGGCCCTTTTTCTTGAAACTGGTGGTTTTATTGACCATGAACACTTGATGTCTACCTCAGCAGTCTTAAGCATAGCTGCGAGTTCGATGAGCGACTTGTCGGCACCATTCATCTTGTAGTTAATTACAAACGCTAATTTGGTGGCAACGATTGTAGAACCTTGTCCATCGTGAGATTAGCTGGAATCTCACATCCCAGTGTCTGAAGACATTGAGCGTATCACATCATCTTTATGACATTCTCGTTCACAGAGTTGTGCTCCTCCATTTTAGCGCTAAAGAACTTTTCTGAGATCTCATATATCTCGGCATGAATTTGGTCCCGAAACATAGTTTTGAGTTCCTCCACCATGACATCAGGATCAGTAAGTTCAAAATTCTTTTGGAGCTCGGGCTGCAACGATTGGAGCATTGCGCATCACACAAGAGTGTAGTCATCAAACTTTGTGTCATACACATTGCACTCTTCCTGAGTCACGGTTTCTGCAGGGGTGTCACCTAACGGACTGTCAACTACATAGGTCCTTTTTATGCCCGCGAGGATAATCCTCAAAATTGCGGTGCCAGTTGGTGAAGTTAGACCCATTATCTAGCAGCTTTTCTTTCTCAAGGAATGCATTAAAATTGAATGCAGGGGGTGCCATGATCTACAAAGTATTTGCAAAGACTGTTTATACTATGTTTATAATATATAGAGTTCAAGCTAATTCAAAATTACTTATGTGAACTCCCACTAAAAATGACATCCCTCTAGTCATTTTAGTGATTACACGAATGATGAGTGCATATTTGCATCATGTTTTATGTTATTATTTTGCATTGTAGATGTAGGATCTTGGTATTTTTACGGTGCTCGCGTGCACATTTTATGTCTGTTTTCACCAGGATTAGGACATATGATGGATCCAATGGATACAATTCTGGGAGCAGTTGTACTGGGGAGAAAAGGAGTCAAAAACAACGTAAATCGCTTATTTGGGAAATATAAATAATACCAAAAGAAAACTAGAAGCGAACAAGGGAGGCAGAAGGTTCAATGTCCAACTATACGGTGGGAGCAACTTTTTCGGCCGTATAGCTCCGTCCACATATTTGGCGCCGCCTCCGCCTCGTCAAATAGTTTCACCCCGTGCAATTGGTTTGAGGAGACGACATACAGAACACCCAGAAATCGCGAAAACCTCACCCTCGGAAGGCATCTGGAAGGAGAACTCATCCGCCAGGGATCCATCTTCACCCTGCACAGATCCGGGAGGCTAAGGCATCGATCTTCATCAACCACCGCTGCATCACCACCATCTCCATCCATCCCATCCACATATTTGTCTAGATCTTGTTGTAATTCCCGTACTCATTATGGATTTATACAAGTACTATTCACTTATGATTGTTTCCATTACCATTACTATGATGTTGATTGCCTCCATGTCTGAGTAGATCTGTAGTTCTTGGAGAGATGGAGAAACCCTAGCATATGACTGAGATGAGATAGAGATTATTATGTTATACATCATTATGTGTACGTGTTAATTGTCTTCATCTTGATGTTGGGAGTTGTGCACCTACTTAACATTTGCCTCTTAAGGGGACTCGATGAAGGGGATTACGTGTTGGTAGATGGAGGGATGATATCGCTTACTATGACTATAAAGCTGTTGTCATTCCTTACGTACTAACTTGGGGAATCAAGGAGAACTCATCAAGCCATGTCCATGCACGGGAGAAATCCCTTAATAGCGCGGTAACGCGATGGTTGTCGATTACTGTCTGTTGTGGTTAAGAGGACGATGTGTGCAGCGGTTGCTGGCAAATCGTCCATATATAGAGCTCCTCCCACATACATACACATTATGAGAATATTTTTTTATAATACTCCCGATTACTTAGTCTAAATTGCTAGCAGTGTATCCACTATTCCCTATTTTAGTTCCAAAGTTCTATTACACACGCGATTCTTACTTTCTGCATTAAGTTCTGCTTTACTTTAAATCACCTTGTTCAACCAAACCCCCCCCCCCCCAAAAAAAACTATACTTCACTTGCATCTTAAAGTTATTTCTTAAGTACTTTGTTTAGTTATAGTTAAAAGCGCTTTAGTCTTTTGCCTACTGCTCCCTATGGCGTCAATATCTTTATTTTGAAACTAGCTACAAACGATCTATGCACTTGCAGTCCTCAAACTATTTTCTAGCACCGTTGCCGGGGTGCTTAGCACTATAAGTCACTTTACTTTTAGTTATTTACTTTTGTTGTACTAATTTTTACTTGAGTTGCAGGACCATAACAATGGACAATACTTAGCATTTAAACTAGCTTGAGGCCGTAAGGAAAATAGGTTTGCCCATGGATGCTTTTATAACTGTCAACAAAAGCATAAATATAGATGGAGTCGAGATCCATCCCTTATTATTTGAATTATTACATTCTAAGAAATTTGCAGGAACCAATGAAGAAAGTCCATATGGACACTTGCAATTCTTTGAAGATATTCATAGTTCCTTTATTTTTGATGACTGTGATCTTGATATGGTTAAAACCCAGTTGTTTAGACAAACTCTCTCTAATAATTTTTGCGACTGGTACATATCTTTTTGTGCAGAAGCACTAAGGACTTGGGAGGAATTGACAACCAAGTTCCTATCAAAATATTATTCTGAAAGCAAAGCTCACAGGATGAGAGGTATTATTATGAGTTTAAAAAATAATCCTAGTGAGGGCTTATATGAAGGATATCTAAGGTATAAAGCCACCTAGATAATTGCCCCCATCATCGTTTGCCTGATTGTTTAATCACCCATACCTTTTATGGAGGGCTAAATATTGAAAATAGGAAGAATCTAGACACTACTTCAAATGGCAGTTTTCTATCTTATACCTATGACGAGGCTTGGAATCTAATAAGAAAAATAAAAGAAGCAACTGAAAATTTTAAACATAAGGAAAATACTACAGATAGTTTTTCTGAATATGCTTGCATTAGCGATTTCCTTGCAGATGAGAGGACAAATACAATGATTAAAACCCTCGGTATTGATTCTTACTCAGTAAACAAAATTATTGAGAATTATGCAGGGCATTTGCAGGTACCTACAGAATGGGAACCTCGTAAACCCCTTGAAGAAAATAAGCGTGCAAGAGCACTAATGGAAGAGTTCTCCTCGATACCTATACAGGGCATCTTTGAAAAAAGACAAAGAGAGGAAGAACAAATAAAGAAGAGACTAAAGAAACCAGAAAGGAATTCTGAAGCTACTTATATAAATAATGTTATAATAAAGGATCTTATGGAAGCACGAATAGTGGAAGATGAAGTGGTTAAGCTAGACTGTGAAACCTCGGAATTCATCAAAGGTAAGGTTCGAGGTAACGAAACTTCAAAACCAATGAACCCTATATATTGTGGAGAAACTTCCTTATATGGAATTTGTGAACCAATTTCCACCATAAATATTATGCTTTCATCACTTTATGAAGAACTTTGCTACAACTTAAATAATCCATATGTTGAACCAGTAGACACTATTATTAAATTGTCTAATAGAACCAGCATAAAACCACAAGGGGTAATCAGAAATATCTATGTCTTTATTGGCTCACTCATGTATCCCCTTGATTTTTATATTGTTGATATGCCTCGAGATTCTTTTTGTCCTATTATTTTAGGCAGGCCTTTTGTTTCCATCACCAAAGCTCGAGTAGATAATCAGAAGGAAACTATTTCACTGAAGTTTAGAGAAGAGGAAATGACATTCCACTTTGCCAAACTAAAGAAGAGGCCATATGAAGTGGAGGATATCAAGGAAGAAAAGACGATTGCTGATTTATCGGCAATTCATTTCAGTACTCCACGAGATGAATTAGAAATGAGCTTGATTAATTGGGAAGAAGCATCAAATGATGAGAATAAACAAGAAATGGATGATTACCTTGATTCAATTCCAGAAGCACAAAATCCACATGACTATGAAGAATTGGTAAGAATAGGAGATGAAGAACCTCCACCGATAGAATTGAAAAAACTTCCAAACAATATGAGGTATGAGTTTCTAGATAATGAAAATAAATGTCATGTTATTATTAGCAAGAATCTATCAGAAAATGAAACACATAAACTCATTTCAATTTTGGTTAAGCATCGTGAAGCCTTCGAATATACATTGAGTGATATTAAAGGAATAGATCCATCTATTGTAACACATAAGATTACCATGCTTGATGATGCTGAACCCATAGTAGATACGCAAAGAAGGCTTAATCCTAAGATGAAGGAAGTAGTAAGAAAATAAGTTATACGCTTACTTGATGCTAGCATAATATATCCTATTTCTGACAGTAAGTGGGTTAGCCTAGCTCATTGCATACCAAGACAAGGTGGTCTTGATGCGGCTATGAATAAGGAAGGTGAGCTAGTTCCTGTGAGGCCAATTGTAGGATATCGTATGTGCATTGATTTTAGGAAGCTAAACCGTGAGACACAGAAAAATCATAAACCTATACAATTCATGGACAAAATCTTAGAAAGACTTAGTAATAATTCTTACTTTTGTTTTCTTGACGGTTATTATGGATACTCTCAAATTGCCATACAACCAGAAGATCAAGAGGAAACAACTTTCACTTGTCCTTATGGCACATATGCTTATAGATTAATTCCATTTGGTTTATGTAATGCAGTAGCAACTTTTCAGGAATGTGTTCTAAATATCTTAGATGATTTTGTTGAGAAGACTAGGGAAGTCCTAACAAATGATTTTGTCGTTTGTGGAACAACTTTTGATAATTGCCTCTACAATCTAACCAAAGTTTTGTAGAGATGCAGGCAATAAAAACTTAGTTTTGAATTGGGAGCAATGTCGTTCCATGGAAAGAGAAGGTAAAGTTTTCGGGCACAAAGTTTTGGAGAAGGGAACAGAAATAGATAAAACTAATATAAATGTTATAGAAAATCTCCCAATACCTCAGGACATTAAAAACTTAAAAATGTTTCTAGGACATGTAGGTTTTTATAAGCGGTTTATAAAAGATTTTGCTAGACTTGCTATGCCCCTTACCAATCTTCTTGATAAAGAAACTCCATTCTATTTAGACCATGATTGCATTGCAGATTTTGAGAACCTTAAGGATAAACTAGTTTCAGCACCAATCATGCAATCTCCAAAGTGGGATGAACCTTTCAAAATTATGTGTGATGCTAGTGATTATGCTTTAGGGGCTTTGTTGGGACAGCGAGATGGAAAGAATTTGAATGTTATTTATTATGCTAGTAGACCTCTTAATAAGATTCAGAAACATTATGCTACTACAGAAAAAGAGTTCCTAGCTATAATTTTTGCTTGCGACAAATTTAGATCTAACATAATTAATTCTAAGGTAATAATTCATACGGATCACCAAGCTTTGCGTCACCTCCTTGTAAAAAAGTATGCTAATCCCAGGTTAATTAGGTGGGTTTTATTACTACAAGAATACGATTTGCAAATAGTAGATAGGAGGGGTAAGGATAATCCGGTAACAAATCATCTCTCTAGGATGGAGGGAATAATTAACGACCCTGTACCTATTAATGAATCATTTTCGAGAGAATATGTAGCAAAGGTAGAAATAGTTGATCCATGGTATGTAGATTATGCTAACTATCTATTAACAAAATTTATACCTCCCGGTATGTCAAGAAATCAAAGAATGAAATTCTTTAATGATCTTAAATATTACTTTTGGGATGACCCGTATCTATATCGTCATGGACTTGACGGAATGATTCGGAAGTGTGTTCCTAATCACAAAATGAATGCAATATTGAAGGCTTGCCATGACAGTCCATATGGATGGCATCATGCAGGTAAAAGAACTGCTAGAAAGGTACTTCAATTTGGATTCTATCGGCCCACCTTGCTCAAGGATGCACACAGGTATGTCGAATATTGCGATGCTTGCCAAAGAAAAGGTAATATAGGTAGGAGACAAGAAATGGCGATGAACTATAGTCTAATAATTGAACTCTTTGATGTATGGGGAATAGATTACATTTATATAATCAAATGTTTATACTCATATTCTTGTTGTTGTTGACTATGTTACTAAGTGGGTTGAAGCTATTCCAACAAATCATGCGGATGCAGCTACCTCAGTGAAGATGATCAAGGATGTCATATTCTCCAGGTTTGGAGTTCCTAGATTTTTAATTACTGACGGTGGTTCTCATTTTATGAAAGGGACTTTCAGGAAAATCCTCAGCAAGTATGGAGTAACTCACCACGTTGCTTCACCATATCATCCCCAAACAAGTGGTCAATTGGAACTCTCTAATAGAGAACTGAAGACCATACTCGAGAAGACGATGGACAAATCAAGAAAAGATTGGTCATACAAGTTAAATGACACTCTATGGTCTTACCGTACTGCGTTTAAAAATCCAATGGGTATGACACCTTATAAGATGGTGTACAGTAAGGCATGCCATTTACCATTAGAACTAGAACATCAAGCTTTTTGGGAAATCAAGAATCTAAATTATGATCTCAAAGCAGCAGGGGAACAATGTTTATTAGATATGCATGCTTTAGATGAGTTTAGAAGTGAAGCCTATGAGAATGCTAAGTTGTTTAAGGAAAAAGTTAAAATATGGCATGATAGAAAAATAGAGAATAAATCTTTTAAAAGTGGAGACAAAGTGTTGCTCTATAATTCTCATCTTAAGTTGTTTCCAGGAAAACTCAGATCGAAGTGGGAAGGTCCATATGTAGTTGAAGAAGCCTATCCATCTGGGTAGTGAAGCTCCAAGGAAAAACACCCTCTCTTGCATGGGTGGTAAATGGACAACGCTTGAAGCATTATCGGGTGAAAGAAGATATAAGTGCAATCACCATAGAGTTGAGCACCCCCAAGGAAGTGATAAAGCGAAGATACACGAAGAACGGTAATTACAAGAAGAATGGACTCAAGACAAAACGAGCGGTACTACAGTCAAGCTATTAACCATAAAAGAGCGCTTCATGGGAGGCAACCCATGTGAAATAAAGGTTTGAGTAAGTTTTTAAATTCTCAGTTAAAGTCTAGTTTGAGTATTGTTTTTGATGAGAACAATTCATGATCTAGCAAACAAGAAGGAAGATTGATGATGCCAAAATTGGTCGAAAATCTAAGCTGGTATTTCTCTGACAAACTCGATATTTCGTTAAGTTTCAGATTAATAAAGAATACTTGGAGAACTAGATTTTTTTTGGTGGACACACAAGGTTTAACGACCAACTATATGGCAGGAATAAAAATCTGAGCCGTATAGTTCTGGCCGTATAGTTGTTGCGACGTCAATGCTTCCATCCACAAAAGGTACTGAGAGTTTAACGACCAACTATACGGCCAAAATTAAAATTCCGCCCGTATAGTTGTCAACACCTTTGACAAAATAATTTCTAGAGTACTGAGAGTTTAAGGACTAACTATATGGTCAGAATTAAAAATTCCACCCGTATAGTTGCGGTCGTATAGTTGTCAATCCTTCTCCAAAAAAATTATCTAGGATACAGAGAGTTTAACGACCAACTATATGGCGGGAATTAAAAATTCCGCCCGTATAGTTTGGTTCCACCGTAGATCTAATCTATAGTCGGTTCACAACTATATGGCAGGAACTATACGGGTGCTCGTTATGCAAGGCGGCTAGGGTTTTTGACCCCTCCTTTTAAAGCTGATTGCATCTAACCTTTTTCATTAAGTTTTCGCAGAGCCATAGCCTCCAACCTCAAAAGATCTTCGCCATCCCTATACAAGCCCTTTAACATCATCTATGCAGCAAAGCCATGCAACCTTTATATGTTAACAAGATCAGGAGAAGAAAGAAGATACGCCCATGAAGAGGATCGAAGAAGCAGAACCCAAAGGATCGTCGTCATCATTTGGCTCGGAGATCAAGCCTCTCCCAAATTGGGAGGACATGTTCCCACAAAGGATGGAGATGATGAGACAAGCTGAGCAGGGAAGGAGCAATGATGAGTACCTCCCTAATCCTTATTGTTACAATATAGGATCTTATTATAAACCTCCTCTTGGTCCATCACCTCTTAAACCTAAGAAGGTGCGGCAATATGAGATTCATGATAAGATTCGTGAGTTAGAAAAGGCTTCTAAGGCATGCGTTGAAACAATTGGAGAAGGGATTGACTCCTACTGGATGATGAGCAAAGACCTTGAGAAGAAGGTCGATGTAATCGATGGTAGAGTTGGTTTCCTGATTAAAACTGTCTTTGAGTTAACAGATGAGAAGAAATTCCTCAAGAGGAAAATGTTGAAGCTCCAATACGACATGGCCAAGCTCAGCATTTGCTTTGAAAGCATAGTTAAAGTGGGCAACATAAAAGAAGAAGGAGATGCTCTATCTACCCAAGAGGAGGAATAGGTACCCACAAGGAGTTAATTGATCTCGCCTGGCTTGATTCCAAGCTTGGAGAGATCTTTAAAGACCTTGTAATCTTTCTTACAAGTTTTATATTATCGTTTTTTCATTAGTTCAAACTACAAATAAAGTTTGCATCATTAGAATTCCCTTTTGGAATAGTTGATCCCTTTTGTGAAATTCCGAGTTTATTATTATATATGGAGCAATTTTGAGTTTGTGTTTGTTTTATTTATATATGAATGGCTTGAGTATGATTTTACTTGCACTTGATGATAGCAATAGGAGTCTTCTACTCCATTGGTATTAATGGAACACATAAAGATAATTTGGTCAATATGCTGTAAGTCTACAGTTTGATTTACAAAAGAAAAATTATCTATACAATTAAGTTGAAAAATAAACCTTGAACAAAGGAAAATGAAAAGTGCTATCAAAATAGAGTGAGAACAAGTAGAGGTAGAATCTCTAAGTCATAAGAATTCATCATATACAATTGGAATTTGATAATTGAGATTGTTAAAACTTTGAATTCCTACATAAGGTGGAATATATGGCTAGCTCCTTTGCACAACACTTAAAACAAAAGTGTTAGCATATATGCAAAAGAAAAGAAAAAAGGAAGAAGAAAAAGAGTGAATGTGCAAAGAGAAAATAGGCATATACCATTGAATTGTAGTATGACAAACAAACACTTTCGTTATGTTGAATCCCAAGTGAATACGTTGGTCCTAAAACACTTGGGACTACCTCGTAACTCATTCGGTTGAACCAGATACTTTTACATTATGGTGAGATTCATCTTCTATGAACTGTTGATAACTAAGGTGTGGAAGCCTTCTAATACTATTCAGATGGTTCGAGTAAGGTACTATTCATGAACTTATTCCTATGTATCATATATGATAAACACATGCTGTAACTGCCTCATTTATTTTAATCGACTCAGCTTCATGAATATGAGGATCACATCCATTACGCTAAAACTTGCTTGGGAGGAGCAAGAGTCTAAGCTTCGGGAAGTTGATGCATATTTGCATCATGTTTTACATTATTATTTTGCATTGTAGATATAGGATCTTAGTATTTTACAGCGCTCGTGCGCACATTTTATGTATGTTTTCACCAGGATCAGGACAGATGATGGATCCAATGGATACAATTCTTGGAGAAGTTGTACTGTGGAGAAAAGGAGAAAAAACAACGTAAATCGCTTATTTGGGAAATATTAATAATACCAGAAGAAAACGAGAAGCGAACAAGGGAGGCAGAAGGTTCAACGACCAACTATATGACGAGAGCAACTTTTCTGGCCATATAGCTTCGGCCGTACAGTTGGCGCTGCCTCTGCCTCGTCAAATAGTTTCACCCCGTGCAATTGGTTCGAGGAGACGACATACAGAACACCTAGAAATCGAGAAAACCTCACCTCCAGAAGGCATCTGGAGGGGGAACTCATCCGCTAGGGATCCATCTTCGCCTTGTGCAGATCCGAGAGGCTAAGGCATCGATCTTCATCAACCACCACTGCATCACCACCATCTCCATCCATCCCATCTACATCTTGTCTAGATCTTGTTGTAATTCCCGTACTCATTGTGGATTTATATAAGTACTATTCACCTATGATTGTTTCCATTACCATTGCTATGATGTTGATTGTCTCCATGTCTGAGTAGATCTCTAGTTCTTGGGGAGATGGAGAAACCCTAGCATATGACTGAGATGAGATATAGATTATTATGTTATACATCATTATGTGTACGTGTTAATTGTCTTCATCTTGATGTTGAGAGTTGTGCACCTCCTTAACATTTGCCTCTTAAGGGGACTCAGTGAAGGGGATTACTTGTTGGTAGACAGAGGGATGATAACACTTACTGTGACTACAAAGCTGTTGTCATTCCTTATGTACTAACTTGGGGAATCAAGGAGAACTCATCAAGCCATGTCCATGCCACGGGAGAAATCCCTTAATAGCCCGGTAATGCGATGGTTGTCGGTTACTGTCTGTTGTGGTTATGAGGACGATGTGTGCAACTGTGATACGTCCAAAACGTATCTACTTTCCCGAACACTTTTGCTATTGTTTCTCCTCTAAACTTGTGTGATTTGGATACAACTAACACGGACTGACGCTATTTTTAGTAGAATTACCTTGGTGTCTAGTTTTTGTGCAGAAAATCAACCATCAGGAAAAATCCCAGAAAATATGCCAAAAATCCTATTTCACCAGAAGACTCATGGAGCCAGAAGACGAGACGGAGGAGGGCCACGTGGGGCCCACACCACCTGGCGGTGCGGGCCAGCCTAGGCCGCGCCTGGGAGTGGTGTGGCCGCCTCAGTCACCCCCTCGGCCTCCCTCTTCGCCTATAAGATGCCTCTTGACCTAAAAACTCAGGGGGGTTCGACATTTTTCCAAATAGAGTTCCGTTGCGCCGCCACCACCAGACTCCGTGAATTAGAACTAGAAAATCCATTCTAGCACCCTGCCGAGACGGGGAATTGGAGGATATCATCGCCATCATCATCACCATCGCTTCTCCATCAACCATCCATGATTCCCCCATCCATGAGTGAGTAATCCCCCGTTATAGGCTATAGGGATGGTAGGGATTGGATGAGATCGTTCATGTAATGACATCAGATTGTTAGGGCATGGTGCCTAGTATCTATTATTAGTGCTTTTTGACTTTGTTGCAACTTGTTATGCTTAATGCTTGTCACTATGGTCCGAGTGCCATGATTTCAGATCTGAACATGTTATTGATTCATGATGATAGTATTGTTTGTGATCTTACCTGCAAGTTGTATACATATATTATTGTTCGGAACCAAAGGCCCCGAAGTGACAATAATCGGGATAACCGGAGGGAATGGCTATGATATGAGGATTACGTGTGTTCATGTAGTGTTAATGCTTTGCTCCGGTGCTCTATTAAAAGGAGCACCTTAATTGCCAGTAGTTCCCTTGAGGCCCCGCTGCAAACGGGCTGGCAAGACAAATGATGTTGTGCAAGTTCTCATTACGAGCATGTATGACTATATATGGAACACATGCCTATGATTATTTAGTACTTGGATGCTTTATCTTATTTATCTGCAAGTTCCCTTTGTCTTGATTGCTATATGAATTGTCTTGTCCATGCAACGCCCGTCCATCCATCCCTATGCCTACCGCGCTTTAATCCTACTGTTTACTGCAATTTTTACTATTGTCTTTACTTTTACTACTTCTATTACTTTGCTATTGCTACTACAAAACTGTTGCTACTGATAAACTGCTTTGAGCAAGGTTGTTTCCCGGTGCAGCTGAATTGACAACTCAGTTGTTAAGACTTATAAATATTCTTTGGCTCTCCTTGTGTCGAATCAATAAATTGGGTTTCACTTCCCTCGAAAATACTACGATACACCCCTATACTTGTGGGTCATCAAGACTATTTTCTGGCACCGTTGCCTGGGAGCATAGCTCCATTTATCAAGTTCACTTGGAATCACTATTGTTCGCTGCCATCCATTCATCAGGCGTAAATCTCGTGATGGAAAAGTTCCTATATTACCATCCACTACAAGGAGATGTACGGTTCTAAACACCTATGTTGCTCTTGATTCACCATCTGTGATGATTAAGGTCCTTACACCACCACATACACATGCTACACATACTGCTACTTCTGCTGAATCTGAAACTTCTGATACTTATGATGCTTCTACTATGCTTGATAAGAGTGGTTCATTAGGTCCTTTCCTAGATGCTACGATTGCTAGTTCTATAGCTAGAAATACTGAAACTCCTAATGAAGATACTACTACACCTGTTAGTTCACCTGAGTCTAGAGAGAGCTATGATATTGAAGACGGATATATAGAAATGACTGATGAATTTATTAAAGAATGCCAAAACACTCATGGTAGTAGTGCTATTAAGAGTCTTCTTGAGAAACATACTGTTAGACCTAAATTATCTCCTAATGCTAAGTTTGCTACATCTCCCATAAACATTAAAGATGAAGATTATGATTTCTCTCTTGATTTATCTTACATAACCATTGTTGAGAAAGAACCTTTTTGTGGTACTAAAAATCAAAGTGCTGTAGCACATATGACTGAACTTTCTACCATGAGTGGCCTATTTTCTGATGATATTAATATGCGCACCTACTTTGTTGCTTAATTTTTCCCTTTTTCACTAAAAGGAGAAGCTAAGACTTGGTTTAATAATTTACCTCCTAGATCTATTAATAGCCCTGATTGCTTGATTGATACTTTCTTCCAAAAATATTTCCCTCCTAGTGCTAGACATGCCATTTTGCAGGAACTTTTTGATTTTAAACAAGGAGAAAAGGAGATATTGCATGAATCATGGGCAAGGTCTTGTGCTTTGATTCATGCACAGCCTGTGTGTCCATTACCTAAAAAATGAGCTTCTTGATATATATTATAATGGACTAACTGAGGAATCTAGGACATACCTGGATAGTTGTGCTGATTGTGTTTTCAGGAAGAGAACTCCCAAAGAAGCTGAGGAATTAATGGCTAAAATAAGCAAGAATTATGATGACTTGACTTCACCTGAGCCAACTACACCTGAGTCAACTACAATGGAGTTAACTGTGCCTGAGCCAACACCTACACCAAAGAAGAGGGGAGTTATTGAACTAAGTGATGAAGTGATGAAGGAAGCTAAGAAATGTCTTAAGGAGAAGGGAATTAAATCTGAAGATGTGAAGAATTTACCTCCTATAGAAGAATTATGTAAGCCAATCTCCCACTAATCCACTATTGAGGTACACTCTCTCCAACATTTTGATGAAGGTTATATTCCTTATCCTAAACCTCCTAATCAATGCATTGAAGAATTTGATATTTTCATTGTTAAGCAAGATAATTTAAATGAAAGAGTGCATAATCATTTGATGGAAAACTCTAGAGCTATTATTGAGTTGAAAGATATTGTGGAAAGAACCTCTAATGATGTTAAAATGCTTGTTAAACATTTCTAAATGGTTCAAACTCAAATTGATCAGCTTATTAAAGTACAAAAATATTTGTTATTGAATGCTGCTAAAGAAAAACATGCTTTTGAAATTAGAACTAGAAGTGTTGCTGCCACTCAGGATCCTTTATATCCCGAGAGGCATCCTAAAAGAATTGAGCAGGATTCTCAACAAATTGAAAATAGTGGTACTTCTCCTAAGAAAAGGAAAAACAAACATAAAACTATTGTAGAGTCTTCTGAACCTGCTAAAGATCCTAATAGTATATCTGTCTCTGATGCTGAACTGAAAGTGGTAATGAGGAAAATGATGCTCCTGATAAAGAAAAAGTTGAAGAAGAACCTGAAAGACACACCAATAATACTAAATATACTTAGGAAGATTTTGTTGCTAACAAACGTGGTAGTGAGAGAGAGCCTGGGGTCCAAAAACCTATGCCTTTCCCTGATAAGAAACACAAGTCAAAGGAAGACGAACACTATAATAAGTTTTGTGAGTGGATGAAACCTTTATTTTTGCAAATTCCTTTAACTGATGCTATTAAATTACCTCCTTATTCAAAGTATATGAAGGATATTGTCTCTAATGAGGAAATTTCTACTTTGCTTGCTAATTATTCCTTCAATGGTAAGGTTCCAAAGAAACTTGGAGACCCAGGGATTCCAACTATTCCTTGTTCTTTTAAAAATAGCTATATTAGAACTGCTTTGTGTGATTTGGGAGCAGGAGTTAGTGTTATGCCTTTTTCTCTCTATAAGAGACTTCAATTGGAGAAATTAATACCAACTGATATATCTTTGCAAATGGATGATAAATCTACTAATTCATGTTGGTATATGTGAGGATGTACCTATTCAAGTGGCTCATAATTTCTTGATATTAACTGACTTTGTTGTGCTTGAAATGCCTGAAGATGATAATATGTCTATTATTCTTGGGAGACCTTTTCTTAATACTACAGGAGCTATTATTAATTGCAATCAAGCAAAGGTAACTTTTAATGTTAATGACAAGGAGCATACTATCTATTTCCCCAAGAAGATTGATAGGAATTATGGCTTAAATTCAATTGAAAATATTGAGGGCATCCAAGTTGGAGAAATATATTGTCCCATACCACGAGAAAAATATGAGACTATTATGATTGGGACCATTGCTATCATGGTTGAGGTAACATAATCATTTAGTGAAATGCAAATTTTTGTATCATATAAATTTTTTTGGTAACAAGACCTGATCAACCTTGTTAACAAAGGGATTTTAATGAATAAAAACAATATTTTCACCATGATTATCTTTGCCTAC
Source organism: Avena eriantha (assembly GCA_910589775.1). NCBI lineage: Eukaryota > Viridiplantae > Streptophyta > Magnoliopsida > Poales > Poaceae > Avena > Avena eriantha. The sequence continues at coordinate 499,366,696 of OU342743.1, forward strand.
TTTTAGTTTATCCATTTTATTTTTTTGCTTTCACTTAGTTTACTTTTCTATTGCTAGTTGCTTGCATATGGTGTCTTAGAACTTCCGAAGTTTTAGTTTTGTTTTGTTATTGCATCATTCCAAAATTATCTTTCTGCCGGAAAAGTATTCATCAATACCTCAAAATTGCTAAAAATAGTGTCTCGAAAAATTCCAGAAAATTCATATTAAATTTTTACGTCAAAAGAGGGGCAGAGAAGTACCTGAAGTGACCCAAGGGGGGGCACCAGGCAGGCACACCACCTGGTGGCGCGCCTGGCCTTGGTGTGGGCCACCCCTGGCCCTCCACTTACTCTCTCATCTGCTACTCATTTCTCTCTCCCAAGAAAACACCAGTTCATTGCTCAAACTCACGTTCTTGCTGTTCTTGCCCGTGATTTTTCGATATCCTTTCTCAGCCCATCTTTGCTGCTGAAATTTGGAGCATTTGTTCTCCAGTATGTGACTCCTTCGCTTGTCCAAGTAGATTTGTGTTTAGTGGATTATATCTTGAGTATTTTTCTACTGTAGGTGATAGGTTATCTGAGCTTGTGAGCTTGTTCAATGCTTAGATAAATTGTTTTGATGCATGTTTAGGCCTCTTACAAGTCCCTATGAGTAGTTCCTTTCATTATGTATTCACTTTGCAATCACTTGTATGATGGTTGTCTAAAAATTTCAGAAAAGAAGATGAATGAGCACCAACTCAACCAACATAAATTAAGGGTGCCTGCGGTTATGAAGGTTCACAATGAGGAGGAAGTCTTTCCTTCTACCTATCCATGCCCTGAATTCATGAGGGCTATAGGGATTTCTCAAGATTCCATACTTTAATTACTAATGCAGGATTGGAGCATTTTGTGGGAGATGAACCTTACCAATATGTGAAACTAACTATGTCTGTGGTGCAGGATTTCCGATTTTGTTGCTCCTTGCCTAACCCCATGGTCCACTACAAAATTTACAATATAGCTCTCGACCTCCCTTTTGATGATTTTTGTGCAGCTATTAAAGTACCACAATGGGGTTCGTGCAAAAGGATTAGAGAGCGACCTACACCACTCATGGACTTGTACGCAGATATTTGCCAAGGGAGCAGGTTCTCAAAGGAGAGTGGTAAAATCCGTAATATTCATCTCTCGTCTATTCGATACTTTGCCTACTTTATTGCCAAGTGTGTTCTCGCTAGGAAAATTGCTAATAAATTATCCTCATATGATCTAGCCTTCATCTCAGCTGCCCTAAAACGAGATAGAACTTATAATTTGGGTGCCCTGATAGCTTTCCGTCTTGCTGCTAACCGCGAGAAAGGTGGAATTTGTGGAGGCCTCATCGCCTCTCGTTTATTAGCTTTGCATGGTGTAGTGCCTCATCATTTAGACCTACAGTTTTCCATAGAGAGGCTTGACCTTAATTCCATGATACAACATAAATTCGTTTCTTCTTGGGCTAATTTGAGTGATTTGTCTTATGAAATAACCTTTCTCAAGGCTGGTTGGAGAAGGGGTAAGTCCAAGTGTGTTGTTCTTTTGCCTGCACCTGTTTTGTTTAATCTTGATACTAGGGTAGGATGGTCACTCACTGAGGAAGAGCTCGATACGTATCTGGGGGAGCTCTCCCAACAGGAGAAGGATACTAGAAGGGAGGTCACAGATGATTCGCTCCAGCCCTCGAATGAGGGGGAGTCTTCGTACCAACAGTCTACCTATGATTGGGGAGCTTCTTCTTATTCACAAGGGCCTAACTACGATCATTCTTATGATGACCCGCCGTCTTGGAGTTCCTACCCGCGTTGGGGTTGATACCCACTTAGGCCAAAAGCCTAATCTTGGGGGGAGGTACACCAACATCACACTCATCTACATATCATGTTCAGTCGGTACTTTGTATATCCATATTTTGTTTTCTTTTTAGTCTTTGTTCTTGCTTTATTTCTGCTTTCCGAAACACAAAAAGACCAAAAATATTTTCATTATTTCTCTTTGCTTGCTTCTTTATCTCTTTGCCTTGGTTTGCCTCTTTCTTTTAGCTTTGTCTTAATTATTTGAAAAACCCAAAAAGATTTCGCTTTGCTTGATCTTCCTTTTCGTTCTTGCCTTTAAAAATCAAAAACACCAAAAATATTTTTTGTTCTTCTTTGGTTTTATGAAGTTCGTTGCAGGGTTCAACAGTCTTCAGTGGAGTTTGGTTTCATGTTATTATTCAAGCCACACAAGTGAAGGGCAATAATGAGGATTAATGACAACTTGAGGTGTGGTAAGAGGCTGGTAATGAACTCTATTTGTTTTTATTTTTGTACATATACTCATCATTGTGGGCATGCTTAGTCTGTTCATGTAAGGTGTATGTTATTTATGGATGCTTAGTAGTTCTTGCTTTCTTATGATTAGCTCCAGCTTGCTAATGGTTTGTAGCATGTCATATGAATGTTTGCTTGCATTGTTCTATTCATAACTTGGTATGACATTGTGGTATCCTCCTTTGAATGTTTCATTTGAATCGACTTGGCACATGCTCATGCATTCATATGATTGAAACAATAATCAGTTAAGCCTCGATGAATTATTTTGCCTCAGGGTTCTTAAATCACTTTCATGCCATAATTAGTCATGTTTTGTTGCAAGCATGATTATGACAGTTATTGCTCTCTCGTTTGTTGCTCCCTTTCTATTGCTAGCCTTCACTTGCACTGAGTATGAGCTCTACTCGTGTTTCCAACTCCCCAAAACCAATATTGCCAAAAGTGTCCATCATACCTACCTATTAGCATCATCTGCTATTCCGTGCATATTTCAGTATGCCTTTTTTCTTCCGAATAAAATGTTTGCTTGTTATGAGAAAGTTAGTTAGTAAAGCTCTCACGAGCTTGATGGCACGCTTTATTTCTTGCACTTAATAAACCTGAACTATTGTGACTATCCATGAAAGTTATATGCTTGCAAATTATAGGCTGGGGATTAGCAGAACCGTGATGTCACGGGGAACGCTTTCAACATTGCACTTGTACATTGTACCCAATTGATATCATGCTCTTTTGTTTACAGATGTCGTTGGTGTGAAATAAAAAGGGGAGCTTGTAAGTCCATGGAGTTATGTATGTGTGTTAGAGAAACGCCTATGCCCCTAGCCTAAGCATGCCTAATCATGGTGGAAACTTGCATCATCACCATAGTGAGCAATCTATGAAGCATTCTTCTTATTAAAAAAGAGATAGAGATTGAGAAAAGAGGAAAGAGAGAAAAAAGCACCATTTTCCCATGGTAAATAAGAAGATTGCTGAGATGCTCATTGTTTGCTTGCCTTGTCATTTTGATTATGGGATAGCTCCTGTATCATGTGCAAGGGGTACCCTGTTGGCGGTTCTCTATGATACGCATGTATTTACTATGACATGAACTTACCGGTAACTAAAGTTGAGTAGCATTAGGAGCGTCCCTCGTACTCAAGGGACATGAGATTTCCAGTTTATGGTCTGTCAAGCATATAACTTGTATTGGACCTCACTTTCACCTTAACCATTTAAAGATGCTTATGATAGGGGAAATGAGAGCTCAAAGCTAATGAGTACCATACTTTCAGCATTTGGAAGCCTTTCAAACTTTTCAAACCTTTTTCACTTCCTTGTTGAGTCACCACTTATTGTATGAGCACTTTCTTGAGAGCATAGTTGTCATTCTTAGTGTAATGTGCTTGTCTCAAAACTTGGTTAGTTGTGTCATGACTTGGATGCTTGTATCTTTGATATCTTTACTTCTAGTCTTCACTTGAACTTCAGAGGTGCCTCGACATTTATGTTTGCTCTACAATCAAAGGCAAGCGAGATACCACTCTATCATACCTTTTTATGAGCATTGCAATGCTGCTTATGTTTATGTTTCATGCTACTTACTATTTTTGAGTTGGAATCTCTTCATAGCTTGCAATGACTATTAAGTAAACTTATTTGCATACTCTTTATTATGAATTGGTTAAGTAGTTGATCATATGCTAAGAATATATACATCTTATGAAGCAAATGTGTTTGTGAAAACTCTTTTATCGCACTCAGTTTTCAACTGAATTGCTTGAGGACAAGCAATAAGCTAAGCTTGGGGGAGTTGATACGTCCAAAATGTATCTACTTTCCCGAACACTTTTTCTATTGTTTCTCCTCTAAACTTGTGTGATTTGGATACAACTAACACATACTGACGCAGTTTTCAGCAGAATTACCTTGGTGTCTAGTTTTTGTGCGGAAAATCAACTATCAGGAAAAATCTCGGAAAATATGCCAAAAATCTTATTTCACTAGAAGACTCACAGAGCCAGAAGACGAGACGGAGGAGGGCCACGAGGGGCCCACACCACCTGGCGGCACAGGCCAGCACAGGCCGTGCCTGGGAGTGGTGTGGCCGCCTCGGTCACCCCCTCGGCGTCCCTATTCGCCTATAAGATGCCTCTTGACCTAAAAACTCAGGGGGGTTCGATGCTTTTCCAGATACAGTTCCGCTGCGCCGCCACCACCAGAATCCGAGAATCAGAACCAGAAACTCCGTTCTGGCACCCTGCCGAGGCGGAGAATTGGAGGAGATCATCGCCATCATCATCACCATCGCTTCTCCATCAACCTTCCATGATTCCCCCATCCATGAGTGAGTAATACCCCGCTGTAGGCTATGGGGATGGTAGGGATTGGATGAGATCATTCATGTAATGGCATCAGATTGTTAGGGCATGGTGCCTAGTATCTAGTATTAGTGCTTTTTGACTTTGTTGCAACTTGTTATGCTTAATGCTTGTCACTAGGGCCCGAGTGCCATGATTGCAGATCTAAACATGTTATTGATTCATGATGATTATTTTTTGTGATCTTACCTGCAAGTTGTATACACATATTATTGTCCGGAACTAAAGGCCCCGAAGTGACAATAATCGGGATAACCAGAGGGAATGTCTATGATATGAGGATTACGTGTGTTCACGGAGTGTTAATGCTTTGCTCTGGTGCTCTATTAAAAGGAGCACCTTAATTGCCAGTAGTTCCCTTGAGGCCCCGCTGCAAACGGGCTGGCAGGACAAAAGATGTTGTGCAAGTTCTCATTACGAGCACGTATGACTATATATGGAACACATGCCTATGATTATTTAGTACTTGGATGCTTTATCTTATTTATCTGCAAATGCCCTATGTCTTGATTGCTATATGAATTGTCTTGTCCATGCAACGCCTGTCCATCCATCCCTATGCCTACCGCGCTTTAATCCTACTTTTACTGCAATTGTTACTACTGTCTTTACTTTTACTACTGCTATTACTTTGCTATTGCTACTACAAAACTGTTGCTACTGATAAACTACTGTGAGCAAAATTGTTTCCAGGTGCAGCTGAATTGACAACTCAGTTGTTAAGACTTATAAATATTCTTTGGATCCCCTTGTGTCGAATCAATAAATTGGGTTTCACTTCCCTCGAAAATACTGCGATACACCCTCTATACTTGTGGGTCATCAAGACTATTTTCTGGCGGTGTTGCCAGGGAGCATAGCTTGGAATCACTATTGTTCGCTGCCATCCATTCATTATGGGTAAATCTCATGATAGAAAAGTTCCTATATTACCATCCACTACATAGAACAACAATAACTTCTTGTACAAATACGTGTACCAAATCCTTTTGATCATCTCGCACCCTACTCAGTTGGGATTAATAATGGAAAAAATAAGAGGCCACAGGACTCGAACTAATGACCTCATGATGCCTATAAGAGGGTCTACCACCGGGCCACCGAATACATCATGTCAACGAATGAGTACCAAACTATTTCAACCATTTAGCACCCCTCTCGGTTGGGATTAATCGCGGTAAAAAAGCGATCGCGGGACTCAAACCCTAGACCTTGATCCTCAGTTTTACGATGCCAACCACCAGAACACGTCCAATTCTATGTTAAGAATTCACACGGGAAATATAAGGCACAAACTTTGATGATGGGCTTGGGCCTAAGGCTGATGCGGCCGCTTGGGCTACTCCCTGGGCTAGTCTTGGGCCGACGGCAACGTATGGGCACGATGGCTTGCTGGGATAGCCCGTTTTCTTGGAGGTTCACCCGGTCGGCCACCTCCACCTATATTTTTATTCCTTTTTCTTTTGCATCTTTTTATTCATAACTCCAAATTGAGTCAAACAAAATTCAGAGAACTTGTAAAATTTTAGAGAATATTTTTAGGACATTATGGAACACTTCTACTTTTTAGGAAAACTATAAGGACATATTTTTTCATATATAACCTTAATAGGTGTACATAAAGATTTTGAATCATGGTTCTAACAATAGGTCATTTCTGAGAATGTTTTTTCGGGATGAGCCTCGCTAAATATTGCACATGAACTCTGAAGAAACATCATATTGTGAGTCTAAAAATGATTTTTGCAAGAAATCATGAGCATTAGATCATGTACCTGTAGTTCAAACTAGACACACTTCCTACCGATTCGGCATCCATTTGTATTTTTCACCAGGTGTGGATGAAAAGGTTTTAAAATACTTGGTTCGGACATTGTTCATGTAAGGTGGTCTAGTATTTTTGAAAAATGAGGTTGTAGCATTTTTGAATTGAACATTTGGTGTTGCTTCACAAAACACGTCGATTTTGGCACTCAGAAAATAGAAAATGGCTTTTCCATGCTACTAAAAGGAAAACTTACTCCTGCAACATTGTTCGTCGTCTCAAGATACATATGGGTGCACAATATGGGCACATTATCACAAACTATGCCGCGATTCTTGCCTTAACATTGGTCGTTTGGCTTGAAAGTCATGAAACCTCGAACATGATAGGTCATTTCTGAGAAGTTTTTTTTGAGATGCAATCAATATACCAAATTTGGTATTTTTCCTTACAACTATGTCACATAATATGACACCACGTGATTTTTTTACCTTGTTTGGACCATTTTTGAATTTCTTATGCCCGTTTCCTAATTTTCATGTTTCAAACTATGGTCAAAACGGTGGGCATGAGCCTCACTAAAACTTGCACATGATCTTTAAAGAAACATCATATTGTGAGTCTAAAAATGATTTTTGCAAAAAAACATGAGCATTAGATCATGTACCTATAGTTCAAATCGGACCCACTTCCTCCTGATTTTGCAGCCATTTGTCTTTTTCACCAGGGGTGGACGAAAATGTTTTAAAATCCCCGGTTGGGACATTGTTCATGTAAGGTGGTCTAGTATTTTTGAAAAATGGGGTGGTAGCATATTTGAATTGAACATTTGGTGTTGCTTCACAAAACGCACCGATTTTGGCACTTAGAAAATAGAAAATGGCTTTTCCATGCGACAAAAAGGAAAACTTCCTCCTGCAACATTGTTTTTCATCCCAATATGCACATGCATGCACAATATGAGCACATTATTACAAACTATGTCGCGATTCTGGCCATAATATTGGTCGTTTATCTTGAAAGCCATGAATCCTCGAACATAATAGGTCATTTCTTTGAAGGTTTTTTCGAGATGCAATCAATATACCAAGTTTGGTATTTTTACTTGCAACTATGTCACATAATATGACATCACATGAAGGATTTACCTTGTTCGGACCATTTTTGAATTTCTTATGCTTGTTTCCAAATTTTCCTACTACAAACTATGGTCAAAACGGCGGGCATGAAGATAGAGGATGAGCCTCGCTAAAAACTTGCACTAGATATCTAAAAAAACATCATATTGTGAGTCAAAAAAAATGATTTTTGCAAAAAATCATGAGCATTAGATCATATACCTGTAGTTCAAACCAGACCCACTTCCTACCGATTCGGCAGACATTTGTCTATTTCACCAGGGGTGGACAAAAATGTTTTAAAGTCCCTAGTTGGGACATTGTTCATGTAAGGTGGTCTATTATTTTTGAAAAATAGGGTGGTAGCATTTTTTAATTGAACATTTGGTGTCTCTTGACAAAACACACCAATTTTGGCACTCAAAAAATAGAAAATGGCTTTTCCATGCGACAAAAAGGAAACCTTCCTCCTGCAACGTTGTTCGTCATGACAAGATGCACATGCATGCACAATATGAGCACATTATTACAAACTATGCCGCGATTCTTGCCTTAACATTGGTCACCTAGCTTGAAAGCCATGAACCTCGAACATGATAGGTCATTTATTTGAAGGTTTTTTCAAGATGCATTCAATATACCAAGTTTGGTATTTTTTTCTTGCAACTATTTCACATAATATGACATCACGTGATGGATTTACCTTGTTCGGACCATTTTTGAATTTCTTATGCCCGTTTCCAAATTTTCTTGTTTCAAACTATGATCAAAACGGCAGGCATGAAGATAGAGGATGAGCCTCGCTAAAACTTGCAATGGATATCTGAAAAAACATCATATTGTGATTCTAAAAATGATTTTTGCAAAAAATCATGAGCATTAGATCACGTACCTGTAGTTCAAACTGGACCCACTTCCTACCGATTCGGCAGACATTTGTCTGTTTCACCAGGGGTGGATGAAAAGGTTTTAAAGTCCCCAGTTGGGACACTGTTCATGTAAGGTGGTCTAGTATTTTTGAAAATGGGGTGGTAGCATTTTTGCATTGAACATTTGGTGCTGCTTCATAAAACGCACCGGTTTTGGCACTTAAAAAATAGAAAATGGGTTTTCCATGCGACGAAAAGGAAAACTTCCTCCTGCAACATTGTTCACCATGCCAAGATGCACATGCATGCACAATATGGACACATTATCACAAACTATGCCGCTATTCTTGCCTTAACATTGGTCGTTTGGCTTGAAAGTCATGAAACCTCGAACATGATAGGTTATTTCTGAGAAGGTTTTTTGGAGATGCAATCAATATACCAAATTTGGTATTTTTCCTTACAACTATGTCACATAGTATGACACCACGCGGATATTTTACCTTGTTTGGACCATTTTTGAATTTCTTATGCCCATTTCTAACTATGGTCATAACGTCGGGCATGAGGTTCTTAGCTAGGGGCCGAGCCTTGCTAAAATTTCATTAGATCTATTGTTGGGGGGATACCCCCGGGTAGGGTAACGCCGAGGCATAAGGGCCGAGTTAGCTGGGGTACGGCACAGTCAAAGCAAGTGCTGACCGGGTTACCTCAAGGCAGGCTGAACCACGGAGTGCCCGACCAATGGAGCATCTCCTTGACTATGGTCCGGCCAGCATAAGATATATGCCGGCCATGTTTATCTAGCTGTTTTGCAGGTAACTTGATGAGCCGGATTAGCTATATGCTAGCCGGACTATCTCGAGGCTTCCAAGAGAAGGAATCCCCCGCTGGTCAAAAGGTGACTTCATTAGCTGTAGCATGAGTGAAGCAAAGTAAAGAAGAGGACCAGCGGGTCAGGGGCGGCCAAGGTGACGCGGGCAATGCCGGATGACGTAGCCCGTGTCTGGTGACGCTTAAAGACAAAGATTACGCAGTGGGTTACGTCCCAAGCTCGGATGAGCCGTTAAAGGGAATAAAGAAGCATCTAGCTTTAGGCGAGGAGCATATTCGCAGAATATGCTGCCACGTGTGCCCTAGAATTGTAACCCGGGCTCCCCTATATAAGGAGCACCGGGGCCTCCATAGAAGGGGATCGATCATTTTCTCTGTCAAAGGTAGAACTTTATAGCTAGTTGGGAGGGAGTAAGAGACATAGTCTCCTTCTTACTAAGAGCTTAAAGAGCATTTGTAAACACCATTGATAGATATAATACAAGAACTTCTGCGCGTGGAACCACCACGTTCTCCCTTCCTGGATTCCCCTAGCACTCATCGGCCCCATCTTTAGCCTATCCATGGCATCTGCCGTGCCACCACCAGGACATTTGGCGCCCACCGTGGGGCTAGCGGCGCTAGCAGGGGTGAAGATCCGGACAAGAAGCTTCTCCAACACCGGCGAGCGCGTCGTCTCCGGTTTGGTTCAACGCTTTGGAGCGCTGAAATACGTCAGTGACAATGCATGAAGCTTCAACAGACACCCCTTCCGCGCAACAGCGTCTTCATCAAGCTTGGCACGCACAAGATCTATGTCGGCGTGGACGAGTCCCACATTTATCCGCGGCACATCGTCGAGGGAGGTGAACCACCTCTCAGCACAGCTCGTGGAATGTGAATCACTCGCCCCACCGGCAGCGTTGAGGTCCTGATGACCGCGCCTGATGCGGAACCAAGCATGGGTCCAACACCAGAGCCGGAGGTTACGACTAGGTCTAGGTTTCCTCCGCTAGAAAGGCCAGAGAATGTGCTCTAGCAAGCAATTGATAGCTTAGCAACACCGATATCACCTGTGGTAGATCCGGCTCAGGCACAAGCTAAGTTAGAGGAAACTAGGCGAAATATGTTAGCTGGGGCAAAGAAGGTAGCGGAACTGCATCAGTCTTTGAACATCACCTTGAGAGAATATCCTAAGGAAAACCGCATAGATGGAGTAAAAATCCGGGGTAGGAACCTGATTATAGAGATCAACAAGGAGTTCGAGCCTAGGCCGGATCAGACATCCAAGATAGTAACAGGAGGGGTGGATCGTACAGTACCCCGGCAAGAACCTCAGGGCAGCAAATGCGGCCACGTCCGAGTTAGAAGGTCTAACCGGAGAGGTCCGGCAAAGACATCAAGAGATAGTGAATCACTTGCTGAGAGTTGATTGTCAGCAAAATGAAGAAATGAACAAGGCAAACCCGGTGCCACCAGGAGCCTCACAGGTGGTACATTCGGCCAGGAATAACCCGGCGAGATCCGGAGGAGCCGCGTCATCTCTAGGTCACAATCCCAGGAGAGAAGAAGTAGTAAATTCTAGGAGAAGAGACAAATAGATGGTTCCCTTTGCTCCGGTAAGGGCCAGAAAGGGAAAAGCAGCGCAAGTTGATGAAGATCGGCACAGTACCAGTCGAGGTGTGGCCGGCCGAGGTAATCATGACAAAGGCAATGCCGGTCAGAGAAATGTTGCCAACAGTAATGCCGGACAACGTGATCCCATGGGAACGGGGCAAAATGTACCTCAGCAGTAGCAACAATGCACACCTCGGCAAGGGGGGAGCGCAGGACAAGCAGCGCAACAACAAAATGCTTACCCGAATCAAGAAAGATACAATGATGGTTATTCCGCTATGATTAATGACGAATACCCCAGACTGGATTACCACATAATTGGGTCAAGGCTGGGAAGCAGGAACTTACAGCCAGATGATGCTAGGCTGAAATTGGATAGAATTTATAGGTCGGAGCTAATTGAGGTGCAAGGTCCACGGGGTCCAACATGCTTTGGGCCCCGGATCATGAAGGAGCCACCAGTGTCGAACTTTCAGCTGGCCAGAGGAACCCGAACTTATGATGGTAGTACTAGGCCAGAGGATTGGCTGATTGATTACGCCATAGCGGTCAAGATCGCAACATGAAATTTGAGATGGGCAGTAAGATATGTGCCACAGATGCTGGAAGGACCAGCGCGAGTTTGGCTGAACAACTTGCCGCCAGGGAGTGTCAACTGTTGGTTGGATTTTGAGGAGCTGTTCGTTAGCAACTTCTCGAGCACTTACAAGAGGCCCAACAGGCCACAGACCCTTGCGTTGTGCCGGCAGAGACTGAATGAGCCAGACCGAGATTTCCTGACTCGGTGGTGCAATGTGCGAAGCTCGTGCGAGGGGTTAATTGAATCACAAGCTATTGTGTGGTTTGCTCATTGATGCAGATATGGAAGTATGATGTGGCAGAGGTTACAACGAGACATGCCAACTACCTTGGCTGAGACAATCTGGATCACGGATTCATATGGCTTGGGAGATCCAACACAACCCCGGCTAATGTCGAGCGAGGAAAATGAGGAATATTACAGCCGAGATGGCACCGGATCATCAAGGAGGAATGATTTTCGAGCAAAGAGAAGGGATGAGCGCCCGGATTACCGATATTACTCGCAGCAGGTAGCAGCAGTAGACCGGGATCAACCCAATGTCGGCGCCAGCCAATGCCAAAAAACTGGAGGGCAAAACTGGCAGCAGAAAAACGAAGGGAAAAAGCCTTGGACCCCGGAGCAGAAAAAGCAACGGCAAGAGCGAAAGGATAGACCGAGGTATACGTTTGAGTCCATGTTGGATCAACCTTGCAAGTTCCATACACCAAGCCCGAATAGTCCGGCGAATCATACAACCCGGCAATGTGAATGGATGAGGAAGTTAGAACATGGCAGTTTAGGGAATGCTCAGGCACCTCGGAATGAAGCACCTAGAAATGAAGCACCACGACCACCGTTACTGACAGGGGGGAATGGACAGCAATTGATGTTGCCACCGCCTCCGCCGAGGTACGAGAATCCGAAAACAAGGGACACGGTACATCAAGTAGGCAATAACCGGCAACAAGGTCCGAGTTACCATGAGAATGAGGGACGAAACGAGTATAGGGAGCATCATCAGAGCTACTATGTGTTTACAACGAAAGAGAATGACCGGAAAAGCTTGCAGCACCGACATATGGAGGTGAATGCAGTAATGCCAACAGTAGTGAGGTATATGCCCTGGGCGGATCAAGAGATTACACGGAGTATCAAGGATCACCCAAAGATCATGCCAAGCCCGGGAACCTATGCTCTGGTCCTGGATTCGACGTTCATCGGGCCGAATCTCAATGTTAGGTTTTCCAAGGTACTCATCGACAATTACAGTAGTATCAACATTATGTACAAGGATACCATGCACAAGTTGGGAATAACAGAGAACATGCTGCAAGCAACGAGGACCACCTTTCATGGCATTGTACTAGGTATTTCCTGTGAACCAATTGGTAAGGTCCGGGTTGATGTGTTATTCGGCACAAGAGACAATTGCTGGACTGAAAACTTGGAATTCGAAGTGGTGAATCTGGAGAGCGCTTATCACGCGTTACTCGGCAGGCCAGCGCTGAACAAGTTCATGTCAACTACCCACATCAGTTACCTTAAGATGAAGCTGCCCGGGCCAAGGGGCGTGATAACTGTATCAGGGGACTTCCGGCATTTGATAGTGCGGCTCGGCCGGATCTAACTTAGCTGAGTCACTCGTGATAGCTCAAGAAAAAAGGAAGATACTGGAAGTGGCAGCATTGGCTCAATCCGCGCAACAACATATGCCGGCTCTGACCAACCCGCACGGGAGCGTATCATTACAAGCAACCAAGGACACGAAGAAAGTGCCAATCGATGATCAGTTCCTAGAGGGCACCAGGACCATTGGTGCCGGGTTAATTAGCAAATAGGAAAGCGAGCTCGTCAACTTCCTCCATGAGAATCGAGATATCTTTGCTTGGTCTACTCAAGATCTGCAAGGTGTACCGAGGGAGTTGGCTGAGCACTCATTAAACGTAAGACCTGGGGCTAAGCCGGTAAAGCAACCTCTCCGGCGTTTCACCGAAGACAGAAGGAAACTCATTAGAGATGAAATAGCTAGGCTCCTAGCGGCCGGATTTATCATGGAAGTACTCTATCTGGATTGGCTCTCTAATCGGGTGCTTGTGGAGAAAAAGAAAGATGATCCGAACGTGGTTGTGGTATGGCGCATGTGCATTGATTACACGAACCTAAATAAGGCGTGTCCCAAAGATCCATTTCCGCTCCCTAGGATATCTCAAGTCATAGACTCAACGGCCGAATGTGAGCTACTGTCATTCATTGATACGTATTCTGGTTTCCACCAGATACCCCTAAATCTGGATGATCAAATAAAGACTGCATTTATTACCCCGTACGGGGCTTATTGCTATCGCACTATGCCATTTGGACTATGTAATGCAGGAGCAACGTACCAACGATGCATGCAAAAATGCTTACATGACCAGATAGGTCGGAACGTGCAAGTTTATGTGGATGATGTGGTAATAAAAACAAAGGAAAGCAATACGCTCCTCGATGATATCCTGCAGATGTTCGCGAACTTGAGAAGGTTCCCAATGAAGCTGAACCCGGAGAAGTGCGTGCCCGCCGGAAATTTACTCGGTTTTTTAGTATCTAGCCGTGGCATTGAAGCTAACCCGACGAAAATCCGGGCCATAGAAAGAATGGAAATGCCAAAATGCCTTAACGATGTGCAGAAGTTCACTGGTTGTCTGGCATCGTTAAGTCGGTTCGTGTGTCGGTTGGGAGCGAAGGCCTTGCCCCTCTACCAATTAATGAAAAAGGCAGATAAATTCACATGGACGCTACAGGCGGGCCTTGCATTTTGAGAGTTGAAAAAGATGTCATCTACTACGCCGATCCTAGCAGCACCACTACCTAAGGAGCCAATGTTGCTCTATGTAGCCGCGACCAACCGAGTTGTAAGTGCAGTAATCGTAGTGGAGCGTGAAGAGGAAGGAAAGTCGGTGCAAAGGCCGGTGTACTATCTGAGCGAGGTATTGTCAGTTTCAAAACAGAACTACCCTCACTATCAGAAGATGGCGTACGGTGTATATATGTCAGCCAAGAAACTCAAACATTATTTTGAGGAACATCCCATCAAGGTGATATGTGAGGCACCCATTTCAGAGATTATGTGTAACAAAGATGCAAGTGGCCGGATAACAAAGTGGGCAATCGAGTTAGCTCCCTATGCACCACAATTTGACAGAAGGGGTGCTATCAAGTCACAGGCCATGGCGGATTTCTTTGTGTACTGGGCTGAAATGCAATACGAGCCACCCCTGCCAGACTCCAATTATTGGCGAATGCACTTCGATGGATCAAAACTGAAAGATGGGTTGGGCGCCGGCGTAGTGCTTACCTCGCCCAAGAAGGATCAACTGAGATATGTCCTTCAAATCCACTTCAGTGCCTTGAATAACGTGGCGGAGTACGAAGCATTGTAACATGGTCTCAAAGTATCAAAAGAAGTAGGGATACGTCGGATACAATGCTTTGTAGATTCCGACTTGGTGGTGCAACAAGTGTCTGGAAATTGGGATGCCTTGGATGCTAACATGGCCCTATACAGGTTCCATGTTCAAAAGATAAGTGGGTTCTTCGAGGGGTGTGAGTTCCACCACATACCTCGGATTGAAAACGAGGCAACAGATATGCTGTCCAAGTTAGACTCATCTAGGCAGCCAATCCCGCCAAATGTTGCTTTGGAGCACCTGAGAAAACCATCCATCACGCCCTCACCCAAATCAGATTCAATTTATATCCTGGCACTCTCCGGATCAGGAGCTGCACCTATGGAGATAGAGTGGGGAAGCACCTCGGCAAACCCGGGGAATGCTTCAGCAAACCCGGGGACTGATCAGCCTGATCATGCAGGAGTTATGTCGGTGGATGCGATGTAAATTCACGAGGAACCATTTCCCGTCCGGATTGTACCAGCTTGGGTCAAGCCAATTTTTGATTTTCTGAAAGAGAGAATCTTGCCGGATGACGAAATAGTCTCAAGGCAAATCCAGAGAAGGGCAAAGGCCTATACAATTATCAATGCCGAACTATACAAAAGAAGTGTGACTACAGTACTGCAGCGGTGTGTTGATCAGGAAGAAGGACTTGACATACTCTGGGATATTCACCAAGGAGAATGTGGCCACCACGCCTCGTCAAGGGCATTAGTGGCAAAAGCTTTCTGGCATGGATTTTATTGGCCTAGTGCTTTGGAGAAAGCATAAGACTTGGTGAGAAAATGCAATGGTTGTCAAAGATATGCCACAAAAACTCATCTACCAATGTCGGAGCTGAAAACTATCCCCATTACGTGGCCATTTGCTATATGGTGCCTAGATATGGTAGGGCCATTTAAGCCGGCAACGGGAGGGATGACCCATATCCTAGTTATGGTTGACAAGTTCACCAAGTGGATTGAAGTGAAACCAATTTGGAAATGTGATGGGGCAACATCAGTAAGATTCCTCAAGGATATAATCCTGAGATATGGCTATCCCCATAGCATCATAACTGACAGTGGAACCAATTTCGTTGAAGGAGCGTTTGCGAGATTCTGCCAAGAAAAGAAGATCCGGCTAGATGTCGCCTCAGTCGCCCACCCCGCATCGAACGGACAAGTGGAAAGATCCAACAGACTGGTATTGTCCAGGATAAAACCCCGGCTCATAGAGCCGCTGCAAAGATCAGCGGGGTGCTGGATAGAAGAACTACCAGTGGTACTATGGAGCTTAAGAACAACTCCAAATCGATCAACAGGCTATACTCCATTCTTTCTGGTATATGGGGCAGAAGCTGTATTACTAGCTGACATAGAGCACGATTCGCCAAGAGTCACCCAATACACAGAAGCCGAAGTGCACGAAGCCCGGCAAAATGATGTTGATCTGCTGGAAGATGCGAGAGAATTGGCCTTGTCCAGATCTGCCATATATCAGCAAAATCTCCGACGCAATCATAGCCGGAAATTAAACCCCCGCGTCTTCCGGGAAGGTTGGTACTCCGGCTGATACAGCACACAACTGGCATGCATAAGATATCCCCTCCATGGGAAGGACCTTTCATTGTAAGCAAAGCCTTGCACAATGATTCCTACTATCTTATTGATGCACAACCCCAGAAAAAGAACAAGGCGGACAGGTCCGGAGAGGAATCCAAGCGACCGTGGAACGTAGCACTACTTCATCCTTTCTAGACCTAAGAGGTGAATGTATCCGAGCTACTCATATGTCAGTATGTATGTCGGCAATGAGCTTATTAATAAAAACTTTGGCACCCCGAGCAGAGACTTAGGGACTGCCGTAATAATTGTCTCTCTTTTTCGTATTTTTATGTCAGCTAGGTTAAGTCGCTTATATCTTAGTCGGATTAGTAATGTGTGAGCACCAAAAACCTAACTCTTCGACTTTGCTGCTGTCCAACAAGAATTTGCTTCATGGCAAGCAAGAGAACAAGTTTGGAATGGCAAAGCACATGAAAAACGACTAAGGAAAAGAACTTAAGCGGGCCAACATTGGTTTTTGACTAACCCTTGTTTTATTGCATTTATCTAACACCGAATCATTTTGAGCTAATCTCAAAGTTTCAAGTATTGTTAAATCAATTTTTTGAACCTCGTACTCGTAAGTCGAAAAACCAAATCAAGGTAGACACGAGCCGAGTCAAAAATTGGGGGGAACAAGAAAATGAAACTCAGGACTTTGCCCATGATAATCCATCATTAAAAACTTAGTTCAGAACATTAATTTGTCGCACAATCAAACTAAGGTATTTAGATACATTTCCGCCCGGCATTCTAGGGATCTGATAAATATGATGAGTGTTTTTTAAGGAGCAAGAGTAGCAGACGAATCATCCGTCGATGAAGGAGATACTTCGGAGTGTGGGGGAGGGGCGCTAGCCTCAGCTTCATCCTCAGGGTTAACCTCGTCACCCTCTGGGTCTTCGGCCTCATCGCCAAGCTCGGAGGCCTCACCTTCACTCCCTTCTTCTTCATCTCCAAAAACAGCTTCTTCATCAACGATATCGAGATAACTCGGCCCTTCATTCCAAGCGTGGTAGAAGGAGTACTGGATGAGCTTGTTGGCACAAGCTTTGCGGCGCGCGATCCAATCTGGATCTTCACACCACTTAGACCCAGTGCGCATACGAGTGAGCAACCCCAGATCAATCCCTTCATACCACGAAAGAACAAATTGCAAGGAAATGTCGGCCCCGGCCCATGCGACAGATTCGCTCGCGATAGATGCAGCTGCGTATCGCACTCCATTAATTTGGCTATGAAAGCCGAGCCGCTTTTTGGAATGGTTTCACTGGGCCAGAGGGAGCCGAACATTCGCGTTGCCGCCAGTATAATATCCGCGCCATGGTTCTTCACTACCTCAAGACGAGCGGTGAGGCTCGCCAGTAGATCCTCCGTATTATACGAGATTGGCTCGGCACTAGGGGCAGCAAGAATACCACGCGATTCACGGGACCGGGTTACGGCGGTGGCACCGAGCGTATTGCTTTCTGGAAATTTTCCTGACAGAGCAGAGGAAGCAGTAACTAAGAGTACCAGATCCGGAGGAATGAAAGTTAAGCAAGGGCAGAGAACTCACATGCAATCTGGAAGAGGAGTCACTAAAGCTCAGAATGAACGTCGGCGCTATGGGCCTGGAGTTTCTCATATTCGGTGGTCACCGACGTAAGCTTGACGTCGGCTTCCTGCAATAAGCTCTTGTCCTTGGAGATTTGCGTGGTTAACCGCTCTTTCTCCTCGGCAAACTCCTGGTCAGCCTTCTCCAACTCGGACTCATGGAGGCCCTTGAGCCTCTGAATTTCGGCATTCAACCAAGTGATCTCCGAGTCCTGGAGCTGGAGCCGAGCTATCTCTTCATCTTTCTTCTTCAGCTCAGCCTCATGCTTCCCTGCTTGTTCAAGGAACTGGGTCATCATTTCAGGCATGGTAACGCTGTCCTCGAGAACAACTGCAATAGTGTAATGACCCGGAGGACCCAAAGTATAAGTGTCCACCAGATAAAAGAAGGAAAGTATAGTGGTTGTGTGAAGGGGATAAAATTACCTTTGATCTCAGCCAGATTCTTCCGCATAATGATATTCTCAGCTTCAACCTCGGCTGCATGATTCGGATAGCAAATCAGTACAAATCAGAGACAACTCCAAAGAACGAACATGGAAGAGGGAAAAGTCTAAATAAGGAACATTACACTTCTTCTGGTGAGCCTCCAGGAGTTTACCATAACGTGCACGCATATCTTTATAAGAGTCCAGCAAACGCTGGAACTCAGCGGTTCAGAGGTTAGTGGTAATCTGAAATAAGCAAGGCAATGGCAAAGTTCAAAGGCAAAGTAAAAATAATTCGAAGTCTACAAGATCTAGGCCAAGTGGGACTTAACCCGGCTCTAGGTTTGTGGATATTCGAAGTCTACAAGATCCGGGCCAAGTGGGACTTAACCCGGCTCTAGGTGTGTGGATATTCGAAGTCCACAAGATCTGGGCCAAGTGGGACTTAACCCGGCTCTAGGTGTGTGGATACTCGAAGTCTACAAGATCCGGGCCAAGTGGAACTTAACCCGGCTCTAGGTGTGTGGATATTCAAAGTCTACAAGATCCGAGCCAAGTGGGAGTTAACCTGGTTCTAGGTGTGTGGATATTCGAAGTCTACAAGATCCAGGCCAAGTGGAACTTAACCCGGATCTAGGTGTGTGGATATTAGAATTGTACAAGATCCGGGCCAAGGGAACTTAACCCGGCTCTAAATATGCTAAAATTTGACGTTGCTACGGGAAAAAAACTAGATTCTATAAGGAGCATCCGACCGAATAACAAGTTATTCCCCGGAGGCTCGGGGACTAGGGGCTGTATCTACAAATGCTTAGTTATAGAAGATACCAACAACAGAGGAAAAGAGTTACCTCTATCATCCGGCCAGCTAAGGAAATAGCCTTGGTAGCAGAGTTCATCTAGGCGCTGAACTTGGCCGGGCAGAACTTCTCTGGCAGATCATCTTGCGGGTTGATGAATTATGCGTTGTTCCATTTTTTCACATACTCAAGGAGCAGTGGACTGTAACTTTCACCACTAGGAGAATAGTTCGCCACAAGGCCTTTCACATGGGCCTCTCGCCTGGCGGATTGAGCGGCGGCAGGGCTGGTATGCAGAACTAGCTGCCCGCTGCCCTCGGACCCGGAGGCGGTAGACCCAGATGAAATCCCTTTAGCGGACCCGGTAGCCTTCTTGAGCTTGCTGGATGAAGCCTAAGGAGTTGGCAGGAAAATGTCGGCAATTGAAGGAGTTGACCTGGAGAGAGCTGATGGGGCCTTCCTCTTGGGAGACTTTGGCTGTTGCTGTTGGTGCTGTTGGTGCTGGTGCTGCTATTGCTACTGGTGCTGGTGCTGCTACTGCTGTTGCTGCTGGTGCTGCTGTTGCTGATGCTGTTGATGCTGGAAACACTGGGACATAAGAACTTGTCGGGGGCGGTGCCGATGAAACTGGCACCTCATGACTTGGCGTTGAGGCCGAAGAACAGGGGAGATCCGGCATCACCGTATCCAAAGCCGCCCCACTACCCCCACGCAGACATTGCCCTCCTCTTGACAAGGTGGGCTCTAGTCAGCCGCAGCCGCGGAGCCCTCTAGAATAGGGCTGAGCGGGCGAGTATCATCATCGCGGGGGGGGGGGGGGGGTGGAGAAGGGCTGCCCCGGATTGGGGAGGCTATGCCGGAGATGCTCTGAAGGATGACCCTAGGAGCTCTAAAAATAAGAAAAGCACCAAGTCAAAAAGAGAGAACCAATAAGAGACAAAGGCAAGCAAAGGAAACATCCCCAAGTATCAGTGCAAAAGGACTTACTCATCCGCGGTTGGGGGAGCCCGAGGTTTAGGAGCCCTCCGGACCGTGCTCTTGGCGGCCGGCTTAGACGAGGCTTTCACCCCAGACTTCTTCTGCCTCTTCTTGGGCGGCAACACCACCGAAGCTGCGGCCGAGGTAGCTGCGCGCTTCTGGGAAGAAGGAGGGACCGGACCACCAGTGGCGAGGGGAGGAACCTCGTGGACCTGGCTGTCTGGGTTAGCTGAACATTCGGACATAACCAGATGCGCGTAAGATATGGGAATCGGATCAAGTACCTCCAGGACCTCAACGCCTAAGTCATCGTCGTCTGGCTAATCCCTTAGAGAAGAGGACTTACCAGCGCTGCGTTTGACGATGTCCGGGGTAGGCAGGAAGGTCTCCGGATTAGGCTCCTCCACATCCTCCTCGGTGCGGTCCGACAACCACTTGCTCGCCAGCACCTCGCCATCCTCTAGTGGCTGCTGGAGGAATCGCTGAGAACAAGACAACAAATCACAAGTTACAAAAGTGAACCGCCATACATAGAAGATCCGGAAAACAGGAAAACGTGATTTTACCTTTGGAGGAGGGTTGTCCCAGGTAAAAGGCTCAAGTCCCCACTCCCAATCCTCCTAGAACTCTTTCTCCACATTGAATATGGATTTAACCCGACGGTAAACCGCCGAGTTATCCAGTTCGATAGATGAAGTCCGGTGGGTGTCAAGAGGGCCGCTCAAGTAGCAAACCTTGTGGGCTCGCTTCTGAAGGGGGGAGACCTGGCTGCGGAGAAAAGTAATCATGACGTCCTCCCCCCCGGAGCTTCTCCTTGAGCAGCTCCTTGATCCGGCGCTCCACTTGATTCGCCAGGGCCGTGGGCCGCTTGGGAATGCTCTCCCAAAGCGAGGTATCAGGAGGGCCAAGCTTGAAGGGGAGGAGCCGGATCAAGTCCTTGTTGGTGGTGTTCCGGACATAGAAGAAAGTCCGGGCCTAGCCTTTGTAGGACTCGAGTCCGGTGACCCGGGGAAACGCGAAGGTCTTGCGAGGAGATATGGAGGCAGCGCCACACTAGGTCAGATGCTTGTCCTCTAGAGCAAGCTCCTTATCCGGAACCACGTTCCTCCGGAGACCAAAGAACTTGATCCAAAGTTCCTTGGTTGGCCAAAGGCCGATGTACCCCTCAATACTAGAAGCAAAGGAGGACAAAGAAGTGATAACATTAGCGGGGAGATGATGCGGTTGCAGTTTGTAGGTGGAAATAAAATCAAAAAAGAAATCAGAGGTGGGGAGGCTGAAGCCGCGCTGAAAATGCGAAAGGAAAACAACATATTCCCCATGATTGGGGGAAGGAGAGATTTCACCGGAGGCGAGGCGGCAGGCGACGCCAGCGGGGATGCGGCGTGTTACACGGAGCCAATCCAGGTCCTCCTTGCAGAAGATAGAGCCATCCCACCAGCCGCACTCGCGGCCCTCTGCTCCTTCCTCCTGCTGCGCCACCACAGGTGTTCCCTCCTCAGTCATGGTGGATTCGAGATCCTCGAGAGAGAAATCAGAGTAGAGGTAACCAGAGGAGGGGAAACGGGAAGCGCAAGGCCCCGTGATGGAGATCTTGAGTAGGAACAGCGACGCAGGCGCAAGATGTTGCCAGTGCGCGGTCGTGACGGCGGCGGAGCAGCAAGAAACTAGCGGCGGCGACGAGGCTACGACGAGAGAAAAAGGAGACAGGGAAGTACAGAGAAAATGGGGAACGTCCCCTGAAATCACCCCAGACCCTCTACTTAACCGCGCAACAGGTGCGTAGTGGGATCCTTTGCGGTTACCACATAACGCGCAACATGCATGTATGCGGCCGAATCAGCCAATCAGAGCGTGGCCACATGGGCAAGGGATCCCATGACGTGATGCAATGTTACAGTTAACGAGGCGCCGCAATGAAGGGACGTACACATCAGTTATTCCTGACATTGCCACAGTAACCGGCGCATTAAATGCGCGTGTCCCTTAAAATGAGGCAAAATGATGATTACCCTCCACATAGGATGTGGGGAAGCGTACAAGGGAAGGAAAGGTAAGGATAAGCGAGCAAAAGACTCCGCCAGCGAGAAATAACTCGGAATGAGCCAAGGGATCGTTAGAGGAAAAACTCTGAATGAGCCAAGGGATCGCAAGAGGGTTACAGGGTAACTTGGCCAAAGAGGCAAAGATCCGGATATAGGAACCTGCTGTGGCCTTAACAACCAAAAGTTGCTAAGACTGCACCAGCTTCGGGGACTAATGTTGGGGGGATACCCCCGGGTAGGGTAACGCCGGGGTATAAGGGCTGAGTTAGCCGGGGTACGGCACGGTCAAAGCAAGTGCTCACCGGGTCACCTCAAGACAGGCCGAACCACGGAGTGACCCGACCCATGGAGCATCTCCGTGACTATGGTCCGGCCGGCATAAGATATATGCCGACCATGTTTATCTAGCTGTTTTGTAGGTAACTCGATGAGCCGGATTAGCTATATGCTAGCCGGACTATCTCGAGGCTTCCAAGAGAAGGAATCCCCCGCTGGTCAAAATGTGACTTTATTAGCTATAGCATGAGCGAAGCAAAGTAAAGAAGAGGACAAGCAGGTCAGGGGCGGCCAAGGTGACGCGGGCAATGCCGGATGACGTAGCCCGTGTCTGGTGACGCTTAAAGACAAAGATTACGCAGTGGGTTACGTCCAAAGCTCGGATGAGCCGTTAAAGGGAATAAAGAAGCATCTAGCTTTAGGCGAGGAGCATATTCGCAGAATATGCTGCCACGTGTGCCCTAGAATTGTAACTCGGGCTCCCCTATATAAGGAGCACCGGGGCCTCCATAGAAGGGGATCGATCACTTTCTCTGTCAAAGGTAGAACTTTATAGCTAGTTGGGAGGGAGTAAGAGACATAGTCTCCTTCTTACTAAGAGCTTAAAGAGCATTTGTAAACACCATTGATAGATATAATACAAGAACTTCTGCGCGTGGAACCACCACGTTCTCCCTTCCTGGATTCCCCTAGCACTCATCGGCCCCATCTTTAGCCTATCCATGGCATCTGCCGTGCCACCACCACGCCATCTATGATAAAATAGCATATTGTAAAGATAAAAATGATTTAAAAAACATGAGTATTAGTTCATATACCTGTTGTTTAAATTGGACCCATTTCCTACCGATTCGGCAGACATTTGTTTTTTCATGAGGGGTGGATGGAAAGGTTTGAGATACCCCGGTTGGGACATTGTCCATGCAAAGTGGTCTAGTATTTTTGAAAAATAGGGTGATACTGCTTTGAATTATGCCTTTGGTGGTTGCTTCACAAAATACTCTATTTTTGGCACTTGGAAAATGAAACATAGCTTTTCCGTGCGACGAAAAGGAAAACTTTCTCCTGTAATATTGTTCGCCATCCAAGATGCACATATGTTCATAATATGGGGCATATTATCACAAACTATGCCGCAATTCTGGTGGTTGCTTCACAAAACATCCCTTTTTGACACTCTGAAAATGGAAAATGATCATTTTATCCGCAACCAATGAAACCACATGGATCCACCTCCCACAGATCGTCAATTTCAGCCTCATCTGAACTGTTCAACGCCCATCTAATGCCTCGGTGCTCACCCAGAGAAGCACACCAAGAAACCTAACCTAGATCGACAATTCCACATCGACGCATCCTTCCTCCCTCCTCTCCTGTCCTTGCGTCACCACCACCTCCCTTCGCTCCTTCGCTTGCGCCGTCCTAGCTGCCACTACAAGAAATGTGTGAACTAATGACCTTTTCTCAACGATCATGGTTTTTTTGGTCATACATCTATGAAAATTTCAAACTAAATGGTCGTGGCCATTTGAGAGGGACCAAATCGAGAAAAACAACGACCTTTTTTGTCAGGAAGGTCATAACATAGACAACACTAGTCTATGACCTTAATTTTAGGCGACTACGACCAATTCAAATGGTCGTTACTGGTAATACATAATTTTTGAAACAACCAGACCGCCAACTAACTATTTTCACCTACGTTTCATGTCCATGTTTCAATTTTTTCCTATGCATCATACCCACGTGTGGTCAATTTTTTCCTATGTATCATATCCACATGTCAATTTTTGTCCACGTGGACTGACACGTAGGCCCCACGCAGGACCCACACCACAAACAACGCGTCATCACGTGGCTGACACACAGGCCCACGCAGGCTATCACAAGCGAACAGAGAGTCAGGTATTAATTCGCAAAAAGAAAGAGCCACGAGATGACTCGAACTCACAACGTCCCTCTCTCCTTTAGAAGGCTAACCACTACACCGCAAGGTTTTGTGAATAATATGCACACGATACGTATAAATGAACTTCACTGCTAGGCCTATGCCTTAGGCCGATCCGGGCTCAGGCCTGAGGCTCCCTGGGCTGGCCTTGGGCCGACGCCGGCCTGCCAGCGTGCTTGGATTGTTGTTTTGGGCCGCTGGATGGCGGGTTCTCCCGGCTTTTTTCTCTTTATTCTTTTCAAAATTCTTTTGTATCTTTTTATTCGTAACTCCAAATTGAATCAAAGAAAATTCAGAGAATTTGTAAAATTTCAGAGAATATTTTTACATTATGAAGTACTTTTAATTTTCAGAAAAAATACAAGGAAATAGTTTTATATAAAACCTTAATAAGTGTAAATAGACATTTTTGAATCATGGTTTTGATAATAGGGTTTGAAATTGAATTTTTTCGTTGAGCCTTGCGAAAATTTCTGTGGATCTCTGAAGAAACATCATATTGTGAGTCTAAAAATGATTTTTCGAAAAACTCATGAGCACTAGATCATGTACCTATAGTTCAAATCAGACCCACTTCCACCGATTCGACACAAATTTGTCTTTTTCGCCAAGGGTGGATGGAAAAGTTTGTGATATCCTGGTTTGGATATTGTCCATGTAATATGGTCTAGTATTTTTGAAAAATACGGTGGTACCAATTTGAATGAAAAACTTTGGTGGTTGCTTCACAAAACGCCCTGTTTTTGGCATTAGAAAATGGAAAATGCATTTTCTGTGCGACGAAAAGGAAAACTTCCTCATACAACATTGTTCGCCATCCCAAGATGCACATGCATGCACAATTTGAGCATATTATCACAAACTATGCCATGATTCTGGCCATAACATTGGTCGTTTGGCCTGAAAGCCATGAAACCTCGAAAATGATAGGTCATTTATGTGAAGGTTTTTTGAGATGTTCGCAGTATACCAAGTTTAGTATTTTCCTTGCAAATATGTCACATAATATGATGCCATGTGAAGGTTTTACATTGTTCGGATGATTTTTTATGCCCGTTTCAAACTATGGGTAAAACAGCGAGCATGAAGGTTCTTATCTAGGGGATGAGCCTCACTAAAGTTTTAGTGGATCTCTGATAAACTAGCATATTGTGAACCTAAAAATATTTTTTTTCAAAAAATCATGAGCATTAGATAATGTACCCGTAGTTCAAACCGGGCCCTTCCTACTGATTCGTCAGACATTTGTCTTTTTCGCGAGGAATGGAGGGAAGGTTTGAGATACCCCGGTTTGGACATTGGCCATGTAATATGGTCTAGTGTTTTTGAAAAATATGGTAGTACCATTTTGAAACTTTAATTTTGTTGTTGCTTCACAAAACATCCCCTTTTTTACACTAGAAAAATGAAAAAATGTTTTTTTTCAACGAAAATGAAAACTTCCTCCCACAACATTGTTCTCCATTCCATGATACACATGTGTGCATAGTATATTTAGATTATCACAAACAATGTTATAACTTTGTTGTAACATTGGTCATTTGACACTTAGAAAATCCTTCAGCCTTACAGAATAGAGCCAACCATTCACAGGAGGGAACCAGGGTACCCACGGATCAGCACGCCCAAGGAGATCTCAACCATTCAGATGGGTTCCATCTAACACCTCAAACTCACATCGCCATCCCCGTCACCTCAGACTTTAGGCCTGAAATGGCCGAAATACCCTGATGTTCCCAGTGTCTTGCAGCACATAAGATTAGGGGTAGCTTGGTAAAATCCTGCACACGTCCAGATCTTGACCGTGCAGAACATTTGAACCCTAATCCTCTCACGACCCCGTCGCCACTTCCCGTCTTTCCATCCACATCGTGATGGACATCACCGCTGCCACCTCCACCCTTGTCCCTCTCCCCTTCGGTCGATGCCGCATATGCCCTCCGCTAGCTCCATAGTCCTCTCTCTCTTCGTCCCCATCGCGAGGCGTCCCCAGCAGCCTCGCCATCGACAACCCTCGGGGTCACCGGATCTCGTCAAGGGTTCACCGCACCAGGACCTCACCCAACCAGGCCTCCTCTCTTTATTTCCCTTCTGCCCCTCTCAGTTTATCTCTCTCGGGTTCTCTCCCAGTCTCGGGTTCCTCTCTTTGATTCGACCATGTATTGTTTGTGGGCGCAGGTACCGGATGCCAGAGAACTCGATCCCCAAGGAGAGGCTGCACTGGGGCTCCTTCCTCGTCAAGCTCGACACCGAAAACCTCAAGGGGGCCAAGAATGAGGAGCTCCTCATCGCCTCCCACAAGTAAGCCACCCCCAAAATCCGAATGTTTCCCCTTGCCGGAGCCTGTGTTGCTCGATTATTGGGGGGTCGGTAGCCGCAAACCGTGAGGTCGGATGGGTGGTGGGACTTTTGGGGGAGAATTCTAGCGGGATGGTGGTATGTTCCTGGCATGTTCCTGGCTGAAGTTGTAGGCAGCTGTATGTTTAGTTTACCTTGATGTCAAAGCCTCTGAGTAGGTTTAGTTTGTTGGTAACACATTTTTGTCACAGCTTGTGTTGAATTCTAATGGTTCGAGGTACCACGTGAAATCTGCATTTTTTGTAGCATTACTTGGTTAAAAGGCTTACTGATGAGCTAGCATAATATTGATATTCCTTGCTCTTAAGGATTTCCTTGTAACCAAAATGTAGCATTCTAGCTGCTCTTTTCTCACTTCACTACACCGAAGAGCTGCCTCCTATCTTGTGCTCTGGATTTGTCCCTTCTTGCTCCCACTCATTAGTACACTGGATTTGACACCTACACACAAATGCTTCATAGTATGCAAACTTCTTGTTTGTTCGAAATCATTAGTACACACAATTTGATGATAGTTTTTGGGGTTCTCTTCTCTAAACCTCCCTCATTGTATTAAAAAAATGCATAATTGTGTTTGGTGCAACTGTACTGTGTGTATGTGCCAACACATTGTTCTATTTTGGATATTCAGAGTCCCTTCAATGCCTTTTGCAGGTTCAGTTAGAGCCCATAGCCTTGTGGGGGGGTACGGGTAGGCCTGTCTTGGTGGAGTGGAGCTCTAGTGACTTGCTGCTTAGCAAACAATTGTTTACTTTCCTCGTGTACAAGGAATTTATCTGTACATGGAATACCACAACTGTTATCCCCTCACTAGCTATAGTTCTAGTTTTCTTTCACTGATTGTAGAATAATAGTTGCTCTATTGCTATCCTAGGCTGTCGTACCTCTCTTCCAGCTCCCTTCGTGGCTTCCTGTTAGTGTGTCCTGATGCATACAGTTAGCATCTAGCTGAATGAGATTACGTTCTGCATAACCTAAAGTTGATTCTTATTTGTGGATAAAATTCATTACTATTTAATACTCTAGCAGTAATCCTCACTGTTGTTTTTGATTGCACATGTTCTAATATGTTTATATAAATAAGAGAGAAATTTGAAACTTAGGACCAATAATCCATATGTTCATCTTATATCTTTAGTGTGTCAGTCTGTTGTGTAGATTGCATAAAGTTGTCTATTACTCCTATATTTACATCATGCTACATGAGGATAAGCTATTGTCTCAAGCTAGTTAATTGAGCTCAAGTTGCAAGTACTTGCTTTGTATCCTAGGATGTTGTTTAGCACCTTGAAATCTATTTACAGATTCATATTTTCATCGTATTTCAGTACCTACTCTAGCCTGCCTATTTCAATCTATTGGATGATGCCATATTCTTTATAATTGCACAATTTCTTCTTGAGTTGTAGATAGTCGAAACCCCACCAGTAGGGCTCAAGTAAGACCAAGGTGATGCTAATGTGTGTGCTCGATAATGCCTTCTAGCTCAGGTTATTTTTCTTATGGAATTCATCCTTTAAGATGAGAATTTGTGGATTGCTCATAATTTGTTGGTGAACATGTTTGTACTCTGCTATGTTGTGTTCTTGATAATGGCTCCATGCTAATTACTCGCTGATGCTAGAGATACTTATGTTGTAGCTTTGTTCCTGATATATGCAATCTTGCTTAGGCTGCTGTGTTATTTGGTTGCTCCATTTACGTGTATAAAATGTGAGATCTCCTTGCCAGTTTTTTATGAGCCTTCTTCATTTTCAGCCTAGGGAGCATGTTGCTGCTGTTCTTGCAAGCTTTGAAGGGTATTTTTCGATGACATTATTGTTACACTACTAGGGAAAACCCTACCCGAGGCGCACCAGAAACAATATCCGAGGCGCATATGGTATGTGCCTCTAGCGCTGCGCCTCTAGTATTTGTTATGAGAGGCGCATATCATATGCGCCTCCTATATCCGATATGCGAGGCGCATATTGATATGTGCCTCCTATACTCTGAATATGCGTCTCCTATATTCTGCATATGCAAGGCGCATATTGATTTGAATGCGCCTCACATATTTTTTTTGAATTTAAAAAAAAAATGGCGTCCAGATCCAGATCTGGCCGGAATTTCATCGGAGTTCGTCGGAGGTCGTGCCCGTGGCCACAGCCTACCACCACAGGCATGTCCGGGAGGCCATGGCCATGGGGGTCGCCGGAGATGGTGGAGGAGGATGAGGCTGCCGGAGGTCATCGTCGGAGGTAGAGGAGGAGGTGGTTGGTGTGGTTGTGGAGGGCATGGCCGGAGTGGTCGTGAAGACGGAGGAGGAGGTTGCCAGAGGAGAAGGTCGTCGGAGGAAGAGGAGGAGGAGAAGGAGAAGTGGAGGAGAATGAGAGGTGGAGGAGAAGGAGAAGGAGATGGTGGAGGAGGATGAGAAGGAGGAGAGGTGGTAGGTGTTTTATAGGTGTGGTAGGTGGCTATTTTGATTTTGAATCTGGCTTCACTTATGTGAGGCCCATATCCTCGAATAGTTTTTTTTACAGAACCAAAACTTATATCTACCATAACTTTTTACTCTTTTCGAATTTGGGAAATCTATAAAATCTTCAACGGCTTCCAGCCATTGCAATCGAGTAGAAAATTTTGAGACGATCATTTTGATATATTAAACTTTTTTTCGGCATCATATGCAAAAGTTAGGACCGTTTTACCGTTCCATGACCTTTTTTGCAAAATACATCGAAATTCATGTTTTTTTAATTTTGTCTACAACTATACCCTAAAATCTAACTACAACTTAAAGGATTTTTTTGGAAGTTTTTACAATTTTTTTTACAAAACATAAAAGGCGATCCCGGTGGGTGGGGTGCTAGGTTATAGGTGCTCCATATGCGCCTCCTATAGTCTAAACTATACGAGGCACACATGGTTATATGCGCCTCGCCTATGCAGCCACCTACCTCCACCCGGGCCCGCAGGAGTTAGTTGAGGCCCACTCCGCTGCATGCGCCTCGTGTATTTTCAAGTATAGGACCATATGTGCCCCGCATATTCGACCACAGATCTCCTCCTGGGCCCACACAGCTTATGCGAGGCACATTCTTCCCACATGCGCATCGCCTATCTGATATATAGGAGGCGCATATTATTAGAATGCGCCTCGATAATCTGGGGCTGCCAGATTTTGTCCATACATGGATTATAGGAGGCGCATCCTAATAATATGCGCCTCGCCTATTTTGATACTAGAGGCGCATACCAAAGTAGTGTGCCTCGCCTATTTTATAGGAGGCGCATATGGTCTAAATGCGCCTCAAATGAGCATGTCTCCTATAGCCTTTTCCCTAGTAGTGTTAAACAATCCCACTTATGAACAGGAACTGTAGTCTTTAGGGGAAAAAATCTGGGATGGGCCAGTCCCATGGACTCCACACCCTCTTATATATATAGCTGAACTTAGGTACATCTTAACTAGTACACTATAGAATACTCTAGAATTAGGTAGGACACTAACTTAGACTACAACATACTGGAATATTCCAGGCACTCCTATGACAGCACTAATATACTAACACTCCCTGGAATATTCTAGGCTCTTCTAGGACAGTCTCCAACACTCCCCCTCAAGATGGGTGATAGATATCTATCATTTCCATCTTGTTACAAGCTGAACTACACTCTTTATTTCCTAATCCTTTAGTTAAACAGTCTGCAATTTGCTTGCTAGAGGTTACATGATTTATCTTAATTATACCGTCATCCAATTTCTCCTTTATGAAGAAGCGATCAATCTCCACATGCTTGGTTCTATCATGTTGAACGGGGTTGTTTGCGATGTTGATCGCCGACTTGTTGTCACACCACAAATTTAAAGGGCGTTTCCTCAATCCTTTCAGTTCTGAAAGAAGATTCCTCACCCATAACATCTCACTCAAACCTTGCGACATAGCTCTATATTCAGCTTCAGCTGTTGACTTTGAAACCACCTACTGCTTCTTACTTCGCCATGACACCAAATTGCCCCCCACAAACACACAGTAACCAGAAGTTGATCTCCTATCATCCAAGCAACTTGCCCAGTCAGCATCATAATACCCATCCACATTTAGATGACCATTCCTTTTGAACCATAGTCCCTTTCCTGGACTACCCTTCAAGTACCGGAGGATTTGATTGACCGCATCCAAGTGTCCGCTCCTAGGATCATGCATGTATCTACTCACTACACTCACTGCATATGAAATATCAGGTCTTGTGTGACATAGATAGATTAGTCTTCCAACAAGCTTCTGGTACTTCTCCTTATCCACTGGATCACTAGATTCGGCACATAATTTGTGGTTTTGGTCGATAGGTGTTGATGCAACCTGACACCCAAGTATGCCCGTGTCACTAAGTAAGTCCAAAACATACTTCCACTGGGAGAGCACAATCCCTTCGGGAGATCTAGCAATTTCTATGCCAAGAAAGTACTTGAGTTGACCAAGATCCTTTACCTCAAATTCCTTGCGTAGGTTGTCTTTCAGCCGTGATATCTCCATCGCATCATCTCCCGTGATTATGATATCATCAACATATACAACAAGGATTGTAATCTGGCTATTTGAGTGCCGATAGAACATCGTATGATCCCCATTACACTGCTTATATCCCATACCACATATCACTCGTCTAAATCTATCAAACCATGCCCGTGGAGATTGCTTGAGGCCGTATAGAGATTTTCTCAACTTGCATACCTTTCCTGATCTTCTAGGAGTGGAGAAACCAGGTGGGATCTCCATGTATACCTCCTCCTGTAAATCTCCATGCAAGAATGCATTCTTGACATCCAACTGATGCAAAGGCCACCCAAAGTTAGTTGCACAAGAGATTAGGATCCTCACTGTGTTCATCTTTGCCACCGGCGCAAATGTCTCATCATAGTCAATCCCATATATTTGACTATATCCTCTGGCAACTAGTCTTGCCTTGTACCTTTCAATTTTCCCTTCTGGATTTTGTTTCACAGTGTAAATCCATTTACACCCAACAGCTCTCTTTCCTACTGGAAGATGTACAAGTTCCCAAGTTTTATTCTTTTCGAGAGCATTTAACTCCTCTATCATAGCCTCGCGCCACTTCGGGTCTTGCTTTGCTACTTTCCAGTCTCTTGGGATCACCACGGGTTGCAATGATGCAATGAAGGCCAAGTAGTTTGTTGATAGAGATGTATTTGATACATAATTAGCTATGTCATGCTCATCTTGGTACCAATTTGGAGGTTTTCTAGCTCCAACTCGGATTTCTTTTCTTAAGGCAATGGGCAAGTCCATTGAGTCTCTCGTATTAGATGGACCTGCGCCCTCAGTCAATTCAACAATTTCAACACTTGTTGGAGCATGTTGCTCCCCGGCACCTGTGTGTCACCTGCTGTAGGAGCTACGCCCTCAGTCGATTCAACAATTCCAACACTTGTTGGAGCATGTTGCTCCCCCTGCACCTGTGTGTCACCTGCTGTAGGAGCTTGTTGCTGCTGCTCATGTTGTGGTTTTCTCCATGTATACACTTTTAAGTTTTCTTCCTCATTGGCTTTCTCCATCTATCTTCACTTGCAGGAGATGGAATTGAACCAACAGCAACTCTCGATTGTTCATCTTCCTTTGTCCTCAACAGTTTAGTCTCCCCCTCTCGAGTAGCATCAATTGTGCTAGGAGAGTCAAAGTCAAACGAGCTGAGGTCCGTCTTCTCTCCGTAGAACGACTCAGACTCTCTAAATGTCATATCCATGCTAACAAATGTTCTCCGCTCACTAGGGATCCAACATTTGTAGCCCTTTTGTCCAGATGGGTATCCAATAAAGATGCACTTCAGAGCACGTGGGTCCAATTTTCCTACCGAAGGTCTATGGTCTCTGACAAAGCATGTACACCCAAACACCTTTGGTGGAACAATGAACTCATTTTTACCAAAGATCATTTCATATGGGGTCTTCATCCCAAGAATTCTTGATGGCATTCGGTTGATGAGATAAGTAGCAGTCATAACTGCTTCACTCCATAAGAATTTTGGCACATTCATAGTAAACATAAGCGATCGAGCTACCTCTAGTAGATGTCGATTCTTCCTCTCAGCCACTCCATTCTGTGGAGAAGTATCAGGTCATGAAGTTTGATGAAGTATTCCTTTTTCTGAAAGAAAGTTGCCAAATTCATGGTTCATATACTCTGTCCCATTATCAGTCCTGATAATTTGAATACCAATGTTGAAACGATTTTGGATATATGCATAGAAGTCCCTAAAACAACTAAGCACCTCACTTTTTTGTTTCATGAGATATATCCAAGTCATCCGCGAGTAACAGTCAATGAAGGTGACAAAGTACTTCATTCCACTAATAGAGACCATAGGAGAAGTCCAGACACCAGAGTGAATCAACGTGAAAGGCGATGTGCTTCGGAGTCCACGACTCACATATGATGTCCTTGTGTGTTTTCCATATTCACAAGCATCACACACAAGTTTTTCTTTATCCACCTTCTTCATTTCCTCGGGAAATATCTTACTCATAGTATCAAAGGACATATGGCCCATTCGACAATGTAAGAGTATCACCTTTGCTTCATCGTCACCAGCAACAATTGTCAAAGCGGTGCATAATGCATCATCTGTTTCATGTCTATCCAAGTACCATAGTCCCTTATGCCTGATGCCAACCCCAAGTCTCCTTCCAGTTGTCCTCTCCTCAATTATACACTTGTATCGGTCAACAATAATTCGACAATCAATGTCGTCAACCAAGGCACTCATAGACACCAAACTCACTGGAAATGATGGAGCATACAAGACCGAAGACAATGTAATTGACGGAGTGCATTTCACCGTGCCGACTCCTTTGACGGGCTAATAAGTTCTATCAGCTGTTTGAATGGTCTCTTTATGCATGGGTGGATTTGGCGCATATGATGCGAACTCACTCCTCCTTCCCGTGACATGTGTAGATGCTCCTGAATCTAGTATCCAATTTGAACAAGTTCCGTTTAATGTAGGAGCTTGATTCGACATACCTTCTTCCGCTTGTGCGAGATTTACACAATTTCGTAGGGCTGTTGTTTTTTCACCTTGTTTTGGAACTTCCGCAATCTTCTTCGACTCTTTCCATTCTTCTATCTCCTTCATCAATTGAGTCATTTTCTGAAGTAGCTTCTCAATTCTTTGATTTTCCGCCATTGATCAGTGTTGTTGAGACTGAATCCACAACGCTGTTCAGCTGTTCTACAAGTCCAGCCTACACACACTCTTCTCCGTAGCTATAGCACAACCCAAACCGCTCCTCCGCTGCAGTACAACCCACTCCTAGCTGCACTGTCTGACCACTTCTCCTGTATGCACTCACACCTGAATGCCTGGAGCTCCTCCACAAGCCGCTGTTTCACCACCGGCCACCACCAGGACCAAGCACCCCCTTCCTCAGCTTATGCCATAGTAGAGCAGCCCTGCTTCATCACCATTGCCACTTCTCAGGAGAACCTTGCTCTGATACCATGTAGTCTTTAGGGGAAAAAATCTGGGATGGGCCAGTCCCATGGACCTCCACACCCTCTTATATATATAGCTGAACTTAGGTACATCTTAACTAGTACACTATAGAATACTCTAGAATTAGGTAGGACACTAACTTAGACTACAACATACTGGAATGTTCCAGGCACTCCTAGGACAGCACTAATATAGTAACACTCCCTGGAATATTCTAGGCTCTCCTAGGACAGTCTCCAACAGGAACTAACTACCTGAACCGCTTGAAATATATGAAGTGTGACCTTTGTCATCTAGTTTTAACTTTCTTTAAACCTAGTCAATTATGCTTAAACGTCTGTTATCCATTATTCTTAACGTATTTAGTTATGGTTGTTTGCAGTGCATACAATAGTTTAACATTCTACTACTTTAATCATGTATATTATGATGATCTTGTTGAACAACTCTTAATGTTTAACATCTGAATTCTGTTCTCTGCATATTTCTCACTCTAGGAACCGTTGTGTATTATGTTTTCTGCTTATTTCATATGGATCTCCTTTTGTTTTGACATGCTACCGAATGCATGCATCTTCTTTTTCATCTCCAGTCAATAACAAAATGACTAATGCTAGTCCAACCAACGCCTTGTTTTGTTTCTAGAATTTTATTTTGGAACAGTGAAAGTTGAAGCATTTTAACCTTCTGTTGTTTGAATTTGCGGGAGTATTCATAGTCTGGGTAAATGAGACAATTCCTAGCTCCTCTTGATGGATGGTTGCTTGCTCCTTTTGATCAGATGCACATGTAATGAACTGGCTATGATGTTGTGTGATAGTCTTATTCTTTAACCTTTGTGTTGTACCATTTGTGTAATGGATACATCGAGTAATGTGATGGTTGAGTTCAAATGTTGGATTTTTGACTGTTCGAATGCGGTGTAAACTATATTATTTGATTTGAAGTACTGTTGGGCTGATTTTGGTTGTTTCTTACTCTTGGGACAGTTCTAGACCCACGATTAATTCTATCTTAAAAAGGCCTTTGCCCACTATCTTAAAACGGCCTTGGCCCAAACAATGTTAGGCTGAAATACCATCAGTAGAATAAATAAAATGAATTAAATAATCTACATCAAAAAGACAAACCCAAAAGTGAAATGGGCTATAAAGAGACTGATGGCTGTGAAATATAGCCATCTACGTCCATATTTAAACTGGATATTATTCATATTTTTGATGAAATATCTCTCTAAACCCTGCCACTAATGCTTAATGATCAAAGGGGTATGCAGTCCTTTCGTTCTATTTTTCCCTGCGTAGATAATGATGTTTGATTATGGAAATCACAACATTAAAGTTAAAGATACGAGATTTCCAACAACCCGAAGAAACCAGGAGTCGTGAAGTGGAGACAGACGCTTTAACGACCAACCATACGGCGGGAATAAAATTTCGGCCGTATAGTTCTAGTCGTATAGTTGCCATCGACACCGCTAGGTCAAACAGAAAGACTTTCGTGAAGGGACCCCTATATAAAGAGGCCTCGGACGATGAGAAAAGAGAGCTCTTTCCGATCACCAGTGATACCTTCGATCCGGATTACGGATGTAGTATAGCTCTTTTTCCCTAGTAGACCAAGGTTTATCGAATCCTCGGGAAGCAGAAACATAGTGAAGTTACTTTAACGGACCTTCGGGAGTTTTAGAATTCCTTTTGTGTTTTTACGGGACCAAGAGTTTGCATCTTTTTGTTGTTGTCGATGATGGAGAGAGAGAGGGCCTAGGGCGTTCGGTTTCACCTGTAGCTATACAAAACATCTGATGGGAATACAAGATAACAATAAATTATGCATGTAATTGTTAGAGCAAGATAAATTATATGTAGGCAGTGCATCCATAATTGCTATTGCCTCCGCAACCGCTTATAGCAATAACCTACTAGTCTCATCCATAGAAGAAAGAGAACTAATGATATGCATAGTGACATCACCGTTAATCCTAAGTAAATCCCGCACATATAGCCGTACTACCCCTTCTGTCACTGGGTTCCCAACCTGCAGATTAGTCATTACTCATACTCCCTATATCTGGCTCAATCCTCGGGGTATTGGGTACCTGACAAGTCCTTAGATTGAGGCAAGAGAGGATAAAATAATCATCATGTCATACAAACTAATACATGATCCCATCTATGATAAATAACATGAACAAAAGCTACATGGCTAGGCTGAAGCCCTTAGCCCAAGGAGAATTATTCACACATAGAGACGAGATGAAAGATCATAAACATTGTAGTGGAAATCATGAGATTGATAGCAAATAGTCTTACAATATCGCCAATCGAAGAAGAGATCTACTATTACAAGTGGTGGAATATGGCTATGATGGCGGAGATGGGTTTGGAGATTAGATCTAAGTCTATTCCTCTAGAGGATCTTCGGTGTTGTGGATGGAGATCTAGAGGCGGCTGATGGTCTACGGGGCTCTCTTTTCTCATCAACCGAGGCCTCTATATAGGGGTCCCTTCATGAAAGTTGTTCTGTTTGACATAGCGGTGACGATGGCAACTATACAACCGGAACTATACGGCTGAAATTTTATTCCCGTTGTATAGTTGGTCATTAAAGCGTCTGTCTATGCTTCACAACTCATGGTTTCTTTGGGTTATTATAAATCTCGTATCTTTGACTTTAATGTTGTGATTCCCATCATCAAACGTCATTCTCCGCGCATGGAAAAATAGAAAGAAAGGATTGCATACCCCTTTGATCATTAGGCATTAGTGGAAGGGTTTAGAGAGATATTTCATCAAAAATATGTATAATATCCAGTTTAAATGTGGACATGGATGGCTATATTTTAGAGCCATCAATCTCCCCAAGCTTAAACTTGATCGTCCTCGAGCAAGAAAACCAAAACCAAAAGGGAACTCACCATTTAAACTGAAATAACGAGATGATGATCTTACTCATGATTGATAGTCTCATGTTTCCTCCACTTTATAAATCTGAAAAACTTCTGCATAGATAGAGTAATGGCAAGCATATCATACGGGTTTTTATGCATCCTTATAGCGCAGCAAAATTATTGTTAACATGGATGATTCAAATGAGTAAACTTTATTCCATGTCATGTAATCAACTCATAGGCTTGCCTTTGAACAATAAAGTATAATCATGTAAATTAAGAGTGTGAGAGTTGTCATGAAAAGCATATGCACTAGAGTATCTCAATTCTCCCACATCAATAAATCAAGACTTTTCAAGCACTACTTTTCTATTCATTGTCCTTCAAGAATTTCAGTTTTTGAGTAATTGAGAGCATGCCAAAAAAATGTTTTAGTTTATCAGGTTGTGATGGACACTCGTGGTATCACTAAAGTTTTTGTTCCTTTTGTACAATGATTACTCATAATAGCCAGAGGAGTTATTCCATCATGAACACAGCTACCCGGGAGTGCCAAGAATCTTACCCATTATAGCATTGCTACTACATATGTTTACTCAACTCATAGCCGAAATCTAGGAGTTTCCTCCATGA
This sequence comes from Avena eriantha, assembly GCA_910589775.1. Classification (NCBI taxonomy): domain Eukaryota; kingdom Viridiplantae; phylum Streptophyta; class Magnoliopsida; order Poales; family Poaceae; genus Avena; species Avena eriantha. Next base: position 499,404,592 of record OU342743.1, read on the forward strand.
AGATCATTTGTAGGCTAGCGGAGTTGTTGGCATCTAATGAAGTTTGACATGCATAAAGCTAAATCATCCTTATGATTCACAAGTCAAACTTTGGAATGCTCACAAAAACCACTAAACATTAATTTAGTCGAACAAATCCTTTTAAAGAGAGCTATCAAGTCAATCAACATTTTTCGTGGTGTTGAGTGTCTCTAGAAATAAGCCTTCAAGACTAAACACTACAACACCCAAGCCTTCAATTGTGATAGTTTTTCTTATTACAATTTTTAGCAAATTTTTAGGCAAGACTTGGTTAACTACAAGAGCTGGAACAAAACGTACTCAACTAAATACCCATGCAAACAAAATTTTACTATAATACAAAGACTCACTACACCAATATAATATCTCAACATTTACTACTAACTAGCATGGGTTTCTCAAACTTCAAAACTGGGGAGTCACAAGGCATACCTCTCATGTTTGGTTCCACTTCTCTCTTCTTTTTTGATTCGTTTCCTGAAAACTCGAAGTCAATCACTCTTCCTGCAAATACATGAGAACCTCGAGGCGAAAAGAAAAGCAAGAGGAAAAATAAAGATAAATGGATAAATCTTTTTGTTGCTTTTAAGGGAGGGAATTAAAGAATAGAAAATTGGCGGCAAAGCTCGGCTAGAAAATCTCGAAAGCAAATAGAAATAACTAAATATAAAGTGTTGGGGAAACCAACACGAGTGCTTATAAAGTCGAATTAAAAACATAACCTCAAAAATAAATAAAACCAAATGAACACCAAATAAAGATAAACGAGGAAACTTCCCCAAGCTTAGGCTTTTGCAAGCCCTTCAAATCATTGTGGTGGTAGGAAAAAGTCGAAACTCCAGTTTGCAAATTGAGTTGATAAATTGCTAGTTGATTCTCGGAGGTTCAAGGAGAGGCTATGCATCCTCTCCACAGTCCCTCCAAGTCCTTGGAAGTCTTGGTATGTAGCAAACCGGGTTGGTGGCTGCTTCTCTTGATGAGGAACTTCTTGCTCCTCTTATTGGTCCTCATCCTGATCCAAAATCTCTTCCTCGGGTTGGTGTTGCTCAACCTGCAAGTCATATAGCAAACGTCCTTCCTCGATAGAGAAAAGACCATTAGACAAAGGAGCGAGGTAGAGATGCCCAGCTCCAGCAATATGCAAGTAATAAACACCACCTCACCTAGTGAGCATTCCACAAGCTTTCAAAGTAGAGAAACCAACACATAGCTCACCTAGCACAGGTTGCAACTCACCTAGGTTGACGCCTAGGGCATTGGCAAGCACGGTGATGACGCCTCCACCTGTAATTGGTCCTTGGCTTTGGGAGGATTGGTGCTCTAGGTAGCGCACAAGGATTGCGCCCAAGTTGAGTGACAAGTTGCATTGTTGAAAGAAGCCTATGCGAGGACTAATATATCCTCCTCACTGAGTCTCGTGAACTCATTACGTGCCTGCAAGGTGTTAGCAATAACATAGAACAAACAGAAAATTGCAGGGTGTTGAATATTCTTCCCCTTGGTCACTCTAGAAGTGAAGCTCATTATATTATAATATTGTTCCGGGGAAGGGTCTAAGCCAGTAAAGGATGCATGCAAGTTATTGCCATTATTTTTTGGCAAATTAAGGCATGCACACCATTCATCTAGTGATAAGGTGTAATTGTTGTTCATAAGCCGGAAATAAATCCGGTCCTCTCCATGCCATAGTTTAACGGTACTTTGCAAAGAACTTAAAAATTCAATGGTTAACCGGCGATAGGTAGGCACATCACTGAATACAAAGTTTTGCAGGCCAACCCTATTTCAAAGTAAATTGAAGTCATTAGAAATACCGAGTTGGTTCAATATAATGGGGCAAGCCCACTAGGTTGCCTTCACTTCTCGGTTCTTGATCATGTCGAAGCGATCACGTTGGAGCTCATTACTGAACCATATCCCCATGCGTTCTTGTGTGACAGCTCGAGAAGCGCTAGCGGCGGCACGATCACGAGTTTGGCTCATCATCTAAAATAATAAAGAAAGACAAGAATAAAACTTTTTGATCCAACAAGCATAACATATTTCTCATCATAGCACACTAAAGAATCCCCTCAAAGTAATAATCTAGGAGAATCATGGAAATTAGTTCATAGTAGGTCTCACCCTAGATTGACAATGACAATAGATCGAAGATGAATTTGCAAAAATTAATTGGAGGATCGGAGGAGAAACATATCGTAGATCACTTGTGTGCGAGGCAATCGAACGGAATTGAGTAGAGATGAAGATCTCTTAAGGTTTTGAGAGAGTTTGGAGGTAGAAGAGAGAAAAAGGATTGAAGTTTTGGGGTTGGAGGTACCTCCCATGGCATTTTTTTGGTTGGACGCAACTATACGGGCAAACTATACGGCCGGGACAATGTGTTCCCGCCATAAAGTTGGCCTGCTGTCAAAATTTTAGGGTTTCCACCTGGCGGTGCAGCTATACGGCCGGAACAATTTGTTCCCGCCGTATAGTTGGTCATCAAACCGTCTGTGCCTGAAAAAGAAATTGTACGAAGGCATCGATATCTATACGATCGGAGCTATACAACCAGAATTTTATGATAGTAAAAATTGTCGACCAACATCAGCATGTATAAAGCAGGATTTTTAGTACTACCGAACTTATTCTCCTCAACTAGAGCTTTCTAGCACTCTTTATTAAACATAAAACTAAAACTAAAACTAAAACTTAAGAACTTTTACTCAAACCTTTATTTCACATGGGTTGCCTCCATGCATCGTTCTTTTATGGTCAATATCTTGACCTTGATGTTGCTCACTTAGGCCGGATGAGTGGAACACCCACTCCAAAATAGTTGGCCTTCAAAGTGATGGCCTACTTTTCATCATGCTTGGCTTTCTTCTTCCTGGGAAAATGAATAACAAAAGGATCCCACGAAGTCAATTGAAACTTCATGTTCCCTTCATGTAGATTAATCAAAGCCTTAATAGTTCTTAAGAATGGACAACCTAATATAATAGTAGCAGTAGCATCTTCAGGCATGTCAACAATAACAAAATCAATAAGAGCAAGATAGCCTTTAATGTATGCTAAAGTATTTTCTTTAATCCCTACAACTTGTTTGTAGGTAGAATCTGCAAGATATAATTTTAACTCGGTGATTTCAAAAGAGCCAAGATTTAACTTATTAAAAAGACCTTTTGGAATTGTTGAGATGCTTGCACCTAGACCACAAAGTGCAGCTATCTCATTTGTCCCAATTTTAATCTTAATAGTAGGCTCAAATATATCATCAAGCTTAACAAGTAATTTTTCAGCAATTTTCTTATATTCTTCTTCAAGCTCCCATATCTTTATTGCTACCTGATTAATGAAGTGTTGATACATGGCTTCATCATTTTCTTCACTTACCGGAATCTTAATATTGATCCTTTTTACAAGATCTTCAATGGTGTAACTTGGTGAGAGAGCATTACTATAATCAAGTTCTTCGGGCTCATCCATTTGGATTCTCATCATCTTGAGGTCTTCAATGGGATTGGGTTCAGCTTGACCTGCAAACTAACTAGAATGAGAGTTTGACTCTCGGTTATCTAACCCAGCTGTACCTCAATGACCCTCGTTCTTTCTTGGAGGGCCTGCAAATCATTCCTCAAACTTACATCGTGGTTAGATAATTTACCAAGCATAGCATCATGGTTCTCCATTATTTTAACAAGGATATTGTTTTGCTCATTTTGTGAGTCTATAAAAGACTTAAGTGTTTCTTGGAGACTACCATTACTTGATCCCATATTATTATTAGAGTTACCTATAGGACTAGAATAGTGTTTTTGAAAATTAGGATTGTAAGTCTTCTTCCAAGAAGGGTTATAATCATTACAAGCTATGAAGACTACTTCTTCAATATTAGTTTCTAGGATGGCTCTTACCTAGGCTTCCTTACCTTTTACGGCTAATATGAGCTCATCCAGCTTAGCATTGAGCGCTTCATTTTCTTGTGGTGATACGGAGTTCACCTTCTTCGTATTTGATCTATCCACATGCCATTGGGCATGGTTGTCTTGCATATTTTCTAGCAGCTACTTTTCGTTGGTAATATATTTACCCATAAATGTTCCTCCAACTATTGTATCGAGCATAGACTTAGACGCAGGATTAAGAGCATTATAAAATAAATGGAGGATTAACAAATCTTCCATCCCATGGCTGGGACAGTTTATCATGCATTCTTTCATCCTCTCCCATGCAAGCGCTAGTGGCTCACGCTCTTCCTGTCTAAAACCAGTAATATTGGATCTTAGTTGCATAGTCTTTGCAGGTGGGAAAATTTAGTCATAAATAAAGAAGTACATTCCACCCATGATGTAATAGTATTTCTACGCAAAGATAGCAACCATTCTTTTGCTCTTCCTCTAAGAGAGAAAGGAAATAAGCGCAATTTGACCGCATCAGGGTCAACATATTTTATACGCATCATATCACATATTTCAGTGAAAGTATTCAAGTGCATACCTACGTCCTCAATAGCAGAGCCTCCAAATTGATTCTGTTGAACCAGGCTTAAATAATGGGGCTTAATTTCATAGTCATCAGTAGCAATTGCTGGCTGAGTAATAGGAGTATGCAAATAATCATTATTGGGAGTTGCAAACTCCCCAAGCTTCTTTTCAGCCATATTTCCTATGTTTTTGGGTTTTCTTAAACAGAGACTTATGATAATAATAAAAACAAGAATTTAAAGACTAACTATTTTTTTGGTTTTTCAAAAAAGACTGAAAGAAAACTAACAAAATTTAATACAAGAACTAAAACTAGCAAGGTTCCTACGAACCTCACCAGGGTAGCTATTGATTCCCTGGCAACAGCGTCAGAAAAAGGATTGATACCTTCGATCCGGATTACAGACGTAGTGTAGCTCTTTTTCCCTAGTAGACCTAGGTTTATCGAATCTTTGGGAAGCAGAAGCGTAGTGAAGTTACTTTAACGGACCTTCGGGAGTTTTAGAATTCCTTTTGTGATTCTACCAGACCAAGAATTTGCGTCTTTTTTGTTGTTGTCGATGATGGAGAGAGAGGGCCTAGGGCGTTTGGTTTCACCTGTAGTTGTGCAAAACATCTGATAGGAATTAAAAATAAAAATAAAGTACGCATATAATTGTTAGAGCAAGATAAATTATGGGCAGTGCATCCATAACTGCTATTGCCTCCACAACCTCTTATAACATTAACCTACTAGTCTCATCCATAGAAGAAAGAGAACTAATGATATGCATAGTGACGTCAACGTTAATCCCAAATAAATCCCGCACATACAACCGTACTACCCCTTCTGTCCCTAGGGTTCCCAACCTGCACATTAGTCATTACTCATACTCCCTATACCTGGCTCAATCCTATGTGTCTTGGGTACCTAACAATTCCTTAGATTGAGGCAATAGAGTATACAATTATCATCATGTCATACAAACTAATACATGATCCCATCTATGATAAATAACATGCACAAAAGCTACATGGCTAGGCCGAAGCCCTTAGCCCAAGGAGAATTATTCACACATAGAGATGAGATCAAATATCATAAACATTGTAGTGGAAATCATGAGATTGATAGCAAATATTCTTACACTGTCGCCAATTAAAGAAGAGATCTACTATTACAAGTGGTGGAATATGGCTATGGTGGTGGAGATGGGTTTGGAGATTAGATCTAAGTCTATTCCTCCGGCGGCTCTTCGGTGTTGTCGATGGAGATCTAGAGCCGGCTGATGTTCTCCGGGCTCTCTTTTCTCATCGCCCGAGGCCTCTTTATATAGGGGTCCCTTCACGAAAGTTGTTCTGTTTGACCTAGCGGTGTCGATGGCAACTATACGGCCGAAACTATACGGCCAAAATTTTATTCTTGCCGTATAGTTGGTTGTTAAAGCGTCTGTCTCCACTTCACGACTCCTGGTTTCTTCGGGTGATTGGAAATCTGGTATCTTTGACTTTAATGTTGTGATTCCCATCATCAAACATCATTATCTGTGTAGGAAAAAATAGAAAGAAAGGATTGCATACCCCTTTGATCATTAGGCATTAGTGACAGGGTTTAGAGAGATATTGCATAAGAAATATGAATAATATCCAGTTTAAATGTGGACGTGGATGGCCATATTTCAGATCCATCAACCAGCCGCCTCCAAAACTCCATCCACAACACCGAAGAGCCGCCGGAGGAATAGACTTAGATCTAATCTCCAAACCCTTCTCCATCACCATAGCCATATTTCACCACTTCTAATTGTAGATCTCATCTTCGATTGGCAACATTGTAACACTATTTTCTATCAATCTCATGATTTCCATTACAATGTTTATGATTGTTGATCTTATCTCTATGTGTGAGTAATTCTTCTTGGGCTAAGGGCTTCGGCCTAGCCATTTAGCTTTTGTGCATGTTATTTATCATAGATGGAATCATGTATTAGTTTGTATGACATGATGATTATTGTATCCTCTCTTGCCTCAATCTAAGGACTTGTCAGGTACCCAAGACCCCGCGGATTGAGCCAGGTAGAGGTAGTATGAGTAATGACTAATCTGCAGGTTGGGAACCCTAGTGACATAAGGGGTAGTATGGCTGTATGTGAGGGATTTACTTGGGATTAACGGTGACGTCACTATGCATATCATTAGTTCTCTTTCTTCTATGGATGAGACCAGTAGGTTATTGTTATAAGCGGTTGCGGAGGAAATAGCAATTATGGATACCCACATATAATTTATCTTGCTCTAACAATTACATGCATACTTTATTATTATATTTTATTCCCATCAGATGTTTTGCACAACTATAGGTGAAACGGAACGCCCTAGGCCCTCTCTCTCCATCATCCACAACAACAAAAGACAACAAACTATTTTTCCGGTAAAAACACAAAAAGAATTCTAAAACTCCCGAAGGTCCGTTAAAGTAACTTCACTACAGTTTGTGCTTCCCGAGGATTCGATAACCTAGGTCTACTAAGGAAAAAGAGTTATACTACATCCATAATCCAGATCAAAGGTATCAACCCTTTTTCTGGCGCCGTTTCCGGGGAAGCAATAGCTACCCTGGTAAGGTTAGTAGGAACCTTCCTAGTTTTAATTTTTGTTTTTAATTTTCTTAGTTTGCTTTCAGTCTTTATTTGAAAAACCAAAAAAATTAGTTAGTCTTTAATTTCTTGCTTTTACTATCATAAGTATTTGTTTAAGAAAACCCAAAAACACAGGAAATATGGCTGAAAAGACGCTTAGGGAGTTTGCAACTCCCAACAATGATTATTTGCGTACTCCTATTAGTCAGCCAACAATTGCTGCTGATGATTATGAAATTAAGCCCCATTATTTAAGTTTGGTTCAACATAATCAATTTGGAGGCTTTGCTGTTGAGGATGCAGGTATGCACTTGAATACTTTCACTGAAATATGTGATATGATGCACATAAAAGATGTTGACCCCGATGCAGTCAAATTGCTCTTATTTCCTTTCTATCTTAGAGGAAGAGCAAAAGAATGGTTGCTATCTTTGCCTAGAAATACTATTACATCATGGGTGGAGTGTACTAGTTTATTTATGTCAAAATGTTTCCCACCTGTAAAGATTATGCAACTACGATCTAATATTACTGGTTTTAGATAAGAAGAGTGTGAGCCACTAGCGCTTGTATAAGAGAGGATGAAAGAATGCATGAGAAACTATCCTAGTCATGGGATGGAATATTGGTTAATCCTCCATTTATTTTATAATGCTCTTAAGCCCGTGTCTAAGTCTATGCTTGATACTACAGCTGGAGGAACATTTATGGGCAAACATATTACCAAAGCAAAGAAGCTGCTAGACAATATGCAAGACAACCATGCTCAATGGCATGTGGATAGATCAAACATGAAGAAGGTGAACTCCGTCTCACCACAAGAAAATGAAGAACTCAATGCTAAGATGGATGAGTTTATATTAGTCGTAAAAGGTAAGGAAAACCAGGTAAGAGCTATCCCAGAAACAAATATTGAAGAAATAGACTTCATAGCTCGTAATCATTATAACCCTGCTTGGAAGAAGAATTATAATCCTAATTTTCAGAAACACTATTCTAGTCCTGCAGGTAACTCTAATAATAATATAGGATCAAGTAATGGTAGTCTCCAAGAAACACTTAAGTCCTTTATAGACTCACAAAATGAGCAAAACAATATCCTTGTTGAAATAATGGAGAACCATGATGCAATGCTTGGTAAATTATGTAACCAAGTTGTAAGTTTGAGGAATGATTTGCAGGCCCTCCAAGAAAGAACGAGGATTGTTGAGGCACATCTAGGTAAGATAACCAAGAGTCAAACTCTCATTCTAGCTAAATTTGTAGGTAAAGCTGAGACCAATCCTGTTGAAGACCTCAAGATGATGAGAATCCAAAGGGAGGAGCTTGAAGAACTTGATTATAGTAATGCTCCTTCACCAAGTTACACCATTGAAGATCTTGTAAAAATGATCAACATCAAGATTCCGGTAAGTGAAGGAAATGATGAAGCCATGTATCAACACTTTGTTAATCAGGTAACAATAAAGGTAGGCGAGCTTGAGGAAGAATATAAGAAAATTGCTGAAAAATTACCTGTGAAGCTTGATGATATATTTGAGCCTACTATTAAGATTAAAATTGGGAAAAATGAGATAGCTGCACTTTGTGATCTAGGTTCCGAAAAGTCTTTTTAATAAGTTAAATCTTGGCTCTTTTGAAATCACCAAGTTAAAATACATCTTGCAGATTCTACCTACAAACAAGCTGTAGGGATTAAAGAAAATACTTTAGCATACATTAAAGGTTATCCTGCTCTTATTGATTTTGTTATTGTTGACATGCCCGAAGATGCTACTACTACTATAATATTAGGTCGTCCATTCTTAAGAACTATTAAGGCTTTGATTAATCTACATGAACGGAACACGAAGCTTCAATTGACTTCGCGGGATCCTTTTGTTATTCATTTTCCCAGGAAGTAGAAAGCCAAGCATGATGAAAAGTAGGCCATCACTTCGAAGGCCGACTATTTTGGAGTGGGTGTTCCAGTCATCTGACCTAAGTGAGCAACATCAAGGTCAAGATATTGACCATAAAAGAGCGTTGCATGGAGGCAACCCATGTGAAATAAAGGTTTGAGTAAAAGTTCTTAAGTTTTAGTTTTAGTTTTATGTTTAATAAAGAGTGCTAGAAAGCTCTAGTTGAGGAGAATAAGTTCGGTAGTACTAAAAATCCTGCTTTATACATGCTGATGTTGGTCGACAATTTTTACTGTCATTTTCCTATCAAAAACAAGATGTTTCGCTAAGTTTCAGGATAAGAAATAATTCTCGAAGAAATAGAATTTTTTTGATGGCTACAGAAGGTTTAATGACCAAATATACGGTGGGAATAAAAATTCCGGCCGTATAGTTCCGGTCGTATAGATATCTTTGCCATCGACAATTTGTCTTTCATAAGTACTGACGGTTTAACGACCAACTATACGGTGGGAATAAAAATTCCGGATGTATAGTTCCGGTCGTATAGATATCGATGCCTTTGTACAATTTGTTTTCCAGGTACAGAAAGTTTGATGACCAACTATACGACGGGGATGAAAAATCCTGGCCATATAGTTATGGCTGTATAGCTGCACCGTCAGGTGGAAACCCTAATTTTTTGACAGCAGACCAACTATACGGCAGGAACAAATTGTTCCGGCTGAATAGTTTGGCCGTATAGTTGTGTCCGACCACAAAATCTCCATAGGAGGTACCTCCAACCCCAAAACTTCAATCATTTTTCTCTCTTCTACCTCCAAACTCTCTCAACACCTCAAGAGATCTTCATCTTAACTCGATTTTGTTTGATTTCCTCACACACAAGTGATCTACGGTATGTTTGTCCTCCGATCCTGCAATTATGTTTTGCAAATTCATCTTCGATCTGTTGTCATTATCAATCTAGGGTGAGACCTACTATGAACTATTGCCATGATTCTCTTGCCTAGATTATTACTTTGAGGGGATTCTTTAGTGCGCTATGATGAGGAATATGGTATGCTTATTATGGTTGGATCAAAAAGTTTTATTTTTCTTTTCTTATTATTTCAGATGATGAACACAAGGAGCCAAAATCGTGCTCGTGCCGCTAGCGCTTCTCGGGCTGCCACTCAAGAACGCATGGGGATACGGTTCAAGGATGAGCCCCAACGTGATCGCTTCAACAAGACCAAGAAGAGGAGCAGCCACCAACCCAGTTCGCTACATACCAAGACTTCCAAGAACTTGGAGGAACTGTGGAGAGAATTCAAAACCTCTCCTTGAACCTCCGAGAAACAACTAGTAATTTATCAACTCAATTTGCGAACTGGAGTTACAACTTTTTCCCGCCACCACAATGATTTGAAGGGCTTACAAAAGCCTAAGCTTGGGGAAGTTTCCTCATTATCTTTATTTGGCGTTCATTTGTTTTTAGTTATTTTGAGATTATGTTTTTAATTCGAGCACTCGTGTTGGTTTCCCAAACACTTTATCTTTAGTTACTTCTATTTGTTTTCGAGATTTTCTAGCCAAGATTTGCTGCCAATATTCTATTCTTTAATTCCTTCTCTTCAAAACAACAAAAAGATTTTTCCATTTATCTTTATTTTCCATCTTCCTTCTTTTCTATACTCCTTGTGGCTTTCACATATTGGTAGGAGAATGATCAACTTCTAATTTCCAAGAAGCAAATCAAAAGGGAAGAGAGAAGTGGAACCAATCATGAGAGGTATGCCTTAAGACTCCCCACTTTTGAAGTTTGAGAAACCCATGCTAGTTAGTAGTAAATGATAAGATGTTATATTGGTGGAGTGAGTCTTTGTATTGTAGTAAAATTTTGTTTGCATGGGTATTTAGTTGGGTATGTTTTGTTCTAGCTCCTGTAGTTAACCAAGTCTTGCCTAAAAAATTGGTAAACAATTATAATAAGAAAAAGTCTCACAATTGAAGGCTTAGGTGTTCGAGTGTTTATCTTGAAGGCTTATTTCTAGAGACACTCAACACCACAGAAAATAATGATTTACTTGATAGCTCTCTTTAAAAGGATTTATTCAATTGAATTAGTGTTTAGCGGTTTTTGTGAGCATGCCAAAGTTTGACTTGTGAATCATAAGAATGAAATAGCTTTATGCGTGTCAAACTTCATGGGGTGCCAACAACTCCGCTAGCCTACGAACGATATTCATGGAGGAAACTACTAGATTTCGGCTATGAGTTGATTAAACATATGTAGCAGCAATGCTATAATGGGTAAGATTCTTGGCATTCCCGGGTAGATGTGTTCATGATGGAATCACTCCTCTGTCTGTTATGAGTAATCATTGTACAAAAGGAACACAAACCTTGGTGATGCCATGAGTGTCCATCACAACCCGATAAACTAATTAAAGTCTTTGTCATGCTCTCAATTACTTAAGAAGTGAAACTCTTGAATGACAATGAATAGAAAAGTAGTGCTTGAAGAGTCTTGATTTATTGATGTGGGAGAATTGAGATACTCTAGTGTATATGTTTTTAATGACAAACTCTCACACTCTTAATTTTACATGATTATACTTTATTGTTCAAAGGCAAGCCTATGAGTTGCTTACATGACATGGAATAAGGTTTACTCATTTGAATCATCCATGTTAACAATAATTTTGTTGTGCTATAAGGATGCATAAAAACCCGTATGATATGCTTGCCATTACTCTATCTATTCTAAAGTTTTTCGGATTTATAAAGTGGAGGAAACTTGAGACTACCAATCATGAGTAAGATCATCGTCTCCTTATTTTAGTTTAAATGCCCAGTTACTTTTTGATTTTGGTTTTCTTGCTCGAGGACGATCAAGTTTTAGCTTGGGGAGGTTGATGGATGTGAAATATAGCCATATACGTCCACATTTAAACTGGATATTATTCATATTTTTGATGAAATATCTCTCTAAACCCTGCCACTAATGCCTAATGTTCAAAGGGGTATGCAATCCTTTCTTTTTATTTTTCCCTGCACGGATAATGACGTTTGATGATGGGAATCACAACATTAAAGTCAAAGTACGAGATTTCCAACAACCCGAAGAAACCAGGAGTCATGAAGTGGAGATAGACGCTTTAACGACCAACTATACGACGGGAATAAAATTAAGGCTGTATAGTTCGAGTCTTATAGTTTCCATCAACACTGCTAGGTCAAATAGAATAACTTTCGTGAAGGGACCCCTATATAAAGAGTCCTCGGGCGACGAGAAAAGAGAGCTCTTTCCGATCACCAGCCGCCTCCAGAACTCCATCCACATCACCGAAGAGCTACCGGAGGAATAAACTTAGATCCAATCTCCAAACCCTTCTCCATCACCATAGCCATATTCCACCACTTGTAATAGCAGATCACATCTTCTATTGGCAACATTGTAAGACTATTTGCTATCAATCTCATGATTTCCATTACAATGTTTATGATTGTTGATCTCATCTCTATGTGTGAGTAATTCTCCTTGGGCTAAGGGCTTCGACCTAGCCATGTAGCCTTTGTGCATGTTATTTATCATAGATGGGATCATGTATTAGTTTGTATGACATGATGATTATTGTATCCTCTCTTTCCCCAATCTAAGGACTTGTCGGGTACCCAAGACCCCAAGGGTTGAGCCAGATATAGGGAGTATGAGTAATGACTATTCTGCAGGTAGGGAACCCTAGTGACAGAAGGGGTAGTACGACTGTATGTGATGGGTTTACTTGGGATTAACGGTGACGTCACTATGCATATCATTAATTCTCTTTCTTCTATGGATGAGACTAGTAGGTTATTTCTATAAGCGGTTGTAGAGGCAATAACAATTATGGATGCACTGCCCACATATATTTTATCTTGCTCTAACAATTACATGCATACTTTATTATTATCTTTTATTCCCATCAGATGTTTTGCACAGCTACAGGTGAAACTGAACACCCTAGGCCCTCTCTTTCCATCATCGACAACAATAAAAGACAGGAAACTCTTGGTTCGGTAAAACACAAAAAGAATTCTAAAACTCCCGAAGGTCCATTAAAGTAACTTCACTATGCTTTATGCTTCCCGAGGATTCGATAACCTAGGTCTACTAGGGAAAAAGAGCTATACTACATCCATAATCCGGATCGAAGGTATCAGAGACTGAAACCCCAAATGAAATGATCATAAAAAGGCCTAGGCTCAAAAATAAATGCACATTTAAAAGGCCAAGATCTAGAAAAGAAAAAGGTTGAATTGTTGGGCTTGGCCCATGTAGACGATTGACCTGGACTGGGCTGATTTTGATTTAGGACCATTTGGTTTGGTCACAGATTTTTCCACGTAGGATTGGCCACGTAGGATCTTACGTGGACAGTCCAGATAGCCCATGACCAAAAATATTGGTCATGGACTCTATAACCATCTATATTGGTCATAGGTGTCCATGACCAATTCAGAAATAAGGTCATATACTGTCATTAGTGATGCTCGCTATGTGACCTAGTGCTTTTCGTCATAGAAAGGTCATAAATGCATTACTATGACCTTTCAGTGACCAATATTTGGGGTCACCAATTAGCACATTTCTTGTAGTGTGCCTCCCTCCGTCCTCGTCCGTGCCTCCCTCCTCCCTGACCCTTCTCCGCATAAGCGATACGATGCGTGCGACGCCCGCGAGCTCGGACGAAACAACGACGATGTTCGAGCGCTCGGACCAGGAACCGGCAGAGGCCATGGTGAGCTTTCCCTCCCCTCTTGCCCCATCTTCATCCACTCCGCCTCTCTGCGTGGCCCCTTCCGCTCCCCACGGTGGTGCGCTACGTCCGCCCGCAGGTCACCATGGCGGTGGGGCCTGGCAGAGCGATTGAGGATGGGGCCTGGCGGATGGCGGAGGATGGGGCTTGGCGGAGCGGCTGCGGTGGAGCCTGGCGGAGTAGCTGCGGATGGGGCCTAGTGGAGCGGCTATGGATGGGGGGCCTGGCGGCACGCGGAGAGGGGGGCGGCGGGGCCTGGTGGAGCAGCCTGGTGGAGTGACTGTGGATGGGGAGCCTCCTAGAGGACGACCTATCCTACAAGGAGAGCTTCATCGTACGCTCCTACGAGGTCGGCACCAACAAGACCGCCTCTTTTGAGACCATCCCCAACGTCCTCCAGGTACATGCCCAGCTGCTCTATTCCGTGCAATGATTAGTTTGTACTATCTTTGAACATCTGCAGTTTTTAGTTCATGTGAAAATTATAAAGAGATAAGCAAGGAGCTTTTTCAATTATATGACTGTAAGCTAGTATGCCTCTGTAGATAACAAACTGTGTTCATGGTATATTTTCTGATCTTAGCTGGTATAGTTTGCTGGTATAGGTTTCATTGCGATTGTCAGGTTCGTGGTATAATGCTCTAAGGCCCACATTGTATAAAAAGACTTTCAGTTGAATATTGGTCAACCAAACAGCATATTCCCAAAATAATATTGATGTTCTTATAGCTAGTACAGTTCCCAGAATAGTATTCTATCAAGATAATGCATAAACTGAAGGGTTCCGTAGCAGAAAACAAAAAAATTCTATCTACTCGAACACTAATACCAGGATCTATACTATGTAGACATAAGTAACGGAGGAGAGAAGCGACATTCATACCTTTGAAGACCGAGGCACGCCTTACACAGGAAGGCGTATATTAATGAAGACGAGCAGCACCCCAAGTGTGGTGCCTCCGAAGTTTGTCACACACCTGGTGTAGGAGACGTCAACCGGACTCCGATCCAGCCGAGCATCGAAAGAAGTAGATGTCGGATCGCTGATCACACGACGGTGGTGTGAAGGTGGAGAACTCACTCACGAGGTCGTCCCCAATATTACGAAGAAATCCTCAATGGATGAGAGAGAGAGAATGAGAGGGAATGGGATGATTCCAAAGGGGGAGGGGAGACCCCTATATATAGTGGGAGAGGGCACACCACCCAGGGGCCAGGCGGTGTGGGACTAAACCCCACACCCGCCGGTCACCTAGGAGCAGCCGTGGGCCCTAGGTGGGCCCCACTAGGGTGGCCCACCAAGCCCAGGCCGGCTGGCCCCCTCTCCCTAGGCGCCATGCCCTGTTGGGCCTCCCTTCGGGTGAGGCCCATTAGCATTATGAAGCCTTTAATAATAAAATAAAATATATATTTAATATTAATTCTCCAATTAACATTCAAATACACATATTATATTATTCCTTCACTCCGGAACACCTTTCAGACCCCTTCCGATCTCCATTAGATGTTACCCAAAACTATTCCGGTTTCTCTTTCTCTATTTCTCCTACGATACCTCATCTACCCTAAGCGTCCCTACCATTAAGCATGACATCCTTCGGTTCGGAAACACTCCAGACATGATCGAGACTACTCTCACATCAATGATCAACAGAGGGACCTAGATGGCCATGTGACCCCCGTGCGTTTCACGAATATAATCGCTCCAACCGTGAGATAGTCGTTTCCCATTCCCTTTGTCATATGATACCTAATTCATTCGATACTTGATCTTCAGTATCCCCATACCTTAGTTCAGTCACGTTACCAATGAACTTGTTTAATCGTTCTCATGTTGTTGCATTCTGTGACCAAGTCACATGCTTGCAAGCTACATTAATGCAACGTCACCGAGATGGCCACATGTATCTATCCGTTACATGGATTAGAAAAATCCTGGTCTTGATATGTACTCCTCTACGCATCCCTTTGGAAAACCTGAGTGGCACCTTTTCGATCACCCTGTTACGAGATGATTCTTGACAACCATCTAAGCTTCCTCCGGAATGGTGATTTGCGTTACCTCACAGTCAAAGGATCGAGTTGCGAGGTTCTTTGTGTTATATTATCAATGGTGAACTTTGTAACTAGATCTCACTCAAGATATAATGGTCAGATGTTTGGCTATCATGTTATTCAACTAATAACATGACCCCATTGTCAATTGGCATAAATGCCCATGATCTTGAATCCCAGACCATCCTCATGACCAATGAACTAGTTCGCTAGAGGTAACTAGAGACACGGTTTGTATTAACATAGTTATAGCACAATATGAAACGTATTATGAACATATAGGAGATATATCAAATAATAAACTTTATTATTTGCCTCTAGGGCATAACTCCTCCAGTCTCCCACTTGCACTAGAGTACAAATAAAACTAGTTTACAATAGGCAGGAACCTAACACCAATGGAATCTCGGTGTTGTTCGTGCTTTTCCTGATGGAGAGCTTTGGTCAAAGGATCTGCCATATTCAGTTCCATATCTACTTTGCAAATCTTGACTTGACCTTCGTCAACATTCGGCTGTATGACGTGAAATCTAAGCTTGATGTGTTTGGTTGCGGAACGAGTCCTTGGTTCCTTTGCGTTTGCAATAGCTCCCGTGTTATCACAATAGATCGTCATGGGGTCTTGCGCATTTGGAAAAACTCCTAGTTCAATGACGAAATTCCTTAGCCAAACAGCTTCATTCGCTGCATCAGCCGCAACAATGTATTCAGACTCCACTAAAGACTGCGCCACCACAGGTTGCTTCTTACTCTTCTAGCTTACCGCCCCTCCATTCACTAGGAACACAATTCCTGTTTGAGACTTCGAGTCATCATGATCCGAGTTCCAGCTCGCATCCACGTAACCCGTTACATTTAGAGCATCATTACTTCCTCCATAGATTAGAAACATATCCTTTGTTCTTTTTAGATACTTTAGGATATTCTGCACAGCTGTCAAGTGATCCGGTCCTGGGTAACTTTGGTATCGACTTGTCAAACTAAGAGCCAATGCCACATCAGGTCACGTACTTAACATTGCATACATGATAGATCCTATGGCTGAGGCATAGGGGATGTAAGACATATTTTCTCTATCATTATTCATTACTAGACATTGCGTCATACTCATTTTGCAATTCTTCATCATTGGTACAAAGCCCCTTTTGGTATTGTCCATTTTGAACCTCTTCAAAATCTTTTCAATGCAAGTACTCTAACTTAATGCAATTAGGTGCCTTGATCTATCTCTATAGATCTTGATTCCTAATATGTATGCAGCTTCACCTAGATCCTTCATGAAAAATTGACTACTCAAATATGCTTTCACGCTTCTCATAAGATCCACATCATTTCCCATGAGTAATATGTTGTCCACATATACTACTAAGAAAACAACTGATCTCCCACTCGCTTTCTTGTAATCACAGAACTCTTGTTGATTTTCGACAAATCCAAAACTTTTGATCACTTGATCAAAATGTTGGTTCCAGCTCCTAGATTCCTGCTTCAATCCATAAATGGATTGCTGAAGCTTGCATAACTTTCCAGCATCCTTAGGATCAACAAAACCTTCCGGTTGCATCATATACAACTCTTCATCAATGTGAACATTGAGAAATGCGGTCTTGACATCCATCTGCCAAATTTCATAGTCGAAATGTGTAGCAATTGCTATTAAAATCTGGACAGCCTTAAGCATCACTACAGGAGAATAAGTCTCGTCGTAATCAACTCCTTGAATTTGTCGAAACCCCTTTGCAACAAGTCAAGCTTTGTGAATGGTCACATTACCATTCACATATGTCTTTTTCTTAAAAATCCATTTATTTTCCACGGCTTTGCAGCCTTCTAGAAGATCTACCAAGGTCCAAACTTGGTTCTCATACATGGATCCTATTTCTCGGAGTTAGCACTATCCATAGCTTCTTTGTAGTTTGCAGGTTCTTCCTATTCATCTAGGATGACAGATATCACAAGGCTATTGTACCAATTAGGAGTGGCACGAACTCTTGTAGACCTGCGAACCTCAGGAGTCTCGATGTTGTTGTTTTGATCATCATCATTGTCGTTGTATTGGGAACGACAGTACCTGAAGAGGTTAGATAGAGGTGTGGGGACTAGCAGGGAAGCTATCGACGGCGTCCGCAGGCGGGATTGGATACAAGCGAGCATAGCTGGACGCAGGAAGTACCCAGGTTCGGAGCCCTCGTGATGAGGTAAAGCTCCTACTCCTGCCGGATCTGACTATGTGGGATATACGAACTACAAGTGCTCCTTGAGATGTATTCACTAGCTACAGCCTTAAATGCTATGAGACCAACCTATCTGTCTATGTGTATCTCTGTGAGAGAGCGAGCTAGCTAGCAGGGCGTGCTAGTGCCTGTGAGTGATCGAATGGAGTGTGTGCTAGTGTGTATGTGCTTGTGGATGGATCGATCTATCTCTGTCTCCGTGAGTGTGCCCCTCCCTGGTGCCTTATATTGGAGGCCCAAGGGACAAAGGTGGGACCCACTTAGCCTAACTTATACTATTGACTATGTCATGCATGCTGTAGCAAACAGTGTACATGTACAGTGCATAGTGATAGACTATTTGCTACATCATCTGGTACTAGTAGAGGCATGACAACAGTGGTCTCATGTCCTCCTAGTCTTGTCGCTGCTTTTCCATGTCTGGTACTTGTCCTTCCTGGCTTCTTGTACGTGAACCTCTAGGAATCCAATGTGCTGGTACTGATCGAAGTGGAGCGATGGGGCAGTAGTTGGACGATCCGGTTTTGGAGCAATGATCCTACTAGGGGAGTCGTATGCTGCCTAGCCAGCCATCCATACACGCATGCACCAGCCGGCCATGCAAGCCATGCAAAGGTACGCATGCAAGTGTATGTATGGTCATGCATGCAAGTGTATGTGTGATCATGCATGGTCATAAAGGCCAACCGGCCATGCAACAACAAATGCCATTCGGCCATGCATGAGACAAAAGCCAATCGGCCATGCATGTGCTGACGCACCAATGCATGGGCCATTCGGCCAAGCACAATGCCAGCCGGATTTCATCAGTATACGTTGATGACGCCGCAGTTCTTGTCTGATTCGGGTATTTTCGGGATACCCGGGGACAATCCCCCCGACACTAGCCCCCGAGCACGCGCTGATTTACCCGGAGGGAGAAATTCGCGCAGGCTCCACCAAACTTGAATTTGTCATTGTAGATGAAGTTCTTGAATGGCGTCCGGTTGGACACCTCCAGCCCGGGAAGCAATACAACTACCGCAGGGGCACGCGAGTGCACCCGCGGGGTGTAGCCCCCGAGATTCGGAGTAGCTGATGAAGACAGGTGCTGCGAATCTTCTATATCTTGCCCTCTTCGACACCTCGAACTTGCTATCCGGCTGAACACCTTCAGCCGGACTGGAGCACTTGATTACACCGGGGGCGCGCCAGCGCACCCGGTGGGTGTAGCCCCCGAGATTCGAAGTAGCTGGCGAAGCCAGGTGCTTTGAATCTTCAAATGCCCTTGAAATCCGAATCGGTGTCATGCCAAAACAAACATAATTGATTGTTAGTACATCAACATATAGTACACATGCTATCAACCGGATAACGGTTTTATTTTTTCAAAAACTAGCTCGTGCTTCTCTGAACACTTAGTCACTTTCTCGTGCGCTCTGCTGTTTACGCTGTGTCCTTGCCGGCCAGCCGGGTTGCGGTCTGGAGCCGGAACCGAAGGGGGAGCTGACTGTGCATTGCGCACGGTACTAGGGGCTGAGCAACCGGAAAATACCAACTAGGCACAAGGCCGGAATGTTCGATCTGTCGCACCCTTCACCATTTTTCATGTGGGATGCCTCGGGCTTTTGCTCTTGCTAGCCGGACAGCCGGGTTGCGGTCTGTAGCTGAGACGAAGAGTGGGCCTCTGACACAATCGCACACTAATCAATCGGTTTATAGGTTTAGCAGGCCGGGCCAACCGGCGAGCCCCCGGGTAGGGGTTGCTGGCGCCGAAAAACTGAAAGCAGGAAGGAAAACAACATCTGGCGAAACCTCGAGGGTTGCCCGAGGTCAGAAAAAACACTCACATTGTAGAAGTCGGTGCGGTAGGGTCAAAGACGTGATTCCGTAGTCGTTGCGGGTGCTGAAATGGTCCAACTAGAGTTCCAGCCGGATAGCCTGGCTCCAGCCGGACAGGCAACCAAACGCGGCGTAGCCAGATTCGGTCCCTAGCCGGCCAGCAACCAAACGCGCCAGGATGTGCCGGGCTGGCCTGGCCCACCCGGAACGGGTCTAGCCAGCCCGAACGGGAACCAAACGGGATAAAGTCGCGCGAAGTCGGCCAGATTCAGCCGGAACGGGTTCGAACCGGGCGAATCAAACAGACAAACCGGAGTCCGCGGGACCGAAACGGTACAGCCAGAACTGTCATAGCCAGATCTAAATTTTTCTTTCTTTTTCTAGTCGGATTAGTCCATTCGGATTTTTCTCCTTCCTTTCTCTTTTTTCCTTACTTTTTCTTTCACAACACATCCGACTAGAACCAGCCGATTGACTGTATCCTCTTTTCTCATCTTTCTTTTTTCTATTCTCAAACCGACCAGCTCTTTTCCTTTCTCTTCCTAGCCGGCCGGCTTCTTTTCTTTTTACTCTCGATCTTTTCTTTTTCTAACCGGCTGACACAACTAACCGGACCTTCCTTCTCTTTTTTTTCTTTCTTCCTAACCGACTGGCATCAGCCGGACAACTCCACCACTTCCTTTTCTTTTTCTCATTTTCTTTTCAATTGGCCGACCCACTACGTCCCTTTCAACCGGTCCCACTCCACCTTCTTCCTCCCCTTTTTCTTTTTTACTTCGCTCCAGCTGGCCGGCTACCGCACGCACACCGCCGGGGCAACGAGGCCACACGAGAGCCGGCTTGGCGGCAACATGGTGGCGCCCCGGCGGACTGGAGGGCCGCGATGTGGGCGCGACGTGATGGGGGGCTCGCTGCAGAGACGAGTCGGGGTCTCGGGGACGCCGGTGAGGAAGCGGACGTGCGGGACGACGTTGGGGAGCCGCCGCGGATTCGAGGAGCTTGGGGGTGCGGCTCCGCCGCGAGGATGGAGGTGCTGGCACGGAGGCTCGCGGGAGACGCGGTTGAGACCGACGTGCGTGGGAGAGGGTGCGCCCGAGCGCGGCGGGGACAGCCGGATGGCCTCGCTCGGGAGGAGGACGACGGCGGCGGCACACACGGAGGTTCGCGCAGGTGAGCAGCGCGGCGATGCAGCTCGTACGGGGGTGCCGATGATGCTCGATGGAGGCCGGGGCGGTGCCCACTGCGGGCGCTCGCGGATGCGTGCGGGGATGGCCGCGAGTGCGGGCGCGCGCGAATGAGCTTGCTGCGGGCGCGCAGACTGTGCGGCAGACGCGGCGACGGGCTCGAGGATGACGGCGGCGAGGCCAGCGACGACGCATACGGACTTGGGAGGAGACGCGCGCATCCACCGCTGTATGCACGTGCCGCTTGCCGCCTCGCTGCATGCACGTAAACAAGCGCCGGGAGATGCTGCCGGCGGCGGTGACACAGGCACGGCTGTAGGCACGCGGGAGGTTGCTGTAGAGGGGCCGCGGCCATGCCGACAGGGACATCAGAGTTGCCACGGAGCACGGACACGGCGACGCCGAAGAAGACGACATGGACGGGAAGCGCGGACACGGCGACGCCGAAGAAGACAACGTGGCCGGGAAGGGCGAAGACAGGCGAAGACGGCGTGCAGACGGCGGCGAGCACCCGCGAAACTTGACGACACGGAGGTGACGATGACGCGGAGGCGGCGAGCCCCTGAGAAACTCGAAATGGCGTCGGTGACGACGGCGCTGAGGCGGCAAGCCCCCAAGAAACTTGGCGAAGTGGAGTCGGAGACGACAACACGGAGGCGGCGAGCCCCCGAGTAACTCGAGATGGCGTCAGAGCCGATGATGACGAAGAAAATTGGTCCCGTGCGGAACGGAACTCCGACCGAAGCTATATTTTGCCCCACGGTGGGCGCCAACTATCGTTGTATTGGGAACGACAGTACCTGAAGAGGTTAGATAGAGGTGTGGGGACTAGCAGGGAGCTATCGACGACGTCCGCAGGCGGGATTGGATACAAGCGAGCGTAGCTGGACTCAGGAAGTACCCAGGTTCGGAGGCCTCGTGATGAGGTAAAGCTCCTACTCCTGCCAGATCTGACTATGTGGGATATACGAAGTACAAGTGCTCATTGAGCTGTATTCACTAGCTACTGCCTTAAATGCTATGAGACCAACCTATCTGTCTATGTGTATCTCTGTGAGAGAGCGAGCTAGCTAGCAGGGCGTGCTAGTGCCTGTGAGTGATCGAATGGAGTGTGTGCCAGTGCGTATGTGCCTGTGGATGGATCGATCTATCTCTGTCTCCGTGAGTGTGCCCCTCCCTGGTGCCTTATATTGGAGGCCCAAGGGACAAAGGTGGGACCCACTTAGCCTAACTTATACTATTGACTATGTCATGCATGATGTAGCAAACAGTGTACAGGTACAGTGCATAGTGATAGACTAGTTGCTACATCATCTGGTACTAGTAGAGGCATGACAACAGTGGTCTCATGTCCTCCTAGTCTTGTCGCTGCTTTTCCATGTCTGGTACTTGTCCTTCCTAGTTTCTCATACATGAACCTCTAGGAATCCAATGTGCTGGTACTGACCGAAGTGGAGCGATGGGGCAGTAGTTGGACGATCCGATTTTGGAGCAACGATCCGACTAGGATAGTCGTACGCTGCCTAGCCGGCCATGCATACTTGCATGCACCAGCCGGCCATGCAAGCCATGCAAAGGTACGCATGCAAGTGTATGTATGGTCATGCATGCAAGTGTATGTGTGATCATGCATGGTCATAAAGGCCAACCGGCCATGCAACAACAAATGCCATTCGACCATGCATGAGACAAAAGCCAATCGGCCATGCATGTGCTGATGCACCAATGCATGGGCCATTCGGCCAAGCACAATGCCAGCCGGATTTCTTCGGTATACGTTGATGACGCCGCAGTTCTTGTCCGATTCGGGTACTTTTGGGGTACCCGGGGACAATCCCCCTGACAATCATTGGGCTCTTTGATACATTACACATGTATTTATAATTTTTGATGTTCCATGCTTGGTTTTATCTACTTTCTTGTGTTTTGTCCAAAGTTTGGAGTACTTTTCATATGATTTCTTGGACTAACCTATTAACAAGATCCATAGTGCCAGCTGCCTGTTTTCTGCTGTTTTTGGTTTCAGGAAGTCAGAAAATGAATATTCTCGGAATTGGACGGGACAAAAGCCAAAGTCACTATTTTACCGGGGGACATCTGGAGCCAGAATACGAGACGGAGAGGGGTTGGGGCCTGGCCACACCACCTGGCCGTGCAGCCAGGACTGGCCCGCGCCAGGGGGTAGTCTGGCCACCCCAGGCACCCCCTCGGCCTCTCCTTCCACCTATATATTGCCTCTGATACGGAAACCCTAAGTACCCGATAAAAATTCCACGAAAGAGTCTGTAGCCGCCGTCATCTCCATTCCTAGATCAGGAGGGATCTGAAGCTCTTCCCGGCACCCTGCCGGAGAGGGCAATTCACCCTGGAGGCCTTCTTCATCATCATTCAAACCTCTAGTGTGATGCATGAGTAGTTCATCTCGGGACTACGGGTCCATGTAGTAGCTAGATGACTGGTTCTCCTCCTTTGAGCTTTCATGTTTAGATCTTGTGAGCTCCGTTCATGATCAAGATCATCTATTTGTAATTCTGCATGTTGTGTTTGTGGGGATCCGATGGATATTGAGATGCTATTTCAGATTGATTATCGATTCTATCATGTCTTTGTTATTTGTGATCTTGCATGCTTTCCGTTGTTAGTAGCTATCTTGGCCAAGTAGATGCTAGCAACTCCAAGAGTTAGTATTTATGCTCGATAGTGGGTTCATGCCTCTGGTAATCTGGGAAGTGACAGAAATCTCTAAGGTACTAGATGTGCTGTTGCTACTAGGGAGAAAACAACAATTCTTTGTTCATAGAACAATCGTATTGTTTACTTTACACGCAATTCATAAAGCAATAATCTGTTGCTTGCAACTTAATGCTGGAGGGGGTTCGGATGATAACCTGAAGGTGGATTATTAGTCATAGATGCAGTTGGATGACGGTCTATGTATAATGTTGTAATGCCCAATCAAGTCTCAAAGGAGTCAAGATGATTAGTATATGCTTGTATGCTTTCTCGATGTTTGTCAATTGCCCCGCTGTAATTTGTTCACCCAGCATGTTATCTATCTTAAGGAGAGCCACCTCTAGTGAACTATGGACCCCCGATCCTTTCTTTTACATTCAATCTACAAACTGTTTACTGCTTTGTGTTTACTTTCTACAAACTATTACTTCTTTCCATTCGATACGTTTAATCCTTTGTTTTCAGCAAAACCGGTGAGATTGACAACCTCATCGTAAGTTGGGGATAGAGTTCTGTGGTTATGTTGTGTAGGTCTCCACGTTGCTGCTAGCACCGGTAGTGCGCCCTGCCAACATTCAGCTAGCTACACCTTTGGGGTGTTTCCTTGGTCCTACTGGATTGATAACCTTGGTTTCATAACTGAGGGAAACTTACTGCTGTGCTCATCATACCTTCCTCTTGGGGTTCCCCAACGAGCTCGACATCAACCACGAGCCAGCAAGTATTTTTCTGGCGCCGTTGCCGGGGAGTCAAGGACATCTTCACAAGGGGAGTCCCTCATAACCAATCTCTTTACTTTGTTATTTTTGTTTTGCTTAGTTTCTTTTTATTTTGCTTGCTTGTTTGTTTATCAAAAACACACAAAAAAATTAGTTTTACAAGTTTGCTTTCTTTATCAAAGACACAAAAAATGACTACTCTTGAAAACACTAAGTTGTGTGACTTCACTAGCACCAACAATAATGATTTTATGAGCACACCTATTGCTCCACCGGTTCCTGAAGCTACTTTCTTTGAGATAAAACCTGCTTTACTCAATCTTGTTATGAGAGAACAATTTTATGGTATTGGTAATGAAGATGCTACTGCCCATCTAAATAACTTTGTTGAACTTTGTGAGATGCAAAAGTATAGGGATATAAATGGTGATATTATTAAGCTTAAATTGTTTCCTTTCTCTTTGAGAGGAAAAGCTAAAGAATGGTTGAATTCCCTAACTAGGAATAGTATTGATTCTTGGACTAAGTGCAAATATGCTTTTATTGGAAAATACTATCCTCCTGCTAAGATCATATCTATGAGAAGTGAAATAATGAAGTTTAAACAATCTGATAATGAACATGTTGCTCAAGCTTGGGAAAGAATGAAATCTTTGGTTAAGAATTGTCCCACTCATGGACTGACTTCTTGGATGATCATCCAAACTTTTTATGCAGGATTGAACTATTCTTCAAGGAACCTATTGGATTCTGCTGCTGGAGGCACCTTTATGACCATTACTTTGGGTGCTGCAACAAAGCTTCTGGATAATATGATGGTTAACTATTCTGAATGGCATACTGAGAGAGATCCACAAGGTAAGAAGGTAAATTATGTTGAGGAAACCTCCTCCTTGAGTGATAAGATTGATGCTATTATGTCTATGCTTGTTAATGGGAAATCCCATATTGATCCAAATAATGTTCCTTTAGCCTCTTTGGTTGCTCAAGAAGAGCAAGTTGATGTGAACTTTATAAGAAATAATAATTTTAGCAACAATGCCTATAGGAATAATTTTGGTAACAACAATTATAAGCCATATCCTCCCAACAATGGTAATGCTTATGGAAGTTACTAAAACAATAATAGGAGTGCTCCCTCTGAACTCGAATTTATGCTTAAATACTTTATTAGTAAACAAACTGCTTTCAAGAAAACTATTGAGGAAAAACTCTCTAATGCTGAAAGAAATATAGCATCTTTGGCTGAAGCTCAATCTTCTTTGAATAAAATGGCTGCTAAACCTGAAACTAATGATAATCCCTTTGCAGCTACTAATTCTATACAAGTAAGAATTGATGAAAATGTTAGACTATTAGCTAAATTACATTCTAAGTGGGCAAGAGAAGATGAAATTGCTAGAAGCATTAGTGTTTCTACTATCACTACCACTAGTGTTGAGGCTAGTAATAGTTCTATTACTTTAGATGATAAATTTGATTTTGATCTTGATGGTTGCAATATCTCTGAAGTTATTAAGTTCCTACAAAAGCTTTCTAAAAGTCTTAATGCTAGTGCTATGAACATGGCCTTTACAAAACACATTACTGATGCTCTCATAAAGATTAAAGAAGAAAAAATGAAACATAAAGCTTCTATTCCTATAAAACAAGAAGATGGTTGGGAACCCATCATTAATATGAAAGTGAATGATTTTGATTTCAAAGCTTTATGTGATCTTGATAGTAGTGTTTCTATTATGCCTAGAAGGATTTATGATATGCTTGATTTGCCACCACTTGAAGATTGTTATTTGAATGTCCCACTTGATGATAATGCTAAAAAGAAACTCATGGGGAGTATTAATGATGTTCTTATTATGGTTAACAATGCCTATGTCCCCGTTGATTTCTATGTTTTGGATGTTGAATACAATTCTTCTTGTCCTATTACTTTGGGAAGACCTTTTCTTAGAACTGTTGGTGCCATTATTGATATGAAAGAAGGCATCATTAAATATCAACTCCCACTCAAGAAAGGTATAGAACACTTCCCTAAGAAGAGAGAGAAGATTTCTTTTGCCTCTCCTATGAAAACAAAATTTGCTCTTAATGCTACTTCATTTGAGAACACTTGATTCTTTTTCTTGCTTCTTATGCCTAACTTAAAGACGTTAAAGAAAAGTACTTATTGGGAGATAACCCAAAAGTTTTATGAGTCTTAGAAGTTATTACTTCAGTAATAACCGCTCCTATCCTTTTTATTTGCTTTTTGTGCTAAGAGTAACCTCTAATGAGAGAGAAGTAATGATTGGGAAAGTTGCTGTCCCGAAACAGATTTCTGTGCTTCACCGTAAAAATTCGTGTAAAATCTCTATACGTCCTTTTGAAGCATGAATTTTTGTGCTTCTTACCCAGGTTCTTATCTAACTTTCATTAGTTCAACACTATTTGATTTGAGCAACAGAAGGTCTTCGAAAAAATTCGTCTTTACCTACTGGTCTGTTTTGATAGATTTCTGCCATTTTCTGCATTTGCTTCTTGTTGGTTCCTTTTTGAGTTCTTTTGGGGAATTGAGATTTTTGAGGGAAGTGCTACAGTAGCTAGTGTTTTAATGAAATTTTTATTGGTGTTAAGAACTGAACCTAAACACTTATTATCTTGAGTGCACTAATGTTGCTAATAAAGATTGTGTGAAGTTTTGTATGAAGGAAAAATTTCAGGTGTATGGAAGGAATGAGTAATGAGATGAAGGATGGACTAAAGCTTAAGCTTGGGGATGCCACGCGTGTCACCCCAACAAATATCCAAGAAGTACAAGCGTCAAATCTTGGGGATGCGCAAGGCATCCCCCTCTTCATCAATAAAAATCCCAGGTTTCTTCCAAATGTTTTATTTTTATTGTTTCATGCACAGTTGTATTGTTCTTGGAGCGTCTTCTTTTTCGTTTTTGTTTTGGTTTTTCGTTTGCTTAGTTTGCTGAATAAATTGGTTGGACCCCCTCTTTTATACATTGGTTTTCAAATAGTTTGGTTTGGTTTGGAAAAGAGTAGGAAAGTTCATGCTTAAGTGTTAAAGAGAGTTTGTTTTTGACTGTGGCCTATGCTTTGTCATGCCATGCTTGATATTGTTTTGGCTTTATTCTTAGTATTCTTTGCTGTAGCATGACTTGTTATAAGCAATTGAGCTTGCTTAATGTGCCTTTGAAGAATCATGCATTGTTTTAGCATATTAAAGCATAGTATTGTGGTATTCTCCTTTGATGCTTTATTTGGGTTGACTTGGCGCATGCTCACACCATGTTATGACTATCTCCAGTCACCATAGCCTTGATGATCTTTTAGTTTTCAACTTGTAGTATCACTTTATGCTTTGATTAATGATGTTTTGTCACTCTTCATGATTATTACCATTGTTACTCTCTTAGTTTGTCGCTCCTAGTCTTTTGCTAGCCTACGTAACCAAGTATGAGTTCCACTCATGCATCCAACTCCCTAAACCAAGTTATTCCAAAGAGTCCACCATACCTACCTATTAGCATATGCTATTCCAAGTATATTCATGTTTTTGTTTACCTTCCAAATTAAACTTGTTATGAGAAAACTACTGATTAAAGCTCTCACGAACGTGATGGCACACTTTACTTTTCTTGCCCTTAATAAACTTGAACCATTGTGTCGTCTATGTTGTATATGCTTGCACTTATACGTTGGGGATTAGCAGAACCATGCTGTCATGGGGAATGCTTTCAACATTGCACTGGTACTTTGTACCTAGTTGATATCATGCTCTTTTGTATATGGATGTTGTCGGTGTGAAATGAAAGGGGAGCTGGTCTAATCCATGCTGACATGGTGGAAACCTGCAGCGTAACCATAATGAGCTGTCTATGAAGCATTCTTCTTATTAAAAAAAGAGTCCTATATTGAGAAAAAAGAGAAAAAGTGAAAAAAAGAGATTATGAAAAGAGGAAAGAGAGAAAAAAGCACCATATTCCCATGGTAAATAAGAAGATTGCTGAGATGCTTGTTGTCTGCTTGCCTTGTCATTTTGATATGGGGATTCTTCCGTATCATCAGGCAAGGGGTACCCCGTTGGCTGTTCTCTATGATACACATGCACTTACAATGGCAAGAACTTACCGGTGACTAAACTTGAGTAGCATGAGGAGCGGCCCTCGTATTCAAGGGACATGAGATTCCTGACTTATACTTCGTCAAGCATGTACACCATAGTTTGTTCACTTTAACCTTAATCACTTCAAGATGCTTATGATAGGGGCAATGAGAGCTGAAAGCTATTAAGTACCATAATTTTTGGAAGCTCTTTATGAAACTTGAATCTCTGCTTCCTTCTATGAAGGCCTTTCTTCCACCATTATATTGAGTCTCCACCTTCTATCTTTATGCACCTACTTTGAGAGCATAGTGGCCATTCTTAGTTCTATGTGCATTGTCCCAAGACTAGTTGATTGATGCATACCTTGATATTGCTTGTTTTAAACTATTTGTATCTAGTCACTCTTATAAACTTTGAAGGTGTCCTATGCATTTATATTTGCTACTCTATGAGGGACAAGCTGAATGCCACTATGCTATGTTTTCTTTATGTCAAACAAACAAACATCTTGCAAAGCATTGTTATACATGAATCTTTTGTTTGTGCCTTTTCATGTTGCATCATAGTTTCTTTGTCTTATTGCTAGAACTTTGTCTTTCATGTTATGATTGAAGTACTATGATCCCAGCTTTGAATGTTTTACAAATACTTTGATCAAGTTTATGATGGTGCATGTCACCTCAAAAATTATTCTTCCTTTTTATCACTTACCTACTCGAGGACGAGCAGGAGTTAAGCTTGGGGATGTTGATACATTGCAAATGTATCTATAATTTTTGATGTTCCATGCTTGGTTTTATCTACTTTCTTGTGTCTTGTCCACACTTTGGAGTACTTTTCATATGATTTCTTGGACTAACCTATTAACAAGAGCCACAGTGCCAGCTTGTCGTCAGATTGATGACAAGTACGCCATGAGGGGGTCCTCGAGGCGTGCGGAAGAGAGGCGTGTGAGACGTACGGTGTTCCAGGCCGGTGAGCACACAAGTTTACCCAGGTTCGAATCCGCTGGCTTCGGACGGATCCTACTCCTGCTAGCAATCCAGTAATACGGCAGAGCCGGAATATGGGTTACAAGGGTTCGCCTGTGCGAGTTGAGATTGTAGACTATTGATGGTCTAGAGTGTTTCCCTAAAGTCTCTCCCTAGGACGGCTTATATAGATATCCAGCCTAGGGTTTACAGGAGAGATCTATCCGGCTACGACTAAGAGAAGGTTATATAGTAAATCTTGAACTACAAGTAACACTATGGGCCTAAGTCGGTAAGTCTTCTGGGCCTTCCCGTATCCGGATTGGACTCCATCTTTTCTCCCTGACTGGGCCACCTGTGAAGCAAAGCTCTAACCCAAAGTGGGCCACCCTGGTCAGTGAGGAACTGTGAGGATACCTAGAAAGTATATCCCCAACAGCAGCCCCCAGAGGCCTCCAAGATCCAAAGTCGGATTTATCATCGTCTAGCTTGATCTTCGGCTTGCAGAATCTTGAAGGGTTTCGGAAACTTCACAACAAAAAATACGATCCGGGTCTTAAAAATAAGTCGGACCTATCAATAGGTTACTCGGATTTTCCAGCTTGATTTCAAACTAAGCCGAAACTTGATCTCTAACGCCACCTGACACAAGTCATGGTCAAGTCACGTCATCTGACAAACATCCTGTCAGCACGACCGTTGGTGGGTCCGCAGCTCGCGGAACCGAGGCGTCGTTTCAATGCGTACACGGAGATCGAGGCGACGTAATCATCGCGTGGGTCCTTCCTAGTTCCTTCCACGATGCATGGCGGTTACACTGTAGCATTTGCACGAATCTTGGCGCGGTAAGGTAGATATAAGGGGTGAGGATTCGCCTCCTCCTTTCTTCACATGTTCCCTTGCCGTTTCTCCTCCTCCAAATCTCCCCCGCACGCACGGAGCATCTCTTCTTTCCCCCAAAAACTCCCAGCACCGCCCATCTTAGGTCATCTACTCACTGGAGAAAATGGCCTCTTCATCCTCTTCCGGCTTGGCAGCAGCGGCGGCGACGTCGGCGATGGAAGCAGCGGCGGAGAAGGAAAGCTCCCGCGGGGTCTGGATCCCCTGCGTACTAGATGATGAGAAGCTCCGCGGCGTGGAGACAGAAGAGCTCCTCCACGCTGGCGACTGGCGAAGCGGCATCGGGGAGACCGTCCCCAACCCGGGCGCCGGCGAGCGGGTCCACTTCGGCACCCACCTCGACAGAGGTTTGTCATTTCCTCCCTCGGAGTTCTTCTCCGAGGTGATTGACCATTTTGGTGTTTAACTCCACCATCCTCCTCCCAACTCTCTCCTAGAGATGAGCGCTTACGCTTCTTTGTGTGAGGGATTTCTCGGCATTAGGCCGAGTTTGACCTTATTCCGGTATTATTTCCATGTTCGGAGAAATTCTATCACTGCCGGTGTTCCTTACATCACCGGTACCATTAGTTTTTCACTTAGACGCGAGCGCGCATATCCCAAGATTCTTGCTAGTGACTTGGTCAAACAGTGGCCAGCCACATTCTTTTATCATAAGGATATTCCGGCTCCTGGCAAAGCTACTGCTTTGCCGGCTTTCATCGACGGGGCTGGCACGGCCCAACCGTCTTGGGACGAGGCTGCTCCGGCTCTCAGTGACGATCTGATCCTCGCTAAGAGGCGGGTCGAATATCTGATTAAACACAAAGGACTGAAGGGATCCTACCTGGTCCAATACTGGGTATCACGCCGGATCCAACCCCTTCAGTACCATGGAGATCGACTGATGCACTCCATCACGTCATCCAAGAAAGACTCCCTCCGCATCAGCCGCAGAGCCTACACCACACAAGGCTACATAAGCCAGATAAAATGGTTGATAAGGGAGCGGATTGAGAGGAGGATCCCGGAGATTTCTCTAGATATGCATACGGCGGAAAACCCCGTAGTGCTGGTAAGCTTCTAACAGTAAACCTTTTTATGTGTTTCAATTTTTAAGTTACATTGCAATACTGATATGTTTTCTTCTTTTCAGCTTGCTAACCTCCCCGAGTCAGAATTTGCTCCACTCGAAGGATATCCTCTAGAGTTTTCTCAGGAGACAGAGGTGGTCCCATTGCCGGACATTGCGCTCAAGAAGCGCAAGGCTCTGCCAATGGCTATTGGCAGAAAGGAGGTGCCCGTCGTGAAGAGGTAACTTTCAATCACAACTTCCGCCTTTGTACTTTACTCGAATTCTCTTCCGAGATGTAATGTTTCCGACTTTATTACATTCTCAGAGCTAAACAGCTCATCAAGGGCAAGGGGAAGGGAACTTCTTCGAAGCCCCTGCGACAGACGAAGCTTACCATAGCTTCTCATGCCGTGGCTCCTCCGACTCCTGCCCCTCAAGCTTCCGCAACACCGGTGATCATACCTTCTCCGACCGTCGCAGAAGATCCGGCTCCTTCAACAGAGCATGTGATCATTGAATCGCAAACTGACGTCACCATGGGTGAGTCAGATTTAGATAAGGTTGAACCCTCTTTGGGTAATGATCCCTCGGCAGAAACCTTTGCCGAAAATCTTCTCAGCAATCTGGGACTTGCCAAGTTTGGCCTGTCCCAGAAATCTGCTGAAGAGATCCAGCGGCTGGCCAGGCAGTGCCTGGAGAAAAGAAACTTATCTGCCGAAGAAGAAGCGCAAGAAGCAGAGGACATCAAGCACTCCGATCTTCTTGACCAAGTGCGTCTTTGCAACGAGAGGATCAGGTCCAGTGAGCTTCCAACTGCTCCTGTGACCCCTCTGACTCTCGCTGAGAAGGTTGCAGTTGAAGTGAACGTGAGTCTGGATAAATTTACTCGTGAACAATATGTAAGTTGGAATTCTACCTCCTATTTTTCCTTTATTTCATATCATATCCTCTAGCCCCCAAGCATGAAGTAGGATAAATAATCCGGGTTTATGCTTCCTTAGGATGCCAAAGAACAAACTAGTATAGCCCCCAAGGCTCATGTTGATATTAGCAAAAATATTAGCCCAAGTCTTTAGTAGCTTTCTGACTTTGGGTATTCTAACTTACAAAAAGTATATTCCTATAACCAGGATTTGTTGAAAAATGTCTATGATAAGCGGAGAGAGATCAAAGCTCTCCGACTTAAAAATGCTGAGCTTAAAGTTGCCAAGGATGAGGCCGAAGGTAAATATTCCGAGGCTCAAACCTTGTCTTTCATGTTTTCATAGTCGAATTTTTACTAAACTATTGTTCTTTTTTGACTTACAGCGCTGGTAAAACAGTCCTGCGCCATGATTGAAGAGGCAGAGAACCTCAAGACTTTGGTGGTGGAGAACAAGGAGCTCCGCCAAGAGCTGGATCAACTCAAGGCGGATCATGAAAAGAGCATTGCTCAAATCCTTGAGTCCTCCTCCATGGCTACTGATGAGCATGATCGTAAGATTGCTGCTCAAGATCAAAAAATCTTGGACCTCAATAATGAGCTTTACAGAGAGAGGGACCTTTCCGAGGCGCTCCGGGCTGAACTCCAGAGTCTTCGGGAAGAGAAGACCAAAATTGACGACGTCATTTTCGGTATGTTCCATCTGTCTGACTTGTCTATTTTCTTCGACTTCTTTCAATGTCAGATTTCCTTTAACTGTTTTTGTCTATAGGTCCTCTGAACTTGACGGACTCCACCTCCGCTGAGCCCCGCACCCACCGGCTTACCCAAGTCGGTGACCTGCTTCATGACTTCCACCAATCCCTTGAGGACATTGGCGAAGCTCTCAAGATTCCGGACATGCACAACATGTCGGATTTCCAGGTGTGGGACAAGGCAAAGGAGATGCCGCAACTTGTCCAGGATTGGAACATGTCCTACGCGTGGACCACGGCGTAGAACGCTCTCACCATGGTCATGAGCCACCATGGAAACATGGAAATATGGCAAGTGACCACAGGGTACTGCAAAGTAGATGAAGACGGCCAGGAGTAGGACATCAAGGCCATTATGGACTCCTGCGTCGGATATGGGTGTCACGTGGCTGATTTGACCAGCTATGAAACTCCTTTCTTCGCCCGCGTGGACACTCCGCCTCCGCCTCCAGAAGATTCAGCAGAAGTTTCCGACGATGAACACACTACCTCGGATGTGGACATCTCGGAACGATATCAAGGCGACGTATCCAGCGAGTCGGGAGCTCCTTCATCTCCTCCTGCATCATAGATTGCCAGAAACATTTGTATTATCCTAAAAAACATGATGCGTCTGTAAATATGAAGTACTATGATTTTGCTAGTGCTAAGCTTTTGATCTATTCAGCACTTTTTTGGCTTTAAATTTTTTGCGTGCCTGAAATGTTTACATAAGCACTTGTATTTTTTCGCCTATACTTATCGTTTATCTGGCTTTCCGCCTCGTACCTTCCGTGAGCCGGCTAAACCTTCTGCCGGAAACTTTGCCGAGCAACGGAGCTCAATTGCTAAACCGGTTTAAACTCGGAAACAAAGCCGACTTCTAGTACCAACAATTCACTACTCAGAAAATGCCCGCATCCAACAATCAGACAAAGAACCAAAGTATAGACTAGAAACTTTAGAGTTATACTCGAAGGTAGCATTTTTAGAATCGGAAATCTAAACCAGAACAAACATGAGCATAAAGTACTTTCACGCATTCTGGGATTTTCGACTATGACATGATCATTCGGAAATAAGATGGTAAAAACTTCTCAGAAAAACTTGAGGCAACCAAAACTTTTATTTCTCACAGAACATGTACATATATATGATTACAAAGAAGGATAAACTAAGAATAAGGGATGTAGCTGAGCAATATTCCATGGTATGTCTAACTCATCCGGATTTGTACTGCCTCCAGCTCTCTTTCTCTTATTAGTACCAGGTCTTTCTTTGACTGGCCTCATTTCAGTTAAGTAGTACGAACCATTGTGCAATAGTCGACTAACCAAAAAGGGCCCTTCCCATACTAGGGAAAGTTTGTTCTTTCTTTGCTGCACAAGCCAGATAACCAAAATAACCTTTATTAAAAGATCTGTTTCGGACTCTCTGGCTATGATACTTGCGTAACTTCTGTTGATAGGTTGTTGATCTCATTTCAGCAACGACGCGAACTTCTTCGACTAAGTCGAGATTGTTTTGTCGAGAAATCTCGGCATCTTCTTCAATATACGCGGCCACTCTAGTAGAAGTATGAATTAAATCACTAGGAAGAACTGCTTCCGCACCATAGACCAAGAAGAAAGGTGTGTATCCTGTTGACCTGTTTGGAGTTGTTCGTAAACTCCATATTACAGAGGGTAATTCTTCTACCCAAGCCCCCGCATCACGTCGTAGTGGTGCTTCGAGTCTCGGTTTTAGACCTTGTAGGATTAAACCATTTGCTCTTTCCACTTGTCCGTTAGCTTGCAGATGTGCGACTGACGCAATGTCAAGCCGGATATTTTGCTCATTGCAGAATTCAGCCAATTCTCCCATAGAAAATTTACTCCCGTTGTCCGTGATAATGCTATGTGGGTAACCATAGCAGATTATAACATCCTCGACAAATCTTTTGGTTGTTGCTCCATCACAACTAGTGACAGGTTTAGCCTCAATCCATTTGGTGAATTTATCCACCATCACTAAGAGGTGAGTAAATCCACTTGGAGCTCGTTTAAATGGTCCTACCATATCAAGCCCCCAGACCGCAAAAGGCCATGTTATAGGTATTGTTCGCAACTGATCAGCCGGAACATGAGCTTGTTTGGCGTACTTTTGGCAACCTTTGCACGTCTAGACTAATCATTCGGCATCTGTCTGAGCTGTAAGCTAGAAAAATCCGTGTCTAAAAGCTTTTGCCACTAAAGATTTGGCTGCAGCACGGTGACCACACTCGCCTTCGTGGATTTCCCTTAAGATTTCCACTCCTTCCGGAGATACGCAGTGCTAAAAAACCCCAAAAACACTCTATTTATAGAGCTCACCTTTAACAATAGTATAGGCTTTCGGTCGTCGGATGATCTGCCGGCTCAGCACCTCGTCTTCGGGTAATTTGCCATCTACCACATAATCTAGGTAGGGTTGAGTCTAGCTGGGAATTACAGCTAAAACTACTATTAGAGGTGAGGCGGATTTAGTCGGATATTCCTCATCTTCTCCCTTTATTGAGGGAACTTTGAGGTGCTCTAAAAAAGCGCCATCTAGGACTTCTTTCCACGCAGAGCCTATCTGAGATAGTGCATCTGCTTTCTCATTTTTTGCTCGAGGGATGTGTTGAACCTCAAACCCTTCGAACGATTTAGATAGATCATCTATGACAGCTTTATATGCTGCCATATGTTTATTTGTATTACAAATATCCGACACTTCAAACGTCGGATTCCAATATCCTTAGCAATCCGGATTCCATGCAGCAGTGCTTCATACTCGGTAATATTGTTTGTCGCTGTGAAGTGGATCCGCAACACGTATAGAAGTTTATCTCCTTGGGGTCATTTGACCACCACGCCAGCCCCCGAGGCCCCTCGAGCCTTAGACCCATCAAAGTAGAGGGTCCAATATTCCGACTCCAAGAGGGTCATGTTCTCCTTTGTCTCTGTCCAATCAGCGACAAAGTCAGCAAGGATCTGGGATTTGATTGCTGTCCGAGGTTTATACTCAATATCAAAAGCTGAAAGCTCATGGGAGCTGTGCTCACCACGGTAATTGGATGCTCCTGAAAATAGTGTCGTAACTTACGAGATGCTAGAAAAACACCGTAAGCCAATTTTTGATAGTGCGGATACCGCTGTTTTGATTCTGTCAGGACCTCACTGACAAAGTAAGTCGGACGCTGCACCAGGTGTTCCTGATTTTCCTCCGGTCTCTCCATCACCATGACGATACTAACGACCTTATTTGTCACAGCAAGATAGAGCAACATCGGTTCCTGAGGTTCCGACGCTGCAAGGATAGGAGCAGATGAGAGTACTTTCTTCAGGTCTTGTAGTGCAGCTTCAGCTTGTCAGTCCAAACAAAATCCTTGATCTTTTTCAGGAGTTTGTATAATGGTGCGGCTCTTTCACCAAGCCGGCTTACAAATCGACTAACCGCAACAATGCAACCAGTTAATCTTTGTACGTCCTTCAGGCGAGTTGGCCTGGAAATATTGAGTATAGCCTTGATTTTTCCCGGTTCACCTCTATGCCTCTTTGAGACACGATGAAACCTAACAATTTTACGGCTGGTATTCCAAAGAAGCATTTCTTCGGGTTAAGCATGATGTTGTATTTTCTTAGATTGGCAAATGTTTCCTCCAAGTCGGAAATCAAAGTTTCCTTGTTTTTGGACATCACCTCAATATCATCCACGTATGCATGTACATTGCGTCCGAGTTGGTCGTGGAGGCAACGCTGCATCGTGCGCTGGTAGGTATCTCCTGCGTTCTTCAGCCCAAAGGGCATCGTAAGGAAACAGAAGGTTCCGAAAGGGGTTATGAATGAAGTTTTGACTTTGTCAGATTCCTTCATCTGAATTTGGTGATAACCGGAATATGCGTCGAGAAAACAGAGGAGTTCCGAGCCTGTCGTAGAATCGATAACTTGATCAATTCTAGGCAGAGCGAATGGATCTTTTGGACAAGCCTTGTTCAAGGCAGTATAATCAACACACATCCTTGGTCTCCTTTTTAGGGACCATTACAGGATTGGCCGACCACTCAGTGTGGATGACCTCTTCTATGAATCCGGCTAACTCGAGCCGTGCTAGTTCCTTAGCTATTGCCTTACGCTTTTCATTGCCGAAACATCATAGGGACTATTTGACAGGTTTAGCGTTCGGGTTTACATTTAAAGAGTGCTCGGCAAGTTCCCTAGGTACTCCAGTCATGTCAGATGACTGCCATGCGAAGATATCTTGATTTGCTTGGAGTAACTTGACGAGCGCGCTTTCCTATGCGCTACGTAGGCCTACGCCTATCTGGGTCACCTTGGAGGGGTCATCATCCTTCAACGGCGTTTTCTTCGTCTCTTATGATGCCTTGAACTCTGGATTTGGCTTTGTCACCTCCTTCTTTGTTGCGGGCATCTCGGACGGATCTATGCTCTTCTTGATCTCCTGGTACTCCTAGGTGTGCAACACGGCTTTGGCAAAGGCGGCATTCCATCCTCGCACTCTCGCGCTTTCTTCGGGTCTCCCCTGATGCGGATCACGCCATTGGGACCTGGAATTTTCATCATATTGTAAATGTAACACGGACGAGCCATAAAAGCCCAGTAAGCCGGACGTCCGAATATAGCGTGGTATGCGCTCTTAAACAGGACCACTTCGAAGGAAAGTGCCTCCATTCGATAGTTCTTTGGAGTTCGAAAGGTAACATCCAAAGTGATCTCTCCCAGGGAATTGGCTTGTCTTCCTGGGACAACTCCGTGAAAGATCACAGAGCTATGGTTCAGCTGGGTCTCCGAGATCTTCATCCGGCGTAGCGTTTCGACATAGAGAATATTGATACTGCTACCACCGTCCATGAGGGTCTTGGAGAAACCATAACCTTCAATAAGTGGATTGACGATTAAGGCGTATTTTCCTCGCCTGTGTAGCTTAGGAGGATGATCAGCGCGGTCAAATGTGATTGCCACTTCCGACCAGTCCAAAAACTAGGGGACAGCTGGAACTGTTGCGTTGAGCTCATGTAGAACTGCTTTCTTGACCTTTGCTGGTTGAGATCCGAGGATGGTGACATAAGTGTCTTTCTTGGTCGGAAAATTTTTCTTCCCTTCCGGCTTGGGATTTGAAGCATCAGCTTCCTCCATGTCGGAATCTTCCTTGCTCTCTTTGTCTTTTTCGGGATTCTTCTTTCCCTTCTTCCGCTTAGCTTTGTAGCCCGCGGTGTCATCTCTTTTGATGTCGTCATTGAAACGACATTCGGCGTTGGTGTGGGATGAGCCCCCATTGGCGTCTAGGTGATGCACACATGGGTTATTGGCAATGTCGGCCCAAGAGTAGGTTTTGCCTGGTTGTTGGTCTCCTCTACCTTGGACTCTTGAAGCTCCATCACGCCCGCGGCCCCCGTCGTGTCCTCCTCGTCCTCCATACCCGAAAGTAGCAGTGACCACTGCTGTTTCCGCGTTGGGTTTCTCTTCCAAGGTATTTTTGCGCATCTGAGGTTGTTGCTTTGGTTGTTTTGCCGACTGAGGCACAACTAGGGCATTGAGCAATCCCTCCGCATCGTCGTCAGCATCTGCATACTTGCTCGCTGTTTCTATCATCTCTCCCAAATCAGTGACCTTGTCACACTTCAAGCGATGGCGCAGTAGACCAATTGGGAGTCCTGCGATGAAAGCTTCAATCGCAGTTTGATCATTTACTCCTTCACAGGAGTTCTTGGTGTCAATCCATCGTCCGAGGTAATCTCGGCAAGTTTCTCCGGCCTTCTGGGTGCAACGTTGTAGGTCTCCGACCGTACAGGGCCTCCGATATGTGCCTTCGAAATTCCAAAAGAACGCACTTTGCATGTCATACCAGTTGTGGATGGTGTTCTCTGGAAGTTCATTAATCCATGATCGTGCCGTCTTCAGCAACATAAGTGGGAGATATCGGGTTGCGACCAGGCTGTTTCCACCTTTGGCGATGCAGCAACTTGGAAAAAATCCTGTAGCCATGTACCTGGCCGAGCAATGCCGTCGTAGGCTTGGATATGCCTTGAGATAGCAAATCCTTTCAGGAATCTTGTAGCTCTGATGCGTGGTCCGAAGCACTTTGGGCCCACGTAGATATCATCGTTTTCGTAGCGCCGCACCTCTATGTTGGAGTTGATCATGTGCCTTGCATCGTTCGAGGATAGAGATCGTCCCGAATGTCGGCTGTGGCTGTGGTGCCTTGGAGCCGGACTTCGGCTTCTTCCACCACCTCCTCCGCCACGTCGTCCTCC
The DNA here is from genome assembly GCA_910589775.1 of Avena eriantha. NCBI lineage: Eukaryota > Viridiplantae > Streptophyta > Magnoliopsida > Poales > Poaceae > Avena > Avena eriantha. Next base: position 499,444,081 of record OU342743.1, read on the forward strand.
TTGTCCCCCTTGGGAGCCGTTGTGATGACTGCTTGGTGGAGAGGGTGGGGCAGCTGGATAGTTTCCGGCTGATCGCCGGCCTCTGTCCGGAGCGTCATTATTCCGGTTCTGGGGAGGGTCTTGACTACGACGAGCCCCCTGCCGGCTTGTCCCGGCATGGTTTCCGTCATTCCTTCGTCCGTTGTTCCCACTACGATGAGGCTCAGCCGGACGGCTTGCATGTCTAGAAGGTGGCATTTTTGACGATCCTCCTCCCGATGTTTCTCTTTATCTTCTTCCGCTTCGATCGTTCGACTCTCGTTGGGGAGGATTCCTCGGATTCAGTGCAGCAATGGCTTCTTTTTCGGCCGCTGGGGCGACATTGCTCCAGTCACGCCAGTTCTGCGATGCTGTCCTGACGATTCGGTTCTCGAATAATTGTCTTCTCGGCGTTCGGGGCGATGATGCTGCTCCGGGACGCGCTGGGGTCTTACGTCAGCCCATGTCGGATCTGTGCGACATTGGTCGGAATCCGAGACCAGTTTTTGACTTGCGGACATGGAGACCTTTTGTTGCTCTAGTCCCTTGTTGAGTAGTTTGATTCCCAACTGGATTTCCTCCGGTCCTGCATTAGCCGATAGAATTTCTCGGGATGCCACAGTATTCTGTACTGGGGTTGGATATACCCAATCTCCTTTACTATCTTTCCGAGGCTTCCCCATCTCATCTCCGAAAAGGACGGCGTGGATCTGCGGGAATTGGTTGTCATTGGTGTGACACTTCCTGGTCTTCTGGTATTGCCTGGAGTTGTACTTCCCCGCAGATGCTATGCATTTCTTTTCCTCCTCAATGTTTTTGGCTTCATCAAGGAGTACTTGATGACGTGCTTCTAGGGCCTGCGCCCTCTCGTCTAGTTCTTTAGCAGTAAGCTCTGCAGCTATAGGTATAGGTGTGGTTAATGCAACATCGTTGAGTTTACGCGCACCTTCAGTGATCACGTGTCCATCCACCGATTCTTCTTTTTTCGGCTCCTCTGGGATAAGTGCTCCATCCGAGTCTTCTTCATATTCCTCGAACATCACCTCCTCTGTCAGAGGGTCTTTTGCCAGGGTCTTGTTCTTCTTGTTCTTCTTCTTTGCCTTCTTGGCAGCGCCGGTAGCAAAGATGGCTTTGGGTCCATTTCCCGGAGTCAAGCTCTAATCGGTACTTTCGGACATCTGGACTTCAAGATTATCTCCGACTTCCATGTCATCCTGCGCTTTGGGAGAATGTTCCCCGGATTCTTCATCCATGGTTTCTCCTTCTTCTGCAGCTTTGGAGTTGTACTCCTCTTCGTGTTCCACGGAGAACTTTAAGAAATCCGCTGACGTCATCGATTCATCCGAGGATGCTGGTATGTCGGCGTTTGTTCCAGTTGTCTCCAGCACAGAGTCGGTGTTTTCTCCAGCATCGGCAGAGCCGGATCCGGATCCCACTTATCCGACAAAGTGCGATGCGTGCTTCCTGAGGTACCTCCTGCTTTCGCGATCAGCTTCGTCGAAACTTTTGATGGTCTCGAGAATTGCATCTACGCTTGCATCTTGCATTATCATACGTCGCAGTGTGTACCTTAGGAAAGGCATGTCTGTCCCGGCATCATCAGAGCCAGAATCAGTGTCGTTGATGAGCTCCTCCTAGATTTCGACTTCCGCGGGTGGGTCCATCTAGGATCCGGCTTCTTCAAGGAGATCCATGCCATATTCGACTTTGACCGCTAGGTCTTCCTCAGGCTCGGATTTCTCCACTATCTCCGCAACTGGTGCGGGCTGGGTGGGATTAGGGTTTTCTGAGATCTGGAACTCTGCCGCCTCCGCGGACAAAGGGGACCCAGAAGATTCTTCTGCCTCTATCATCACCGCTGGGGTGGGTTGGGCAGGTTCAGCGAAACCGATGTAAACGTCGATCTCGCCAAAAGACATGATTGTGTAGGCAGTCACGGCCTCCCTAGCCGGAATCCAAGTCTCGTCGAGAACGATGAGAGGGACGTCGCTGGCGTAGAGGATGCGACTGATGGCGATAGTTTCGCCGATTCTGATTCTTGCAGATTCCGCTTGGAACGTAGATCCGAAACTCCCTTGCCCCACGGTGGGCGCCAACTGTCGTCGGATTGATGACAAGTACGCCACGAGGGGGTCCTCGAGGTGTGCGGAAGAGAGGGGGTGTGAGACGTACGGTGTTCCGGGACGGTGAGCACACAAGTTTACCCAGGTTTGAATCCGCCGGCTTTGGACGGATCCTACTCCTGCTAGCAATCCAGTAATACGGCAGAGCCGAAATATGGGTAACAAGGGTTCGCCTGTGCGAGTTGAGATTGTAGACTATTGAGGGTCTAGAATGTTGCCCTAAAGGCTCTCCCTAAGACGGCTTATATAGATATCCGGCCTAGGGTTTACAGGAGAGATCTATCCAGCTACGACTAAGAGTCGGTTACAGAGTACATCGTGAACTACAAGTAACACTATGGGCCTAAGTCGGTAAGTCTTCTGGGCCTTACTGTAGCCGGATTGGACTCCGTCTTTTCTCCCTGACTGGGCTGCCCGTGAAGCAAAGCTCTAACCCGAAGTGGGCCACCCTGGTCAGTGAGGAACTATGAGGATACCCGGAAAGTATATCCCCAACACAGCTGCCTGTTTTCTGCTGTTTTTGGTTTCAGGAAGTTAGAAAATGAATATTCTTGGAATTGGACGGGACAAAAGCCAAAATCACTATTTTATCGGGGGACATCTGGATCCAGAATGCGGGACGGAGAGGGGCTGGGGCCTGGCCACACCACCTGGCCGCGTGGCCAGGCCTGGCCCGCGCTAGGGGGTGGTCTGGCCGCCCCAGGCACCCCCTCGGCCTATCCTTCCTCCTATATATTGCCATTGATACGGAAACCCTAAGTACCCGGTCAAAATTCCACGAAAGAGTCTGTAGCCGCTGTCATCTCCATCCCTAGATCTGGAGGGATCTGAAGCTCTTCTCGGCACCCTGCCAGAGAGGGGAATTCAGCTTGGAGACCTTCTTCATCATCATGCAAGCCTCCGGTGTGATGCGTGAGTAGTTGATCTCTGGACTACGGGTCCATGTAGTAGCTAGATGGCTGGTTCTCCTCCTTTGCGCTTTCATGTTTAGATCTTGTGAGCTCCGTTCATGACCAAGATCATCTATTTGTAATTCTGCATGTTGTGTTTGCGGGGATCCGATGGATATTGAGATGCTATTTCATATTGATTATTGATTCTATCATGTATTTGTTATTTGTGATCTTGCATGCTTTCCGTTGTTAGTAGCTATCTTGGCCAAGTAGATGCTAACAACTCCAAGAGTTAGTATTTATGCTCGATAGAGGGTTCATGCCTCTGGTAATCTGGGGAAGTGACAGAAATCTCTAAGGTACTAGATGTGTTGTTGCTACTAGGGAGAAAACAACAATCCTTTGTTCATAGAACAATCGTATTGTTTACTTTACACGCAATTCATAAAGCAATAATCTGTTGCTTGCAACTTAATACTAGAGGGGGTTCGGATGATAACCTGAAGGTGGATTATTAGTCATAGATGCAGTTGGATGACGGTCTATGTATAATGTTGTAATGACCAATCAAGTCTCAAAGGAGTCAAGATGATTAGTATATGCTTGTATGCTTTCTCGATGTTTGTCAATTGCCCCACTGTAATTTGTTCACCCAACATGTTATCTATCTTAAGGAGAGCCACCTCTAGTGAACTATGGATCACGGTCCTTTCTTTTACATTCAATCTACAAACTGTTTACTGCTTTGTGTTTACTTTCTACAAACTATTACTTCTTTCCATTCAATACGTTTAATCCTTTGTTTTCAGCAAAACCGGTGAGATTAACAACCTCATTGTAAGTTGGGGACAGAGTTATGTGGTTGTGTTGTGCAGGTCTCCACGTTGCTGCTGGCACCGGTAGTGCGCCCTGCCAACGTTCAGCTAGCTACACCTTTGGGGTGTTTCCTTGCTCCTACTGGATTGATAACCTTGGTTTCATAACTGAGGGAAACTTACTGCTGTGCTCATCATACCTTCCTCTTGGGGTTCCCTAATGAGCTCGATATCAACCACGAGCCGGCACTCTTCCTCCATGTTGGAGAGAAGTTTTGGAACAACTTCCGTTGTGCTACTCAGAATTTGGAGAGAAGGGTTAGCAACTTCATCTAACTCAATTTTCCTTCCACTAACTCCTTTAGCAAGAAACTCTTTCTCGAGAATAGTGCCGGTTTTTGCGACAAATGTTTTTCCTTTGGCCTGGTTGTAGAAAGTATACCCGACGGTTTCCCTTGGATATCCCACAAAGATACAATTTTCCGATTTGGGTTCGAGTTTGTGAGGCTACAATTTCTTGACGTATGCCTCACAACCCCAAACTTTTAGAAACGATAACTTTAGTTTCTGTCCATACCATATCTCATGTGGGATTGTCTCCACGGATTTGGATGGTGCTTGGTTTAAAATAAAAGCAGCGGTTTCTAACGTGTATCCCCAAAAAGACACAGAAAACTCAGTTAAAGACATCATGGACCGCACACTATCTAATAGGGTCCGGTTACGTCATTCCGACACACTATTATGTTGTGGTGTTCCGGCTGGCGTAAGCTGTGGGATAATCCCACAGTCCTTCAAGTGCATGTTAAACTCATAACTCAAATACTCGCCTCCCTGATCCGATCGAAGATGCTTGATTCTTTTGTTAAGTTGATTCTCTACTTCTTTCTGAAGTTCCTTGAATTTTTTGAAGGTTTCAGACTTGTACTTCATTAAGTAGATATATCCATACCTACTTAAGTCGCAGTAAAGGTAACAAAGTAATGATAACCATTGTGTGTTGAGACGCTCATTGGTCCACATACATCCGTATGTATGATTCCTAGCAGGTCTACAACTCTCTCCATTGTCCCAGAGAATGGTGTCCTAGTCATCTTGCCCATGAGGCATGGCTCACATGTATCAAGGGATTCGAAATCCAATGATCGAAGAAGCCTTTCTGAATGAAGCTTCTTCATGTGTTTTATGCCAATGTGACCAAGACGGCAATGCCACATAAACATGGAATTATCATCATTATGCTTACAAAGTTTAGCATCAACACTATGGATGTGTGTATCACAAACAAGATCAAGTAAGAATAAACCATCACACACAGGGGCATGAACATAGAAAATATCATTCATATAAATTGAACAACCATTTCTTCCTAATTTAAACGAATAACGATCTTGCAACAAGCAAGACCCACTCACAATATTCATACTCAATGCAGGTACATAGTAGCATTTATTCAAAACCAAAAATAATCCTGATGGCAGATGGAGATGCAGGGTGCCGACGGCCATCACTTCGACTCTCGAACCATTGCCGACGCACATCGTCACCTCGTCCTTCCTCAAGCGCCTCCTACTCTGCAGATCCTGCTGAGAGTTACAAACGTGAGCAACAGAACCGGTATCAAATACCTAGGTGTTACTCTTGGCGCTTGTAAGGAACACATTAATAACATGTATATCACATATACTTTGTCCTTGTGGGCTATCTTTCCAGCTCGCTTGTCTTCAAGGTACTTGGGGCAGTTGCGTTTCTAGTGCCCATCCCCTTTGCAGTAGTAGCACGTAGTGCCGGGCTTAGGGCCAGGCTTGGCAGTCTTTGAGGTACCGACAACGAACTTGCCATCCTTCTTGGACTTCTTGCCCTTGCCTTTTCCCTTTTGCCCCGGCTTCTTAAAATTGGTGGTCTTATTGACCATCAACACTATGTGCTCCTTCTTGATTTCAACCTCAGCAGTTTTGAGCATGGCGAAATGCGGTGACCCAGCATACCACTGCATGATGTAGTACACTATAGTCATTGACATAACACCAATGAAACACTGTTCACTAGTATTACATCCCTGAGAGAGGTACAACAGAAACACAGCAGGTCCAAGACATGACTATAGATTACAACTCGACTCTTTACAAAAGATCCAGAGAATATTTTAGGTTAAAGAGAGAGAAAGAACTTCTTACAAAGAAGAACCATACATAATAACTCAGAACTATCTAGTAACTAAGATTAGTATCTAAACTATTTGGCTTGTCGTTTCTACTAATGCAATGCTCTACAGAAGTAGGTTTTATGGCTAGAGAATCTACTCCTATCCAAACCGACACTATATCTTCACTTCAGCTATTGTATATGTTGACTTCATTGACTTTATTGAAGAACTTGAGCTGCCGATGATGGTTTCTTGAGCAGAAATTGATGTTGACGTCGTCTTCAATGTCTTAAAACCTAGAAAGGGTTAAGAAGGTATGGTTGAGTATGAGCGTACTCAGCAAGTTCCCTAAAAATGAGTGTATGATGAACTATCTCTACAGCCAAAAACCATAGGTCGTAGGCAATGTAGGTTTTCGTAAACGTTTCTTCAAAGATTAATTTTATTCTGAAAACTATGTCTGACAGCCTTCACAAGTTGACCAGAACATCATGGAGTTCCTTTCCTACCGCGTTCGTAGCTCCTTCCCGGAACAGGGAGTAACATGTCACAATTCATACACTCTGCAGAGGTGCGTCACTTTTCCCATAAGAGACCTTAGCCTTGTTGCACAATCAAGCCGCGAGCTTGTCCACACTTCCTTGGTATGGGGCCCAGTTGAAGATCTAAGTCAATCTCAGCCCTCTCCGCGACCCCATATGTCTGCACGATCCTCCGGGCTGACTCCACCTCCGTTAAGCCTCCAACTAGGGAAAGTTATAACCATGGTGAGTTCTCGAAGACTCTATGAGATGGTGATGCCCCTGGTAAGCTCCATAAAGGTCTGACTATACCTCTAGCAGCCACTCATAGATAATCTAGACACCAAAATCGTGGGGCCTAAGGGTGCCCACCCATATGTTGGATCCATACCAGGAATCCCAACGTCACAATAAGGTCATCTTGCCTCCATATGAAAGGGAGAAGATACATCTGACTTTCCCATCCCATTCCAAGTCATATGGTTGACGTGTAATATACGGCGCTAGAATCAATGGCGACATTGGTTGTTAAGTCCTAGATATTATGTTCCTTTACCACTGGAACTGTATTAGTAGATTATTACCATCAGGTAAATAATCCATAATCATATTATTATGAAAATAGTGTGTTCTGACCTTTTTGGACTACAGGTGATAACAACATTTGAGTTACAAGCATTTGATAGAAAATAATCAAAGGACATGAGCAAGTTGTGAACTTGCCTTATGTGATTGCAAGATTATGCACTCACGGTCTTCAAGACAATAGAAGATCCAAATTCTGTAAATAGCATCATTGGTCCGGTAAGGACTAATGTTTAAAGAAGCAAGATGCAACAATGCATAAGTAATGTAATGCAATTTGATAAACACGAATCCCCGAAATAGTCGTATCTAATCTAGGGTTTGGAAACTAGGAATGAGTTCTTTAGAATGTGTTGCACTTTTATAACAAATTCACACTTGTGTGTCTTATTAAGGCTTGTGAGAGTGTGTCTGAAACAATAAGTAAATACAACAAGTAGTATACAATACTAAAGCATTCAAATGGATCATGGTATGTAGGATATTTCTTAAACAAGATTAAGAATCAAGTAGAGCCTTTTAAAGAAGTGTTCAAGGTTTACTTTTAATGTTGCTTAAAAGAATAACACTTGAGGAAAATATTACTTTATAAAGTAAAAAGTATTGAAACTTAAGATTAACACTTTAAGGTTTTCTTATTAGCTAAGATTAGTAAAGAGGAAAACATTACTACATTAAACAATCATATTATAATTGAATAGGATTCTTGTGATGCACAATATACTATTTTAGTTTATTTTGTAATTGGTAAAATCTTTTTAGGAAAATTAAAATACCCTTAATTTGAGATGATAGTTTTAGCAGATATATTTTAAAATTGTTTGACCTATTTAAACTTCACTTAAACATTAATTGACTTGCTATTACAGTTTTAGATTTTAAACAAACAATACTAAAGGCAATAGTAAAGATTTATATTTTTTTAATGAATTAAAATAAAAGAAAAGAGTTAAAATAAGATTTGATACACCTTTATCTTTTATTTTACTTCAAAAGTATGAGTTGATATTTTTAGTGTGTATATTTCATTTTTGTGATCATTTTGGTATATTATAAGTATTTTTGTGAATTTGAAATAATAAGATATAATTTTTACAAGTTTTAACACTTTATAAATACTAAATAAATAAAATATTAGTTAAGTGATATAAAAATAATTTAAACAAATTTTTAAATGTAGATTTTGTTTTTATACGAATTTTGGTATATTATTTATATTTTTCTCATTTACCAATATTAAAATATTAATTTCTAAACATTATTACTTATAAAATATTTATTAAATAACAATTATGTAAATAGTTAACACAATAATATTTGATAATAAGTTTATAATATAGAGTTTAATTTTGTGAACATTTTGATATATTATATACATTTTTCTGAATTATAAAACAAAAAATATAGAATTAATAAGTTTTAATCCTTTTATTAAATTTCTGGAATTACATTTATATTTAAACTTATTTGTCTTATCTAATTACTCAAACAGATAATACTTTTTGTACTAGCACTTACCCTAGACACGGTCACAGACATGTGGGCCAGTGACCACGTCACCTGCTACGCGGGACAAAAGACTTTTTATACCCAATTTATTTTACCCAGAGCCAATGATTGGTGGCGCTTCCGCCACATCACATGCCACATGGGCATGGACTGAGTCAAACTGGCTGGCTGGGCGGGTGGTGACGTAGGCGTGATGTGAGTGCGACGTCACCTCGCCGGCCACCACCGGATGGTTATCGGCGGCGAGGTATGCGAGCACGCGCATGGTTGTGAAGTGGTGTGTTGGAACGAGGAGTATGAGGCGAATCAATCTGTGGGCACGCCGCCAAAGAGTGGTCACCGGAGTGGCTCCAGCGACAACAAATTACGGTGGCTGACGGCGGATTATGGTGGCAAGGCGAATCAGAAAGCAAGAGAGAGATTGCAGAGAGGTCCAAGCACCGGTAGCTCACTGCGAAGCTGAAGCGCGTTCTGGCGAGGTCGGAGGAAGTCGGAAGTGGTGGAGTTGACGACAGCCGGCGTCGGGAATGGAGGTACCAATTCGAGCTCCTGGGGCTTCTTCGGCCTCCGTGGAATGGGGCAATCGAATGAGAAGACGATGGCGGTTTCAGCAGTGGCTATAGCTAAGGGAGCGGTGATCAGAGATGGCCGGAACGACGAACTCCGACAAGCTAGGGTTTCAGGTGCTCTTCTCTGAAGAGGATAAGAACGAGAAGACAAGGGAAATTGGAATGAGGATGGCCAGAGCGTCGCGGTGGCGGTCTTATCCCCGTGGGAGTGTCGGTAGCAGCGTGAATCCTGGCACAGCGACGGTGGGCGACATCGGCTCCGCCACCAAGCTGCTTCTAGCTGGAGGAGGAAGACGCCGAAGAACGCTTTGCAGAACCCCCCCCCCCTCCCGGATGTTTTCTAGACTCAACCCGTGGTCCCTCTGTGGTCCTACCTGTCAGTGAGAGATAGAGTCTAACCGGGCTGGTGTTGTTGGGTCGTAGAAAAGCGAGCGAAAAAATACTGCTGCTCCTCGTGAGTTGGGAGTAAGGAATGGGCCTTGGGCTGAACTGCTACGCTGCTTCTATTCCTTTTCTTTTTCAATTACATTTTTTGTTTTCTCTTTTTTACAAAATCTTTTTAAATTTGATTTTCTTAAGGGATTTAAATATCCAGAGATTTTGTAAGTTATAAATATTATTGTATAAAAGAATTATAACTATTTCCCCTGCATTTCTTATTGTGTATAAGATATTTATAACTATATGAAGGGTTCTTTTATTTAGTAAAGTAAATATAATTTAGGGTTTTAGGAATTTACTTCCTATAAGAAAATCTTATAGAAATAATTTGTATTACCACTAAAAGAATGCAATGGTAGAGGTTTAAGAGGCTAATGATTTATGTGTATAGAATCTTATTAATACTTCCCCTCATAATTGAATTGTACTTACATGATAAGATATTAAACCCTAGGGTTGGTATCATGGTGATTTGAGATCCATGGTTCTCCCCATTTGAGGATTTCATCAAAACCAATCCTACTTGATTTATAGAGACTAGAATTACTACATAACAATAGTGGTTAATAATATGATGATTTGTAAAATTTAGAATTACCATGTGTTTTAGGAAGGTTCGTTTGAGTCATATTCTATTATGAATATGGATAAGGATAAAGGTTCAGGGACACTACTTTTAATTCTATGAGAAGGTTTGATATCTCCACATAGAGTGAGATATTGGACTTACTTACTAATATGCTCCTGATAATTCTATCATTCTAGGTTTCTATTAGGGTTTAAGGCAATAAGGTGGACAAGGCTAACATCTATATTACTCATCTGGTATTCTACTTATCTCTTAGGCATTTTAGTTGACTAAGAGATACTATCCATTGACTGCCTAAAGGTTTCTAAAGAATTATCACCTCAATACTTCACTAAGGTTATCTTGAGATAAGGAATTCATTTCCTAAATATACTCGATATATCTCTCATATCTTATTCACAAAGATCACATCTTCTTGAATAAGGAAATCATCTGACTCCACCATATGGATCATCATATGATGACATGGTCATGCCACTTCAACATTACTCCATCCTTACTCCTAGTATATAACTCCTCTTAATTACCAACCATTGATACACCTATCAATGTAGCTACTACTAACTCCTTATATTAACTTCCTTAACTTCATCTTGCCACTACTTCCAAGGTTTGCAAGACTACAATCCTTATTGTACATACAAAGGATATCAATCCTTTGAAATAGGTATAGTACTACTCCCATAATACCAGTTGTCCTTATATTAACTTGGTTAAGCTATTACGCCTCCAACTACTCCATACAACTCCTCAAATACTTCATCATACTCTAGCTTGACTTATAATGATCAAGCTAGATGATTTAGCTTACTAGGACTTGCCTAACTTGGTATATTCATAACTCTTCTTCAACACCTAATCATCTATTCTCAAGTGACTTGAGAATAATGACCACCATCCTTTGATCATACAAAGCTTAGGCTTCTAATTATCTGATCAAGATCTATACTCAACTAAGTGGTAAACTTGTATTAGTCTCTCTATAGACTTATCTTGTTAAGCAAGCTTATTCTAAGTCTATATACACTTGTCCTAACAAGATTGTTATCTAATGTACTAATACTACTAGCTTTCTCATAGCTCCTCAATTACTAGCTACTTACTTAAGGTATTTGGAAGGTCAACACAATAAGTCAAAGGCTATGAGTCAATAAGTTCTAGGTCAAGAATTGATCACTCAATATTGATGATCCATAGACACTAGGACTTGGTTAAATAGGATTGTCAGCTATTAACATGACACTAAGGGTATGTGATGGATGGTCTTGGCTTGACTCCCCTTTCTACTCTATTTGTAATAAGAGTTAATGTTTAAGAACTACCATGGTACCCATGGAAGGAGTAACTATGGCAAACAAGTGTTTCAAGATTTAGTTATAGGGTTTCTTTACTTAAGTTATATCCTTAACTTGGTATTCAGGGTTTGTGGTAGATAATACCTTGATATCATCTTTAGAGTATTAAGTATTCATCCTTGAGTTGTTGTATAGAATACCATGTAATGATCTCTAGAAGATCAAGTACTCCTTATCAAGTATTGTGTTGTGACTTAGTTTTATTATATTTGATCTACCCTTAGATCAAATTATATTACCAAAGATAAGGTTTAGCAAAGGTCATATTGAAACTTATCGCAGTCAACTTGATGATCTACTTCAGTTCCACCAATTTAAGAGAAGCTTCAATCACTTTTACAAGTTTTATTTAAAAGCGCGAAAATTATCCGGATTTTCTATGCATGAATGTAATGCACACACCTGTGTTCAGCTTATTTTAAGCTCTAATGCTGCGATGTTACAGACTCTCCCTCTTAAAATAAACTTCATCCCCGATGTTCATACTCTCTTGCGTTTCGGAATGAGGTATTGATTTGTATTGATCACACCATTTCTCAAATCCATAGTGATCATAATTGGGGATAATTGTGATATCCCGTATCCAAATCTTTTTCCTTGAATCCTCTTCATTTTTTACAATATCCACTATCACTTCTAAGTTATCCTATGGCTTCTTTTACCATAATTTCTTATATTATGTCCTTATACTTCTATTTAGAATTGGTTTAGGACACATTTAGTCCATTCTAATTCGGCTTTCTTATTACACTACACCAATCTATATTGGAATACTCTCTTTACACTAAAGGATAACTTACCAGCTGTTTCCCCCTTTATAACTAGTCTACTCGGTTAAGCAGTTATGTCTACTTTGGTCATTCATCCGGACATACTCTAGAGAGTACTCTTATACAGATGACTCCTCATAACCTTATGAGGATAAGGCTTAATCTCACCACAAATTTGTACTTCTTCTCCACATTTAGTCAGAAAGTTAGACAACAACACTTCAGTGTTTATTGTTTGCTCTCCCCCTTGGGGTTTCCTAATGGTCTCTAATCTGTTTGTATAATATCCATTAACTCAATAGTAAGGATATTGGTCTTTGTCTAGCTTATATCTTACCTATATAAGGTCTCATGAAAGAATCTATGGTACACCCACACAGTTGTGGATCTCCGAAATGAATCTTCCAACACTATTTGTCTTACTTATAACCTTTTGGACATTTTCGCTTTAGTAAGTCTGATCTTTCGAAGCATCTCGAAAGATGATCTTTTAATTTCATACTTCCTTAGGTCTAACTTAACTTAGGCCAAGTTTTGTGCTCTTTAAATTACACAAAGATGACCTACTTTGCTAAAGCGCTAGGATACCAGCTACGGACACCAACTATGGATACCAGCTGCGGATCCTCCTAGGTGTACGGATTAGCCTACGGGTTTTCGACTTCTTACTGGCATTCTCTCTGAGTTGTTAGAGCTTGAATACCACTTTTCTTCCAAAACTTCTTCTTTACACTAATTCATGATACTTCCGTGAACTTGGTACAACTACTTCATTAGCTTCTTAGCAACATTACCTATCTTAAGTGAACTTCAACTCATCCTTCATGTTGCTCTCCCCCTTTTTCTGCACTAATAATCTTTCTTATTGCCATCTCATAGTGAGTTGGGGTTGATCCATCCTTCAAAATAGTGTTGATACACCTTAAATTTAGCTTCCTTCTTCTTGCCAGTCTTCAACTTGATCTTCGGAACTCGTCACTCCCTTACACGCATTCCCTTTTCTATCTAGGTCTATAACATCAAGTAATAACTTGATGATGCAACATGCATTTGCACATCAGGTCAAACTTCATGCACAGATCTAGTCAACCAAGAAGATGCAAGAAAAACCAAGAAATCCAAATGTGGTACATATAACACACATCATTCTAACCCCGGAATATAGTAGTTGAGTATAATATCTCTAAAATTCAGGCTTAGTTGTGTAGTATATGACACCACCAATTATAGGTTTACATCGTGGTACTTAGCACTTAAGGTTAAACTACTCTTTGTCTCAATTTTTACCCAAACTACCCAATTGTAGTTGGATAATTTTGAGCAATGGGTCTCACTTTGGTTTTGACTAACCTCTTACTTTTGTTTCGGGACTACTAAAGACTACCAATCTTCCATTCTATCGTAACTATCCTCACATGATCTCTCAAACCTACTAACAAAACTGTAGTTACTACCTTAATCCAACAATTATCGTAATATTATAATACCTATGACTTCTATCATAGACCTACACTATTCTTTACTTACTGTTACTACAAGATTATTTACTAAGTACTTGTCCTAATTATAGACTTATCATGGTCTCGGAGCTATTCTCACCACAAACTTGTTAAGATTTACCTAGTCATCATGATTAAAGAGCTAATCTCACCATGACAACTCTCCTTCTTGGCTTACTATTAATGATTCTTTACAAAATTATACTCCATCACATGGAATTATCAAGTGGATGCCACATGATTTACTTCCATTTGTATCTATACATACTCTGATGGTCTAACTTAAGTGGTATGGTGGTATCTACTACTGCTACTTCCCATGGATTCTAAATATAGACTCCATCACTAGTACTACTCCACATGGTATCCTGATCTTAGTCCTAATCTTACTTGATATTTTATCTTACTTAAGATATCTTAGTAATGTTATACCTATTTAGAACGATACTAAAATGGCATTTCTCTAGAGAATACAGATAACTAATCCGTAAGAGAGATGATAAGAACATCCAACTTAAGTGTGACAATGTTTATCCTCAAGTGGATACCATCACAAGTCTTGGTTTAGATAAGATGGCTCCTATAGTCACTATCTAACCTACAGATCTTCCTAAAAGCGTTTTAATCCTAAGGTCAAAGCATATGCTCTGATACCAGCTGCGGTGACCCAACATACCACTACATGATGTAGTACGCTATAGTCGTTGAGATAACACCAACGAAACACCGTTCACTAGTATTACATCCCTCAGAGTGGTACAACTGAAACACAGCAGGTCCAAGACATGACTATAGATTACAACTCGACTCTTTACAAAAGATCTAGAGAACATTTTAGGTTAAAGAGAGAGAAAGAACTTCTTACGAAGAAGAACCAGACATAATAACTCAGAACTATCTAGTAACTAAGATTAGTATCTAAACTATTTTGCTTGTCATTTCTACTAATGCAATGCTCTACGGAAGTAGGTTTTATGGCTAGAGAATCTACTCCTATCTAAACCGACACTTTATCTTCACTTTAGCTATTGTATATGTTGACTTCATTGACTTTATTGAAGAACTTGAGTTGCCGATGATGGTTTCTTGAGCAGAAGTTGATGTTGACATCGTCTTCAATGGCTTAAAACCTAGCAAGGGTTAAGAAGGTACGGTTGAGTACGAGCGTACTCAGCAAGTTCACTAAAAAGGAGTGTATGATGCACTATCGCTACAGCCACAGACCATAGGTCGTAGGCAATGCAGGTTTTCGTAAACATTTCTTCAAAGATTGATTTTATTCTGAAAACTATGTCCGACAGCCTTCACAAATTGACCAGAACTTCGTGAAGTTCCTTTCTTGCCGCGTTTGTAGCTCCTTCCCGGAACTGGGAGTAACATGTCACAATTCTTACACTCTACAGAGGTGCGTCACTTTTCCCATAAGAGACCTTAGCCTTGTTGCACAACCAAGCCGCGAGCTTGTCCACACTTCCTTGGTATGGGGCCCAGTCTAAGATCTAAGCCAATCGCTGCCCTCTTCGCGACCCCATGTGTCTGCACGATCGTCCGGGGCTGACTCCACCTGCGTTAAGCCTCCAACTAGGGCAAGCTATAACCATGGTGAGTTCCCAAAGACTCTATGAGATGGTGATGCCCCTGGTAAGCTCCATAAAGGTCCGACTATACCTCCAGAAGCCACTCATAGATAATCTAGACACCAAAATCGTGGGGCCTAAGGGTGACCACCCATATGTTGGATCCATACCAGGAATCCCAATGTCACAATAAGGTCATCTTGCCTCCATATGAAAGGGAGAAGATACATCTGACTTTCCCGTCCCATTCCAAGTCTTATGGTTGACGCGTAATATACGATGCTAGAATCACTGGCGACATTGGTTGTTAAGTCCTAGATATTATATCCCTTTACCACTGGAACTATATTAGTAGAATATTACCATCTGGTAAATAATCCATAATCATATTATTATGAAAATAGTGTTTTCTAACCTTTTTGGAATACAGGTGATGACAACATTTGAGTTACAAGCATTTGATATAAAATAATCAAAGGACATTTGCAAGTTGTGAACTGGCCTTTTGTGATTGCAAGATTATGCACTCACGGTCTTCAAGACAATAGAAGATCCAAATTCTATAAATAGCATCATTGGTCCGGTAAGGACTAATGTTTAAAGAAGCAAGATGGAACGATGCATAAGTAATGTAATGCAATTTGATAAACACGAATCCCCGGAATAGTCATATCTAATCTAGGGTTTGGAAACTAGGAATGAGTTCTTTAGAATGTGTTGCACTTTTATAGCAAATTGACACTTGTGCGTCTTATTAAGGCTTGTGAGCGTGTGTGTGAAACAATAAGTAAATACAACAAGTAGTATACAATACTAAAGCATTCAAATGGATCATGGTATCTAGAATATTTCTTAAACAAGATTAAGAATCAGGTAGAGCCTTTTAAAGAACTGTTCAAGGTTTACTTTTAATGTTGCTTAAAAGAATAACTCTTGAGGAAAATATTACTTTATAAAGTAAAAAGTATTGAAACTTAAGGTTAACACTTTAAGGTTTTCTTATTAGCTAAGATTAGTAAAAAGGAAAACATTACTACATTAAAGAATCATAGTATAAGTGAATAGTATTCTTGTGATGAATAATATACTATTTTAGTTGATTTTATAATTGGTAAAATCTTTTAAGGAAAATTAAATTACCCTTAATTTGCGAATATAGTTTTAGGAAATATATTTTAAAATGTTTTGACCTATTTAAACTTCACTTAAACATTAATTGACTTGCTATTATATTTTTAGATTTTAAACAAACAATACTAAAGGCAATAGTAAAGATTTATATTTTTTTTATGAATTAAAATAAAAGAAAAGAGTTAAAATAAGTTTTGTTACACGTTTATCATTAATTTACTTAAAAAGTATGAGTTTATATTTTTAGTGTGTAGATTTCATTTTTTTGATCATTTTGGTATATTATAAGTATTTTTGTGAATTTTAAATAATAAGATATAATTTGTACAAGTTTTGACACTTTATAAATACTAAATAAATAAAAATATTATTTAAGTGATAGAAAAATAATTTAAACAAGTTTGTAAATGTAGATTTTGTTTTTATAAGCATTTTGGTATATTATTTATATTTTTCTCATTTACCAATATTAAAATATTAATTTCTAAAACATTATTACTTATAAAATATTTATTAAATTTCAATTATTTAAATAGTTAACACAATAATATTTGATAATAAGTTTATAATATAGAGTTTCATTTTGTGAACATTTTGATATATTATATACATTTTTCTGAATTATAAAACAAAAGATATAGAATTAATAAGTTTTAATCCTTTTATTAAATTTCTAGAATTATATTTATATTTAAACTTATTTGGTTTATCTAATTACTCAAACAGATAATACTTTTGATACTAGCACTTACCCTAGACACAGTCACAGACATGTGGGCCAGTGGCCACATCACCTGCTACGCGGGACAAAACACTTTTTTATACCCAATTTATTTTACCCAGAGCCACTAACTGGTGGGGCTTCCGCCACGTCACATGCCACATGGTCATGGACCGAGTCAAACTAGCTGGCTGGGTGGGTGGTGACGTAGGCATGACGTGAGTGCGACGTCACCTCGCCGGCCACCACCGGATGGTCATCGGCGGCCAAGTATGCGAGCGCGCGCGTGGTTGTGAAGTGGTGTGTTGGAATGAGGAGTATGAGGCGAATCGATCTGTGGGCACGCCACCAGTGAGTGGTCACCGGAGTGGCTCCGGTGACAACAAACAGCGGTGGCTGATGGCGGATTACGGTGGCAAGGCGAATCAGAAAGTGAGAGAGAGATTGGAGAGAGGTGCAAGCACCAGTAGCCCACCGCGAAGCTGAAGCGCGTGCTGGCGAGGTCGGAGGAGGTCGGAAGCGGTGGAGTTGACGACGGCCGACGTTGGGAACAGAGGTACCAATTCGAGCGCCTGGGGCTTCTTCAGCCTCTGTGGAATGGGGCAATCGAATGAGAAGACGACGACGGTTTCAGCAGTGGCTATAGCTAAGCGAGCGGTGATCGGAGATGGCCGGAACGACGAACTCCGACGAGCTAGGGTTTCGGGTTCTCTTCTATGAAGAGGATAGGAACGAGAAGACAGGGGAAATGGGGATGAGGACGGCCAGGGCGTCGCGGTGGCGGTCTTATCCCCGCGGGAGTGTCGGCAGCAGCGCGAATCCTAGAGGGGCGACGGTGGACAGCATCGGCTC
The DNA here is from genome assembly GCA_910589775.1 of Avena eriantha. Taxonomy (NCBI): domain Eukaryota; kingdom Viridiplantae; phylum Streptophyta; class Magnoliopsida; order Poales; family Poaceae; genus Avena; species Avena eriantha. Next base: position 499,462,195 of record OU342743.1, read on the forward strand.
CGCCACCGAGCTGCTTCCAGCTAGAGGAGGAAGACGACGAAGAACACTTTGCAGAAACCCCCCGGATGTTTTCCAGACTCAACTCATGGTCCCTCTATGGTCCTACCTGTTAGTGAGAGATAGAGTCTAACCGGGCTGGTGTTGTTGGGCCGTAGCAAAGCGAGCGAAAAAATACTGCTGCTACTCGTGAGCTGGGAGTAAGGAATGGGCCTTGGGCCGAACTGCTGCGCTGCTTCTATTCCTTTTCTTTTTCAATTACATTTTCTATTTTCTCTTTTTTTTACAAAATATTTTTAAATTTGATTTTCTTCAGGGATTTAAATATCCAGAGATTTTGTAAGTTATAAATATTATTGTATAAAAGAATTATAACTATTTCCCCTGCATTTCTTATTGTGTATAAGATATTTATAACTATATGAAGGGTTCTTTTATTTAGTAAAGTAAATATAATTTAGGGTTTTAGGAATTTACTTCCTATAAGAAAATCTTATAGAAATAATTTGTATTACCACTAAAAGAATGCAATGGTAGAGGTTTAAGAGGCTAATGATTTATGTGTATAGAATCTTATTAATACTTCCCCTCATAATTGAATTGTACTTACATGATAAGATATTAAACCCTGGGGTTGGTATCATTGTGATTTGAGATCCATGGTTCTCCCCATTTGAGGATTTCATCAAAACCAATCCTACTTGATTTATAGAGACTAGAATTACTACATAACAATAGTGGTTAATAATATGATGATTTGTAAAATTTAGAATTACCATGTGTTTTAGGAAGGTTCATTTGAGTCATATTCTATTATGAATATGGATAAGGATAAAGGTTCAGGGACACTACTTTTAATTCTATGAGAAGGTTTGATATCTCCACATAGAGTGAGATATTGGACTTACTTACTAATATGCTCCTGATAATTCTATCATTCTAGGTTTCTATTAGGGTTTAAGGCAATAAGGTGGACAAGGCTAACATCTATATTACTCATCTGGTATTCTACTTATCTCTTAGGCATTTTAGTTGACTAAGAGATACTATCCATTGACTGCCTAAAGGTTTCTAAAGAATTATCACCTCAATACTTCACTAAGGTTATCTTGAGATAAGGAATTCATTTCCTAAATATACTCGATATATCTCTCATATCTTATTCACAAAGATCACATCTTCTTGAATAAGGAAATCATCTGACTCCACCATATGGATCATCATATGATGACATGGTCATGCCACTTCAACATTACTCCATCCTTACTCCTAGCATATAACTCCTCTTAATTACCAACCATTGATACACTTATCAATGTAGCTACTACTAACTCCTTCTATTAACTTCCTTAACTTCATCTTGCAACTACTTATAAGGTTTGCAAGACTACAATCCTTGAGAATATCATTTTGCGGCTCGAAAGTTGGGGTGTCCAGGCAACGCGGTACCCGAGTTCCCTGATATCATCCGCGATGACTATAGTTGGCGTGCCCAATACTCAGAGTGTCTTTTTCGGCACGAATTCAACTTTATGTTTCAATACAAAAAATCAGGCTAAAGGCCGTCAAGTTGGGCCCCCCTGTCAGTTCTCCCCGTTATGACGCTCCTGTCGCTTAGGTGTCAATTAAGCTTGCATCGTTGGCGCCTACATCCATTACGCGTCTTCTTCTTCCCCGGAGCGGAAATCTGTGGGGCGTCGCAGCCATGGCACGGAGCTGGGACGTGGTCGAACCTGCTCCGCCCAGCTCTCCTCCCTATAGGCTTGCAGTGTTGGCGCCTCCATTACTCATCTTCTTCCCCGGAGCGACAATCTATGGTCACGGCCATGGCGCAGAGCTGGGAAGTGATGAAGCTTCTCGATCCCGCTCTCCTCCCCATTCCGAGTTGGATCTCACCCTCACCGTGGACGCACCCATGGCACGGTCGGGGACGAGAATTGGTTCCCGGTGAGATCTATCACCTTGTCGACCATGCTCGGTTCTGCTTTCCTCCTCTAGAATCCGAGCTCGCCGTCGCCGTGGTTGCACCTGCACCAATTCATCCACCTCTGCCGAGGTCTCTGTGGTAGCTCAAGTTCTGGGGCTCTCAAAGGTCTGCCATGTTGGGCCTGTAAGTGTTGTTGTATGTTAAACTAGCAAATCTCGTTTGTTAAAATCTCTTGGGCGGTACCAACTTCATTGTGTTTAATTATGAAAGACAAAATATAAATGACTTCTCTCAATTTCTTGCATAGAAAAATGCGCAGCTAGTTTCGTATTCTCGCAGGAACTGGCCCCACTTGTTGAACCGGCGGCACTGCCACGATCTCCACGTAACCACGGTGAGTTATCGAACTGAAAGTTGTAGTTACCACGTTTCTTCTGCAGTCATTCCTCCTCCTCAGTCATTCCTCTGCAGTTTTTCCTGGGTGCTTCTTCTTCCTCTGTTCTAGAACCGTCGGTTCATCTTCTTCTTCCTCTCGAAGGCAGTTCCTTGTAGGCAGTTCCTTTCACCCATTTCCTTGCAGGCATGGACGATGGGAAACGCACAACAGAGACCCACTTGGTCCCTGCCCATGGCACCATGACTTTGACAGTGGTGTACACACATGATGAAGCGACTGTGGAGACAACTCTCGCGAGGTTTGAGCAATTGCTTGAGAAAGAGAAGCACAAGTTTGTGGGGCTAGACTTGGAGTACACCCGTGCAAATACGCGAAAAAATCTTCCACAAGAGATCGCTGTCGTGCAAATCGCCATACATGTGAAATTTAAATTTGAGATCACCACTTATGCATCCCTTGTTCCCTTACATCCCTAGAACCATCTAAGTGCAGGAGTAAACCAACTGAGTTGCGTTGTCCGGCTCTGGTCGAGTTCTTGTGTAGGAAAGGGATAACTTTCACTAGCGTGGATACCACAAATGACACAATTATGCTTTCTTGTGCGTTGATAAAAATCCTAGAGGGGCACCACATCGACATCCAAAATCTGTACAAGATCAAATCATACCCAGCGAAGGATGGCATGGGTGATCTGGCAGCAGAAATCATCGATAAATCCTATGAAAAACTGAAGAAATTGAAGCGACTCGATCACGACTACTAGGAGTGGAAGCCGATGAGCCAGGCGCGCCTCGAGTATGCAGCCAGAGATGCCTACATGGCGTACGAGTTGTACCGTAAGCTCATTACCATGAAAGATGGGATGGTTAAGGCGGGGTTTTTCGCCCTGGTTGTAAGCTAGCCCTGGTTGCAAGCTAGCCCTGGTTGCAAGCCAGCCCAGGAGAAGAAGCGCGAGGAGGACAGAAAGCGGTTTCAGGACGAGCAGGGATCTTGGGACAGTGGCGACATCAAGCGGCTGAAGGGGAAGCAAGTCAAGGATGACAACAAGTGGTGGTGATACATTATGTGTTTGAACTAGATTTTAGTTTCTAGATTTAGTTACTTCAATACAAAATTTGAACCAATTTAACTTGTTGATGTATTTCTTGACAATTATAATATAATCGAGCACTAGAAATATTTTGTAGTGTGCATGAGCATGATCAGTAAATATAATTTAACACTAGAAACTTTAAGGCACTCCATATAAAGGAGTAGATTAATATATAAGGTTCACCAGAGACACCACGGATATATTGTCTTACATGCCACACACAGGTAATAATTAACTAGAACAAAATAAAAGCAGGGGCTACAGCAGGAGGCCGGGACACGGAGACGCCTAGCAGGGCAGGGGTTTATCAGCAGGACGCAGCGACAGCCTAGTCGATGGGATACATGCCAGTCCTGACATACTTGCGGAGGAATTTGTCGTAGGCTGCGTGCCGCGCCAAGGTAATCGGCCTATGGCTTCTGCCCCCGCCTCTGTCAACGCCCTCCGCATGCTGGATCATCCTGTTGAGGTCCACGTTGATTGCTCTGTCACAGAATGGGCAAAACAGTCTCCCCCTACGGTGGAAACGGATTAGCCCACACCGTAACCGCCTCAGCACGTAGCGACTCTTGTTGTCCCTGGATTCCTTGCTAGCGTCCACTTCATCATCATCCTCCTGTTGATTTTTAAGAACATAACTTAGAAATCGTACATATGATTGAATTTTATTATAACTCAAGAATTAACAACGTGTATATGTAAGACAATATATCCGTGGATATAAAAGATAAAGCATCTCAGCAATAGTTTGATCGGTTCATATATCATTTCATCTCAACACAATGAGAAATAATTGCATTAGATTACGGCCTCATATGTTTATCCAGGGACGGCGTGAGTGAACCAAGTAACAATTGCACAGCCGGTATTGTTGTTGTACATCGCCCTAGGTTCACTAACTCGTCCCAGAAAAAATCAGACACCAATGTGTCTGCCTCTCTTTTGGGACAAATTTGAATCATTGGCCACAATAAGAAATTGAAATGTAATCGTACAAAACATTATTCAGGGATATACATAGTCAGGTACAAAAACAAGCCTAAATATTGTAATCATAAATAAAAAACCAAACAATTAATCCTCAGGTGCATGTTAAAAATACTTATGATCAAAACCATTCATATACATATGCATCATACCAATCATTAAAAGATCAGAAACAATTCAAGGATCATATATGTAGTTCCACATGAGAATAAATCTAGGGTCTCAAAATTTGTTTTAGAGATGGAGTAGGCGAACCAAAGTACCAACAACATAACCTATATTGTTTGTGTGCATTCCTGCCTCAGGTTCACCAACCCATCCCTAAAACACGACACCATCATACATGTCTCCCCTTGAACTCTTTTGGGGCAAATTCAATCATCGGCCTCGGTGACAAACTAAAATGTAATTCTTATACACTATGAATGCATGAAATAGATAATTTGAATATCATAGTTCTATGAATGTAGAATAAAGATTGCAGCCTCATAAGTTTATTCAGGGACGGCGTGAGTGAACCAAGTAACAATTGCACAGCCTGTATTGTAGTTGTACATCGCCCCAGGTTCACTAACTCGTCCCTAAAAAAATCTGACACCAATGTGTCTGCCTCTCTTTTGGGACAAATTTGAATCATTGGCCACAATAAGAAATTGAAATGTAATCGTACAAAACATTATTCAGGGATATACATAGTCAGGTACAAAAACAAGCCTAAATATTGTAATTATAAATTAAAAACCAAACAATTAATCCTCAGGTGCATGTTAAAAATACTTATGATCAAAACCATTCATATACATATGCATCATACCAATCATTAAAAGATCAGAAACAATTCAAAGATCATATATGTAGTTCCACATGAGAATAAATCTAGGGTCTCATAATTTGTTTTAGAGATGGAGTAGGCGAACCAAAGTACCAATAAAACAACCTATATTGTTTGTGTGCATTCCTGCCTCAGGTTCACCAACCCATCCCTAAAACACGACACCATCATACGTGTCTCCCCTTGAACTCTTTTGGGGCAAATTTCAATCATCGGCCTCGGTGACAAACTAAAATGTAATTCTTATACAGTATGAATGCATGAAATAGATAATTTGAATATCATAGTTCTATGAATGTAGAATAAATATTGCAGCCTCATAAGTTTATTCAGGGACGGCGTGAGTGAACCAAGTAACAATTGCATAGCCTGTATTGTTGTTGTACATCGCCCCAGGTTCACTAACTCGTCCCTAAAATAATCTGACATCAATGTGTCTGCCTATCTTTTGGGACAAATTTGAATCATTGGCCACAATAAGAAGTTGAAATGTAATCGTACAAAACATTATTCAGGGATATACATAGTCAGGTACAAAAACAAGCCTAAATATTGTAATTATAAATAAAAAACCAAACAATTAATCCTCAGGTGGATGTTAAAAATACTTATGATCAAAACCATTCATATACATATGCATCATACCAATCATTAAAAGATCAGAAACAATTCAAGGATCATATATGTAGTTCCACATGAGAATAAATCTAGGGCCTCATAATTTGTTTTAGAGATGGAGTAGGCAAACCAAAGTACCAACATCACAATCTATATTGTTTGTGTGCATTGCTGCCTCAGGTTCACCAACCCATCCCTAAAACACGACACCATCGTACGTGTCTCCCCTTGAACTCTTTTGGGGCAAATTTCAATCATCGGCCTCGGTGACAAACAAAAATGTAATTCTTATACACTATGAATGCATGGAATAGATAATTTGAATATCATAGTTCTATGAATGTAGAATAAAGATTGCGGCCTCAAAAGTTTATTCAGGGATGGCGTGAGTGAACCAAGTAACAATTGCACAACCTATATTGTTGTTGTACATCGCCCCAGGTTCACTAACTCGTCCCTGAAAAAATCTGACACCAATGTGTCTGCCTCTCTTTTGGGATAAATTTGAATCATTGGCCACAATAAGAAATTGAAATGTAATCGTACAAAACATTATTCAGGGATATACATATTCAGGTACAAAAACAAGCCTAAATATTGTAATTATAAATAAAAAACAAACAATTAATCCTCAGGTGCATGTTAAAAATACTTATGATCAAAACCATTCATATACATATGCATCATACCAATCATTAAAAGATCAGAAACAATTCAAGGATCATATATGTAGTTCCACATGAGAATAAATCTAGGGCCTCATAATTTGTTTTAGAGATGGAGTAGGCAAACCAAAGTACCAACATCACAACCTATATTGTTTGTGTGCATTGCTGCCTCAGGTTCACCAACCCATCCCTAAAACACGACACCATCGTACGTGTCACCCCTTGAACTCTTTTGGGGCAAATTTCAATCATCGGCCTCGGTGACAAACAAAAATGTAATTCTTATACACTATGAATGCATGGAATAGTTAATTTGAATATCATAGTTCTATGAATGTAGAATAAAGATTGCGGCCTCAAAAGTTTATTCAGGGATGGCGTGAGTGAACCAAGTAACAATTGCACAACCTATATTGTTGTTGTACATCGCCCCAGGTTCACTAACTCGTCCCTGAAAAAATCTGACACCAATGTGTCTGCCTCTCTTTTGGGATAAATTTGAATCATTGGCCACAATAAGAAATTGAAATTTAATCGTACAAAACATTATTCAGGGATATACATAGTCAGGTACAAAAACAAGCCTAAATATTGTAATTATAAATTAAAAACCAAACAATTAATCCTCAGGTGCATGTTAAAAATACTTATGATCAAAACCATTCATACATATGCATCATACCAATCATTAAAAGATCAGAAACAATTCAAGGATCATATATGTAGTTCCACATGAGAATAAATCTAGGGCCTCATAATTTGTTTTAGAGATGGAGTAGGCGAACCAAAGTACCAAGAGCACAACCTATATTGTTTGTGTGCATTGCTGCCTCAGGTTCACCAACCCATCCCTAAAACACGACACCATCGTACGTGTCTCCCATTGAACTCTTTTGGGGCAAATTTCAATCATCTGCCTCGGTGACAAACTAAAATGTAATTCTTATACACTATGAATGCATTAAAATAGATAATTTGAATATCATAGTTCTATGAATGTAGAATAAAGATTGCAGCCTCATAAGTTTATTCAGGGACGGCGTGAGTGAACCAAGTAACAATTGCACATCCTGTATTTTTGTTGTACATCGCCCCAGGTTCACTAACTCGTCCCTAAAAAAATCTGACACCAATGTGTCTGCCTCTCTTTTGGGACAAATTTGAATCATTGGCCACAATAAGAAATTGAAATGTAATCGTACAAAACATTATTCAGGGATATACATAGTCAGGTACAAAAACAAGCCTAAATATTGTAATTATAAATAAAAAACCAAACAATTAATCCTCAGGTGCATGTTAAAAATACTTATGATCAAAACCATTCATATACATATGCATCACACCAATCATTAAAAGATCAGAAACAATTCAAGGATCATATATGTAGTTCCACATGAGAATAAATCTAGGGCCTCATAATTTGTTTTAGAGATGGAGTAGGCAAACCAAAGTACCAACATCACAACCTATATTGTTTGTGTGCATTGCTGCCTCGGGTTCATCAACCCATCCCTAAAACACGACACCATCGTACGTGTCTCCCCTTGAACTCTTTTGGGGCAAATTTCAATCATCGGCCTCGGTGACAAACTAAAATGTAATTCTTATACACTATGAATGCATGAAATAGATAATTTGAATATCATATTTCTATGAATGTAGAATGAAGATTGCAGCCTCATAAGTTTATTCAGGGACGGCGTGAGTGAACCAAGTAACAATTGCACAGCCTGTATTGTTGTTGTACATCGCCCCAGGTTCACTAACTCGTCCCTAAAAAAATCTGACACCAATGTGTCTGCCTCTCTTTTGGGACAAATTTGAATCATTGGCCACAATAAGAAATTGAAATGTAATCGTACAAAACATTATTCAGGGATATACATAGTCAGGGACAAAAACAAGCCTAAATATTGTAATTATAAATAAAAAAACAAACAATTAATCCTCAGGTGCATGTTAAAAATACTTATGATCAAAACCATTCATATACATATGCATGATACCAATCATTAAAAGATCAGAAACAATTCAAGGATCATATATGTAGTTCCACATGAGAATAAATCTAGGGCCTCATAATTTGTTTTAGAGATGGAGTAGGCAAACCAAAGTACCAACATCACAACCTATATTGTTTGTGTGCATTGCTACCTCAGGTTCACCAACCCATCCCTAAAACACGACACCATCGTACGTGTCTCCCCTTGAACTCTTTTTTGGCAAATTTCAATCATCGGCCTCGGTGACAAACTAAAATGTAATTCTTATACACTATGAATGCATGGAATAGATAATTTGAATATCATAGTTCTATGAATGTAGAATAAAGATTGCGGCCTCAAAAGTTTATTCAGGGACGGCGTGAGTGAACCAAGTAACAATTGCACAGCCTGTATTGTTGTTGTACATCGCCCCAGGTTCACTAACTCGTCCCTGAAAAAATCTGACACCAATGTGTCTGCCTCTCTTTTGGGATAAATTGAATCATTGGCCACAATAAGAAATTGAAATGTAATTGTACAAAACATTATTCAGGGATATATATAGTCAGGTACAAAAACAAGCCTTAATATTGTAATTATAAATAAAAAACCAAACAATTAATCCTCAGGTGCATGTTAAAAATACTTATGATCAAAACCATTCATATACATATGCATCATACCAATCATTAAAAGATCAGAAACAACTCAAGGATCATATATGTAGTTCCACATGAGAATAAATCTAGGGCCTCATAATTTGTTTTAGAGATGGAGTAGGCGAACCAAAGTACCAGCATCACAACCTATATTGTTTGTGTGCATTGCTGCCTCAGGTTCACCAACCCATCCCTAAAACACGACACCATCGTACGTGTCTCCCCTTGAACTCTTTGGGGGCAAATTTCAATCATCGGCCTCGGTGACAAACTAAAATGTAATTCTTATACACTATGAATGCATGGAATAGATAATTTGAATATCATAGTTCTATGAATGTAGAATAAAGATTGCGGCCTCAAAAGTTTATTCAGGGACGACGTGAGTGAACCAAGTAACAATTGCACAGCCTGTATTGTTGTTGTACATCGCCCCAGGTTCACTAACTCGTCCCTGAAAAAATCTGACACCAATGTGTCTGCCTCTCTTTTGGGATAAATTTGAATCATTGGCCACAATAAGAAATTGAAATTTAATCGTACAAAACATTATTCAGGGATATACATAGTCAGGTACAAAAACAAGCCTAAATATTGTAATTATAAATTAAAAACCAAACAATTAATCCTCAGGTGCATGTTAAAAATACTTATGATCAAAACCATTCATACATATGCATGATACCAATCATTAAAAGATCAGAAACAATTCAAGGATCATATATGTAGTTCCACATGAGAATAAATCTAGGGCCTCATAATTTGTTTTAGAGATGGAGTAGGCGAACCAAAGTACCAACATCACAACCTATATTGTTTGTGTGCATTGCTGCCTCAGGTTCACCAACCCATCCCTAAAACACGACACCATCGTACGTGTCTCCCATTGAACTCTTTTGGGGCAAATTTCAATCATCGGCCTCGGTGACAAACTAAAATGTAATTCTTATACACTATGAATGCATGAAATAGATAATTTGAATATCATATTTCTATGAATGTAGAATAAAGATTGCAGCCTCATAAGTTTATTCAGGGACGGCGTGAGTGAACCAAGTAACAATTGCACAGCCTGTATTGTTGTTGTACATCGCCCCAGGTTCACTAACTCGTCCCTAAAAAAATCTGACACCAATGTGTCTGCCTCTCTTTTGGGACAAATTTGAATCATTGGCCACAATAAGAAATTGAAATGTAATCGTACAAAACATTATTCAGGGATATACATAGTCAGGCACAAAAACAAGCCTAAATATTGTAATTATAAATAAAAAACCAAACAATTAATCCTCAGGTGCATGTTAAAAATACTTATGATCAAAACCATTCATATACATATGCATCATACCAATCATTAAAAGATCAGAAACAACTCAAGGATCATATATGTAGTTCCACATGAGAATAAATCTAGGGCCTCATAATTTGTTTTAGAGATGGAGTAGGCGAACCAAAGTACCAACATCACAACCTATATTGTTTGTGTGCATTGCTGCCTCGGGTTCATCAACCCATCCCTAAAACACGACACCATCGTACGTGTCTCCCCTTGAACTCTTTTGGGGCAAATTTCAATCATCGGCCTCGGTGACAAACTAAAATGTAATTCTTATACACTATGAATGCATGGAATAGATAATTTGAATATCATAGTTCTATGAATGTAGAATAAAGATTGCGGCCTCAAAAGTTTATTCAGGGATGGCGTGAGTGAACCAAGTAACAATTGCACAGCTTGTATTATTGTTGTACATCGCCCCAGGTTCACTAACTCGTCCCTGAAAAAATCTGACACCAATGTGTCTGCCTCTCTTTTGGGATGAATTTGAATCATTGGCCACAATAAGAAATTGAAATGTAATCGTACAAAACATTATTCAGGGATATACATAGTCAGGGACAAAAACAAGCCTAAATATTGTAATTATAAATAAAAAAACAAACAATTAATCCTCAGGTGCATGTTAAAAATACTTATGATCAAAACCATTCATATACATATGCATGATACCAATCATTAAAAGATCAGAAACAATTCAAGGATCATATATGTAGTTCCACATGAGAATAAATCTAGGGCCTCATAATTTGTTTTAGAGATGGAGTAGGCAAACCAAAGTACCAACATCACAACCTATATTATTTGTGTGCATTGCTACCTCAGGTTCACCAACCCATCCCTAAAACACGACACCATCGTACGTGTCTCCCCTTGAACTCTTTTGGGGCAAATTTCAATCATCGGCCTCGGTGACAAACTAAAATGTAATTCTTATACACTATGAATGCATGGAATAGATAATTTGAATATCATAGTTCTATGAATGTAGAATAAAGATTGCGGCCTCAAAAGTTTATTCAGGGACGGCGTGAGTGAACCAAGTAACAATTGCACAGCCTGTATTGTTGTTGTACATCGCCCCAGGTTCACTAACTCGTCCCTGAAAAAATCTGACACCAATGTGTCTGCCTCTCTTTTGGGATAAATTGAATCATTGGCCACAATAAGAAATTGAAATGTAATTGTACAAAACATTATTCAGGGATATATATAGTCAGGTACAAAAACAAGCCTAAATATTGTAATTATAAATAAAAAACCAAACAATTAATCCTCATGTGCATGTTAAAAATACTTATGATCAAAACCATTCATATACATATGCATCATACCAATCATTAAAAGATCAGAAACAACTCAAGGATCATATATGTAGTTCCACATGAGAATAAATCTAGGGCCTCATAATTTGTTTTAGAGATGGAGTAGGCGAACCAAAGTACCAGCATCACAACCTATATTGTTTGTGTGCATTGCTGCCTCAGGTTCACCAACCCATCCCTAAAACACGACACCATCGTACGTGTCTCCCCTTGAACTCTTTGGGGGCAAATTTCAATCATCGGCCTCGGTGACAAACTAAAATGTAATTCTTATACACTATGAATGCATGGAATAGATAATTTGAATATCATAGTTCTATGAATGTAGAATAAAGATTGCGGCCTCAAAAGTTTATTCAGGGACGACGTGAGTGAACCAAGTAACAATTGCACAGCCTGTATTGTTGTTGTACATCGCCCCAGGTTCACTAACTCGTCCCTGAAAAAATCTGACACCAATGTGTCTGCCTCTCTTTTGGGATAAATTTGAATCATTGGCCACAATAAGAAATTGAAATTTAATCGTACAAAACATTATTCAGGGATATACATAGTCAGGTACAAAAACAAGCCTAAATATTGTAATTATAAATTAAAAACCAAACAATTAATCCTCAGGTGCATGTTAAAAATACTTATGATCAAAACCATTCATACATATGCATGATACCAATCATTAAAAGATCAGAAACAATTCAAGGATCATATATGTAGTTCCACATGAGAATAAATCTAGGGCCTCATAATTTGTTTTAGAGATGGAGTAGGCGAACCAAAGTACCAACATCACAACCTATATTGTTTGTGTGCATTGCTGCCTCAGGTTCACCAACCCATCCCTAAAACACGACACCATCGTACGTGTCTCCCATTGAACTCTTTTGGGGCAAATTTCAATCATCGGCCTCGGTGACAAACTAAAATGTAATTCTTATACACTATGAATGCATGAAATAGATAATTTGAATATCATATTTCTATGAATGTAGAATAAAGATTGCAGCCTCATAAGTTTATTCAGGGACGGCGTGAGTGAACCAAGTAACAATTGCACAGCCTGTATTGTTGTTGTACATCGCCCCAGGTTCACTAACTCGTCCCTAAAAAAATCTGACACCAATGTGTCTGCCTCTCTTTTGGGACAAATTTGAATCATTGGCCACAATAAGAAATTGAAATGTAATCGTACAAAACATTATTCAGGGATATACATAGTCAGGCACAAAAACAAGCCTAAATATTGTAATTATAAATAAAAAACCAAACAATTAATCCTCAGGTGCATGTTAAAAATACTTATGATCAAAACCATTCATATACATATGCATCATACCAATCATTAAAAGATCAGAAACAACTCAAGGATCATATATGTAGTTCCACATGAGAATAAATCTAGGGCCTCATAATTTGTTTTAGAGATGGAGTAGGCAAACCAAAGTACCAACATCACAACCTATATTGTTTGTGTGCATTGCTGCCTCGGGTTCATCAACCCATCCCTAAAACACGACACCATCGTACGTGTCTCCCCTTGAACTCTTTTGGGGCAAATTTCAATCATCGGCCTCGGTGACAAACTAAAATGTAATTCTTATACACTATGAATGCATGGAATAGATAATTTGAATATCATAGTTCTATGAATGTAGAATAAAGATTGCGGCCTCAAAAGTTTATTCAGGGATGGCGTGAGTGAACCAAGTAACAATTGCACAGCCTGTATTATTGTTGTACATCGCCCCAGGTTCACTAACTCGTCCCTGAAAAAATCTGACACCAATGTGTCTGCCTCTCTTTTGGGATGAATTTGAATCATTGGCCACAATAAGAAATTGAAATGTAATCGTACAAAACATTATTCAGGGATATACATAGTCAGGTACAAAAACAAGCCTAAATATTGTAATTATAAATTAAAAACCAAACAATTAATCCTCAGGTGCATGTTAAAAATACTTATGATCAAAACCATTCATATACATATGCATCATACCAATCATTAAAAGATCAGAAACAATTCAAGGATCATATATGTAGTTCCACATGAGAATAAATCTAGGGCCTCATAATTTGTTTTAGAGATGGAGTAGGCGAACCAAAGTACCAACAACACAACCTGTATTGTTTGTGTGCATTGCTGCCTCAGGTTCACCAACCCATCCCTAAAACACGACACCCTCATACGTGTCTCCCATTGAACTCTTTTGGGGCAAATTTCAATCATCGGCCTCGGTGACAAACTAAAATGTAATTCTTATACACTATGAATGCATGGAATAGATAATTTGAATATCATAGTTCTATGAATGTAGAATAAAGATTGCGGCCTCATAAGTTTATTCAGGGACGGTGTGAGTGAACCAAGTAACAATTGCATAGCATATATTGTTGTTGTACATTGCCCCAGGTTCATTAACTCTTCCCTGAAAAAATCTGACACTAATGTGTCTGCCTCTCTCTTGGGGCAAAATTGAATCATTGTCCACAATAAGAAATTGAAATGTAATCATACAAAACATTATTCAGGGATATACATAGTCAGGTACAAAAACAAGCCTAAATATTGTAATTATAAATAAAAAACCAAACAATTAATCTTCAGGTGCATGTTAAAAATACTTATGATCAAAACCATTCAGATACATATGCATCATATGTCGTCGGATTGATGACAAGTACGCCATGAGGGTGTCCTCGAGGCGTGCGGAAGAGAGGGGTGTGAGGCGTACGGTGTTCCGAGACGGTGAGCACACAAGTTTACCCAGGTTCGAATCCGCCAACTTTGGACGGACCCTACTCCTGCTATCAATCCAGTAATACGGCATAGCCGGAATACGGGTTACAAGGGTTTCGCCTATGCGAGTTGAGATTGTAGACTATTGGTCGTCTAGTGTTGTCTAATCTTGCCCTAAAGGCTCTCCCTAGGACATCTTATATAGATATCCGGCCTAGGGTTTACAGGAGAGATCAATCCGGCTACGACTAAGAGTTGGTTACAGAGTATATCTTGAACTACAAGTAACATTATGGGCCTAAGTCGGTAAGTCTTCTGGGCCTTCCCGTAGCCGGATGGGACTCCGTCTTCTCTCTCTAACTGGGCCGCCCGTGAAGCAAAGCTCTAAGCCGAAGTGGGCCACCCTGGTCAGTGAGGAACGTTGAGGATACCCGGAAAGTATATCCCCAACAGTAGCCCCCGGAGGCCTCCAAGATCCAAAGTAGGATTTTATCATCGTCTAGCTTGATCTTCGGCTTGCAGAATCTTGAAGGGTTCCTGAAACTTTATAACAAAAAGTACGATCCGGGTCTCCAAAAGTAAGTCGGACCTTTCAATTAGTTAGTCGGATTTTCCAGCTCGCTTTTTAAACTAAGCCGGAAAACTTGGTCTCTAACGCCATCTGACACAAGCATGGTCCAATTGCGTCATCTGACAGACGTTCCGTCAGCACGACCGTTGGTGGGTCCGCAGTTCGCGGAACTGAGGCGCCGTTTCAATGCGTGTGTGGAGATCGAGGCGACGCAATCATCATGCGGGCCCTTCCCAGTTCTTTCCACGACGCGTGGCAGTTACACTATAGCGTTTGCACGAATCTTGGCGCAGGTAGGTAGATATAAGGGGTCTAGATTTTTTCTTCTCCTCTCCACCTGCCTTTCGCCGTTCCTTTCTTCCCAAATCTCCAGCGCGCCCAGAGCCCTTTCGTTTTCCCCCCACAGAGCTCCTAGCGCCGCCACTTTATGGTCACCCCTTCCCACCGGAGAGAAATGGCTTCATCCTCTTCTTCCTCTCTGGCGGCGGTGGCGGCAGCGTTGGCAGAAGCGGCTGCAGAAAAAGAAAGTTTCCGGGGAATCTTGATCCCTTGCGCCCTCGACGAGGCGGCGCTCAAGAACGTGGAGAAGGAGGGGCTTCTCGCCGCTGGTGATTGGCGGAGCGGTTCTGGCGAAACCATCCCCAATCCGCACGAGGGCGAGCGCGTCCACTTTGGCACCCATCTAGACCGAGGTTTGTCTTTTCCTTCCTCGGAGTTCTTCTCCGAGGTGATTGACCATTATGGAGTTCAACTCCATAATATTCCTCCCAACTCCCTTCTAGAGATGAGCGCGTTTGCTGCGCTTTGCGGAGGCTTTCTCGGCATTAGGCCGAGTTTGCTTCTTTTCCGGTATTACTTCCATGTCTAGAGAAATTCTATTACCGCCGGTGTTCCTTATATCACCGGTACTATTTGTTTTTCTGTTAGACGAGACCGGTCCTATCCCAAAATTGCTGCCAGTGACTCGGTCAAACAATGGCCAGCCACCTTTTTCTATCATAGGGATATTCCGGCTCCCGGCAAAGCTACTGCTTTGCCGGCTTTTGTCGACGGAGCCGCCATAGCCCAGCCTTCCTGGGATGAGGCTGCTCCGGCTCTTACGGACGATCTGATCCTCGCTAAGAGGCGGATCGAATATCTTATCAAGCACAAGGGTCTGAGGGGATCCGACTTAGTCTAGTGCTGGGTCGCACCTCGGATCCAGCCACTTCAGTACCACGGGGATAGACTGATGCACTCCATCACGTCTTCCAAAAAAGATTCTCTCCGCATCAACCCCAAGGCCTACACCAGCCAAGGCTATATAAGCCAGATCAAATGGCTAATTAAAGAGCGGATTGAGAGAAAAATTTCGGAGATCTCTATGGACATGCACACGGCAGAAAACCCCGTGGTAGCGGTAAGCTTCCATCAGTACACCTTTTAGGTGTTTCAATCTTTTAAGTCATATATTGCAATGCGGATCTGTTTTCTTGTTTTCAGCTTGCCGAACTCCCCGAGTCGGAGCTTGCTCCACTCGAAGGATATCCTCCTGAGTTTTCTCAGGAAGCTGAAGTGGTTCCATTGCCGGACCTTGCGCTCAGGAAGCGCAAAGCTCCGACAGTGGCAGTAGGCACAAAGGAAGTGCCCGTTGTGAAGAGGTAACTTTCATTCACAATTTCCGCCTTTGTACCTTTCTCAAATTTCTTTCTGAGACGTAATATTTCCGACATTACTACATTCTCAAAGAAAAGCCTCTCATCCAGGGTAAGGGGAAGGGGATTCCTGCAAAGCCCCTGCGACAGGCGAAGCTTACCATAGCTTCCCCTGCCACGGCTCCTTCGACTCCTGCCCCTCAACCTTCTGCAACACCGGCGATTACTCCTTCTGCGGTTGTTGCAGAAGATCCGGCTCCTCCAACGGCACCTGTGATCCTTGGATCACACACTGGCGTCACCGTGGGTGCGTCAGCTCAAGATAAGGGTGAACCCACTCCGGGTAATGATCCCTCGGCTGAAGTGTTCGCCGACAACCTCCTCAGCAATCCCGGACTTGCCAAGTTTGGCTTATCCTGGAAATCTGCAGAGGAGATCCAGCGGCTGGCCAGGCAAGTCCTGGACAAAAGCCATCTATCCCCCGAAGAGGAAGCGCAAGAAGCAGAGGACGTCAAGTTCTCTGACCTTCTCGCCTAAGTCCGCCCTCGCGACGAGAGGATCAGGACTGGAGAGCTTCCAACAGCCCCAGTAATTCCTCTTACTCTCACCGAGAAGGTGGCAGTTGAGGTGAACGCGGGTTTAGACAAACTCACCCGCGAGCAATATGTAAGTCGGAATTCCAACTCTTGTTTTTTACCTTATGTTATATCATATCCTCTAGCCCCAAGCATGAAGTAGGATATAGAAATCCGAGTTTATGCTTTCATTAGGATGCCAAAGAACGAATTAGTGTAGCGCCCAAGGCTCGTGCTGATATTTAGCAAAAAATATTAGCCTGAGTCTTAAGTAGCTTTCTGACTTTGGGTATTCTGACTTACAGAAAGTGTATTCCTATAACTAGGAATTGTTAAAAAATGTCTGTGATAAGCGGAGAGAAATCAAAGCTCTCCGGCTTAAAAATGCTGAGCTCAAGCTAGCCAAGGATGAAGCCGAAGGTAACATTTCGAGATTCAAACCTTGTTTTTTACTTTTCCAATATCGAATTTTTCTGAACTGTTGTTCTTTTTTGACTTACAGCGTTGGTGAAACAATCCATCGCTATGATTGAAGAGGCCGAGAACCTCAAAACCTTAGTGGTGGAGAACAAGGGACTTCGCCAAGAGCTGGATAAGCTCAAGGCGGATCATGAAAGGAGCATAGCTCAAGTTCTCGAGTCCTCCTCCATGGCCACTGAAGAGCGCGATCTCAAGATTGCCGCTCAGGATAAGGTTATCTCGGACCTGAAAAATGAGGTTGGCAGAGAGAAGGATATCTCCTAGGCGCTCCGGGCTGAACTCCAGAGTCTTCGGGAGGAGAAAGCCAAGATTGACGACGTCATTCTTGGCATGTTCCATCTATCTGACTTTTCATTTCTTCGACTTTCATCAATGTCGGATTTTCATTGACTTGTTTTGTGTATAGGTCCTCTGAACTTGACGGACTCCTCCTCGTCCGAACCCCGCACTCACCGGCTTACTCAAGTCGGTGATCTCATTCATGACTATCGCCAGTCCCTTGAGGAGATTGGCGAATCTCTTAGGATTCCGGACATGCCAAGCATGTCGGACTTCCAAGTGCAGGAGAAGGCCAAGGAGATGCCGCAACTTGTTCGGGACTGGAACATGTCCTACGCGCGGACCGCTACGCAGAACGCTCTCACCATGGTCATGAGCCACCATGGAAACATGGAGATATGGCAGGTGACCAGAGGGTACTGCAAAGTAGACGAAGACGGCCAGGAGCAAGACCTTCAAGCTATCATGCACTCCTGCGCTGGATATGGGTGTCACGTAGCTGATCTGACCAGCTACGAGACGCCCTTCTTCACCCGCGTGGATACTCCGCCACCTCCTCCAGAAGACGCCGAAGAAGTTTCCGACGATGAACGGACCACCTCGGATCCGGACATCTCGGCACGATATCAAGGCGGAGTAACCAGCGATCCGATAGTTCCTTCATCTCCTCCTGCATCATAGATCAGAAAACTATGTATTATTATGGAAGACATGATGCGTTTTGTAAATATTAAGTACTATGACTTTTTCTAGTGCCAAGTTTTTTTATCTATTCAGCACTTTTGTCTTATATTATTTGTGTGCCTGAAATGTTTGCATAAGCACTTGGAATTTTCCGCCTCTACTTATCGTTTATCTGGCTTTCCGCCTCGTCCCTTTTGTGAGCCGGCTAAACCTTCAGCCGGAAACTTTGCCGAGCAACAGAGCTCAATTGCTAAACCAAATTAAACTCGGAAACAAAGCCGGCTTCCAGTACCAACAATTCACTACTCGGAAGATACCCGCATCCAGCAATCAGACAAATAACCCAAGTAAAGACTAGAGTTTTTTAGAGTTATACTCGAAGGTAGCAGTTTTAGAATCGGAAATCTAAACCAGAACGAACATGAGCATAAAGTACTTTCAAGCATTCTGGGATTTTCGACTATGACATGATCATTAGGAAATAAGATGGTAAAAACTTCTCAGGAAAACTTTGAGGTAACCAAAACTTTTATTTCTCACAGAGCATGTACATATGTATAATTACAAAGAAAGATAAAACTAAGAATAAAAGGGACGTAGCTGAGCAATATTCCATGGTCTGTCTAATTCTTCCGGATTTGTACTGCCTCTAGCTCTCTTTCTCTTCTTAGTAGCAGGTCTTTCTTTGACTGGCCTCAGGTCAGTTAAGTAGTACGACCCATTGTGCAATACTCGACTAACCAAAAAGGGCCCTTCCCATATTGGGGAAAGTTTGTGCTTTCTTTGTTGCACAAGCCGGAGAACCAAATCTCCTTTATTGAAAGATCTAGTTCGGACTCTCTGGCTATGATACTTGCGTAACTTCTGCTGATAGGCTGTAGATCTCATTTCAGCAACGACGCGAACTTCTTCGACTAAGTCAAGATCATTTTGTCGAGAAATCTCAGCATCCTCTTCAATATACGCGGCCACTCTAGGAGAAGTATGAATCAAATCACTAGGAAGAACTGCTTCTGCGCCATAGACCAAGAAGAAAGGTGTATATCCTGTTGACCTGTTCGGAGTTGTTCGCAAACTCCAAATTACAGAGGGTAGTTCCTCTGCCCAAGCCCCCGCAGCACGTCTCAGTGGTGCTTCGAGTCTTGGTTTCAAGCCTTGTAGAATTAAACCATTTGCTCTTTTGACTTGTCCGTTAGCCTGTGGATGTGCGACTGACACAATGTCAAGCCGGATATTTTGCTCATCGCAGAATTCAGCCAACTCTCCCATGGAAAAATTACTCCCGTTGTCCGTGATAATGCTATGCGGATAACCGTACCGGATTACAACATCCTCAACAAATCTTTTGGCTGTTGCTCCATCATAACTAGTGACAGGTTTGGCCTCGATCCATTTCGTGAATTTATCCACCATCACTAAGAGGTGAGTAAATCCACTTGGAGCTCGTTTAAAAGGTCCTACCATATCAAGCCCCCAGACCGCAAAAGGCCATGTTATAGGTATTGTTCGCAGCTAATCAGCCGGAACATGAGCTTGCTTGGCGTACTTTTGGCAGCCTTTGCATGTCTTGACTAACCGTTCGGCATCTGCCTGAGCTGTGAGCCAGAAAAAACCATGTCGAAAAGCTTTTGCCACTAAAGATTTGGCTGCAGTGTGGTGACCACACTCGCCTTCGTGGATTTCTCTTAAGATTTCCACTCCTTCTTCCGGAGATACACAGCACTGAAAAACCCCAGAAACACTCCGTTTATGGAGCTCACCTT
This sequence comes from Avena eriantha, assembly GCA_910589775.1. Taxonomy (NCBI): domain Eukaryota; kingdom Viridiplantae; phylum Streptophyta; class Magnoliopsida; order Poales; family Poaceae; genus Avena; species Avena eriantha. Next base: position 499,482,748 of record OU342743.1, read on the forward strand.
TAACAATAGTATAGGCTTTTGCTCGTCGGATAATCTGCCGGCTCAGCACCTCATCTTTGGGTAATTTGCCATCTACCAAGTAATCAAGGTAGGGTTGAGTCCAGCTGGGAATTACAGCCAGAACTGCTATTAAAGGTGATTCGGATTTGGTCGGATACTCCTCATCTACTCCCTTTATCGAGGGAACTTTGAGGTGCTCTAAAAATGCGCCATCCGGAACCTCTTTCCGCGCAGAACCTATTCAAGATAGTGCATCTGCTTCCTCGTTTTCTACTCGAGGGATGTATTAAACTTGAAACCCCTCGAACGATTTAGATAGATCATCCACGACAGCTTTATATGCTGCCATGTGCTTATTTGCATTACAAATATCTGACACTTGCTGAGCAACAAGATCCGAATCTCCATAACACATCAAACGTCGGATGCCAATATCCTTAGCAATCTGGATTCCATGCAGTAGTGCTTCATACTCGGCAATGTTGTTTGTCGCTGTGAAGTGGATCTGCAGCACATATAAAAGTTTATCTCCTTGGGGCGATTTGAGCACCACGCCAGCCCCCGAGCCCCCCTAGCCTTGGATCCGTCAAAAAAGAGGGTCCAATATTCCGACTCCGGGAGGACCATGTTCTCCTTGGTCTCTGTCCAATCAGCGACAAAGTTGGCAAGGATCCGGGATTTGATTGCTGTCCGGGGTTTGTACTCAATATCGAAAGCTGCAAGCTCTATGCCCCATTTGGCGACGTGTCCTGTAGCATCGCTGTTATTGACTATATCTCTCATGGGAGCTTTGCTCACCACGGTAATTGGGTGCTCTTGAAAATAGTGTCGTAACTTACGAGATGCCAGAAAAACACCGTAAGCCAACTTTTGATAGTGCGGATATCGCTGTTTTGATTCTGTCAGGACCTCGCTGACAAAGTATGTCGGACGCTGCACCAGGTGCTCCTGATTTTCTTCTGGTCTCTCCACCACCATAACTATACTGACAACCCTATTTTTCGCAGCAATGTAAAGCAACATCGGTTTCTGAGGTTCCGGTGCTGCAAGGATAGGAGCAGATGAGAGTACTTTCTTCAGGTCTTGCAGTGCAGCTTCGGCTTCGTCAGTCCAGACAAAATCCTTGGTTTTCTTCAGGAGTTTGTACAATGGTGCGGCTCTTTCACCAAGCCGGCTTACAAATCGACTGACCGCGGCGATGCAACCATTTAATCTTTGTACATCTTTCAGGCGAGTTGGCCTGGAAACATTGAGAATAGCCTTGATCTTGTCACGGTTCACCTCTATGCCTCGTTGAGACACAATAAAACCTAACAATTTTCCGGCTGGTATTCCAAAGAAGCATTTCTTCGGGTTAAGCATGATGTTGTATTTTCGTAAATTGGCGAACGTCTCCTCTAAGTCGGAAACCAATGTTTCCTTCTTTTTGGACATGACCGCGATATCATCCACGTATGCATGTACATTGCGCCCAAGTTGATCATGGAGGCAACACTGCATCGTGCGCTGGTATGTAGCTCCTGCATTCTTCAGCCCAAAGGGCATCGTAACATAACAGAAGGTTCTGAAAGGGGTTATGAATGAAGTCTTGATTTTGTCAGATTCCTTCATCCCGATTTGGTGATAACCGGAATATGTGTCAAGAAAACAGAGGAGTTCCGAGCCTGCCGTAGAATCGATAACTTGATCAATTCTAGGCAGAGCGAACGGATCTTTTGGACAAGCCTTGTTCAAGGCGGTATAATCAGCACATCCTTAAATCAGTAGTGTCCTTTTTAGGGACCATTACAGGGTTGGCCGACCATTCAGTATGGATGACCTCTTCTTTGAATCCGGCTAACTCGAGCCGCGCTAGTTCCTTAGCTATTGCCTTACGCTTTTCGTCACCAAACTGTCGTAAGGACTGTTTGATGGGTTTAGCGTTCGGGTTTACATTTAGAGAGTGCTCGGCAAGTTCCCTAGGTACTCCGGTCATGTTAGATGGTTGCCATGCGAAGATATCTTGATTTGCTCGGAGGAACTTGACGAGCGCGCCTTCCTATGCGCTACTTAGGCCTGCGCCTATCTGGGTCACCTTGGAGGGGTCATCATCCTTCAATGGCATCGTCTTCGTCTCTTCTGATGCCTTGAACTCCGAATTTGGTTTTGTCACCTCCTTCTTCATCACGGGCATCTCGGACGGATCTATGCTCTTCTTGATCTCCTGGTACTCCTAGGCGTGCAACACGGCTTCGGCAAAGGCGGCATTTCCATCCTCGCACTCTCGCGCTTTCTTCGGGTCTCCCCTGATGGTGATCACGCTGTTGGGACCTGGAATTTTCATCATATTGTAAATGTAACACGGACGAGCCATAAAAGCCCAGTAAGCCGGACGTCCGAATATAGCGTGGTATGCGCTCTTGAATGGGACCACTTTGAAGGAAAGTGCCTCCATTCGATAATTTTTTGGTGTTCCAAAAGTAACATCCAAAGTGATCTCTCCCAGGGAATTGGCTTGTCTTCCTGGTACAACCCCGTGAAAAATCACAGAGCTATGGTTAAGCTGTGTTTCCGAGATCTTCATTCGATGTAGCGTTTCTACATAGAGAATATTGATGCTACTACCACCGTCCATGAGGGTCTTGGAGAAACCATAACCGTCAATAAGTGGATTGACAATTAAGGCGTATTTTCCTCGCCTATGCAACTTAGGCGGATGATCAGTGCGGTCAAATGTGATTGCCACCTCCGACCAGTCCAAATACTGAGGGACAGCCGGAACTATTGCGTTGAGCTCGTGGAGAACTGCTTTCTTGACCTTTGCTGGTTGAGATCCGAGGAAGGTGACGTAAGTGTCCTTCTTGGTAGGAAATGTTTTCTTCCCTTCCGACTTGGGATTTGAAGCGTCGGCTTCCTCCATGTCGGAATCTTCCTTGGTCTCTTTTTCTTTTTCGGGATTTTTCTTTCCCTTCTTCCGCTTAGCTTTGTAGCCCGCGGTATCATCTCTCTTGATGTCATCGTTAAAAGGACATTCAGCGTTGGTGTGGGACGAGCCCCCATTGGCGTCTAAGTGATGCACACATGGGTTATTGGCAATGTCGGCCCAAGTGTAGGTTTTGCCTGGTTGTTGCTCTCCTCTACCTTGGACCCTTGATATCCCACGACCATGCCCGCGGCCTCCACCACGTCCTCCTCGTCCTCCAGTCCCGGAAACAGTAGTGACTACTGCTGTCTCCGCGTTGGGTTTTTCTTCCGAGGTGTTTTTGCATTTCTGAGCTTGTTGCTTTGTCTTTGCTGACTGTGGTACAACCAGGACGTTAAGTAATCCCTCTGCATCGTCGTCAACATCTGCATACTTGCTCGCTGTTTCTATCATCTCTCCCAGATTAGTAACCTTGTCACACTTCAAGCGATGGCGCAGTAATCCAATTGGGAGACCTGAAATAAAAGCTTCAATCGCAGTTTGATCATTTACTCCCTCGCATGAGTTCTTGGTGTCAATCCATCGTCCGAGATAATCTCGGCAAGTTTCTCCGGCTTTCTGGGTGCAACGCTGTAGGTCTCCAACCGTACAGGGTCTCCGATATGTGCCTTCGAAATTCCGAAAGAACGCACTTTGTAAGTCATACCAGTTGTGGATGGTGTTTGCCGGAAGTTCATTGAGCCATGATCGCGCCGTCTTCCGCAACATAAGTGGGATATATCGGGTTGCGACCAGGTTGTTTTCGCCTTTAGCGATGCAGCAAGCTTGGAAGAAGTCCTGTAACCAGGTGTCTGGCCGAGCAATGCCGTTGTAGGCTTGAATATGTCTTGAAATAGCAAATCCTTCCAGGAATTTTGTAGCTCTGATGCGTGGTCCAAAGCACTTTGGGCCCACGTACACGTCATCGTTTTCGTAGCGCCGAGCCTCTATGTTGGAGTTGATCCTGTGCCGTGCGTCGTTCGGGGATAGGGATCGTCCCGAATATCGGCTGTGGCTGCGGTGCCTTGTAGCCGGACTTCGGCTTCTGCCACCACCTCCTCCGTCATGTCATCCTCCTTGACCTCCTTGGGGGCCGTTGTGATAACTGTGCAGGGGAGAGGGTGGTGCAGCTGGGTTGTTTCCGGCTGATCGCCGGCCTCCGTCCGGAGCGTCATTATACCGGTTCCGGGGAGGTTCTTGACTGTGATAAGCCCCCTGCCGGCTTGTACCAGCATGGTTTCCGTCATTCCTTCGTCCGTCGTTCCCACCATGGTAAGGTTCAGCCGGACGGTTTTCATGTCTAGGAGGTGGCATTTTCTGACGATCCTCCTCCTGACATTTTTCTTTATCTTCTCCCTTTCGGGAGGGATTCCTCGGATTGAGTGCAGCGATTGCGTCTTTCTCGGCTACTGGAGCAACGTCGTTCCAGTTATGTGTAGCCCTGCGGTGCTGCCCCGTCGATCTGGTTCTTGAATAATTGTCTTCCCTGCGTTCGGGGTTATGATACTGTGCCCAAACATAGTGGGATCTTACGCCAGCCCATGCCGGATCTGTGCGACATTGGTCGGAATCCGAGACAAGTTTTTGGCTTCCCGACAGGGCGACCTTTTGCTGCTCCAGTCCTTTGTTGAGTAGCTTGATGTAGCACCCCAATTGTCTAACAATTGCAATGCTACTTGTCCTAGTAAGATATTGGCTACTTTATATATTATTGTTGCATCATAATTATATCATGCTCATGTCATCATGCCACCTTGCATTTGAGCATCATATAAAACCCTCTTTCTTTTGGTTTTTCTCTCATATGCAATATAAATTGTATTAGCCTCTTGATATTGTATTTGGTTATTGATATATTGTTTAAATGCCCAAGTTGAGTTGGGGGCATATCTTTTATTTCCATTCCACCACCTTTCTCTTCCACCACTTTATAATTCCACCATCCCTTTAACAATGAGCTTGTATTTCTTTTCCCTTGATATTTTAAATTCTAGCTCATGTAGTTTGGGGTGGATTAAATCCTCTAAATTCTTGTGCTTGGTTTCGTCTCCACTTCTTGGATATGCATAAGAATAATGCCATAATATTAATATTGTTTTCACAAAATTAATCATGGCATTTATAATTTTGCATGGGCCATGCAACCTTCCTCACTACCTTATATCATTGGTTTCTTTTGTTTTATTGATTCTTCTTTTTGAGGAGTATCACCATCTCCTACCACCCTACCATTTTCAAATCCCTACCCACATTCTCTCCTTTTATTTTATTTTTCAACATGCATGTCATATGTGACTTTTTCCACCAATTCCTTTCTTCCTCTTTTTTTCTTGTTTCTCCTCCACATTAGCTCATGCAAGCTCAAGCCCCTTGTTTCTTCTTGGTTTGGCCTTGTAAACAAAAACTAAAATCTAAATGATTAACACCATCTACACCTAGTTCCTCTTTCTAATTCTCCTAAACCTAAATTACACTAAACCCTAACTCTACTTACCTCTCTCTCTCACACCCCTCTCTCTCTAGCATGACCACCTGGCCACCCTCTCCCTGGCCCACACCCAGCCACCCTAGCCTAGACAAAACCCTAACCCGAGCCATGCCCATCTAAACCTAGCCTAGCTAACCCCTCTCCTCTCTCTCTTCTTCTACCGCCAGGCTAGCCCCACCCTGCCCTCTCTCGTCCTTAGCCCCACCTGTAGTCCCTCCTGCCGCCGTCCAGCCCCCAGGACAAGCCCCCAGCTGCCCCACGTGCTCGAGGAGGAGAAGGAAAAAGGTGGCACCGAGGCCACCTTTATCTTGCCGTGCCCCAGCTGTCCTCCTCCCTCTCCCTTCTTTTCCTCCCTCCCCACGTCTCTCTAGCCTCGCCTAGATCTGGCCCGAGCTGCCCCTCCTCTGCTCCTTCTTCCTCCCCGGCCACAGCTCCTGCCGCCGCTCGCCGCCAGACCCATCTCGTCCCCGTCGATCCAGCCGTGCAGCTCGACCTGGAGGTGGCTGAGAAGCTCGAGGAGGATCCTCTACGACGCCCTGTCCACGCCAGTGCGAAGGAGCAAGCCCCAGCACCGCCAGATCCTCGCCGTCCTCCGAAACCCTAGCCCGCCGGAGCGTCTGCGTCGTCGACGATCCGCCGCGCCCCCGTCCAATCCAACCACACCAGGCGACCCGCGGTGAGCATCCCCTTCTCCCTGACATGGTCCGCCTCGCCGTACCGCCCTAACGCCGCCGATGCTTTTGTCGAGCGCTCTCAGTGCGCGCCGCTCGCCGGTATCTGCAAGTTTTTCCGCGCCGCGCAACACCCTATCTAGTCCCCCGCCACCCTCCTGACATCTGCCTGAGCCAGCCGCACCGGTTAGCACCCTCCGCGCGCACGCCCGCGTCCTGGGATCGAATCCCCGCTCCGCGCCGCGCGCACGATTTGCCATCAGAACGTGGAGAAGAAAAACAGTAAACCGGGGTCGTGGTCATCTTTCAAAAAGCCCCCCACCTTTTTGATTCCTGCAACCCGCGCTCCTAGTGACCCCACCAGTCAGCCGCGCTGACACTTTTGCTGAAAACCCCTCGGCTTTTCTCGGCCGCAACCCGCGCTCCAGCCCCAGCCCCACCTGTCAGCCCCTGTCTCGCTCACCGCTGACACGCGGGCCCGCGCCAGTTGGCCCACCCCGCAGTCACAGTGGCTAGCCCGAGACGCTGTGACAAAAGGATTTCCCCGCGCGTGGTCCAGTCAGCACAAAGGCCCACCTGTCAGTGTCTGGGGTTGATTTCGCCTGAGTAACAAAAGTTTTTCCCTGTGTCTGTTTTAATCAAATCTTTTTCAAATTGATTTAAATTCAAATTCTTTTCAGATTCAAATAATTTTTAAAATACAAATCCAAAGAATACAACTAATATATGTTTTGGAATCAGAAAAATGTGAGGAATTCAAATATGCCCTCCAAAATATATTTTGAACACTTTAAATTTCGAGATGATTAAAATTACAATAAAATGCCCTTTTCCTTATTTAATTAATAACTTTTGTTTTATAACTCCAATTTTGACAAATAATATGTCTAAATCGATCAGCGCGACGAGCCCGTTATATTTATGCAGTCCTTGTTCTGAATTGAAGCATGCATCCTGTTGTCATTTAAAATCTGAACTGTTTATGACAATAAAACTTGGTCAAATGAATAATAAAATGCTTTATTTCTTGTATCCACCACCTCACCTTTGCCATGCTACTTTAATGCCATGTAATTGTGCATCATTCATCATGTCATGCTTGGTTGCTTGTTGCATTTTAATTCATATGCTTGTGCACTTTATTTATGTTGGCCCTTGTTTGTTTGGTTCTTCTTCGAATAGACGCCCAGCAGGAGAATTACCAGGATTCACAGGAGTATTACCCCGATCCATCTCTCGCTTCAACTGAGCTGCCAGGCAAGCACTACCACATGCTTGCATACATACAGTACCTATTGCCTCTATCTTATTCTTGCATCATCGAGTCGCGATTGCATTAAATTGAATCCCAAGTACTGCATAGCCTTTACTTTTAAACCACACCAAGCTTGTTTCGGTCCCATGAGCCATTACTACAGGAGTTGTTTGAGCCATGCGAGTCGTAGAAAAGCATGAGTAGGGTATGTGAGTGTCTGCTGGATAATGAGGTACCTAAACAACATAACCTGAGTAGAAATGGGATAACTAATGAAAGAGGCACCGGTGAGCAATATCTGCTATTTGGTTTTTCATGCTCACTTGTGTCCCGTAGGACCCCGAGTACTTGATTCCTGTTCCTTGACTATTCGCACTATCCACATCCGGGAGGCCTTATGGACCCCCTAAGCCAGAGCTTGATTCATTCTTATTTCTTGGGGCCACAAGTAGTTTGGGGCTTTATTACTATTCTGTACTTATGCCATGTTACTGCTTTATTTAAGATTGTGCGAGGAGCACCTGTACTGTTTTGGATCGTGACACATTTTCGCTGTATCGACAAGCCCAGTCATATATTCGGGTTCCCAGTCGTTTACCGCCGTCCACACAAACCTTGGGTCCATCTCGGAGCCGGCCAACTTCGTTGCGGGTAGCTTAATGGGGTGGGCCCCTGAAATATTTCTGAATCCTGTGATTGCTTTGTCGTGAATGCCTCGTTGGGTTTTGATTTGGTTTTTCCGAGGTTGATCGAGTGTGTGTTGCTATTCGTGCACCCCTGCAGGGTAAATCTTTCTGAAAGCCGTGTCCGCGGTTATGGACGACTTGGAGCACAGTTTCTCGATCATAGACAAGCATAACTAAAGTACCGCTTTTAATTTGACCAAGTACTTGACTATAAATAGTGAAATACTTATGGAATGGTTAATAAAACTGCCAACGGATGATGGGGGTTGTTCGTCCGCTTCCTCGTTGGTAAGCGAGGAGGAGGATGGATCTGTTAATTATACTGTTATAACTGTTGTTCTTAATTCACGGACTTCCGTCTATCATTGGTTAGGCGGAAGGTTAGCGAGTCTCTATAGAATTGTTAGGGATTATCTTTTGCTGCAATTGCGTCACCCCAGGTTGTGTCCCCTTTAGTGGCATAAAGACTTGCTGAGTACCCCTAGGGTCTCACACGATAAATTGTTTGATTCAGATGAACAGGTGTACCCGCAAGATGGATACTGGGTGGAAGAGACAGATGATGTTGGCAACGATCACTCGGTGTAGAGATTCCGGGAACGGGAATCCGTGTGATCTGTGGGCGGGATGTGTTTATTTATGGGGCATCTTATGCCAATTTGCTTCTTATCCGTACTCGGATCTTGTTTTCCGCTTCCGCCTGATACTCTGATGTGTGATGTATGAGGAGCTATCCTAAATTATTATATCTATCTAGGACATTTGGATCTTGCCGTATGGTGTTGCAGTATTTCTATTTCTTTTAGATGGAATGGCTCTGAGGACTGTTGTATGTGGCTTGCATACATACTCACTTGTGTATGTAGTTGATCCCTTCGCCTGCCGATTACGCCGCTTGTTCTTGTCCTGTTGTTTGAAAGTGGTTAGGACGGCCGAAAGGTCTACCGTGAGTGGCCCTGGGCCCCACCGTACTATTTTAACCACTTTCGTTCATCCAGGCATTAACTAAGAGCGTAATTCACCGAGGTAGTTACACTTGATACCCAAGCGTATCTCTTTTGGTCCTGGATTAGCTGATAGAATTTCGCGAGCTGCCATAGTATTTTGCACTGGTGTTGGGTAAACCCAATCTCCATTGCTGTCCTTCCGTGGCTTTCCCATCTCATCTCCAAAAAGGACGGCACGGACACGTGGGAATTGGTTGTCATCCACGTGATGCTTCCGTGTCTTCTGATGCAGATGGGACATGTACTCCTTGTTTGACATGCGTTTCTTCTCCACCTCGATGTTTTTGGATTCATCAAGGAGTTGTTGACGACGCGCTTCTAGGGCTTGGGCCCTTTCGTCCAGCTCATCTGCGGTAAGTTCTGCAGCTGTAGGGATAGGTGTGGTTAATGCGGCATCAATGAGTTTACACGCACCTTCAGTGATCACGTGCCCATCCACTGATGCTTCTTTTTTCGGCTCGTCTGGGATAAGTGCTCCATCCGAGTCTTCCTCGTATTCCTCGGCAATCACCTCCTCTGTCAGAGGGTCTTTAGCCGGGGTCTTGCTCTTCTTGTTCTTTTTGTTTGCCCTCTTGGCAGCGTCGGTAGCAAAGACGGCTTTGGGTCCGTTTCCCGGAGTCAAGCTCTGAGCGGTACTTTCGGACATCTGGAGTTTGGGATTGTCTCCGACTTCCATATCCTCCTGCACTTTGGGAGAGTGTTCCCCGGATCCTTCGTCCATGGCTTCTCCGTCTTCTGCAGCTTTGGAGTTGTACTCCTCGTCATATTCCGCGGAGAATTTTCGGAAATCTGCCGACGTCATGGACTCATCCGAGGATGCAGGAACATCGGCGTTTGTTCCAATTGCCTCCAGCACCGAGTCGGTGTTTTCTCCAGCATCGGCAGAGCCGGATCCGGATCCAACGTATCCAATGAAGTGCGATGCGTGCTTCCTGAGGTACCTGAGGAAAGGCTTGTCTGTCCCGGCATCGTTAGAGCCAAAATCAGTGCCGTTGATATGCTCCTCCTTGATTTCGACTTCCACGGGTGGTTCGATCTGGGATCCGGCTTCTCTAGGGAGATCCACTCCAGATTCGACTTGGTCCGCGAGGTTTTCTTCAGGCTCGGATTTCTCCACTATCTCCGCAACTGGTGCGGGCTGGGTGGGATTAGGGTTTTCTAAGATCCAGAACTCTGCCGCCTCCGCGGACAAAGGGGACCCAGAAGTTTCTTCTGCCTCTATCATCACCGTTGGGGTGGGTTGGGCAGGTTCAGCGAAACCGATGTAAACATCGATCTCGCCAAAAGACATGATTGTATAAGCAGTCACGGCCTCCCTAGCCAGAATCCAAGTCTCGTCGAGAACGATGAGAGGGACGTCGCTGGCGTAGAGGATGCGACCGACGGCGATGGTCTCGCCGATTCCGATTCTTGCAGATTCCGCTCGGAACGTAGATCCGAAGCTCACTTGCCCCACGGTGGGCGCCAACTATCGTCGGATTGATGACAAGTACGCCATGAGGGGGTCCTCGAGGCGTGCGGAAGAGAGGGGTGTGAGGTGTACGGTGTTCCGAGACGGTGAGCACACAAGTTTACCCAGGTTCGAATCCGCCGGCTTTGGACAGACCCTACTCCTGCTATCAATCCAGTAATACGGCAAAGCCGGAATACGGGTTACAAGGGTTTCGCTTGTGCGAGTTGAGATTGTAGACTATTGGTCGTCTAGTGTTATCTAATCTTGCCCTAAAGGCTCTCCCTAGGACGTCTTATATAGATATCCGGCCTAGGGTTTACAGGAGAGATCAATCCGGCTACGACTAAGAGTTGGTTACATAGTACATCTTGAACTACAAGTAACATTATGGGCCTAAGTCGGTAAGTCTTCTGGGCCTTCCCGTAGCCGGATGGGACTCCGTCTTCTCTCTCTAACTGGGCCGCCCATGAAGCAAAGCTCTAACCCGAAGTGGGCCACCCTGGTCAGTGAGGAACGTTGAGGATACCCGGAAAGTATATCCCCAACATCATACCAATCATTAAAAGATCAGAAACAATTCAAGGATCATATATGTAGTTCCATATGAGAATAAATCTAGGGCCTCAAAATTTGTTTCAGAGATGGAGTTGGGGAACCAAAGTACCAACAACACAACCTATATTGTTTGTGTGCATTGCTGCCTCAGGTTCACCAACCCATCCCTAAAACACGACACCATCATACGTGTCTCCACTTGAACTCTTTTAGGGAAAATTTCAATCATCGGCCTCGGTGACAAACTAAAATGTAATTCTTATACACTATGAATGCATGGAATATATAATTCAAATATCATAGTTCTATGAATGTAGAATAAAGATTGCAGCCTCATAAGTTTCTACAGGGATGGCGTAAGCGAACCAAGTAACAATTGTACAGCTTATATTGATCTTGTACATGGCCCCAGGTTCGCTCACTCATCCCTATAAAAATTTGACACCAATGTGTCTGCCTCTCTTTGGGGAAATTTGAATCATTGGCCACAATAAGAAATTGAAATGTAATCGTACCAAACAATATTTAGGGATATACAAATGCATCATACAAGACATTCATAGATCAGAAACAATACAAATATTATATATTTAGGTTCCATATGAGAGAAAAAATTAGGGCCTCATTTTTTTAGCGATGGATTCGGAGAACCAAAATACCAACAGCACAACCTATATTGTTTATGTGCATTGCTGCCTCAGGGCCACTAACCATTCCTAAGAAAACGAGACCATCAGATGCCCTTGCACTATTTTGGGGCAAAATTGAATCATTGGGATCAGTAAGGAATAGAAATGTAATGTTATAGGCCTACTGTGTATAGAAATCTACACTCAACTAGCAAACTCAACTAGATGGCAGATGAGCAGATTGGGGTTTTGTGACTAGACGGATTGGGGTTTTGTGACTAGATGGCAGATGCATCAATCAACCAATCGAATCATATATATACTACACTACTTCAAGAGCAAAAGAATTTGTACACGATTGAGCAAATCCCATGTATGAAGAGTGAAAACTGCGGCTGCGACTAGAGAAGCTAGCAATGTTGTACCTCGGACTCCTCATCAGGGACCTCCTCCTCGAACTCATCATTCTCCGCGATTGCGTCAAAGATTTCTTGAACGGCGATGGGGTCGTCGATGTAGATCACCGGATTGCCTCCGCCTGCCGCCTGCCCCCCATCCAGATTTGCCGCTGGCACCACGATGTTGTCGGCCACCTGCTGCTCGGCGGGGACGGCTACTACCGGCTGCTCGGCGGCAATGGCTACCACCTGCTTCTCGGCGGCGACGGCTACCAACTGCTGCTCGGCGGCGACGGCTGCCACCTACTGCTCGGTGGCGATGGCTACTGGCTGGACGGATGAGTTCGCACCCTCAATGGCGCGGCGACGAGCGGCGTTCGTGACCGGAGAAGACGCCTCCGTCTACTTGGCGACGACCGAGCCATCTTCTGCTTTGCCTTCAACTGGCTTCACCTCTGGATCTTCTCCACGCGTACGCTTCATGGCGCACCAAGGGAAGGAGGTAGTGTAAACGAGGGAGATTCGGCGCGCGCGGCAGGTGTAGATTGGGGTCTTGGGACAAGACAGACTGGGGGGAAATGACACAAGCTCATGGAAGAAGAACACCGGACCGTTCGTAGTCCTCGAGTGGACACGTGTGGTGGGCGGGGGGGGGGGGGGTGGGGGTGGCTAGCGGGGGGCTACCACGATCTCCATCCTTTTTTTCGGTTCCCTTTTTTTTGAAACAGCCACGATCTCCACTTTAGAGCTGCATTGAAAACACGCTCATGGCAGACCTCGATTCCACTGCATGCAAATGGCCGGGAACTAATTTCTAGCAACGTTAGATCTACTCGAGGGGGGCCCTTGACTCATGGAATTTACTAGCGGTAGGGCCCAGTTGGAAGTGAGATTGAGAGCGCTGCGTATAAATGGGATATGTCTGATTAAAATCAAGTGGCAATAAATTGCAGCGTCCCGTCGACAACCGTGCACTTGATGACCCCGTTGCCATGTGCATGAGTTGTAGTAGCAGTAGTAGGATTTTCAGACTTGATTAAACTTGACATGACCGCTCGACGAATTTTTCGATGGACGGCATCGTGTTCCTTCCTGTAGAAGTCTCGCGGAGGGAGACGTCCGTGCTGTCTACCGCTGTACTATGAAGGGCATGGGGTGTGCAACGATCATTGTTGGATCGCACAGAATCAACGGTTGGTGCGCACGATCCACGTGACAACTATGACAACCAATCAGGGAGTAGCAGACAGGGTGAGCACAGTTTTGGGCTTCTACGAAAGATAGAGAGGGGGTGGGCAAAACTAAGTAGTACCACATAAAACCAAGGGAAAAAGCTGAGTAGTATAAAAATGGAAAGTGTCTTGTACAATGAAATACATCGTGGAATACATCAAATTATGCCAAGATAGTTCCACTAGAGTTCAATGGATGTGTGTTCTTCTCATAAACCACACCCAGTGTCATTGCATGTCTGTTCCTCTAAACAAACCACATAAGGATCCACCAGTGTCATTGCATGTGTGTTCTTCTCATGAACCACATAAGGATCTACCAGTGCCATTGCATGTCTGTTTTTTTATGAACCACACCCAGTGTCATTGCATGTGTGTTACTTCCATAAACCACATGTGGATCCACCGGTGTGATTGCATGTCTGTTCCTTCCATAAACCACATAAGGATCCACCGGTGTCATTGCATGTCTGTTCTTTTCATGAACCACACCCGGTGTCATTGCGTGTGTGTTCTTCTCATGAACCACACCCAGTGTCATTGCATGTGTGTTCTTCTAAACAAACCACATAAGGATCCACCAGTGTCATTGCCTGTCTGTTCTTTTCATGAACCACATAAGTATCCACCAGTGTTATTGCATGTCTGTTCTTTTCATGAATCACAGCCAGTGTCATTGCATGTCTTTTACTTCCATAAACCACATATGGATCCACCTAGTGTGATTGCATGTGTGTTCCTCTAAACAAACCACATAAGGATCCACCAGTGTCATTGCGTGTCTGTTCTTTTCATGAACCACACCCAGTGTCATTGCATGCGTGTTCTTCTAAAAAAAACCACACAAGGATCCACCAGTGTCATTGCCTATATGTTCTTTTCATGAACCACACCCAGTGTCATTGCATGTGTGTTCTTTTCATGAACCACGGCTAGAGTCATTGCATGTCTCTTTCTCAAAACAAACCACATAAGGATCCACCAGTGTCATTGCATGTCTGTTCTTTTCATGAACCACACCCGGTGTCATTGCATGTCTGTTCTTTTCATGAACCACGGCTAGAGTCATTGATGTTTGTTCCTCTAAACAAACCACATAAGGATCCACCAGTGTCATTGCATGTCTGTTCTTTTCATGAACCACACAAGGATCTACCAGTGTCATTGCTTGTTAGTTCTTTTCATGAACCACACCCCGTGTCATTGCATGTGTTTTACTTCCATAAACCACATGTGGATCCACTGGTGTCATTGCATGTCTGTTCCTCTAAACAAACCACATAAGGATCCACAAGTGTCACTGCATGTCTGTTCTTCTCATGAACCACATAAGGACGGGCCCACCAGTGTCATTGCATGTCTGTTCTTTTCATGAACCACACCTAGTGTCAGTGCATGTCTGTTCTATTCATGAACCACATAAGGATCTACCAGTGTCATTGCATGTATTTTACTTCCATAAACCACATGTGGATCCAAAGGTGTCATTGCATGTTTGTTCCTCTAAACAAACCACATAAGGATCCACCAGTGTCATTGCGTGTGTGTTCTTCTCATGAACCACATAAGGATCTACCGGTGTCATTGCATGTCTGTTCTTTTCGTGAACCACACCTAGTGTCATTGCATGTGTGTTACTTCCATAAACCACATGTGGATCCACCGGTGTGATTGCATGTCTATTCCTTGCATAAACCACATAAGGATCCACAAGTGTCATTGCCTGTCTTTTCTTTTCATGAACCACTCCTAGTGTCAGTGCATGTCTGTTCTTTTCATGAACCACATAAGGATCTACCAGAGTCATTGGATGTGTGTTCTTCTCATGAACCACACGTGGATCCACCGGTGTCATTGCATGTCTATTCCTCTAAAAAAACCACACAAGGATCCACCAGTGTCATTGCGTGTGTGTTCTTTTCATGAACCACACCCAGTGTCATTGCATGTGTGTTCCTCTAAACAAACCACATAAGGATCCACCAGTGTCATTGCATGTCTGTTCTTTTCATGAACCACATAAGGATGGGCCCACCAGTGTCATTGCATGTCTGTTCTTTTCATGAACCACACCCAGTGTCTGTGCATGTCTATTCTATTCATGAACCACACCCAGTTTCACTGCATGTCTGTTCTTTTCATCAACCGCATAAGGATCTACCAGTGTCATTGCATGTCTTTTACTTCCATAAACCACATGTGGATCCACCGGTGTCATTGCATGTCTGTCCCTCTAAAGAAACCACATAAGGATCCACCGGTGTCATTGCGTGTGTGTTCTTCTCATGAACCACACCCAGTGTCATTGCATGTGTGTTCTTCTAAAAAAACCACATAAGGATCCACCAGTGTCATTGCCTATCTGTTCTTTTCTTGAACCACATAAGGATCCTCAAGTGTCAATGCATGTCTGTTCTTTTCATGAATCACAGCCAGTGTCATTGCATGTCTT
The DNA here is from genome assembly GCA_910589775.1 of Avena eriantha. NCBI lineage: Eukaryota > Viridiplantae > Streptophyta > Magnoliopsida > Poales > Poaceae > Avena > Avena eriantha. Next base: position 499,498,515 of record OU342743.1, read on the forward strand.
TCACTTCCATTAACCACATATGGATCCACCTAGTGTGATTGCATGTCTGTTCCTCTAAACAAACCACATAAGGATCCACCAGTGTCATTGCGTATCTGTTCTTTTCATGAACCACACCCAGTGTCATTGCATGCGTGTTCTTATAAACAAACCAGATAAGGATCCACCAGTGTCATTGCCTATATGTTCTTTTCATGAACCACACCCAGTGTAATTGCATGTGTGTTATTCTAAACAAACCACATAAGTCATTGCATGTATGTTCTTTTCATGAACCACACCTGGTGTCATTGCATGCCTGTTCTTTTCATGAACCACGGCTAGAGTCATTGCATGTCTTTTCCTCTAAACAAACCACATAAGGATCCACCAGTGTCATTGCATGTCTATTCTTTTCATGAACTATATAAGGATCTACCAGTGTCATTGCATGTCTGTTCTTTTCATGAACCACACCCAGTGTCATTGTATGTGTGTTACTTCCATAAACGACATGTGGATCCACTGTTGTCATTGCATGTTTGTTCCTCTAAACAAACCACATAAGGATCCACTAGTGTCACTGCATGTCTGTTCTTTTCATGAACCACATAAGGATGGGCCCACCAGTGTCATTGCATGTCTGTTCTTTTCATGAACCACACCCAGTGTCAGTGCATGTCTGTTCTTTTCATGAACCACACCCAGTTTCACTACATGTACGTTCTTTTCATGAACCACAGAAGGATCTACAAGTGTCATTGCATGTCTTTTACTTCCATAAACCACATGTGGATCCACCGGTGTCATTGCGTGTCTGTTCCTCTAAACAAACACCATAAGGATCCACAAGTGTCATTGCGTGTGTGTTCTTCTCATGAACCACATAAGGATCTACCAGTGCCATTGCATGTCTGTTCTTTTCGTGAACCACACCTAGTGTCATTGCATGTGTGTTACTTCCATAAACCACATGTGGATCCACCGGTGTGATTGCATGTCTGTTCCTTCCATAAACCACATAAGGATCCACCAGTGTCATTGCCTGTCTGTTCTTTTCACGAACCACTCCTAGTGTCAGTGCATATCTATTCTTTTCATGAACCACACCCAGTGTCATTGCATGTTAGTTCTTTTCATGAACCACACAAGGATCTACCAAAGTCATTGGATGTGTGTTCTTATCATGAACCACATGTGGATCCACCGGTGTCATTGCATATCCGTTCCTCTAAACAAACCACACAAGGATCCACCAGTGTCATTGCGTGTGTGTTCTTTTCATGAACCACACCCAGTGCCATTGCATGTGTGTTCTTCTAAACAAACCACATAAGGATCCACCAGTGTCATTGCATGTCTATTCTTTTCATGAACCACATAAGGATGGGCCCACCAGTGTCATTGCATGTCTGTTCTTTTCATGAACCACACCCAGTGTCAGTGCATATATGTTCTATTCATGAACCACACCCAGTTTCACTACATGTCTGTTCTTTTCATGAACAGCATAAGGATCTACCAGTGTCATTGCATGTCTTTTACTTCCATAAACCACATGTGGATCCACCAGTGTCATTGCATGTGTGTTATTCTAAACAAACCACATAAGGATCCACCAGTGTCATTGCATGTCTGTTCTTTTCATGAACCACATAAGGATGGGCCCACCAGTGTCATTGCATGTCTGTTCTTTTCATGAACCACACCTAGTGTCAGTGCATGTCTGTTCTATTCATGAACCACACCCAGTTTCACTGCATGTCTGTTCTTTTCATGAACCACATAAGGATCTACCAGTGTCATTGCATGTCTTTTACTTCCATAAACCACATGTGGATCCACCAGTGTCATTGCATGTCTATTCCTCTAAACAAACCACATAGGGATCCACCAGTGTCATTGCGTGTGTGTTCTTCTCATGAACCACACCCAGTGTCATTGCATGTGTGTTCTTCTAAACAAACCACATAAGGATCCACCAGTGTCATTGCCTGTCTGTTCTTTTCATGAACCACACCCAGTGTCATTGCATGGGTAGCCGTTAGACCGAGTCTTCTAGAAGGCACGCCCTAACACAATTGTTCTGCTTGACGATTGTTACATACCGTTCGATTGGGGCGCTTGGACGATTGGGATGGTCTTCGTGAGAGCGATCCGCGAGTAGGCTATTCTGCGGCATGATTGGCCACACTTGCTTTGGACAAACTGGCAACACAGGGCGCTCCCCTTTTTCGAGTGTCACGTCTCACGAATTCAGCGGGCCACATCCCAGTGTCACGTCCCCATTACTTCTCTTCCTCCTCGTACTTCTCTTCCTTACCCTCGAAGCCACTTTCCCCACTTCACTCCCATCATGTCGTAGCCGCTAGCCGACGGCACCTCCATCCCAATCCCCTCTCCGGCAGCCACCCCCACCCCTCTCACCATGGGTTCAAGGGGAGACAGCGAGGAAACGCGTCATGACAACAGGGACGGTGATTTCGATGTGAGTCGTCTCATCTCTATTTCTATCATCTGTGGCCAGTTATCTATTTTTTGAGCTAGATCTAATCTGTTTACTCATGCGCGTATGATGTGTTAGGCCAACCAGACGATGTATGACTCCGACTATCATGGTTTAGAGGATGAAGACAGTCCTCTGGTATGTAAACATGGATATGTGCCTGCTAAATTTGTAGCCTTCGAAGGACGAAACGCAGGAATGAGGTTTCTACGGTGTCAAGACATCGTGCAATGATGCAAGGCGGAAGTTGCGGTGTTGTCAAATGGGTAGATCCAGAGTGGCCCAAATCGATGCAGAAAACGCTGGACAAACTATGGGAAATGACTGTCGAGTTGAAAGAATCCGTATTCCGCTCACTTCTTGACAGTGTTGAGATGAATCTATGGGAACCAGTTGACACGACCAAGCATAAGCGAGATCTCAGGTGGGTGCAAGACAAGGTTATCAAAGTCGAGAAGGAGAGGGACACGGCGTTGGCCCTGAAGGCTAAAGCAGAGCAAGAACTGACTCAAGCAAGGAATGATCTCCACCAGGCCAAAGTTCTGCAGTACACAACTACGAGTATTGACAAGTGCATGAGGAAAAATGCAGAGAAACAATTGAAGCTATGCAAGGAAGATGCTAAAAGGAAGGAGCAGACAATTCGATCCTTGCTCTCGCAGGAAGATGCACATCGGGCCAACATTAGGAAGATCAAGGAGATGTGTGATAACTAGTTCTATTTAGCTTAAGCTCCATGCCTTTTTAAGTTGTAATATTTGTACTTGTTGACCCAGCGGTCTGAACTATTGGTCCCGGATTCCAAGGAGGAAAAAAATTGCTCTGACCCCACATTAATTTGTGGAAGAATTTGTGATTTAGATCAATTTCTGCCTCGATTTAGATCTCTGTCCCGGATTGGGAACGTAACCGTGGACCAAAGACACCTTTTCTACTAGTGTATTCTGACACTAGTTGTTTGTTTAAACGTAATCTACGTGGATTGTGCCGCATGCAAATGGCACAACCACAATTTATAAAGTGGAAGCACGTATCCGGGAGCTTCGCCAGATGCAGGGGATGCAGGAGCAGAGAGGCAGTGAGATAGACGGGCTCAAGATTAGGCCAGAAAGTGGTACCCATTTACTCCTCATCTGGGCATTATCGGTGAGAACATTGCTGTTTATGTTGCCACGTCGTTGTGCAGCATCTGAAATAAGTTGTTGCTTCGTGGAGTGTGGTAGCTTAAATAATTTATTTATGTGCCACTTACATTCCGTTGTATTTGGAGACCTCATGCCCCTCAGCAATCGTGGAACCCGTGGATCATTGTTTTCAGATAGCAGTGGCACAATCACAATTTCGGATTCAACTACCGACTCGGGTGTTTCCAAACCCTAAGCCGCGGTACATTTTACTCAAAGAACGTGGGTAGATTGTTTCGCCCTGCAACGTGCCACACACAGAGCGATCAGAATTTAACAGAAATACATATTTAGGTTCAAGTTCAACACATTACTATGCATCTTCATTGCCAGCAGCCTTCTTCCGCAGCCTGGGTGCCAAGCCTTCACGTCCACTGGCTTCTTCATTTCCTACCTTCTTCCTCTTACTCGGTGCCAATTTTCTTAGCTTCACGTACTCTGCATCGCCGGGACAATGGGCACCAGAATCGTGTCCAGCATCATCTTTCCACTCGTTTTTAATTTCTTCGGGCAGCAAAATCACTGACCCAGCAGTCATGTTTCTAACCTTGCGGCGCTTCCTGTCAAAGAAACAAGTCTGTTGCATAACTGCCTAATATCTACAGAGTAAATAAAACAAAAATTACAATTCAGCACAAACATGCGAACCCAGAGCGACTTTTGCTTACCACGAGCTAATTGGGTTTGAGCAACCACGCTGTCCAAGAATAGAAGGGGGACTCCCAGTTGCAGCAGCTTCCACATCCAGTACATCACAATTCAGCTCAAACATGCAATCTGAAGCATACCTTTTCATCAACCCAATTAGCTGACTGTCACACGTTATAGGAACCATGATGCCACGTTCATCCATGAAGCTGAACTTTGCAGTCTGCTTCAGCCATAATTCAACATGATTACGCAGAGCAGCAACCATACTAGATATAGTGCAGATCTGCGCTGGCGCTTCTTCCATCGTGAAACAATGGTGTCCATACTTGTTTCCCTTAGAGTCGTACATATAGAGGACTACCGTAACCAGGTAAGGGGGGTCCACGCAGATCCCACTTGATAGAAAACTGTGGACAAAATATGTTTGTCAGCGATGGGCTAACAAACAATTTGAGGTTTAGTAGCCAGCTAGCAATTGTAAATAGTGCGAATAGCAAAGAGAAGGGTAGATCACCCGCTTGTAGACAAAACTTCTTCTTTCTTGATAGTAGGATCTGCCATCCTCCGAGCTGCTCGGCTCGTCGGCGGCGGAGGCGGGCTAGAGCCTCGCAACGGCGGCTACGGCATGCGCCATTGGAGCTCGGGATCAGCGACTAGGCGCAGCAACTTGGTGCTGGAAGTCAAATGTCCGAAGGGATCGTCCTGCCTGGAGGGTGGATTCCAACGCCACCGGTGCTACGGGAAAGCTGGGAATGGATTTGTGAAATTGGTCAACGCATCTCTTAGCTGCTCGATTTGCATAAGAGGTTGCCGCGTTGGCGCCCGCGTCACGGACAGATGACCGACATGTGGGTCCCGATCGTCTACTTCACGGGGCGGTTTAACGGAATGTTTGAATTTGGCAGGGGTGAGATGAGTTTCCCTCGAAATGGACCCTCTCAGTAGTTGGCGGCCCAACTTTTCGAAACGCGGTGATTTCAGGCAACTTAGGTACTGCCATGCGCTGGCCTGCCAACTTTGGTACCGCAGACGAACAATCCCACAATCCTTACAGTACATACAAAGGATATCAATCCTTTGAAATAGGTATAGTACTACTCCCATAATACCAGTTGTCCTTATATTAACTTGGTTAAGCTACTATGCCTCCAACTACTCCATACAACTCCTCAAATACTTCATCATACTCTAGCTTGACTTGTAATGATCAAGCTAGATGATTCAGCTTACTAGGACTTGCCTATCTTGGTATATTCATAACTCTTCTTCAACACCTAATCATCTATTCTCAAGTGACTTGAGAATAATGACCACCATCCTTTGATCATACAAAGCTTAGGCTTCTAATTGTCTGATCAAGATCTATACTTAACTAAGTGGTAAACTTGTATTAGTCTCTTTATAGACTTATCTTGTTAAGCAAGCTTATTCTAAGTCTATATCCACTTGTCCTAACAAGATTGTTATCTAATGTACAAATACTACTAGCTTTCTCATAGCTCCTCAATTACTAGCTACTTGCTTAAGGTATTTGGAAGGTCAACACAATAAGTCATAGGCTATGAGTCAATAAGTTCTAGGTCAAGAATTGATCACCCAATATTGATGATCCATATACACTAGGACTTGGTTAAATAGGATTGTCAGCTATTAACATGACACTAAGGGTATGTGATGGATGGTCTTGGCTTGACTCCCCTTTCTACTCTATTTGTAATAAGAGTTAATGTTTAAGAACTACCATGGTAATCATGGTAGGAGTAACTATGGCAAACAAGCGTTTCAAAGATTTAGTTATAGGGTTTCTTTACTTAAGTTATATCCTTAACTTGGTATTCAGGGTTTGTGGTAGATAATACCTTGATATCATCTTTAGAGTATTAAGTATTCATCCTTGAGTTGTTGTATGTAATACCATGTAATGATCTCTAGAAGATCAAGTACTCCGTATCAAGTATTGTGTTGTGACTTAGTTTTATTATATTTGATCTACCCTTAGATCAAATTATATTACCCAAAGGTAAGGTTTTAGCAAAGGTCATATTGAAACTTATCGCAGTCAGCTTGATGATCTACTTCAGTTCCACCAAGTTCAGAGAAGCTTCAATCACTTTGACAAGTTTTATTTAAAAGCACAGAAATTATCTGGATTTTCTATGCATGAATGCAATGCAAACACCTGTGTTCAGCTTATTTCTAAGCTCTAATGGTGGGATGTTACACGAACACCTCAGCAAGGGTCTTAGTCATCCCTTGCATGTTGTAGTTCATCACAAAGCTCTTATAGCTAGGGGCAGCGAGTGCAGAACCCTATCAATCGTGAGCTCCTCCAGGATTTTGCAATCCAGGGTGTTCAAACGCTTAATGTAGCTAGACATTTTGACTATGTGCTCACTGATACTGATGTGCTCTTCCATTTTAGCAGAGAAGAAGAGCTCGGAAGCATCATACATCTCTGCTCGAGCCTGTGGAGCAAAGACAACCTTGAGATCCTCAATGATCTCAAAGGCATTCATCTTCTCAAAACACTTTTGATGCTCCGGCTTCATGGCATAGAGCATTCCACTCTGGATGAGGGAGAAATCGTCTGCCTTGGACTACCAGACATTATTTTTGTCCTGGGAGGCGGAATCTGCAGGCTTAGCTGGAAGCTCAGCCTAGATGATATAAGTCAACTTGTAGGGGACTAGGAGGATCCTAAGATTGCGGAACCATGTGGTGAAGTTGCTTCCATCAGTTTTCAGCTTGTCCTTCTCGAGGAAAGTGCTAAGGTTGAAGATGGGTTGGCGAGACATCTACAATGGATTTGCAAAGTGTTTAGACCATGTTCATAATAATGAGTTCAAGTTTTAATTATGTTATCGAACTTAAAACGAAAGAACTCCCACTCAAACGAACATCCCTCCACTCGTTTAGTGATCACATGATCCCAATCCCCTGCACCTCCCCTGATCATCATGGCCATCAGTGCAGTATCAAAGGTGGACATTCCCTGATGTCGATCACATTAACTATGTGATTCATGCTCGACCTTTCGGTCTCTTGTATTCCGAGGCCATGTCTCTGTAACATGCTAGGCTCGCTAGTTCTAACTTGTGTGTATTCGAAGTGCGACATGACTTACACCCACTGTATGCGAACGTAGATAGGTCTGACCCCCGATCATCACGGCTGGCCTCATAACGAAGAACTTTCTTGGTGGTGCACACACAAGGGGAATACGATAACTGGAATACTGTGAGGGATTATCTTATTATGCTACCATCAAATATATGATTATACCAGCACAATAAGTAATACTTCAAAAAGTAAAGTGTTATGACGTGGTTATAGCATTTTGATCATCATCAATAGCTTCAATGAAAGCTTCATAAACTTGTCATTGCCATGTTATAATACATGCCCCTATGCAATAATAAAAAATAGATGCTTCTATATTATCTATTGCAAGTTTTACGCGGCTTTAGGGCTTTCACTGTAGAACCCCTTCCCACCTATGAACGTGGAGCCACAACATGGATTCAATGATTGCCGTTCTTATTCCCTTTTCAGGGCCCTCCAATGTTGATGCCGTATCAACTACTGTAGAGAGACAGATACCCCCTAAGCCACTTTGATTCGTGGACCAGTCTCGTGAATCACCATGTGAGGTTGGTTGGGGGCTGCTTCATCAAATAGTGCCACGATATGAACAAGAACATTAAAATAGGGTAGCAACTAGATAATCAATGCCCACATATTGCTATGTGTTCTATCCGTATGACATGTCTACCCATAGACCCGCTCTGATACCACTAAAGGGTTCCATAGCAGAAAACAAAAAAATTATATCTACTCAAACACTAATACCAGGATCTATACTATGTAGACATAAGTAACAGAGGAGAGAAGCGGTATTCATACCTTTGAAGACCGAGGAACGCCTTATGCAGGAAGGCATATATTGATGAAGACGAGTAGCACCCCAAGTGTGGTGCCTCCGAAATTCGTCATACGTCCGGTGTAGGAGACGTCAACCGGACTCCGATCTAGCCGAGCAGCGGAAGAAGTAGATGCTGGATCACTGATCACACGACGGTGGTGTGAAGGTGGAGAACTCACCCACGAGGTCCTCCCCAATATTACAGAGAAGTCCTCAATGGATGAGAGAGAGAATGAGAGGGAATGGGATGATTCCAAAGGGGGAGGGGAGACTCCTATATATAGTGGGAGGGAGCGCACCACCCAGGGGCCAGGCGGTGTGGGACTAAACCCCACACCCACCTGCCACCTAGGGGCAGTCGCCGACCCTAGGTGGGCCCCACTAGGGTGGCCCACCAAGCCCAGGCCGCCTGTTCCCCTCTCCCTAGGCGCCATGCCCTATTGGGCCTCCCTTCGGGTGAGGCCCATTAGCATTATGAAGCCTTTAATAATAAAATAAAATATATATTTAATACTAATTCTCCAATTATCATTCAAATACATATATTATATTATTCCTTCACTCCGGAACACCTTCCGGACCCCTTCCGATCTCCATCGGATATTACCCGGAAGTATTCCAGTTTCTCTTTCTCTATTTCTCCTGCGATACCTCATCGACCCTAAGCGTCCCTACCGTTAAGCGTGACATCCTTCAGTTCGGAAACACTCCAGACATGATCGAGACTACTCTCACATCAATGATCAACAGAGGGACCTAGATGGCCATGTGACCCCCGTGCGTTTCACGAATATAATCGCTCGAACCATGAGATAGTCGTTTCCCGTTCCCTTTGTCATATGATACCTAATTCATTAGAGACTTGATCTTCGGTATCCCCATACCTTAGTTCGGGCTCGGTACTTATGAACTTGTTTACTCGTTCTCATGTCGCTGCATTCCATGACCAAGTCACATGCTTGAAAGCTTCATTAATGCAACATCACCGAGATGGCCACATGTATCTATCCGTTACATGGATTAGACAAATCCTAGTCTTGATATGTACTCCTCTACGCATCCCTTTGGAAAACCTGAGTGGCACCTTTTTGATCACCCTGTTACGAGATGGTTCTTGATAACCATCTAAGCTTCCTCCGGAATGGTTATTTGCATTACCTCATAGTCAAAGGACCAGGTTGCAAGGTTCTCTGTGTTTTATCGTCAATGGTTAACTTTATAACTAGATCTCATTCAAGATATAATGGTTGGATGTTTGTCTATCATGTTAAACTAATAACATGACCCCATTGTCAATTGGCATAAATTCCCATGATCTTGAAACCCAGACCATCCTCATGACCAATGAACTAGTTTGCTAGAGGTAACTAGAGACACGGTTTGTTTACATACCACACGTGTATTGACGTTTCGTATTAACACAGTTATAGCACAGTATGAAACGTATTATGAACATATAGGAGATATATCAAATAATCCACTTTATTATTTGCCTCTAGGGCATAACTCCTAGTATTGTAGTGTGTGTCCATGTTTAATCTTGGTAGTGCTGCCTGATGACTGCAAGTGCATAGATCGTTTGTAGCTAGTTTTAAAATAAATATATTATATTATTCCTTTACTCCGGAACTCCTTTCGGACCCCTTCCGATCTCAATCGGATGTTACCCAGAACTATTCCAGTTTCTCTTTCTCTATTTCTCCTATGATGCCTCATCTACCCTAAGCGTCCCTACCCTTAAGCGTGACATCCTTCGGTTCGGAAATACTCCGGACATGATTGAGACTATTCTCACATCAATGATCAACAGAGGGAGCTGGATGGCCATGTGACCCCCGTGCGTGTCACGAATATAATCGCTCGAACCGTGAGATAGTCGTTTCCGATTCCCTTTGTCATCAGATACCTAATTCATCCGAGACTTGATCTTTGGTATCTCCATACCTTAGTTTGATCTTGTTACCGATGAACTTGTTTTCTCTTTCTCATGTCGTTGCATTCCGTGACCTAGTCACATGCTTGCAAGCTTCATTAATGCAACGTCACCGAGATGGCCACATGTATCTGTCCGTTACATGGACTAGACAAATCCTGGTCTTGATATGTACTCATCTACGCATCCCTTCGGAAAACCTGAGTGGCACCTTTTTGATCACCCTGTTACGAGATGATTCTTGATAACCATCTAAGCTTCCTCTGGAATGGTGATTTGCATTACCTCATAGTCAAAGGACCAAGTTGCGAGGTTCTCTGTGTTTTATCATCAATGGTTAACTTTATAACTAGATCTCATTCAAGATATAATGGTTGGATGTTTGTCTATCATGTTAAACTAATAACATGACCCCATTGTCAATTGGCATAAATTCCCATGATCTTGAAACCCAGACCATCCTCATGACCAATGAACTAGTTTGCTAGCGGTAACTAGATACACGGTTTGTTTACATACCACATGTGTATTAACGTTTCGTATTAACACAGTTATAGCACAGTATGAAACGTATTATGAACATATAGGAGATATATCAAATAATATACTTTATTATTTGCCTCTAGGGCATAACTCCTAACAATGTAGTGTGTGTCCATGTTTAATCTTGGTAGTGCTGCCTAATGACTGGAAGTGCATAGATCGTTTGTAGCTAGTTTCGAAATAAAGATATCGATCCCACAGGGAGCAGGAGTCTGAATCTAATAATTCTTTAAATAAATATTACGAAAGAAATGCTAGATAAAGTTCTCAGTAACAAGATAAAATGCGAGTAATGTGTAAAAAGGTGTTTTTGGGTTTTGGGTATAACATCAATAATAAAGTACATCAAAATAACTTAATACAGAAAGTAAGTATCGCGTATGTAAAGAAAGATTGGAACTACAATAGGGAAAACGCATTGTCAGGGAGTAGCGGATACACCACTAGTGTTGTAAAGATCTAAGATAAAGATTATCATCATGAACATTCTCAACTATGTATGTCTGGGAGGAACTCTGTATGTGGACGGATAGGTAACAACTACTGCTCACATCATCCTTATAACCACATCAGTCAGCAATCGACATCAATCAAATTACTGCGCTATTAAGGGACGTAATCCCGTAGGACGTATCCCATGGCATGGATAGTGTTCTGTGAGTTTCCTCGATTTCCCAAGTTGATACATAAAGATTGCTAACAGCTTTATAGTCACTGTAAGTGCTAGCACACCTCCGTCTACCAACAAGTAGTTCCCTCCATCAAGTCCCCAAGAGAGGCAAATATTGAGAGGTCGACTTCTCTCAACATCAAGATGTATAGAATCTAGCACATGGTCACAACGATGAATATCATAATAGACTTTATCTTATTTCAATCTCATACTAGGGTTTCTCCATCTCCCCAAGAACTAATGATCTACTCAGACATGGAGGCAATTAACATCATGGCAATGATAATGAAAACAATCATAGATGAATAGTACTTGTATAAATCCACAACGAGTATATGAATTACAACAAGATCTAGACAAGATGTAGATGGGATGGATGGTGATGGTGGTGATGAAGCGGTGGATAATGACGATCGATGCCTTAGTGTAACACTGCGTCCACTCCTGGGCCCGGGGGTGTCACTCCTCGCAGCTTAATAGGATATCTAGACTAGCCCCACAGACCAACACTAGTCTTTTCTGTGCACTTTGTCCTCACTCGTGCGCACCCGGTACCCACTTCCCGGTCGGTCATCCATCCTAGAATTGCTCTAAGCCAAGCACGCTTAACCTTAGAGTTCTTTTAAAATGAGCTTTTGGAAAATAAGTTGCAACTTGTTGATATGGGTATTCTATCAATCCTATTAAGCCGTGTGCCTGGTCTCACATACACCCACCCTTTAGAAGATCGATGCCCTCATCGATCAAGCACACCCTAGGAACATTCCCTCTTGGCACGTGTCTGTGCGTCCAGTGTCGGCACATGTGCCATGCCGTGTCCACTCCGGGCCACACGCGCCATGCTCCACATGTCCTGCCACTGACCTGCACACACCCGTGTAATCGCAAGGGTCGGCTCTGATACCACTTTGTAACACCCCGTCCACTCCTAGGCCCGGGGCGTGTCACTCCTCGCAGCTTAATAGGATATCTAGACTGGCCCCACAGACCAACACTAGTCTTTTCTGCACATTTTGTCCTCACTCATGCGCACCCGGTACCCACTTCCCGGTCGGTCACCCATCCTAGAATTACTCTAAGCCAATCACGCTTAACCTTAGAGTTCTTTTCGAATGAGCTTCCGGAAAAGAAGTTGCAACTTGTTGATATGGGTATTCTATCAATGCTATTAAGCCGTGTGCCTGGTCTCACACTTAGCCTCCTGGATCTACGTAGGGTGAAGATGGATCCCTAGTGGATGAGTTCCCCCCTAGATGCCTTCCGGAGGTGAGGTTTCTGTGATTTCTGGGTGTTCTGTTTGTCGTCTCCTCAAACCAATTGCACGGGGTGAAACTATTTGACGAGGCGGAGGTGGCGCCAACTATACGACCGGAGCTATATGGGCGGAAGAAATTCTCCCACCGTATAGTTGGTCGTTACGCTTTCTGCCTCCTTTGTTCGCTTCTGGTTTTCTTCTGGTATTATTAATATTTCCCAATTAAGCGATTTACATTGTTTTTTACTCCTTTTCTCCATAGTACAACTACTTCAATAATTGTATCCATTGGATCCATCATCTGTGCTGATCCTGGTGAAAGCAGACATAAAATGTGCGCGTGAACGCCGTAAAATACCAAAATCCTACATCTACAATGCAAAATAATAGTGTAAAACATGATGCAAATATGCACTCATGACTGCCTCATGTAAGTCACCAGATGTGACGTAGCTTCAGATGTATGGCACCAAGATCTTTATCACATCAGATAGATGGATGTCTTACTTCAGATTATTGAATTGTTGTTTGCATACCACTAGATTATGTTGTGCTGATATTGATCACTATGATTGTTCCTTTGAAGTATGCTATAAAATCATGAAGTTATGGTTACACATTCTATCTAATTTTGTTCTAGTATTGAGAAATTCCACTTGTACTATTACATGTAGTTGGAGAATAGTGCCTCCTACACATTATGTGTTTTTTTCTGATAAGTCCAAGTCTGAGATTAACAATGATGTTGACGACGAGGGTAGCGATGAGGTATACACATCTTGGTTTAGCATGCTTATTTGTTCAACAATGGATCTGCACTCTCTGTTTAGATGTAGATTTACTTTGAGTTGACCTAAACTGATTGAAGTGTAGCTGTCAAGTTGTAATCTACAAACCAAACAACTATTTAGAATTCTAGAGTTGATTCCGAACATAAGCATCCTATCCATCCTTGTTCTATCCCAGATATTTGCTTCATCCTAATTATTTGCTTACTCTAGTTTTGTTCCTAATATATACAAACTTGTTTAGGTTGCTGTGTTGTTTGGTTGCTCCATTTAGGCGGATAAAAATATGTATTCTATACTTTTCTGGCTGACTAACTAATTAATTGTTCTACAAGTACTTGGACATATTGCATTTTTTTAGTTTAGTGGTGGTTCTACTTGTTTATGCTTTAGAATTCCTAAAACTGAACTCTGAGTTTATGCATTTTTGTTTTAGGTGATTTACTATAAACTACAAGATGGATATCAACATGTTCAACAACCTCAACGAGCCACTCCTAATCACCTGGTGAGCTCTATGAGACATCGTATCGCTGATGCATACTCTTTCCTATGATGAAGTGAAGTGCGATGGCAAGCCACGACTGGTATGAATTTATTTCATGTCTCGAGTATGGCATCCAGCAGTGGTTGCTTGCCTTTGACACACACAATGAAGCCAAGGATGACCGCTGCTAGTGCCACAGCTCACGATTCCGAGACTTCTTGCTCGAGCACAAGATTCTCCAGGCCTTCTAGTACCGTGATTGAGCACCCATCCAGAAGCAAGTCCCTCCCACTGTTAACTTTTACTACTGTTTTTTTTCTATTATTATGTTGTATGAGCTGATACATTAGCTAGGACGCAATTTATTTATATTCTACTGTATATATGTAGCTAGAATGCACCTACTATGTTCTTATTTTACTTTGGAAGTTCCTGTGATGTAGTATAGACTAGCAGTAGCATGTATGGACTTCCTACTACTAGTCCATTGTGGGAGGCTATGAGATTAACCTTTGAAACTGCTGCTATGCTACTTATGAGTTGTTGATATCAAACATGCATTGCAATATTTGGTTATATATATTTATGATTTGTTGAACTCGGGTTATGCTAGGAAAATTATTATTGACATCATCATAAGTGATTTGGTTATACAAAGAGGATTTACCATTTTTAGGATTTGCACATCGTCATTTCTATTGTCTCGTTTGGTTATTGAATTTTTCCATCTTAATTTTGTTGTCACGTTTCCTTCCACTATATTTCACTTACACTTTTATGTAAATCAGGATCTAATGTTGTTGAGGTTGTTGCTGCTGTGACAGAAGATAAGAAGTAGCCTGGAAGTGTGCACTACCATTTTTATTGATATAGCCACCATGTTTTGCTTCTCGTGCATCTGTTCTTGATTGTATGTAGGCTATTGGATCTAAAGTGTGATTATATTGTTCCTGCTCTTTCACCACATGGACTTGTACCTTTCTAAATTATATTATTGGTCTTATTCAGGTTTCTTTAAAAAGGAATTCAGCTACGTACATTATATTTTTTGAAATATTTCTCGGATGATATGGATGTACATTCATCTTTGAAAGGCTTTCAACCCATGTATACTGGTTAAATAGAAAATGGAGTGTAAAAGGCCCTTGGCCCAAACAATGTTGAATCAAAATTGTAAAACAGACTATAAAAAGGATATAGCCCAAAATATAAATTGACTATAAAAAGCAAAGGCCCATTAAATGCATAGTAAAAAGTATAAGAAAAGGCTAGATTTATTGGGCTCGGTCCATTTAGAAGGCTAAACTAGAACATGCTGAATATTATCTACAACCAATTGATTGGTCATAGAAAACTGCCACGTAGGATTCGCTGACATGGACAGGGCATATTGTCCATGACCAAAATTTTGGTCATAGAGTCTATGACTGAAAGGGTAATTGCCTCTATGTGTGGTTTTGGTGATTAATGACAATCACTATGGACTAATGTTTTCATTGAGTTTTATATGAAGGAATATTCTATAGGTCATGCGTGTAGTCCATGTGTTGGATTTAAGTATGGATTCCATGAAGATAAAGATATACCTTGAGTATTTTCATCAATATCATCGAGTTGAAGAATAATATGATATGATCAACATCTTGAGAGTGTGATCTCAATAGAAGAATTTAAGATATGGCTCTAAGTCGGTGTCATGATAGCCTCATTAGTTATGGTTGACTAAGATTTAGAGCATGTAATCAAATGAAGAGTTCTTTATGTACCTCAAGATATTGAGATGGAGCATGAGAAGATACTTGGTTAACCAATACAAGGAGTGAAGATTAGATTCAAGCTTGGTCAACACGTGAAGCATAAAGAATGTACCATGTGTCTTGTGGTATGGTAAGCTTGTGAATTATGCTTCATGAACTAACCCATTATATATGTGTTGTTGTGTTATCTATATTGGTTAGGTATCTTTTCATGGGCATGCTTCAAAAGTGAAGATCCCATATAGCCCATGAGAGGATGACATCAAATGGTGATCGTCATCAAGTTTGAGAAGGGAAATTTCAAGATAAGCATCCCAAGAAGATCAATTGCTTGAAGCTTGCCATCCATATTGGTGATAATGGACATGTGAAGACGTGTCTTAATGAATCTATCCCATAGTGGTGTATGGGGGAGCAAATTATGAGACTTCATGAAGCAACAATGATCAAGTGATGCATTTCGGCTTGGATGGAGCTTGAAGAGTTGTCATCAAGATCAAGCGGGATGTGCAAGGAAATGGTATCGCCTTGCTAGGTTTTTCCTTTTACCGGTCTCAATGTGGTTGTTGGGAGACTGGGTTATAGGATAGATAACCGCACTATCATGAGGGGCTTTCGGTTGGGTAACTTGATCACATCGTCATAGGGAGCTCAATCCTTTGCATACTTTGCATCTTCCTATTTTGTTGCTTCTTGGCATTTCTCCATGTGAGGTTCTTTAGCTTGTTGCTAGCTCTTCAACAAGCCCAAGTTAATCGAAAACGGAATTTGTATGGGTCTTTTATGGCGTTTTCGAGTTTGAAGGTTTTACCGGTTCTTCTTATAGGGATGCTTCATACATTTCCTCATTTTATTCTATCCTCCTTTGTTGTACTATAATATTTTAATGCATCATATTGTAGATATTTTTGTCCTCGTCAAAACAAGCCCAAGATCATCGAAATCAGAGTTCGTATGCAAACTTATTGCGTTTTTCATGAAGTCTGTTTCATCCCGGTTGTGGGTCCAGTCCAACCGACTCCCACACCGGACGGTCCGGCGCCAGCGCCAGTTACACCAGATCTGAAACCGGATTTTCCGGTTTTCGCGACCAAGTCTATTCCGAGTTGGCAAACAGAGGTATTCCGGTTTGTAGGTTGATGGCTCAATGCACAACGCCCAGAAAAATGCTTGATGGTGGTGTTGATGTAGAGCTCGTTGGGAACCCCAAGAGGAAGGTGTGATGAGCACAACAACAAGTTTCCCTCAGCTATGAAACCAAGGTTTAATCGAACCAGTAGGAGCAAGGAAACACCCCAAAGGTGTTACTAGCTGAGCTTTGGCAGGGCGCACTATCGGTGCTAGTAGCAACGTGGAGACCTGCACAACACAACCACAGAACTTTGTCCCCAACTTGCGATGAGGTTGTCAATCTCACCGTGTTTTGTGAAAAACAAAGGATTAAACATATCGAATGGAAAGAAGTAATAGTTTGCAGAAAGTAAACACAAAGCAGTAAACAATTTATAGATTGTATGTAAAGAAAGAGGACCGGGATCCATAGTTCACTAGAGGTGGCTCTCCTTAAGATAGATAACATGCTGGGTGAACAAATTACAGCGGGGCCATTGACAAACACCGAGAAAGCAATACATGCATATACTAATCATCTTGACTCCTTTGAGACTTGATTGGGCATTACAACATTATACATAGACCGCCATCCAACTACATCTATGACTAATAATCCACCTTCAGGTTATCATCCGAACCCCCTCCAGTATTAAGTTGCAAGCAACATATTATTGCTTTACGAACTGCGTGTAAAGTAAACAATACGATTGTTCTATGAACAAATGATTGTTGTTTTCTCCCTAGTAGCAACAACACATCTAGTACCTTAGAGATTTCTGTCACTTCCCCAGATTACTAGAGGCATGAACCCACTATCGAGCATAAATACTACCTCTTGGAGTGTCTAGCATCTACTTGGCAAAGATAGCTACTAACAACGGAAAGCATGCAAGATCACAAATAACAAAGACATGATAGAATCAATAATCAATCTGAAATAGCATCTCAATATCCATCGGATCCCCGCAAACACAACATGCGGAATTACAAATAGATGATCTTGATCATGAACGGAGCTCACAAGATCTAGACATGAAAGAACAAAGGAGGAGAATCAGCCATCTAGCTACTACATGGATCCGTAGTCCAAGGATGAACTACTCACGCATCACACCGGAGGCTTGCATGGTGATGAAGAAGGCCTCTAGGGTGAATTCCCCTCTCCGGCAGGGTGCCGGGAAGAGCTTCAGATCCCTCCCGATCTAGGGATGGAGATGACGGTGGCTACAGACTCTTTCGTGGATTTTTTTATCGGGCACTTAGGGTTTTCGTCCTGAGGGAAATATATAGGCGGAAAGAGAGGCCGAGGGGGTGCCGAGAGCGGCCACACCACCCCTGGCGCGGGCCAGGCCTGGCCGCGCGGCCAGGTGGTGTGGTGGCCCCCTGGCCCCTCTTCGTCTCGTATTCTGGCACTTGATGACATCCGAAAAAATAGGCACTTTGGCTTTTGTCCTGTCCAATTCCAAGAATATTCATTTTCTGACTTTCCTGGAACCAAAAAAAGCAGAAAACAGGCAGTTGGCACTGTGGCTCTTGTTAATAGGTTAGTCCAAGAAATCATATGAAAAGTACTCCAAAGTCGGAACAAAACACAAGAAAGTGGATAAAACCAAGCATGGAACATCAAAAATTATAGATACATTTGCAATGTATCAACATCCCCAAGCTTAACTCCTGCTCGTCCTCAAGTAGGTAAGTGATAAAAAGGAAGAATAATTTTTGAGGTGACATGCACCATCATAAACTTGATCAAAGTATTTGTAAAACATTCAAAGCTGGGATCATAGTACTTCAATCATAGCATGAAAGACAATGTTCTAGCAATAAGACAAAGAAACTATGATGCAACATGAAAAGGCACAAAAAAAGATTCATGAATAACAATGCTTTACAAGACGTTTGTTTGTTTCACATAAAGAAAACATAGCATAATAGTATTCAGCTTGTCCCTCAATAGAGTAGCAAATATAAATGCATAGGACACCTTCAAAGTTCATAAGAATGACTAGATACAATAGTTGAAAACAAGCAATATCAAAGTATGCATCAATCAACTAGTCTTGGGACAATGCACATAGAACTAAGAATGGCCACTATGCTCTCAAAGTAAGTGCATAAAGATAGAAGGTGGAGACTCAATGTAATGGTGGAAGAAAAGCCTTTGTAAAAGGAAGTAGGGATTCAAGTCTCATAAAGAGCTTCCAAAATTATGGTACTTGTAGCTTTCAGCTCTCATTGCCCCTATCATAAGAATCTTGAAGTGGTTAAGGTTAAAGTGACACAACTAAGAGGATATGCTTGACAAGTTATAAACCGAAATCTCATGCCCCTTACTTACGAAGACTGATCCTCATGCTACTCAACTTCAGTCACGAGTAAGCTCTTGTCACTGTAAATACATGTGTATCATTAAGAACTGCCAACAGGGTACCCCTTGCACATGATACGGGAGCTTTCCCATAATCAAGATGACAAGGCAAGCAGACAATGAGCATCTCAACGATCTTTTTATTTGCTATTTGCACAGGTTTTTATTGAGGATGCTTCATAGAGTGCTCATTATGGTGATGCTGCAAGTTTCCACCATGATTAGGCATGGCTTAGGCTAGCGGCCCAGGCGTTTCTCTAACACACATACAAACTCCATGATCTTACAAGTTCCACTTTTATTTCACACCGCCGGGATCCGTAAGCAAAAGAACATGATATCAGCGGGGTACAAAGTACAAGTGCAATGTTGAAAGAGTTCCCCATGAAACATGGTTCTGCTAATTTCAACTTGTAAAGCGCAAGCATATACGCAACAAAGAAGGACCCAATGGTTCAAGTTTATTAGATGCAAAAAAGTAAAGTGTTCCAGCAAGTTCGTGAGAGCTTTAATCACTAGTTTTCTCATAACAAGTTTGATTTGGAAGGTAAACAAAAGCATGAATATACTTGGAATAGCATAAGCTAGTAGGTAGGTATGGTGGACTCTTTGGAATAACTTGGTTTAGGGATTTGGATGCATGAGTGGAACTCATACTTTGTTGTGGAGGCTAGCAAAAGACTGGGAGCGACAAACTAAGAGAGCAATAATGTCCATAATCATTGAGAGCGACAAAACATCATTGATCAAAGCATAAAGTGATACTACAAGTTGAAAACTAAAGGATCATAAAGGCTATTATGACTTGAGGTAGTCATAACATGGTGTGAGCATGTGCCAAGTCAACCCAAATAAAGCATCAAAGGAGAATACCACTATGATATGCTTTAATATGCTAAAACAACGCATGATTCATCCAAGGCACATTAAGCAATCTCAATTGTTTATAACAAGTCATGCTAAAGCAAATAATACTAAGCATAAATCCAAAACAATATCAAGCATGGCATGACAAAGCATAGGCCACAGTCAAAAACGAGCTCTTTTTACCACATAAGCATGCCAAACTGCAAACCAATGTATGAAAGAGGGGGTCCAACCAATTTATTCAGAAAACTAAGAAAAGAAAAGCAAACGAAAACCAAAACAAAAACAAAAAAGAAGACGCTCCAAGAAAAACACAATTGTGCATGAAACAATAAAAATTAAGCGTTTGGAAGAAACCTGTGATTTTTATTGATGAAGAAGGGGATGCCTTGGGCATCCCCATGCTTAGACGCTTGTACTTCTTGGATATTTCTTGGGGTGACACGCGTGGCATCCCCAAGCTTGAGCTTTAGTCCATTCTTCATCTCATTACTCATTCCTTCCATACACCTGAAATTTTTCCTTCATACAAAACTTCACACAATCTTTATTAGCAATATTAGTGCACTTAAGATAAATAAGTCTTAAGGTTCAGTTCCAACACCAAATAAACTTCCATTAGAACACTAGCTAGTGTATCACTTCCCTGAAAAAGCTCAATTCCCCAAAAGAACTCAAGAAGGAACCAACAAGAAGCGAATGCAGAAAATGGCAGAAATCTATGAAAACAGACCAGCATGTAAAGACGAATTTTTTCGAAGACCTTATGTTGCTCAAATAAAAACGTGTTGAACTAACGAAAGTTAGAAAACAACCTGGGGCAGAAGCACAAAAATTTACAACTCAATCCGACATACAGAGCTCTCTCACGAATGTTTACAGTGAATCACAAAAATTTGTTTCGAGACAGCAACTTTCCCAATCATTACTTCTCTCTCATTAGAGGTTACTCTTGGCACAAAAAGCAAATAGAAAGGATAAGGAGAGGTTATTACAGAGATAATAACTTTCAATACTCATCTAAAACTTTTGGGTTATCTCCCAATAAGTACTTTTCTTTAACGCCTTTAAGTTAGGCATAAGAAGCAAGAAAAAGAATCAAGTATTCTCAAATGAAGAAGCATTAAGACCAAATTTCTTGCCCTTACCTCTCTTACTTTTATTCTTAACCTTGGGGAAAATATGATTGTTTGGTGGAGAAGAAAGGTACATGGTCCCTTTTCCCACATCTATTATTGCTCCAAGTACTTCTAATAGGGACCTTCCAAGTGTAATTTGTCCTTTTCCTGCACATTCAATAACAAGATAATCAGTAGAAATCATTTTCCCAAGGCTCTTAATAAACACTCCTTCAGCTATTCCAAGAGGTAATATGGTAGTATTATTAGCAAGAGATATTTCATTTCCTCCTTCCGTAAGCCCCCAAGTATTCAGAAATTCATAAATATTTTTGGGCATAAGGAAAAATTCAGACGTGATATCACAGCGAGCTTGAAAAGTTTCAGTGTTTATCACGATCTTTACTGTAGGGAGCCACTTTGATTGTTTATAATTTATTGGAACATAATTGTGATGCTCCCTAAGCGTATTATAGCAATTTTCTAAGCTAGTAGTCCTAGTCTCAAGAGTGTTCAACCTAGCAAATATTTTTGTGAAAGGAATATCAGTTTGGCTAGGCAAGTTGTAAGTGAGGATCAATTTCTTTATAGCATTAATAGCATCATCCTCATTACATTGGAGGAAATCTCCTCCCACAATAGAATCTAAAGCATATCTATAGCAAAGAGCAGTTCCAAGGTAAAAACTGCTAAGGAACAAGCTTTGAGTCATTTTAGGCTCAGTTTTTTCATGTAGATCAGAGATTCTAGACCAAGCTTCCTTAAAACTTTCCTCAATTCCTTGTTAAAAAGTGAAAATCATTTCCTCGAGTGACATAGTGATTGGAGCAAGGCTAGACATAGTGGCACTCAAGATAGGAACTAATTTTTGTGTGTTTTTCAAATAAGAAAGCAAACTAGTAAAACTAATTTTTGTGTGTTTTTGATAACAAAACAAGCAAACAAAACAAAAAGAAACTAAGCAAAACAAAAACAACAAAGTAAAGAGATTGGTTATGAGGGACTCCCCTTATGAAGATTCCCTTGACTCCCCGGCAACGGCGCCAGAAAAATGCTTGATGGCTCAATGCATGGCGCCCAGAAAAATGCTTGATGGCGGTGTTGATGTAGGGCTCGTTGGGAACCCCAAGAGGAAGGTATGATGAGCACAGCAGCAAGTTTCCCTCAGTTATGGAACCAAGGTTTAATCGAACCAGTAGGAGCAAGGAAACACTCCAAAGGTGTTACTAGCTGAGCTTTGGCAGGGCGCACTACCGGTGCTAGTAGCAACATGGAGACCTGTACAACACAACCACAGAACTTTGTCCCCAACTTGCGATGAGGTTGTCAATATCACCATGTTTTGCAGAAAACAAAGGATTAAACGTATCGAATGGAAAGAAGTAATAGTTTGCAAAAAGTAAACACAAAGCAGTAAACAGTTTATAGATTGTATGTAAAGAAAGAGGACCGGGATCCATAGTTCACTAGAGGTGGCTCTCCTTAAGATAGATAACATGCTGGGTGAACAAATTACAGTGGGGCAATTGACAAACACCAAGAAAGCAATACATGCATATACTAATCATCTTGACTCCTTTGAGACTTGATTGGGCATTACAACATTATACATAGACGCCATCCAACTGCATCTATGACTAATAATCCACCTTCAGGTTATCATCCGAACCCCCTCCAGTATTAAGTTGCAAGCAATAGATTATTGCTTTACGAACTGCGTGTAAAGTAAACAATACGATTGTTCTATGAACAAAGAATTGTTGTTTTCTCCCTAGTAGCAACAACACATCTAGTACCTTAGAAATTTCTGTCACTTCCCCAGATTACTAGAGGCATGAACCCACTATCGAGCATAAATACTAACTCTTGGAGTTGCTAGCATCTACTTGGCCAAGATAGCTACTAACAACGGAAAGCATGCAAGATCACAAATAAAAAAGACATGATAGAATCAATAATCAATCTGAAATACCATCTCAATATCCATCGGATCCCCGCAAACACAACGTGCAGAATTACAAATAGATGATCTTGATCATGAAAGGAGCTCACAAGATCTAGACATGAAAGCACAAAGGAGGAGAATCAGCCATCTAGCTACTACATGGATCCGTAGTCCAAGGATGAACTACTCACGCATCACACCGGAGGCTTGCATGGTGATGAAGAAGGCCTCCAGGGTGAATTCCCCTCTCTGGCAGGGTGCCGGGAAGAGCTTCAGATCCCTCCCGATCTAGGGATGGAGATGACGGCGGCTACAGACTCTTTCGTGGATTTTTTTATCGGGCACTTAGGGTTTTCGTCCTGAGGGAAATATATAGGCGGAAAGAGAGGCCGAGGGGGTGCCGGGAGCAGCCACACCACCCCCTGGCATGGGCCAGGCCTGGCCATGCGGCCAGGTGGTGTGGTGGCCCCCTGGCCCCTCTCCGTCTCGTATTCTGGCACTTGATGACATCCGGAAAAATAGGCACTTTGGCTTTTGTCCCGTCCAATTCCGAGAATATTCATTTTCTGACTTTCATGGAACCAAAACACAGCAGAAAACAGGAAGCTGGCATTGTGGCTCTTGTTAATAGGTTAGTCCAAGAAATCATATGAAAAGTACTCCAAAGTTGGAACAAAACACAAGAAAGTGGATAAAACCAAGCATGGAACATCAAAAATTATAGATACATTTGCAATGTATCATAGGCCAGCCTCCGGCCTGTAGACCGAGTTTCCTTTGTTTAGGGCTGGTCCAACCGACTTTGAAACTGAGTTTTTGTTATTTTCTCTCCAGCGGCCATATTTGCTTTTCCCTATAAAAGGGGTTCTTCCCCCAACGTTTTTGGGTGTTCTTGAGAACGAAATTGACCTCCATTGTTGACCCTCTTGAGCTTGCTTCCTCTCCCTTCCCTCCTATGATTCTTGCATCTTTTTGAGGGCTTTGTAAGAGGAGATCTAGATCTACAATCCCCACCAATCAATTCCTCCTCTAAGTGAGGGGAACCCATTGGATCTAGACCTTGAAGTCATTTGTTGATGTCCACCATTGTTCTTCCTCTCTAATTCCTCCCTAGCACTTGTTGCTTTAGTGGGATTTGAGAGTGAGGGATTTGAACACCCTTGGTGTTCTTTATTTGCATTCTTGCATAAGTGTTGAGCTCTCCACTACAATTTGTTCGAGTGAGAGATCGTGAGCTTGTTACTCTTGGAGGGTGACCTCCTAGTTGGCTTGGCAGTTGGTGCCGCGGTGCCCTCTTCGTGGAAGATTGTGAAGAGACCCGGACTTCTTCTTCGTGGAGCTTGTGAAGTGGTTGTGGAGCTTGCCATCTCTGGAGTGGAGGAAAAGCTAGCCATAAGGAAAGGGCCTATTCCTTCCTAGGATAGACTCGGAGAAGAAGGTGAGCCTTTGTGGCATTGGTAAATCCTTCATGGAATCCCCCACCTCTCCAATATGACGTACCTTCTTGTAAGGGAACACAGGAATACATCTTCGTCTCCGCATGCCTCAGTTATCTCTATACCCGAGCTTACTTTCCTTGTGATAGCCATCATGCTTGAAGTACTTATATCATGCTTATCACTAGTGGTATATTGATCTTGTGTTATCTTGCTTAGCTTCACCTTTTCTTGGTGCACTTAGTTGATCCTAGTGTATTTAGGTTTTGTGCTTGTAAAATAAGCTTTAGTTTAATTCCGCATTCTATCAAGCCAAAACCGTAATAGTTTTGAAATTGCCTATTCACCCCCCCTCTAGGCGACATCTCTATCCTTTCAATTGGTATCAGATCAAGGTCTCTCCTTGTTTAGGCTTCACCGCCTAGAGTGGAAAGATGTCGACTAGTAGTATAATGCACAATGACACAATTATCTTTGGTGGCACAAATTATGCTTTGTGGAGAAATTGCTTGCTTTCTAATCTTCGGACCTTGTGTCCAAATATTGAGCGATTTCTAGATGTAGGTGATACGACCATTTTGCATCACTATTCTATATCATAATTTACTATTATTCATTGATATATTTAATATTAAGAGATGATACTTATGTTATTTCATCTGTTTTTTGCATGGTTGATGAATTTTGGAGCATGGACCGCTGTAGTCAGGATTCTGATGGAAAAGGGGCTGTTTGGAGGCGAAATTCGCGAAGATCAGAAAATCCGGGAAAATACATGGAAAATTCTATTTTTCCAGAAGACGAAGGTTGCCAGAAGGGGGAGTGGAGATGGGCCACAAGGGGCCAACACCACCCCCTGGCGCAGGCAACCATAGGCCGCGCCACCAGGTGGTGTGGTCACCCTGGCCCACTCCTGGCTCTCCCCTTTGGCGTATATTATCCCCTCGAAACCCTAATACCTGGGGGCAACCACAGAAATATTACGCCGCTTCTGCGGGGCAGAAAACTACAGAGAGAGAAAGATCTCTCCGGCAGACAGAATTCTGCCAGGGAAATTCCTTCCCGGAGAGGGGAGATCGTCGCCATCAACACCACCATCAAGCTGGACTTCATTGGGATCATCATCATCATCATCTCCACCAACACCATCATCACCAGTCCATATTGCTGTAACAATTCGGTTGAATCTTGCATAGTTCTTAGGGGAAACTTTCCTGGTGTTGATTACTTGTTGTATTTGATGCTATTGAGTGGAACCATTGAATTATTGTTATGTTCAGATTGTTTCTTATCATTATATCATCTCTGATCTTGATCCATATGATGACTTGTGAGTAGTTCGTTTTGTTCTTGAGGACATGGGGAAAGTCATGTTGTAAGTAGTGGAATTGTGTTGAGAAAGATTCAATAGTTTGTTATTTAAGTTGTGGTGTTATTCTTCTAGTGGTGTCATGTGAACATCGACTACATGACACTTCACATTTATGGGCCTAGGGGAATGCATTGTGTATTTGGCTACTAATCGTAGGGGTTGCCGAAGTGATAGAAACCTGAACCCCCGTTAGGAAACCTTTTCATAAGGGATGTCAAGATCTTAGAGTTTAAAGTTGTGGTTAGGTTTATATCTTCATTACTTTCTTGTACTTGCGGATGCTTGCAAGGGGTATAATCACAAGTATGTATTAGTCCTAGGAAGGTCGGTACATTAGCACAGGTTCACCCACACAACACTTATAAAACTAAAGAAGATTAATCAACTATATGAAGCGAAAGCACTTGACGATATTCCCGTGTGTCCTCGAGAACATTTCGTCATCTTAAGTAATATGTAACATCCCAAAACTTTAATCAAGCTTAATCAAGATCAAATCTACCCAATTTAGGGTTAACAAAAACTTTATCCATTTAAAATCTTTAAGCATTCATATGTGTGTGCATTTAAAATAGGAGTTTTTTGAAATGCCATTATTGTTTGTTCTAATGGTTGTAAAATGGTTCTATGATGAATGTCACATCATCTATATCATTCCCAAGCAAAAACCAAAGAAAAAGAAATAAAAAATAATTAAATAAAGGAAATTGTCACTTTTGCCATTTTAATCACCTAGCCCACTTTGGGTATTCCTAGCACTCAATTTCCAACAAAAACAATTGTGGATCTTTGCACCCCTTGCTAGTAAAAGTAGTGATGTGCCAAGGCCCACTTTGTGATCTCCCAAAAACATTCAATCTCTAATTTTAAATGATAATTGAAAATGGAATCTAGTTCATATGTCTAGATCCCACTTTTTCAAAAACCACTCAAAGGAACTCCATTTCAAAATCCCAAGAAACCATAGATGCTTAAGCATGTGACAAACCACTCCACCAAAAATCTTTCAAAAATTCAAAAGTTTCCTTCATGCGGCCATTGTGTCGAGCACCTTGTGAGCAGAATCAAATTGGCCTAACTAATACTGTTTTGGATCAAAAATTGTCAAGCCATTTGAGCCACATTAACCACCTTGGTCTCCCCTAGACCCAACTAGACCAAAACTAATATGTTTTGAATCAAATCCCCTAGCCCCTGGCGCCAGTGCAACGCCGCACCGAGGCCATGATCACCGGCCGATCGTGCCTAAGCCGCAGCAGACCACCAGCCCCTCTCCGCCGCTCCAGGAAGCAAGGCGCCACTTCACCACCGCCCATGGTCCACCCCACGGCCCCTTCTAGAGCCTGGACCACCCCAGAGTCGCGCCGCACTAAGTCTCCAGGTCGCGCCAGAGCACGCCAGAGTGCCCTCAATGCCAGCACGCCACAGACCGTGCCTCGACCGTAGACCGTGCACGCTGCTCCGCCTTGACCACCTCACCCCGCCAGACACGGCCGTGCACTGCCACGCGACCCACGATCGTCGGGAACCACGTCGAGCACCACCTCTGTCCCCCAGAGCGCGCGACGCTCCCGACCGATTGCCACCGCCCCTAGCTATGCCATAAAGTCATAGAGGACCGCCAGGAGGCAAGCCACCGTCCACCTATCTTGCCCACGCCGGTAGCTCGTTGTATCATCGTCACCGACGAGCTTGCCGTCGCCCCTTTGGTCCCCTCCTCGAGCCTATATAAGGAGGCCTTCCCCAGCCTCAATCTCCACACCATTTGACTCCCCTCTCTCCACCAGTCCTTCCCCACCTCTCGTCGGAGCAGTTCGAGCAGCCTCTCGCTGGAATTGAACCGGAGACCGCCGTAGTAGAGGAGGAGACACTGTCGTTGATTCCATCCACCTCTTCCTCTGCCGCGACTTCGCTTGAGCTCGCCATCGTCGTCTCGTTCGTTTGCCCGCCTCACCGCACTAGCTGGAGCCCTGGTACGTCCCCACTGCACCCCCACCGAGCCGCTAGGGTTCAGTCTCGCCGACGACGAGTCCGTCGTCGACGACGACCGTGGGCCGTTGATCTAGTTCTAATCCTGTGGTCTGTATCGCCCCGTACCACTTCGCGTGTAATGAGCCACTGACAGGCGGACCCCCCCCTGTCCGGAGTGAATCTGGGCCGGCCCAATTAGTTTCCCATGCGACCCAGTTAATTCAAATGTATATTTTTCCTTTTTAGCTGAAACCTAGTTATGTCCCTTAGTTTGAAAATCAATTTAGAGAGTTTTACAAATCCAAATTGAGTGATTCCAATTTTGTTGGAAAGCTAATGAAAATATATATCCAAGCCTCTTGGATTTAAATCATTTAGAGTTAGAGATCTGACCTAGTAAAAATAACAAGAAAGAAGCTTTTGCACATTAAAACATTTTTATAAAATCAACCATAATAGCTTTTGAGTTGATTCCAACTCTCAAAAATCACATTTAACCATACCTATCTGAATATGTAATAATATTAAGGTTTACATGCAGTGACTTTGGACTAGTACCAAAATAATGCTATATAGGCATTTCTAGTCACTTTAAATCATTAAATATTAAACTTAAACTTATTAAAATGTGATCCAACCCTTAAATCATATTCCCATATGTTAGAATATGTGGTGATGACATGTTTCCACATGATCCCATATTTTAATTCGAGGATATTAAATCTTAGTTAATTTCAATGAGTAGAAATTACTTTTCTGAAATAAAAAGAATGAAGCTAGTTCATTAAACCATGTGATGCTTGTGATGATAATAGATCATAAAATGTGTGCCTTAGTGTGCTAAGTAGACTAGTTAAGTATTTTTTGGTGATTGTGTATTCTGTATGTATTTATAGACGATAGTACCGACCAAGTCTACGAGGAGGAGGAGTTCTACCAAGAGGAGGAGGAAGAGAATTTCAACCACTGCACCAACCGAGGCAAGCTAACACTTGCAAGTATTATACCTAGCAAGCCATCATTAACAAATGCAAGATAACCCTTCCAAGCTATTGTTAGCAAGTTAGAATTAAGCTAGATAACCTAAGCAAATGCATTAGGCATGCTTTGGTTATACCATTTTTGACTTATACCTATTCCAAGTTTTATTTACAAGCTTTACCTTCTTTACTTTACCAAAGTCCTTTACTTGTTTAAAGGTAGCATAAAGAGTATAAAACTTGACCTATCTAGTTAGACTTAGATGTCATTCTATGGCATGAGATTGAGATTAGCATCCCATATTAGTGAACACTCATAACCTAGTAGTTAGAGCTAAAAAAAACTTGATCACTTTAGATGGGAATACTTCGTGAAAATGACTTGTGAAAACCTTGGAATGACGAGTCATTCTATTGAGATGTTTTGACATGTGTTGAGAAACACAAATGGTTTACGATGATGAAAATGTTGAGGCATGAGCCTTAGCCCTTTTATAAAACTGATGGTTAGGTTTGGATGCGATACCATTCCAATTTTACCGTACAACCACAATACCTGAATTGGGTAAGGCTTAGCCGGAAGTTTATATGCATTAGTATTAGTTCCCTCGCAGGAGAGGTTTGAGCTGAGGCTACCTCTCAATGTAGTCCACCTATGTAGTGCCCAGGATGACAGATGGTCATGGCTGGGAGGCCATACTCATAGGAGAGGTGCTTATACTAGAGTGTCTAAAGGAAAGGTTATGTTTGATTATCTGCATACTAAGTATGATGATTTAGGGTTATCCCTAACATATGTATTGAATCTTGTGGTGAAAGTGTACCACCTCTGCAGAGTGTCAAACTATTCGAATAGCCGCGTCCGCAGTTATGGACAATTGGAGTGGCCATACTATTCTGTTGTCAGATGTTTTCAAAATGACTTATGAAATGAATTGTGACATGACTTGACCACAACAAAGTTGTGACTATGAAAACTAAGTTCCCTCTTAGGTGTTTTCAAACTTTATTTTATCTTTCTTTGTTTCTGAACTCAGCTTAGGTTTCAAACTTAACTTTACAAATAGACTTAGAACTTAGCATTCCTACTAGAACTATCTTACTTGTTAGTGATAGTTTGCGAGTACTTAAAGAGTACTCATGGCTTTGTCCCTGGCTATTCCTATGGCCAGACTATGAGGAGGACTACCAGGAGGAGGACAGCAGGACGGCTACGACAACTAGGATCATCTCCCATTGTTAGCATTGCCTGTGACACTGAAGATGGACCCCACCACTACGCTATTGATTCCACTACTTGATTGTACTAAGACTGGATCATGAGATCCTTTATTTGTGTAAGACCTTATTATGGTTTGTAATGGATGATGTACTGTGATATCCAATCTGTTATGTCTCGCAAAAATGGTAATCCTGGGATTGCAAGGTATGGCATAACAGGCATCTGGGATTAAAAATCCAGGTGTTGACATAATACAACCGGCTTGTCCTTTGCTAAAGAAAGGATTGGGCCACTTGCTCCATTTATTATTATTGTCTTTTATTTACTCGCACTTTATTTACCTGCATTATCAAAAACCCCTAAAAATCCGTTTGCTAAGTATTTACAGAGAATTCCTGCTCCAAGCCACTCGTCAACACCTTCTGCTCCTCATTGGGTTCGAGACTCTTACTTATCGAAAATACTGCGATACACCCCTATACTTGTGGGTCATCAAGACTATTTTCTGGCACCGTTGTCGGGGAGTGAAGCGCTATTGGAGAGTGGAACTGGTAAAGGAAACTTCTACTGTGAGTATTGTTTATTTTTGTTAGTTACTTTATTTCAATATGGATAATTCGTTGAGTTTCTTATTTCGTAATGCTACTACCACTGCTAAGGTAGTAGATGAACCACCACCTGCTGAAAAGGATACTTTTAAAATACCTACAAGGAGTGTTGATCGTGTTATGGATAACTACTATTTTGGAGATGGAATTGTCCATCCCGGTGATCATTTGCTCTTTATACACGAATTATGCGGGTTGTTTAAGTGTGCAGGTATTACAACAGATCAAGTCAAGAAGTTATTCTCATTATCGCTGAAAGGAAGAGATGAGGAATGGTATAAGCTACTGAAGAATGGCCAATCTCTTGAATGGGAGGAAATAGTGCCTCTCTTTTATTCAAAAGTTTACCCTCCTACTGAGATTTATAAAGATCGGAATCAAATATATAACTTTTGGCCTCTTGATGGAGAGAGTACAACTCAAGCTTGGGGGAGATTGAAGTTACTAATGCTCAAATGTCCTATTCATGAGCTCCCTAACAATATTATTATGAATAACTTTTATGCAAGGCTTTCTCTTCATGATAAGGATTTATTGGATGCTTCTTGTGCTGGATCATTTAGATGCATGGAAGAAGGAGCTAAATGGCATCTTCTAGACCGTATTCAAGATAATGCTGAAGCATGGGAGAATGACAAAGGAAGAAAGTCAGGTATAAATTATGATTACTAATGTATTGAATATTTTATGGGAACTGATGACTTTCAAAATATTAGTAATGCTTATGGTCTTGATTCTCAAGTTATTGTAAATTGTCTTAAAGCTTTTGCCTCATACATTGAGATTCCAAAAGAAGAATGGAACAAGTATCATGCACCATTTAAAGATATTGTTGATTGTGTTCCTGCTAGAAGTACCGAATTTTGCACTATTGATCACATCTTACCTGAACCTTATATCGAGAAAATGCCTTTCCCGGATAAGGTAAAGGAGCATTCTATGATAACTAGTGTAATTAATAAAAGTACAAAGAGAGCTGTAAAACCAGATGAACAAATAAACATTGAACCTGCAGTAGCAATTGTGAAAGACCTTGTCACTAAAAGTGTAGAAGATGGATACATTGTCTTCTGTGAGGATGCTTCTAATATTGTCTCACATCCTAATAGAACTAAAAAAAACTAGTTTCCAAGTGCTCTTTGTTAGAATTGGTGATCATTTGCTATTATGGTTTATGTGATATTGGTGCAAGTTCAAGTGATATTTCTTACGAGCTTTAAAACTAAATTATGCATGAAATTAGTCCTTGTGAACTAGAAGAAATTGATGTGGTCATTCACCTTGCAAATAGAGAGATCATCTCTCCAATTGGTATTGTAAGAGATGTGGAAGTTCTTTGTGGTAAGATTAAATATCCAGCTGATTTTCTAGAACTTGGTTCAGCTGCTAGTAAAACCTATCCTATAATTTTTGGTAGACCCTTCTTGAACATGTGTGGAGCCATTATAGACTGTAAAAGGGAGAAAATTTTAACTAAATTCGACGGGGAATCTTATGAGTTTAATTTTCCGAAATTTAGTAAAGTTCCTTATGAAAATGAAACTTCTAATGAGGATTTTAGAGTTGAACAACTTGCTTCTATTTCTCTTGCTCCTAACAATGCTATGCAGCAATTTATGGAAGACCATGAAAGTGAAATCTTCATGGAAGAAAGAAATGAGATTGACGAGATTCTCCGTCATCAACCTAAGATGCTTAAGCATAACTTGCCTGTGGAAGATTTGGGTACCACATTGCCACCTAAAAAGGATCTGGTTTTCGATTTAAAACCTTTACCTAACGATCTTAAATATGCTTACATTGATGATAAGAAAATATATCCTGTTATTATTAGTTCTCAACTTTCAGGGAAGGAAGAGGAAAGATTATTGGAAGTATTGAAGAAACACCAAGGAGCTATGGGCTATACCCTTGATGATTTAAAGGGGATTTGCCCTACTATATGTCAGCACGCTATCAGTATAGAACCCGATGCAAAACCAGTGGTAGAACATCAACGTCGTTTAAATCCTAAGATGAAGGAAGTGGTAAGAAACGAGGTATTAAAACTCCTTGATGCTGGTATTATTTTATCCTATTGCATATAGTGAATGGGTTAGTCATGTTCATTGTGTCCCTAAAAAGGGGGAATTACCGTTGTGCCTAATGATAATGATGAGCTTATTCCCCAAAGAATAGTAGTAGGTTATAGGATGTGCATTGATTTCAGAAAGGTTAACAAAGTTACTAAGAAAGATCATAACCCACTGCCTTTTATTAATCAAATGTTAGAAAGGTTGTCTAAAAAGACCCATTTTTGCTTTCTTGATGGATACTCTGGGTTTTCTCAAATTGCTGTTAAACAACAAGATCAAGAAAAAACCACTTTTACGTGCCCTTATGGAACCTATGACTATAGGCGTATGCCTTTTGGCTTGTGTAATGCTCCTGCTACTTTTCAAAGATGCATGTCTGCTATCTTTCATGGTTTTTGTGAGGAAATTGTGGAAGTATTCATGGACGATTTTTCTATCTTTGGAACTTCTTTTGATAATTGTCTACACAACCTTGATAAAGTTTTGTAGACATGTGAAGAAACCAATCTTGTTCTTAATTAGGAGAAATGCCACTTCATGGTCAATGAAGGGATTGTCCTTGGACATTAAATTTCCGAAAGAGGCATTGAAGTTGACATAGCTAAAGTTGAAGGAATTGAGAAAATGCCATGTCCAAGAGACGTCAAAGGTATTCGTAGTATCCTTGGTCATGCTGGTTTCTATAGAAGGTTTATTAAAGATTTCTCTAAGATATCAAAACTCCTTACTAATCTTCTCCAAAAATTTGTAACCCTTTGTTTTTGACAATGATTGTAAGGAAGCTTTTGAAACTCTAAAGAAGGCTTTAACTACTACTCCTATTGTCCAACCACCTGATTGAACTTACCCTTTGAAATCATGTGCGACGCTAGTGATTTTGTTGTAGGTGTGGTTCTTGGGCAATGAATAGATAAAAAGTTAAATGTCATCCATTATGCTAGTAAGACTCTTGATGCTGCTCAAAAGAATTATGCCACTACTAAATAAGAATTCTTAGCCGTTGTCTTTGCTTGTGATAAGTTTAGACCTTATATTGTTGATTCAAAAGTTACCATTCATACTGATCATGCTTCTATTAAGTACCTTATGACAAAGAAAGATGCTAAGCCTAGGCTTATTAGATGGGTGTTGCTTTTACAAGAATTCGACCTACATATTGTAGATAGGAAAGGTGCTGGAAATCCTGTTGCTAATAATTTGTCTCATTTGGAAAACATTTCCTTTGATCCCTTGCCTGTTAATGATAGTTTCCCAAATGAACAGTTGGCTATAGTAGGGGTAAGTTTGCAAGGGAGTCCTTGGTATGCTGATTACGCTAACTTTATTGTTTCCAAGTATTTGCCTCCAACTTTTATAGCCTAGCAAAGAAGGAAGTTCTTTTACGATTTAAGGCATTATTTTTGGGATGACCCACATTTATATAAGGAGGGAGTAGATGGTATTATGCGAAGATGTGTTCCAGAATTTGAATAAAAGGATATATTGCGGAAATGTCATGGTAGTGCCTATGGAGGACATCATGCAGGAAAGAGAACCGTGCAAAAGGTTCTACAATCAGGTTTTTACTGGCCTACCCTTTCCAAAGATGCAAGAAGATTTGTCTTATAATGTGATGAATGTCAACGAGTTGGTAATATTTCTAGACGCAATGAAAAGCCTATGAATTACTCTCTTGTTATTGAACCATTTGATTGTTGGGGATTTGACTTTATGGGTCCTTTTCCCCTTCAAAAGGTTATACTCATATTCTTGTTGATGTTGACTATGTCACTAAATGGGTAGAAGCCATACCTACGAAAAGTGCTGATGGTGAGACCTCTTTGAAAATGCTTAAGGATATTATCTTTCCTAGGTTTGGAGTGCCTAGATATCTTATGGATGATGGAGGTTTCATTTCATTCATGGTGCTTTCAAAAAGACCCTTGCTAAATATGATGTTAATCATAGAATTGCTTCAGCTTATCATCCCCAAACTAGTGGGCAAGTAGAACTATCAAATAGAGAAATTAAATCCATCTTGCAAAATACTTTTAATAGATCTAGAAAAAATTGGGCTAAAAAATTGAATGATGCTTTATGGGCTTATAGAACTGCTTATATAAATCCTATGGGGATATCTCCTTACAAAATGGTTTATGGGAAAGCTTGCCACCTGCCCTTAGAATTAGAACACAAAGCTTATTGGGCAGTGAAAGAACTTAATAGAGATTTCAAACTTGCTGGTGAGAAAAGATTATTTGACTTAAGTTCGTTAGACGAGTGGAGGAGTGAAGCATACAAAAATGCTAGACTATTTAAAGAAAAAGTTAAAAAATGGCATGATAGGAGAATTCTTAAGAGAGAGTTCCATGTTGGTGAGAAGGTTCTATTGTATAGGTCTCGTCTCAGAGTTTTTGCAGGGAAACTACTCTCAAAATGGGAAGGACTATTTGTTATTGAAGAAGTGTATCGTTCAGGTGCAATAAAAATTTCTTCCCTAAAGGATAACACTACACAAGTGGTGAATGGTCAGAGACTCAAGCACTATATTTCTGGAGATTCTTATAATGAAGATACTGATGTGATTCAAATGGCAACTCCGGATTTTTTTATCAAAGACCAAGTTCAGAGACCTGCAGAATCCGTTTTCGAATAGGTAACAGTTCTGGTAAGGAAAAATCTGCGAAAAATCTGTCCAGTTATATTTTTGTAGTTCTTATCCAACAAAGAAAGCAACGAAGCGAAAGAGGGATGGAAACTGAGCCAGGGTGGCTCACACCACCCCCTGGCGCGGGCCCTCCTGGCCACGCCAGCAGGTGGTGTGGCCGCCCCGAACTCCGTCTCCGATCCGTTTTCTCCTAGTACCTTCCTTTTTTTGTAAAAATTTGTAATATATAATCCCCGGGATCCCCCGAGGTTCGTATATCGTGTTCTCGTCGTGTTTTCGTTTCGATCTATTTCTGACAGGTAGAGTCTCTGTTTTGGAGCCACGATGTATTCCTCGGGATCATCCAAGGAAAATTCCTCCGCGGATATCATCAACCCATACATGCGTGAGTTGAAGATTCATCCCAAGGAGTTGTTGCTTGAAGATGGGGAGGTACAAATAAAAGAGGTTCAGGGCCCTAAAGGTGAAGGAAGTCTAGAGGACAGGATGGAAGCACTGGAGCAAGAAGTCTTTAGGTACAAGAAGATGGCGGAACACGAAGTGGACATCATCCATAATATTTGTTCCGAACTCATCGTCGAGCACCAAAAGGATACTACGGAGCTTAAGGATGAAATTCTCTCACTCCACCAAACGAACAACCAACTGCAAGCATAGCTCTATGATGTGCAAAATCAAAACTGTGAGTATGAGGTTAGGTTTAAACGCATAAGTGCTACTACTAGTTTCAGGATGTGGAGACCATGATGTCTTTTGTTGATGGGGAGCCCTTACCTTGGAAGTCGGACGATGATGAGAGAACACCACCACCACCGAAGGAGTAATTCGTCATCAGGTTTTGGCATCCCCTTGGTTTGTTCCAAGCTTGGGGGAGTGTCGCGGTATCATATCACTATCTTCTATCTGTTTACCTTTTTAGTAGAGTCATATCATGAATAGAGAAGTTATCATGTAGGATGGTTTGCATTATGGAAGTGTCCCCCTCTAGTTAGATATCTATGTATCCCTTGGTGTGAGTTGCCGTTATGGAATACAAATGAGAAGTTCTATCATTTACTCTTTTCCATATCTTATTTTAGTTCTCTATTACTATTATATGATTGATCTTGTTGTTAGTATTGGTATCACTTTGGGATCATTGAGTAAATTTAGTTGGTTTCGGCAAACCTGGCTCGGTCAGTAGCAACACTATTTTTATGATTGAATGAAAAAGATAAAAGTACTCTAAAGAAATATAACTTCATCATCATCTTTCTTGAGTTGCCCATAAGCTTAGTATTCTCTAGTTAAGATCTTTTGTGCTTCCAAGGAAGATTGCATGTTTGTTTTTATCACATGTATGTTTGTTCGTTTCCTTCAACTCTTATGCTTGCTACCCAGCCTTGCTAGCCAAGAACCTGTACTGAGAGGGAATTCTTCTCGTGCATCCATTCCTTAAACCAAAACCTATGGCATTTGTGTCCACCATACCTACCTATTAGCATTCTTGCTATTCTAAGTAAATTCATGTATTTATCTACCTTCTGAATTAAACTTGTTATGTGAAAATTAGTGATTAAGCTCTCACGAACTTGATGGCACACTTTACTTTCTTGCACTTAATAAACTTGAACCATTGTGCCCATCTATTTTGTGTATATGCTTGCGCTTTGTAAGTTGTGAATTAGCAGAACCATGCTATCATGGGGAACGCTTTCAACCTTGCACTTTATTTAGTTGATATCATGCTCTTTTGTTTATGGATGTCGTCCGTGTGAAATGAAAGGGGAGCTTGTAAGTCCATGGAGTTATGTATGTGTGTTAGAGAAACGCCTGGGGCGCTAGTCTAATACATGCCTAATCATGG
Organism: Avena eriantha; assembly: GCA_910589775.1. Lineage (NCBI taxonomy): Eukaryota > Viridiplantae > Streptophyta > Magnoliopsida > Poales > Poaceae > Avena > Avena eriantha. The sequence continues at coordinate 499,535,761 of OU342743.1, forward strand.
TGGAAACATGCAGCGTAACCATAATGAGAAATCTATGAAGCATTCTTCTTATAAAAAAAGAGATAGAGATTGAGAAAAAAGAAAAAAAGAGATGAGAAAAGAGGAAAGAGAGAAAAAAGGCACCATTTTCCCATGGTAAATAAGAAGATTGCTGAGATGCTCATTGTCTGCTTTCCTTGTCATTTTGATATGGGGATTCTTCCATATCACCGGGCAAGGGTACCCCGTTGGCGGTTCTCTATGATACACGTATACTTACTATGATAAGAACTTACCGGTAACTAAACTTGAGTAGCATGAGGAGCGGACCTCGTATTCAAGGGACATGAGATTTTTAACTTACAACTTGTCAAGCATATCCTCATATTTGATCACTTTAACCTTAATCACCTAAAGATGCCTATGATAGGGGCAATGAAAGCTGAAAGCTAATAAGTATTATAATTTTTGGAAGCTCTTTATGAAACTTGAAATCCATGCTTCCCTCTGCGAATGGCCTATCTTTTACTTTTTAGTTGAGTCAGTAAACCTATTCCCTTCTATCTTAGCAAGTATTTTGAGTTTGTTTCATTCATTCATATGATGATTTATTCAATCATGTTTCTTATGTTCCTTGTTTTGCACGTTGCTCTTATCTTAGTGTTTATTACTTTGAAAGCTATCATTGAAAACCCGTTATGTGTGAACTCCTGCAAATTGTCAACTATTCTTGACCAAGAGCTAAGTTTGCCATTACCAATTGTTATTTACTTTATGTATCTTTACTTGTGTTTCCTTTACGTATTCCAAGTTAAGTTATATTATGGTGAGTTGTCTTATATTATGATTTGTGTATTGATGAATGTGATGGTTTTTGTCCGTATTCTTTTATCGAATCTTCACTCCATAAACCTGAGGTCATGTTTATTGAGCTCAGTTTTCGCTTGGGGACAAGCGAAGTCTAAGCTTGGGGGAGTTGATACGTCCATTTTGCATCACTATTCTATATTATAATTTACTGTTATTCATGGATATATTTCATATTAAGAGATGATACTTATGTTATTTCATCTGTTTTTTGCATGGTTGATGACTTTTGGAGCATGAACCGCTGCAGTCAGGATTCTGATGGAAAAGGGGATGTTTGGAGGCGAAATTCACGAAGATCAGAAAATCCAGGAAAATACATGGAAAATTCTATTTTTCCAGAAGACGAAGGTTGCCAAAAGGGGGAGTGGAGATGGGCCATAGGGGGCCCACACCACCCTTGGTGCGGCCAGCCACCAGGTGGTGTGGCCACCCTGTCCTACACTTGGCTCTCCACTTTGGCGTATATTATCCCCTCGAAACCCTAATACCTGGGGGAGACCACAGAAAGATTACGCCGCCTCTACAGGGTGGAAAAATACAGAGAGAGAAAGATCTCTCCGATAGACAGAATTCTGCCGAGGAAATTCATTCCTGGAGAGGGGAGATCATCGCCATCAACACCACCATCAAGTTGGACATCATCGGGATCATCATCATCATCATCTCCACCAACACCATCATCACCACTCCATACCGCTGTAACAATTGGGTTGAATTTTGCAAAGTTCTTAGGGGAAACTTTCCCGGTGTTGATTACTTGTTCTAGTTGATGCTATTGAGTGGAACCATTGAATTATTGTTATGTTCAGATTGTTGCTTATCATTATATCATCTCTGATCTTGATCCATATGATGTCTTGTGAGTAGTTCGTTTCGTTCTTGAGGACATGGGAGAAGTCTTATTGTTAGTAGTGGAATTGTGTTGAGAAAGATTCAATAGTTTGTTATTTAAGTTGTGGTGTTATTCTTCTAGTGGTGTCATGTGAACGTCGACTACATGACACTTCACCTTTATGGGCCTAGGGGAATGCATTGTGTATTTGGATACTAATCGTAGGGGTTTCCGGAGTGACAGAAACCTGAACCCCCATTAGGAAACCTCTGCACAAGGGATGTTAGGATCTTAGAGTTTAAAGTTGTGGTTAAGTTTCTATCTTCATTACTTGCGGATGCTTGCAAGGGGTATAATCACAAGTATGTATTAGTCCTAGGAAGATCAGTACATTAGCATAGGTTCACCCACACAACACTTATCAAACTAAAGAAGATTAATCAACTATATGAAGCGAAAGCACTGGATGATATTCCCGTGTGTCCTTGAGAACGTTTGGTCATCTTAAGTAATACAACCGGCTTGTCCTTTGCTAAAGAAAGGATTGGGCCACTTGCTCCATTTATTATTATTGTCTTTTATTTACTCGCACTTTATTTACCTCCATTATCAAAAACCCCTAAAAATCTGTTTGCTAAGTATTTACAGAGAATTCCTACTCCAAGCCACTCGTCAACAGCTTCTGCTCCTCGTTGGGTTTGACACTCTTACTTATCGAAAATACTGCGATACACCCCCTATACTTGTGGGTCATCAGTAGGTTTTTCTCCTCCAATGGATCCTCAAAATCTGTCTTTAGAGGATGAGAAAAATTTACATCTCGAAGCTCAAATATCTAATGAGCTTATTTTCTCCTTGAGCCCCACAGTTAATTTGTTCTTGACGATTGTAAAGCATAAGCCATCTCATGAGAAGTGGACCAAGCTTAAAGAAATATTTGGTGGTTCCATTTCTCATAGTGTCGGTGGTCTCTCTGAGGAGCTCTCTTCTCCTTCACATCATGAAGATCTCCAAGTTGCTTCCACCTCTAGCCGCGATGAGATTTGAATTCTTTCCACTTCACTTACATGTGACAAGTCACAAGGTAATGGCATGGTGAGTGGAAAAATCATATGCGATGATGGTAGTGTTTCTCTTTACACCAATGATTCTTGTTCTAGAAATGATAACGGTGTAGAGGGTTTGGACTTAAACACTTCTTGCAACAATAGTTCTATATCCGCTTATGCTGCTAGTCCTTGCATATTGTCTAGAAACTATTTGAGTACTAATGTAGATGATATGCTTGATTTGTCGTGTTCCCATGTGCAAAATGCTTCTATTTCCTCTAGTTGTGAATCTAACAATGTAAAGGAAATCAAACATTATATGGAACAAGACACAATATGAATGGGGATTCAAGAATATCCTCATATTCATCCTATCGTTCTCACATGTGCCTTATGGCAATAGGATCAAAGGTATCTCCTACTTTGGATCCCAACATATCTTCTCTAGATAATAACAATGATAATGATGATAGTGATGATGACATTGATGAGGATACTAGTGCTATTCTTCGTGATATGACTTTGTGTGTACCTCTCTTCGTGGTAATAATAAGGCCATTGCTTGTCTCAAACACATTATGGACACCATAACTAAACAAACGGAAACCATAGAGGAGTTGGATTTCCAACTTGATGATGGGAGTCGGAGATTCAATCTCCTTAAGCAAGAGCTTGCCGAGGAGAAGCACACTAAATGTCTCCTCACACACAAAAATTGAATCTTATAAGCTTGAAAAGAAAAAATCTATCAATGATGCTAGTGCTACTAACTCTACCTCTTGTTAAGCATCTATATTAAAGGAGAATGTTGAGCTAAGGGCTCGACTTGAGTTGCTAACTAGCAATTATGGGAATGGAAGAAGTTCATGAAAAGCTCTCGGCCTCTCATAATGATCTTTTGATCTCCTATGATGGGCTAAAGTTAGCTCATGAGGCAAGTATCACTAAGGTAATATCTTGTGAGCCTCATTTGGACATTAGCACAACTTCTACTCAAAATGCTATTTTGCCATGTGCTAGTGCTAGTTATTCTTTTTGTCATAGTATTGATAAAACTTGTGTTGGATTACTTTCTTTGCCTTTTTGCTCTAACAATGAAGCTTCCACTTCCTCTAGGACCTCTATTTCTACTAACCGTGTAGAGGAAATCAAAGAGCTCAAGGCCCAAGTCACTTCTTTGAAGAAAGACTTGGAAAAGAGTCATGAAGGAAAATCCACACTCGATAATATTTTGAGTGTGAAAAAATGCCCCAATGATAAAAGTGGACTTGGATTTAACTCCAATAACAAGAACAAGTCAAAGAGCAACAAGAAGAAGAGCCAAGACCAAGTCAAGAATTCGGCCAAGATTATTTGCTTCAAGTGCAAGGTTTTAGGACATCATGTAAGATCTTGTCCATTGAAGAAAAACACTTGAATGAGAAGCAACAAGGGAAGCGGCCACAAGGTCAAGGTCAAGCACAATCTCAACCTCAAGTCGAAGCTAGGCCACTTCCCAAGAAGAATCAATATAAGGATCCCCAAGACAAGAAATCAATAAGGAAGAGAAAGGGGAGCACTTGTTGCTACATATGTCGTGAGAAGGGGCACTTGGCCTCTTCGTGTTCAAATGGTACCTTATCTAACCCTATAATTATTGATGATGATTATTCTCTTGGGAAGGATAAGGATGCAAATGTGTTTGCCAGGTTTGTTGGAACTCAAAGTGGTGTTAAGAAAAGAACCATTTGGGTTACTAAGCCTATTATGACTAACCTCTTAGGACCCAACTTGGTTGGGGACCAACAAGCTCAAACTTGATCAATAGGTGTTTGTGGAGGGCATTGGATACTTGGCTAACACATGAAGAATTAAGGGATCTTCATATACTATATTTGATCAAGCCAACTTATAAGGATTATCATCTCCCTACAATATACCCAATGTGCCTCTTTGTGGTAACTCGAACTCAACTCTTTTATATTGTAAGTTACTTGCCCCTTTACATGTTTTGGTTTTGTACCAAGTATGTGTTTGTATTTTTTGTCCCTCATGCTCGCTTATTTTGTGTATTCAAGTATGTCTAGGTGTTTGGCACATCATTTACTCGTGTGTTTTGTTTTGAGCCTCTAATGCATCTTGATGATATATTATTTGGCTATTTTTGAGAGGTTAATGGAACATCCCATTCTGGGGGAGTGATATGCCCCGTGCATCTCTCAAACCTTAAAATGTGTGTACATGATTAATACCACTTAGTATTGATATTGCAAGCTTATCTAGTCACTATGTGGTGTGTCATACTCATGAGAAATTCAAATTCTAAATGTCCATTAATTATCTCTAGTTGAGGTTGTTTTTCCTCTTATTAAGAAAAACTGAATACCACATTATGGGGGGGGGGGTAATATGCTTCTTTTGCATATCATAATCCTAGGAAATGTGAACATATGAGGTGGTGCCACTTAGAGTTGATATTGTCTATTATCTTGTATATAGGTGGCATGTTAGCTCAAACAAGGTCCTAATTTTTTTAGAAGCTTTTATTGCTCATCTTTTCGGTCTTTGATTGAGTAATAAATTCTTGGTGTGGCCTTCCTCAAATGCATATCTCTATATCTTATTTGGGATACCATTTGCTTCCAGTTATTCTAATCATTGCTTTCCATGATTGTGTGACTAGTTGAAGCTATCAAGAATCTCTATCTTTGCATAGTGCTTATCTTTTTATTCCTATCCTATGCTTTTTATTGTGAAGATTTATCTTTAATATCCGTGCAATATACCACCGGAAATCAATTCCAATACACTCATTGTCTTTGACAATTGATATACTTGTGTGTGTGGTAGCATTTGTGGATCATCTTCACCTTGGAGTTCACCTCTTATTGCTTTTTTTGTTTCCAAAAATTATTGTGGCTCCCTTTGTCTTCCTTGGCTTTTGAACATCTCTTTGATGATGTCTTTTAATTATTATCTAATGTGTGTTAGTGGAAGTCAACCTTTTCTTCTCAGAACTTTGTGCTGTTGTAAAAAGTGTTAAGGGTTTGGTCTATTTGTTGAAACCTTGCTCTTTTGGGAGTTTCTTATTTCATTTGTTCTTCTCTATTTTATTTGCTTGAATGAGATAAATCTTTGATAATTTGTGTTTTTATTTCATCTTTTATGCTCAATAGTTTTTGCTTGGTTCATTTGTTGAACTTTGTTGAACAAATCTTGTGTTGTTTTGATTTTTTGATATAGTTTGGACAACAAATGTGTTTTTTCACACCTTGTATGCCTTATTTAATATTTTGGTGTTTTGTCTATATCTTCATTGGATCTTGAAAGTCTCGTGCATACATTTTTACTAAATGTATATCTTATATCATGTTTTTCTTTCTTTGATCCAATATATAGGGTATACTCCATCAAATCCTTAAACGGCTATGATGTGCATGAAATTCAAATTTCATCTCTAAATATGCACATATTTTTATGGAGTATGTCCTAAGTGTTGTGGTTAATCTAACCACTTTGGACCCAATAAGTTTGGGGACCAAGATGTACTTGAATGTTATTTTAGGTACATTGGAGATGCATTGGATGCTTGTCTCATCTATAAGGAAGGTGTTGTCACCACATGATAATTGGAGCCAAGCTACGATGATCAAAGAATTCTTATCTACTACATCATACCATTGATATCTCAGTAACAAGTATCTTATTCATGCATACTATTCTTCCATCCAATCTCTTGTAGGTTACATCTTGACATGAATTTATTTGTTTGTAAATGTTGCGGTTCTTGCAAGGATATTTGAAAGACTTATCTATCCCTATTGCTTATGTGAGTAATTTGAGATGATGCATATAATGGGGAGTATATAAAATCATGCTCATGATTCACCAATCCCAAATATGCCTCCTAGCAATTTATTGCACATCAATTCCTCAAGGTACTCTCATGTGCAATATTTTTGAAATTGCATTGAATCCTTCCTTTTTCTACTTGTTACTTTTCTCAAAATATTCCAACTAGCATGTGTTCCCTTAGTGTTATTTGTGATGTTTTTGAGGTTTTTGTTTTTTATTTGGTGAATTTTATTGATATACCATAAGAAAAATAGAGCCATGGGCTATATATGCACTTAAGCAAAATATCATTTTTGGTATATTTTATGACTTCCTCTTGGATATCATATTTTCTTATTTTTTTATTAACCTCTTATGTGTGGATGTTTCTTTGTGGATTATTCTCATGTTTTTCCCACTTAGAAACTTATATACACGAGAGTGTTAATCTTTCGCCTTGATATCCTTTCTCTTTACTAACCATCTCTCTTATCCTCTTGGTTTTTAATGGTGTTGGTAAGGTCTTGATTATGAGTGCTCGATTTACCTTTATTGCATCTTCACGCACTCATATCTCATATTTGGTTTCTTTTGGACTTAAGCTTGTCTCGACAAGTGTATTGATTCATATCTATACTCCTTGTATCTTGGTTGTGTTCTAAATGATATATAGGGAGTGAGGATTCCATGTTTGTGCATATTGTATTCTAATGAAACAACTAATTTATGCACGAACCTTGGGGAGCTTCCTTATTTCATTTAGAGCACTATTTGTCCACTTGATTATTTGGATCTTTTGATTGCTTGCTTCATCCGTTGAAGTTTCTTCACCTTGTTATCCTTTTAGCAATATTTGATCCTCAATATAGTTTGATTTCCTCCAAATATTCATCATTAGATATGTGAATATGATTTCACTCATATTACGAGTAATGCACACCTTGGGTAGGAACTCATACTATATTGTCCTTCTAACCATGTCATCCATTTTGGCACTTGTTGTCAATGGGGGAGAAGTTTAGAGGGTTTTATGGGAAATGGTTTTGTACTTAAGATTGTTTTGTTCTTAAGTGTTTGCCTTTCATGCATTTCATATTTATTATGTTTTTGCATGGTTGAATATATAGTGGAAACTCTCCCAAAGGTTATGCTTGACAATGTATGCAATGAAATTCAAGTTCATCACATGTGCATATATTGTGGGGGAGTTTGCTCTATATATGTTGATTCTACTCACATCTCCTGCATTAGTTGTAGTTTGTGTCAGTAGAATCGGTTTTGATATGGGCTAGTATATTTGTGTTACTTAAACATATCAAATACAACCTCTTGTATATAACTTATTATCGGATACGTTGTGTACTTGTTTCTAATATTCATTACACAAACCCTCTTGTTGTGATTGTCATCAATTACCAAAATGGGGGAGATTGAAAGGGTAATTGCCCCTATTTGTGGTTTTGGTGATTAATGACAATCCCTATGGACTAATTTTTTCATTGAGTTTTATATGAAGGAATATTCCATAGGTCATGCTTGTAGTCCATGTGTTAGATTCAAGTATGCCATGTATATAAAGATATACCTTGAGTATTTTCATCAAGATCATCGAGTTGAAGAAGAATACGATATGATCAACATCTTGAGAGTGTGATCTCAATAGAAGAATTCAAGATATGGCTCTAAGTCGGTGTCATGATAGCCTCATTAGTTGAGCTATGGTTGACTAAGATTTAGAGCATGCAATCAAATGAAGAGTTCTTTATGTACCTCAAGATATTGAGATGTAGCATGAGAAGATAGTTGGTTGACCAATACAAAGAGTGAAGATCAGATTCAAGCTTGGTCAACACATGAAGCATAAAGAATGTACCATGTGTCTTGTGGTATGGTAAGCTTGTGAATTATGCTTCATGAACTAACCCATTATATATGTGCCTTTGTGTTATCTATATTGGTTAGGTATCTTTTCATGGGCATGCTTCAAAAGTGAAGATCGCATATAGCCCATGAGAGGATGACATCAAGTGGTGATCGTCATCAAGGTTAATAAGGGCAAGTTCAAGATAAGCATCTCAAGAAGATCATTTTCTTGAATCTTTCCATCCATATTGGTGATAATGGACATGTGAAGATGTTTCTTAATGAAGCTATCCCATAGTGGTGTATGGGGGAGCAAATTATGAGTCTTCACGAAGCAACAATGATCAAGTGATGCATTCTGGCTTGGATGGAGCTTGAAGAGTTGTCATCAAGATCAAGTGGGATGCACAAGGCAAAGGTATCGCCTTGCTAGGTTTTTCCTTTTACCGGTCTCAAGGTGGTTGTTGGGAGACCGGGTTATAGGGTAGATAGCCGCACTATCAAGAGGGGCTTTTGGTTGGGTAACTTGATCACATCGTCATAGGGAGCTCAATCCTTTGCATAGTTTGCATCTTCCTATTTTTTTGCTTCTTGGTGTTTCTCCATGTGAGGTTCTTGAGCTTGTTTCTAGCTCTTCAACAAGCCCAAGTTCATCAAAAACGGAATTCGTATGGATCTTTTATGGCGTTTTCAAGTTTGAAGGTTTTACCAATTCTTCTTATAGGGAGGCTTCGTACCTTTCCTCATTCGTATGAAAAAGTTATTGCATTTTTGTGAAGTCTGTTTCATCCTGGTTGTGGGTCAGGTTCAACCGACTCCCACACCAGATGTTCCAGCGCCAGCGCCGGTTAGATCAGATTTTCTAGTTTTGGTGACCGAGTCTATTCTGAATTGGAAAAAAGAGGTATTCCGGTTTGTAGGCCGGTCCTCCGGCCTGGGGACCGAGGTCCAACCGACTTTGAAATCGAGTTTTCGTTGTTTTCTCTCCAACGGCCATATTTGTTGTTCCCTATAGAGGGGGTTCTTCCCCCCAACGTTTTTGGGTGTTCTTGAGCACAAAATTGACCTCCATTGTTAACCCTCTTGAGCTTGCTTCCTCTCTCTTCCCTCCTATGATTCTTGCATATTTTTGAGGGCTTTGGAAGAGGATATCTGGATCTAGAATCCCCACCAATCCATTCCTCCTCTAAGTGAGGGGAACCCATTGGATCTAGATCTTGAAGTCATTTGTTGATTTCCACCATTATTCTTCCTCTCTAATTCCTCCCTAGCACTTGTTGCTTTGGTGGGATTTGAGAGTGAGGGATTTGAACACCCTTGGTGTTCTTTATTTGCATTCTTGCATAAGTGTTGAGCTCTCCACTACGATTTGTTCAAGTGAGAGACCGTGAGCTTGTTACTCTTGGAGGGTGACCTCCTAGTTGGCTTGGCGGTTGGTGCCGCGGTGCCCTCTTCGTGGAAGATTGTGAAGAGACCCGAACTTATCCTTTGTAGAGCTTATGAAGTGGTTGTGGAGCTTGCCATCTCTAGAGTGGAGGAAAAGCTATCCATAAGGAAAGGGCCTATTCCTTTGTGGGATAGACTTGGACAATAAGGTGAGCCTTTGTGGCGTTTGGAAGTCCTTCGTGGAATCCCACACCTCTCCAACATGATGTACCTTCTTGTAAGGGAACACGGGAATACATCTTCGTCTCCGCGTGCCTCGGTTATCTCTATACCCGAGCTTACTTTCCTTGTGATTGCCATCGTGCTTGAAGTACTTATATCATGCTTATCACTAGTGGTATATTTATCTTGTGTTATCTTGCTTAGCTTCACTTGTTGTTTGTGCACTTAGTTGAGCCTAGTGTATTCAGGTTTTGTGCTTGTAAAATAAATGTTAGTTTAATTCCTCATTCTATCAAGCCAAAACTGTAATAGTTTTGAAATTGCCTATTCACCCCCCTCTAGGCGACATCTCTATCCTTTCAATGACCATCTATTTTGGTCATAGCAGTCCATGACCAATTGAAAAAAAAGGTCCTTAGATGTCTATAGTGACCTTTGGTATGTGACCTACTATTTTTGGTCATAGATGAATTACTATGGCCTTTCTATGACCAATATTTGGGGTCACCAGTTAGAACATTCCTTGTAGTGTCTCATGTGCGAGGACATGTAAAGTTTGTCCGGGCCATTTCATCCCACTATGCCAACAATATTCGAAATACAAGAGATTTGCAATAACAAGACTTATCAACGCCCACATCTCCATGTGTTCTAACCGTACAAAGCATCTACGCATAGACATAGCTCTAATACCACTAATGGGGTTCATTGCATAGAAAACAAAAAAAATCGTACGGTTTGCAACTACCGAGATCGAATCTAGGCGATACTTTGTAACAGTTACAGATGGACTCACCCTCATAGACCGTAAGCGGGATAACCTTCCCACAAACAAACGTGGTTGATGCATATGGTACACGACCGTCCTCAAGGACGTGCAGACGGTCAGTGCCACAGACAGGCAATGCCTCCATAATCGGTCACATGTTCGGTATGCCGACGACTCCTGATCCCTTGCTCCAGTCGGGCAGCGGAAGTAGCGGATCCCCGGGAACTCCAACATCGCTACACCATGGTAATGGTGGTGGAGGGGAAGGTTTAGAGCAGGGCTTCACCGAGCACCATTTCTAGTGGCAATGGACAAGGCAAGCAAGGGGGAGAAGATGCCAACCTTAGGGCATATGAGAGAGCTTTGAGAGAGTGTGTGGAGAGGAGGGAAGGCCACCTCCTTTTATAGGCGCCATGGGGCTGCCCCCTCCCCTCCTCTCAGTCAATCTTCATCAAAGAACATTAGTGCTTTGATGAAGATTGAATGAGAGGAGGGGAGGGGCAGCCCCATATTTTCTTTCGGTAGCTCGTACACGTAGGTGTTCTAATATGCGGCCTCCCTCCTGTAGCTTTGAGAGTCGCCTATGAGAGACCGGGGCTCGCCCACACCCCTCTCGCCGGAATAGCCAATGGGCGTGTGATGTGCTCGTCGTTCGACGTAGAGCTCGTTGGGAACCCCAAGAGGAAGGTATGATGAGCACAGCAGTAAGTTTTCCCTCAGTTATGAAACCAAGGTTTAATCGAACCAGTAGGAGCAAGGAAACACCCCAAAGGTGTTACTAGCTGAGCTTTGACAGGGCGCACTACCGGTGCTAGTAGCAACGTGGAGACCTGCACAACACAGCCACAGAACTTTGTCCCCAACTTGCGATGAGGTTGTCAATCTCACCGTGTTTTGCGGAAAACAAAGGATTAAACGTATCGAATGGAAAGAAGTAAAAATTTGCAGAAAGTAAACACAAAGCAGTAAAAGATTGTAGATTGTATGTAAAAGACAAGGACCGGGATTCATAGTTCACTAGAGGTGGCTCTCCTTAAGATAGATAACATGCTGGGTGAACAAATTACATCGGAGTAATTGACAATCACAGAGAAAGCAATACATGCATATACTAATCATCTTGACTCCTCCGAGACTTGATTGGGCATTACAACATAATACATAGACCGTCATCCAACTGCATATGTGACTAATAATCCACCTTCAGGTTATCATCCGAACCCCCTCCAGTATTAAGTTGCAAGCAACAGATTATTGCTTTACGAACTGCGTGTAAAGTAAACAATACGATTGTTCTATGAACAAAGGATTGTTGTTTTCTCCCTAGTAGCAACATCACATCTAGTACCTTAGAGATTTCTGTCACTTCCCCAGATTACCAGAGGCATGAACCCACTATCGAGCATAAATACTAACTCTTGGAGTTGCTAGCATCTACTTGGCCAAGATAGCTACTAACAACGGAAAGCATGCAAGATCTCAAATAACAAAGACATGATAGAATCAATAATCAATCTGAAATAGCATCTCAATATCCATCGGATCCCCGTAAACACAACATGCAGAATTACAAATAAATGATCTTGATCATGAACGGAGCTCACAAGATCTAAACATGAAAGCACAAAGGAGGAGAACCAGCCATCTAGCTACTACATGGATCCTTAGTCCAAGGATGAACTACTCACCCATCCCACCGGAGGCTTGCATGGTGATGAAGAAGGCCTCCAGGGTGAATTCCCCTCTCCGGCAGGGTACCAGGAAGAGCTTCAGATCACTCCCGATCTAGGGATGGAGATGACGGCGGCTACAGACTCTTTCGTGGATTTTTGATCGGGTACTTAGGGTTTTCGTCCCGAGGGCAATATATAGGTGAAAGGAGAGGTCGCGGGAATGCCGAGAGCCACCACACCACCCCCTGGCGCAGGCCCAGCCTGGCTGCGTGGCTAGGTGGTGTGGCCGGACCCTGGCCCTTCTCCGTCTCGTATTCTGGCACTTGATCCCTTCCGGGAAAATAGGCACTTTAGCTTTTGTCCCGTCCAATTCCGATAATATTTATTTTCCGACTTTCCTAGAACCAAAAACAGCAGAAAACATGCAGCTGGCACTGTGGCTCTTGTCAATAGGTTAGTCCAAGAAATCATATGAAAAGTACTCCAAAGTTGGAACAAAACACAGGAAAGTGGATAAAACCAAGCATGGAACATCAAAAATTATATATACATTTGCAATGTATCAGGGTGGCGGAAGGGGATCCCTGGAGTAGTTGTAGGTGTTAGGTTGCTTGGCCTTGTGCCGGTAGTAGGTTTTTTGTCTGGTAGAGGCTGCTGTGCTTTAGATCTAGGTGGCCAGATCTTGGAGTTTTTAGGGTTCCTCCTTGATTCTCTCTTGCTCCGATGGCCAGAGCTGAGGAAGCTAAGAAGGGAAACCACGCCATCCAATAAATTCGGTGCCGTAGGTTTCCATTTGAGAGGTGGTGGTGGAGGGTGCCCTGTCTCCGCCGGCCGTGGAGGCGAGGGGGAAGGGTGCATCGACATGAAGCTCGGTGAGGCTTCTCTGCTCCTGGACGGACGTGGAGGCGAGGGGAGTGGAGGAGCCGGTCCATGCACATCTCATCGATCTGGACAAGTTGGATCTAGTCCCCTGTGGAGGGGACGGATTTGGTGCTATGGGATGGGAAAGTCTATCTTCCTCCTCCTCCAAGTTGCCATGGTGGCGATGAGGCTACGGATGGTCAAATGGTCTTCTTTCGCCTCAAGCTCTAATAGAAGGTAGGTGGTGCTGCTTCTGGAGCTTCCTCGCAGTGGTCTGATGGCGGCGATGCTGCTGGACTGCTGCCTTTTCTTGTCGAATGGCGACAGCAGGATCAAACCTCCATTAGAGGCCCTCCTTCGAAGTGTAATGTCGGTGCTCAACACCTCGCAGTCAACAAGTGGTTCGTCCCCGTGGATTGCAAGGTGGCTGGCAGTGTAGCTTGTTCTCCTATTAGTGGAGATTCATGAGAAAGAGACTCCCTTGACCTCGCCGTCATCTTGAGGTCGCCGGAGATCGGTGGTGGCGGCACTCGAGGACTTGATTGCTTTTTATTTTATAGTCCCAGTGTGCTTTTTCTAAGATAGAGGCATTTTTCTGTTTTATCTAGTTTTGCTAGGGTACTTTATGCCAAGGGCCTTTCTATAATTTGTACCTACCACGTGTTTTAACATGCAGTTTCTGGAGTCTTTTGGACCTAGTTATTGTTCAAAAAAAAATCAAAGCACTTTAATTCCCTGAAAGGTCTATTAATTAAAGCACTTTAATTCCCTTAAAGGTCTTTCCATTAAAGCACTTTAATTCCATTTTAATGCAACTCAATTTAATGAACACTTCATTTAATGATTACTTCATTTAATGAACACATTAACATTTTGATCCCTTGCTTTGTTTCAATACCCCGAAACTATTTCGGCAGATTTGATAGAACAATTTTCTACAGCAGAACAAATTTCTGCAATGTCCATTAACTTCCCCTGTGTTCCCTATCCCCTTAAATTCGTCGGTTAACATTAAGTGTGTCTCCCTACAGGTTCGAGAATTATGTAGACATGATCGAGACTTTCTCCGATCAATAATCATTAGCGGGATCTAAAGATCCATAACGACTCCCACTAGTTTCACGAAAATTAGATGATCGTCTGAACCTCTTTCGCTGCAATGAAATTCCTTTTGTCTCACGATATATTACTTGTACGAGATTCGATTATTTGGTATCATCTATACCTTGTTTAATCTCGTTCCTGACAAGTACTCTTTTTCTTGTTCCTGTGATATGACATTCTAGTGCTCAAATCACTTGCTTGCAAGGCTATGTCAATGTGATATAACCGAGAGGGCCCTGAGTATATCTCTCCATCATCTGGATGGACAAATCCCAATCTTGATCCACGAGCCTCAACAGACACTTCCCAAACCTAACGACACCTTTATAATCACCCTGTTACAGTATGACGTTTGATGTAATCAAAGTACTCTTCCGGTGAAAGTGATTGACGTGATCTCATGGTCTAAGGACATTGAGTTACTACAAATGCGATAGCAATTTAAACTTGATGATGTGATCGTATTGCTACATCTACTGCGGGTGATTGTTCATCATATCATTCTCTAATGATATGACACTATTATTAACAACATCCAATGTTCATGATCAGGAAACCTTTGATCATCTGTTAATCAACAAGCTAGTATAAAGAGAGGCTTTACTAGGAACCTTATCTATTTATAATTCACACATGTATTAATGTTTCCATATTAATAGAATTCTAGCATGAAAAATAAACATCTGTTATAAACTTGGAACAGCATAATAACCACTTTATTATTGCCTCTCGGGCATCTTCCTTTCAACGACGTTGCAGACGAGTCGCCCGTGGACCAGTAGATCGGCCAGGAAAACGCACCATGATGACAAACTTGATCATTCACGCGGAATGCTTCCCAAAACCCATATTTGCCCTCTCCCGTACAGGATCGCAAAGATGAGTGGTTCTGGAGACCTACTCTCCCGTCTACCGGTGCACGCCACCAAGATGGATGGAGTAGACTATGATGGCAGCATAAGCAGAGAGGAGGCAAGACCCTAGATTGGTTTTTAGTGTGTCCGTGGTGGAATCCGCACATGCGTTTATATAGAGTGGCTCAGGAAACCCGCACAGGACATGTCGTGGACCAAGCCCATGTTGCGCATATTCGGGTCGGTTACAGATAGCCCACGATCTGGGAGGGACCCAAATCTACTAACCGTTGACACGCTTGTCAAAACCGCACTAGTTTTCCCAAGCAGCAAAAATAAAGCTCGGCTCGGCGAGATTCCCGCAACCCGCGACGCGCGCGCGTCGTGACGTGACAAGACCAGCGGGCTTACGTGCGTACGAGCGGCAGCATTGTTCGAGGAGGGGCACGCGTGTAGTTCTCCTCTTCTCACTCACTTTACTAAGTGATGAAACACTCCACCTTATAAGGTGGTGTAACTCTCCTCCAACTTTCCATGTGGGACTAAAGTTTAGCTCCCACTCCACATGTGAGCTACCACCAAATTGAGCCAAATCACACATAGGCTTCCATACACATGTTCTTTGAGATTTAGGGAAAATTTGAAATCACACATGGGTCTAATGTCTTAGCCCATTATTTCTAACACTTCTTGCCCTCCAAGGAATTTCCCTAAGGTAGTAGTGGAAACTTGTTGGGTTTGCAACATAGAAAACAAAAAATTTCCTACGATGAGAACATCTAAGCACCAAGATCTATCTACCCAGATACAATCAACGGGTGGATATACATCCATAGAGAACATACCCTTGAAGAGCGACAACGCATTGTTAATGAAACTGAATTCGTGCTTGATGTAGTCATACACTTGCTGATCTCAAGATCGTGATGAAGTCCAGTGAGTCTAGCAGGTCCAGCACCAGCACGTCTAGCAGGTCCAGCACCAGCAAGTCTAGCACCGCAAAGAAGCGGCGCATCCATGATCGCACACACGTCCGGTACCCCGACAACCCCCATCCCTCACTCCAGAAAAGCAGCAAAAGTAGCAACTCCTTTCCAGATAAAGCCATCGGGAACATGTATCTTGCTAATCCGAGACCATGGGGAATAATTTCTAGAGGGGGAGAGATATCCTTCGCGAGGAGGTGTGAGAGTGGAGGAGGAGGAGGTGCTCCTTATATAGGGGAGGGGGGATACCCAAGGGGCATGGCCGCCGACCATGGTGGGTGCCCCACCTATCCCTCATTCATGTGGGTGGAGCTCCCACTCACATAAACACACACCACTCATGTCCACTCACATGCATTAAATTTCCAGCAAATTTAATGCAAGCTCTCATTAAATAAAAATATTCTATTTATTTTATTCAGAATTTTGTTAATTACTTTAATTAACAAACATTCACATAAAATCCCCTGCAACATTTCAATATCACATGCAAAACCAGTTTCTGCAATTTCACCCAAAACAATTCTGGTTTCCATCGAAATGATTCCAGCGCTTTCTTAAATCTTTATCTAAAACATATTTGCTCCAAATGGTGTTGGTATCCCTTAAGTGTGTCACCCTACGGTTTGTGAATAATGCAGACATGATCGAGACCCCTCTCCGATTAATAATCAGCAGCGGGACCTGGAGATCTGTACTGACTCCCACACATTCAACGATGACTCTAGTGATCGTGTGAACCTTTAATGTCACAACTAAATCCTGTTGTCTCGCAATATATTGCATGTCCAAGATTCGATCATCAGTATCTAAATACCTAGTTTGATCTTGTTACCGACATGCACTCTTTTCTTGTTCCCGTGATATAACATTATAGTGATCACATCACTTGCTTGCAAGCTATCTCAATGTGATATCATCGAGAGGGCCCAGAATATCTATCCGTCATCAGGATGGACAAATCCCACTCTTGATCCATGAGCCTCTACATAACACCTTTGTAGCACTGAACCCACCTTTATAGTCACCATGTCACGGTGTGAGGTTTGATGTTATCAAGATACTCTTCTAGTGTTAGTGATTGACATGATCTCATGGTCTAAGTACTAAGATTACTTCGTATTATGTTATAGCAATATAAACATAATGACTTTGATCATAATGCATACTTCGGATGAATGTTCATCACATCATTCACCAATGTTGTGACCTCATTATTAACAACATCCAATGTCCATGATCAGGAAACCTTGGTCATCTTGTTAATCAACGAGCTAGTTTATAAGAGAGGCATAACTAGGAACCTTCTATTTGTTTATTAAGCACACATGTATTAATGTTTCCAATTAATACAATTATAGCATGCAAAATAAACATTTACCATAAACAAGGAATAAGATAATAACCACTTTATTATTGCCTCTCGGGCATATTTCCTTCAGTCTCCCACTTGCACTAGAGTCAATAATCTAGTCTATAAACTTGTGTATTCAATACCTATGGCTTTCTGGTGTTGTATATACGCGTTTGCTAGTGGTTAACATAATCTATGGATCTGACATGTTCAGGTCCACGCGTATTTGCATGTCTTTGTGTCTCTACGTATCACTCATTCTCTAATGAGATGGCATTGTATAAATTTAGTCCTTTGGTGGGACCTATAGTTCCTTTTGGTTAAAATATGTTGATATAATTGTCGCACAATATATCTTAATAGTATTAGCCCACTGTGAACCACACCTAGCTTGATAACAAACTACTTAAGCAAAATCCCTCCTTTGCTGCTACTATAGCAGTCATATACTTAGCCTTTTGTTGTAGTATCTGTCACAATGTGTCAACTTTGGAACTCACCCAAATCCATCATGGAACCTCCCTTCCATTACATTGTGCCACCCATAGTTTAAATTGAGATAAATTTCATTTGTATCTTGTGACAAACTAGTATCAATGTAACACTTTACAATCAACAACTTTTAACTATTTGTCACTTATACATGATATATTCTTAGTTCTTCCAAAGCTCATAAGAATATATGTACTATCGTCCAATGATCGTCTTATGAATCATTCTGGTATATGCTCACAACATTTAGAGCATAGGACATATCTGGATATGTACATATCACGGTACTATTGATCAAAATATTCATGTGATTTTACTCACCAAGTGTCGATACACTTGAATATTGATTCAATCCTTTCCATGCAGCAAGAACCTTTTTTGTTGTTTCCATATTGAACCCTTTCAATATCCCATATATGTACGTCTGACACAACCATATTAGTGCCTCAATCTATCCATCTACACATTGGTGCCAAATATTCTGGTTTTGCCCAAGTCTTTCATCGAAATCCAATTTTAATAAAATTCTTATCTTTTGTTAATAAAAGATACATCATTTCCAATCAACACCATGTCTTCTACATAATGTATTAGAAATATGTCTCAGCACTCCCACTTAATTTCTTGCAAATGCAAGCATCTTCATCGTATCCGGTGAAATTAAACCTTTTAACAGTTTCATCAAGGTGAAGATTCCAACTCTGCTATGCTTACCTCAACCATTGAAGTTTGCATGCCCTTTTAGCATCCTTTGAATTAACAAAACCCTACGGACCGTGTCATGTACACGTCCTAGGTAACCATTCTATTAAAAGAACTTTGTTTTGTTTGCTCAACTACCATATACCAAATTATATGTAGTGGTTGCTACATTAATCTGTCAAGACTAAATATCGCTATGAAAGATCAAATCTTTTCATAGTCAAGTCCTTGAACATTGTCGTAATCTCCTTTCCGACATGTCGACTATTTCATAGATGTCAAACATCCATGTTTATTTATTTATAGATCCAAACATGACCGATAGGCTTCATGCCTTTCAGGAGGGTCTTCCAAGTTCAGAAACTTGCTTTCTCGTGTATAGATACTATCACGGATATTCTAGTCATTTTATGGAGTTAGGGCCCATCATCGCTTCTTTGGATGCAGTTGGTTCATCATTGTCAAAACAATAACGACTTCTGTTTGAAATCTTACTATTTGATTCTTACCTGACCCACACGGTTCAATAGGAACTCTAATCTCCGAGATCACAAACTTTGTAATCATGGGATCCATGAGAATTTTAGCCACCTCCGAGACACTTTCTGGCGCTGCACTACTTAGCACATGTTTCTTAGGTTCATCAACCTAATCAAAGCTCTATTGTCCTACCACTTAACTTTTGTGAAAAATTCCTTCTTTAAGAAACTTCATGTTCCAAGCGACAAACTATTTTGTCTTCCATGTTATGGGGGAATGCCCAACAAATTCTTTGGGATAACCTACAAAGACATGCTTATCCGACTTTGGTTGTAAACATTTTACTTATGCATAGCATACCAAAATTTAAGAAAAGGCAACTCGGGTTTTATCCCAAACCATAACCTTTATGCTGTCATTTCAATGGATCACAATGGTGCTATTTTCAGTGTAAAAGCGGTAGTCTCTAAAGCTTTAATCCTTAAAATATAATGACAGTTTTATAAATGACACCTTTGATCTTACCATGTCAAACAAGGTTCGATTTGATCTTTCGAACGTATCATACTCCTATGGTTTATCGGGAAATGCAAATACATGGAACAATTCCTCAAATCTTAGGTGTTTTACTAAACGTGTAACTCAAATATCTTCCTTTATGATCGAATCATAAACTCTTTATTTTCTTGTTACAATGATTTTCCACTTCATATTGAAAGTCTTTGAACAATTTTCAAATATTTCATACTTCTTCCTTATTAAGTAAATATACACATAGTGAAAATCCTATATAGTCAAATACTAATACCTTTGGGCTTGCACTTTGAAGTCGATCACCATCATCAAATGTTTGCCGTTCTTTCAAAAATCTATTCTTTAGTAATCTATTAGTGTAGTAAACATTTTACCTACATCTTCTATTCATCCTTATCATGAAAACTTTCATGATAAATCTAGTATAGCCTATAAGGATGAATCGTGAGTATAATGTCAGTTCCCAAAACCTTTTGGGGAGATTAGGACGTCTAGTGTCTCCAACCTTCGCAAATTCTCATACAATATGAGGACATGTATTTTGCCAAATTATACTCTATCATGTTGCAACCTAAACATTGTTTTAGATATCTAATTATCTTTCACACATAATGGTTTCTGAAACAGTTCTTTCAGCTCCTAGATAACCTTGATACTAAAACATCTTTTAAATATCAAGGATCATGGAGGCAAACATGATACATTAGATACTAACACTGGAATTGTTACTCTTGGTTTTATACTACTTATTAAACTTCATGGAGTAGATGGAGTTTGCTAAAAGTTTACAATAGGACTTTTAAACTTTAAATTGACACTTAAAACAATACGATACCAGTTCGTAAAGTAAATATCCAGGATTCTATAGTTCTATTATCTCAATTAAAACTAAGCGCAAGGTAGTAAACAGATGCCAATAACTATAACAAATTATGCAAATTCACTTTGATTTTAGTTTATGATAAATTGAGTTCAACTAATCCAAATTACAAATAAACTCCCACTCAAAATCAACATCCCTCGAGTTGTTTTGGTGATTACATGAAAAAAAATCCACTACACCAAGTTTGATCATCACGTTAGTCGGTGCAGCTTCAAAGGTGCGCGTCTATATGGGCATCATGTCAACCATATGAATCATGCTTAACCTTTCGATCCGTGTTCCGAGGCCATGTCTGTACATGCTAGGCTCGCCAAGTAAACCTTAGTACTCGCGTGTGTAAAATTGTCTTACACCCGTTGTATGAAAGCGTAGAATCAAAAACACCCGATCATCACGTGATGCCTTGAAACAATGATCCATAGAACGGTGCATACTAAGGAAGAACACATTTTTATCTTGATATCTAAATGAGGGATCATCTTATAATGCTACTAAAACGCCAAACAAGCAATATAAGATGCAAACATCATATGCATAAAGTGAAATGATATGGTTCTTGCAGTTGATCACTATCATGTGCATCGTGGTATGATCTTTATCATTCTTTTGTGTGTAAGGCCATGGTCTATGGAACTTACACATTAGGTGTGTTGTAAGAGTATCAACTATGCATCAACTTACAACATTACCATATCATGACACCAGCCCAACAACAATCTAAACTAGACGCTTCTAATTTACCCATTGCAAGTTTTACGTGGCTTAGGGCTTCCGAAGATAGAAACGGTCTTACCTACGGATATGAAACCAAAACGATGATAACCAAATTATTAGCAACTCGTTGTAAATCAGATATTGACTATAGTAGGAGAGACAGATACCCGCTAGCCACTTATTCAAAACTAGTTGCATATTTTATTTTGCTAACGTATCCATAATTTTTGATGTTCCATGCTTGGTGTTATCTACTTTCTTATGTTTTGTCCACACTTTGGAGTACTTTTCATATGATTTCATGGACTAACCTATTAACAAGAGCCACAGTGCCAGCTGCCTGTTTTCTGTTGTTTTTGGTTCCAGGAAAGTCAGAAAATGAATATTCTCGGAATTGGACAGGACAAAAGCCAAAGTCATTATTTTACCGAGGGACACCTAGAGCCAGAATACGAGATGGAGAGGGGCTGGGGCCCGACCACACCACCTAGCGGCGCGGTCAGGCCTGGCCCGCGCCAGGGGGTGGTCTGGCCGCCCCAGGCACCCCCTCGGCCTCTCCTTCCGCCTATATATTGCCTCTGATACGGAAAGCCTAAGGACCCGATCAAACTTCCACGAAAGAGTCTGTAGCCGCTGTCATCTCCATCCCTAGATCGGGAGGGATCTGAAGCTCTTCCCGGCACCTTGCCGGAGAGGGGAATTCACCCTGGAGGCCTTCTTCATCACCATGCAAGCCTCCGGTGTGATGCATGAGTAGTTCATCTCTGGACTACGGATCCATGTAGTAGCTAGATGGCTGGTTCTCCTCCTTTGTGCTTTCATGTTTATATCTTGTGAGCTCCGTTCATGATCAAGATGATCTATTTGTAATTCTGCATGATGTGTTTGCGGGGATCCAATGGATATTGAGATGCTATTTCAGATTGATTATTGATTCTATCATGTCTTTGTTATTTTTGATCTTGCACGTTTTCCGTTGTTAGTAGCTATCTTGGCCAAGTAGATGCTAGCAACTCCAAGAGTTACTATTTATGCTCGATAGTGGGTTCATGCCTCTGGTAATCTGGGGAAGTGATAGAAATCTCTAAGGTACTAGATGTGTTGTTGCTACTAGGGAGAAAATAACAATCCTTTGTTCATAGAACAATCGTATTGTTTACTTTACACGCAATGTGTAATGCAATTATCCGTTGCTTGCAACTTAATACTGGAGGGGGTTCGGATGATAACCTGAAGGTGGATTATTAGTCATAGATGCAGTTGGATGGCGGTTTATGTATAATGTTATAATGCCCAATCGAATCTCAAAGGAGTCAAGATGATTAGTATATGCTTGTATGCTTTCTCGATGTTTCTCAATTGCCCCGCTGTAATTTGTGCACCCAGCATGTTATCTATCTTAAGGAGAGCCACCTCTAGTGAACTATGGACCCCGGTCCTTTATTTTACTTTCAATCTACAATCAATTGTTTACTGCTTTGTGTTTATTTTCTGCAAACTATTACTTTCTTCCACTCAATACGTTTAATCCTTTGTTTTCAGCAAGACTGGTGATATTGACAACCTCATCACAAGTTTGGGACAGAGTTCTGCGGTTGTGTTGTGCAGGTCTCCACGTTGCTGCTGGCAACGGTAGTGCGCCCTGCCAACGTTCAGGTAGCAACACCTTTGGGGTGTTTCCTTGCTCCTACTGGTTCGATTAAACCTTGGTTTCATACTGAGGGAAAACTTGTTGACGTGCTCATCATACCTTCCTCTTGGGGTTCCCCAACGAGCTTGATATATTTTGGGCCATCATGCTATTTTTCTGGCACCGTTGCCGGGGAGTCAAGGACATCTTTACAAGGGGAGTCCCTCATAACCAATCTCTTTACTTTGTTTTATTTGTTTTGCTTAGTTTATTTCTGCTTTGTTTGCTTGTTTCTTTATCAAAAACACAAAACATTAGTTCCTACTATAGTTGTTATTTTCATTGGTCTGTTATTGTCTTGCTTTATCATGCTTTCTATCAATGGTTGGTTTCTTTGAAACTGAATCTTAATGGCAAGGTGGGTTCACGGAAGAACAAAAATATTATTATAAGGAACACCGCTTGTCACAAAAAGGGAAACACTTATGGGAATAAATTGATAAATTGTATACCATTGGTATAAACGTGTGCTCTACTTATATTGTTACTGATTGCTTTGATAAATCTTGTTGCTGTAGGAGATATAAACACCTCCCTTTTCAATGTGAGTATAATGATAATGTTACCATAGCTTCTTATGTTAAAGGGAATTATGACTTTTATGATGTGGAACAAATTGAAGAATTTATGGCTTGGAAGGGTGCATTTGAACTTGCTAGTTTTCTTGAAAATACTGATGATTCACCTTATAAATATGAGGTTTATGATATACTTAAATTTTGCTTTGATAATTACAAGGTAGAAAATGGCTATATTCTTGAATATCTTAATAGATGCTCTCCACCAATGGAAGAGACTAATGCCTTGCAGGAGCATATGGAAGAAGAAATTGCTGAAACTGGAAGCTCATTGGATGAAAAAGAGGAGGAGAGTGATGATCAAGAGGAGGAAGAATGGATCTACCCATCCCTACCTTCTAATGAGAGTAACTCTTTACCCCTTACATTATTTTATTGTCCCCCATGCTTACCAAAGGAGGACGAATGTCATGTTCTTGAGGATTCTTTTGAAAATGTTTATAATAAAGCTCTAGTGTTTGTAGATCATGAAAAGCATGGTTTATGTGATAGTTATATTGTTGAGTTTATTCTTGAGGCTAGTGAAAATTATTATGAGAGAGGAAAATATGGTTGTAAAAGTTTTCATGGTACTGAAACATCTCTCTATTTGCTGAAAGTTTTGAAGTTACTCTTGTTTTATCTTCCTATGCCTATCACTTTGTTCTTTGTGAATTTATTTGCATACAAGACTCCTATTCATAGGAAGTGGGTTAGACTTAAATGTGTTTTGAATTTGCTTCTTGATGCTCTCTTTTACTTCAATTCATATTTCCTATGTTTTCAATTCATATGCCTAACTTAAAGGCGTTAAAGAAAAGTACTTATTGGGAGATAACCCAAAATTTTAGATGAGTCTTGGAAGTTATTACCTCAGTAATAACCGCTCCTTATCCTTTTTATTTGCTTTTTGTGCCAAGAGTAACCTCTAATGAGAGAGAAGTAATGATTGGGAAAGTTGTTGTCCTGAAACAGATTTTTGTGCTTCACCGTACAAATTCTTGTAAAATCTCTGTACATCCTTTTGATGCGTGAATTTTTGTGCTTCTGCCCCAGGTTATTATCTAACTTTCGTTAGTTCAACACTTTTTTATTTGAGCAACATAAGATATTCGAAAAAATTCGTATTTACCTGCTGGTCTGTTTTGACAGATTTCTGCATTTGGTTCTTGTTGGTTCCTTTTTGAGTTCTTTTGGGGAATTGATATTTTTGAGGAAAGTGCTATAGTAGCTAGTGTTTTAATGGAAGTTCTATTGGTGTTATAACTGAACCTAAAATACCTATTATCTTGAGTGCACTAATGTTGCTAATAAAGATTGTGTGAAGTTTTGTATGAAGGAAAAATTTCAGGTGTATGGAAGGAATGAGTAATGAGATGAAGGATGGACTAAATCTCAAGCTTGGGGATGTCACGCGTGTCACCCCAATAAATATCCAAGAAGTACAAGCGTCACAGCTTGGGGATGCCCAAAGCATCCCCCTCTTCATCAATAAAAATCTAAGATTTCTTCCAAACGCTTCATTTTTATTATTTCATGCACAATTGTGTTGTTCTTAGAGCGTCTTCTTTTTCGTTTTCGTTTTTCATTTGCTTTGGTTTGCTTAGTTTTTTTGAATAAATTGGTTGGACTCCCTCTTTCATACATTGGTTTTCAAATAGTTTGGTTTGGTTTGGAAAAGAGTAGGAAAGTTCATGCTTAAGTGGTAAAGAGAGCTTGTTTTTGACTGTGGCCTATGCTTTGTCATGCCATGCTTGATATTGTTTTGGCTTTATGCTTAGTATTATTTGTTGTAACATGAATTTTTATAAACAATTGAGATTGCTTAATGTGCCTTGGAAGGATCATGCGTTGTTTTAGCATATTAAAGCATAGTATTGTGGTACTCTCCTTTGATCCTTTATTTGGGTTGACTTGGCGCATGCTCACACGATGTTATGACTATCCCAAGTCACCATAAGCCTTTATGATCCTTTATTTGGGTTGACTTGGCGCATGCTCACACCATGTCTGTACATGCTTTGATCAATGATGTTTTGTCGCTCTGCAAGATTATGGCCATTATTGCTCTCTTAGTTTGTCGCTCCCAGTCTTTTGCTAGCCTCCGCAACCAAGTATGAGTTCCACTTATGCATCCAACTCCTAAAACCAAGTTATTCCAAAGAGTCCACCATACCTACCTACTAGCATATGCTATTCCAAGTATATTCATGTTTTTATCTACCTTCCAAATTAAACTTGTTATGATAAAACTAGTGATTAAAGCTCTCACGAACTTGATGGCACACTTTACTTTTCTTGCCCTTAATAAACTTGAATCATTGTGTCGTCTATGTTGTATATGCTTCCACTTATTTGTTGGGAATTAGCGGAACCATGCTTTCATGGGAACGCTTTCAACATTGCACTTGGTACTTGTACCTAGTTGATATCATGCTCTTTTGTATATGGATGTCGTCGGTGTGAAATGAAAGGGGAGCTTGTTAGTCCATGGAGTTATGTATATGTGTTAGAGAAACGCCTGGGCCGCTGGTCTAATCCATGCTGACATGGTGGAAACCTGCAGCGTAACCATACTGAGCCGTCTATGAAGCATTCTTCTTATAAAAAAAGGAGAAAAAGGAGAAAAAGGAAAAAAAGAGATTATGAAAAGAGGAAAGAGAGAAAAGAGCACCATATTTCCATGGTAAATATGAAGATTGCTGAGATGCTCGTTGTCTGCTTGCCTTGTCATTTTGGTATGGAGATTCTTCCATATCATCGGGCAAGGGTTACCCCATTGGCGGTTCTCTATCATACACATGTACTTACAATGACAAGAACTTACCAGTGACTAAACTTGAGTAGCATGAGGAGTGGCCCTCGTATTCAAGGGACATTGGACGCATGGCGCACATCACCATCGACGCGTGGCGAAGGTGAATCACGAACTGTCCCCCACTACTCCCATTACGCGCGGAAATCGAGGAGACGCAGTTAAAACAAAATATTATGCACGCCCAATCAAATCGAAGTTAGAAAGTGGGACCCACCGCTCGTCACGTCCCGTCAAAGCCGTCACGCGGGCAACTGTAGTCATCACGTCGTCAGCACTGACATCATAGTTTCTAGCAGAAGAACATTTTGACTACTTTAGTCCTTGCTCGAGTCTTCGACTCAACCAAGCACTCGGGGGCTACTCCTAACAGGAGCGCTGGTTGAGCACCCGAAAGAATTTTTATGCAGGTGTATAAGCTTCGCGAAAACCCATCACTCAAATCAACGATTCGATTATAAACTACGGGTTACTCACATAGGGAGCGCTGGAAGCACATTCGACTGAAACAAGCAACAAAAGATGACAGCAGTCTCAAATGTTTTTAGTCCCCACTCAAGTCTATGACTCGAATAGGCACTCGGGGGGCTACTCCCATAGGGAGCGCTGGTCGCGTACCCTATGGTTATTTGTACATCGTATTGTGTGTTGACAACATCCACACTCGAATGCTATGGCGACTCCGCCTCATATTTTGCCTAAAAATAGATTACGTCTCATAGGCCACCCGAATCATCTCCGCGATGACAAAAATTCGGATGTCACGCTTACAGCGTGAAGATAAGACTTGAATAAGGCCTGGCAACGCATTTGCTGCGCACTACCAGAAATATATCCGTACCTACACGTACAATGAACATGCCTTGACGGACGCGTCGAGTGCTCACATTTATACACTGGAATTTGACTCCTGTAAGACCTCTGCGGCCTGAGTCGAATTACGCCAGCACTTTTCTGAATTCGCATCCGAGGACTCGAGTTTGAGTAGATTGTGTTGTCTTGCCCTAAGGCAGTTAACTAATACCGATACATCAGATAAATTAGGCATGTATATCAACAATCCCTATGGCATAGAAAGAACACTCGAAAATATGAACAATCATGCACTCAAAAGACTTCATAAAGTCTCTAGTCGAATCTACAATTCCACTAGACACTCGGGGGCTACTGATATGGGTATACCCTATAGGTACTCGAGTTTGGCATATACGGTCCAGATACAGCAGAAGCCCACGACGTTGCCAAAGGCCAATACAAGATTCGGGTGACCCACGGAGACTCTGATTGCTTGCAACGCAAGAAGAAGCTTAAGATAGAAAGTTCAAAGGGACGAATCCTAATCTGTAACCGACTCGACCTGCTACCCGAGACCTAGCCTATCTATATAAAGGCTAGGAGGGGGCGACGAGGAGGATAATCACAACCCTAGCTTCCACAACCATCACCAGATTGCATCTGCGCACCCCTGTAACTTTCGACTCCCTCGATAATTCCAAGAGCAGACAAGTAGGAGTAGGGACCTCTACGAGGCCTGAACTTGGGTAAACCTTGCGTCCCTGTGTGCTTGTTTGCTAGCCGATTGATGCCTCCAGTGCTCCCTCCTTCTCCAAAACCCAAGTCCATAACAATGGGCATGGACGAGTTAAACCCTCATCACTAAGAGTTTAACGACTAACTATACGGTGGGAGGACTTTCTCCAGCTGTATAGTTGCGATCGTATAGTTTCCAGACATCGAAAACAATTTCGCGAAGAGGATACGGAAGGTTTATTGACCAAATATACGGCGGGAGATTTTTCTTCGGCCGTATAGTTGCGACCGTATAGCTGGTAAGAACCTTCAGAAACTTCAGAAAAACACGAGGAATTCATAGGCAAAAATTTCAGAAGTAAAAATTGTGAAAACAAATCACTTATTTGAGTAAGAACACTTACCTTGCACTTACCGTTTACTTATCCATGGATGACAAGCTCCTCCAACAACAAAGACTTCTTCTCTTTTGGAGGAATTGACCTTAGTTCATTTAATAATTATCTTAAATGAAAATCACCAGGACTAAAGTTCCTCTCAATAAGATTGGTGTCTTGCTGGGCAAATATGGACACTGCATCCAACATCTTTATTTCTTGCCTCTGCATAATCTGCAACTCAAATTCTTGAAGTAAAAGGATCCAACAGATCAGTCTTGGCTTATGATTTTTCCTCTCAAGGAGTTCTTTTAAGCCATCACGATCCGTATGAACTCTTACTTTTGCATCAACTATATAAGAATGAAATTTATCGCAAGAGAAAAATACAGCAAAATGTTCCCTCTCTTCCTTAAGATAATTCTTTTGAGCACTATTGAGAGTTCTACTAGCATGATGTATAATATTAAATCTGTGACCTATATGTTATCCCAGAGTTACTCCTACGTCATCATCACTAGCTTCACATATTAAGTCAAAAGTCATATCACGGATAGGTGGTTTAATGATAGTAGCATGGGATAAAGCACATTTAAGTTTATCAAAGGCTACAAGACATTTATCATCAAAATTAAATCTTAATCCCTTTTGCAGAAGGTTAGTCAAAGGTTTAGATATTCCAGAGAAATTCCTAATGAACCTTCTATAAAAACCCACATGACCAAGGAAACTTCTTATACCTTTTATATCCCTAGGTTGTGGCATTCTCTCTATGGCCTCAACCTTAGCTCTATCCACTTCAATTCCCTTACCTGATACCTTATGTCCAAGGACTATACCTACTTTGACCATAAAATGGCACTTCTCCTAGTTTAGGACAAGATTGGTTTCTTCGTAACGCTGCAAAACTCTTTTGAGATTATCTAAGCAACTAGTAAATGAAGTTCCATAGACAGAAAAGTCATCCATAAATACTTCCATTATCAGCTCTATAAAATCTACAAAAATAGCAGTCATGCATCTTTGAAAAGTAGCTGGAGCATTACATAAACCAAAAGGCATACAACGGTAAGCATGTAAACCATAATGACTAATGAAAGTTATTTTAAGTTGGTCATCAGGATGAACAGCTATTTGAGAAAAAACAGAGTATCTGTCCAAGTAGCAAAAATGAGTGTGGTTTGCTAACCTCTCTAAAGTTTGATCTATGAACGGTAAAGGATAATGATCTTTCCTAGTTTCTTTATTCAATTTACTAAAATCTATACACATCCTATGTCCAACAATAGTTCTAGTAGGTATCAATTCATTGTTTTCATTAGGAACAACAGTAAAATCGCCCTTCTTAGGGACACAATGAACAGGACTTACCCATTCACTTTCTTTTACATGATAGATTATACCTGCGTCCAACAGGCGTACTATTTCTTTTCTTACCACTTCCTTCATTCCGGGGTTCAGCCATCTATTAAATTCCGGAATTGGTTTAGCACCTTCCTCCATGAATATTTGATATATGGTTATTGACATGGGTATACCCTACAGGTACTCGAGTTTGGTATATACGCCCTGAATATAGCGAGAGCCCACAGTGTCGCCAAGGCCCAAGAGAGGACTCGAGTGGCCTACGGACTCTCAGTTGCTTGAAGAACAAGAAGAAGCTAAAGATAGAAAGTTCAAAGGGGAAAACCCTAACCTGTAACCGACTCGACCTGCTACCGAGACCTAGCCTATCTATATAAAGGCTAGGAGGGGGCGGCGAGAAGGACACACAACCCTAGTTTCCACCACCCTCGCCAGATTGCATCTGCGCACCATTGTAATCTTTGATTCCTTTGATAATTCCACGAGCAGACAAGCAGGAGTAGGGACCTCTATGAGGCCTGAACCTGGGTAAATCTTCGAGTCCCCTGTGTGCTTGTTTGCTAGCCGATAGATGTCTCCAGCGCTCCCTCGTTCTCCAAAACCCAAGTCCATAACAATGGGCATTGATGAGTTAAACCCTCGTCAATTGGCGCCGTCTGTGGGAATTGGGAGTGCTGTTGTTGTGGCTTCTTCGGCCCCATCATCTGCGATGTACAACTCCGCAATAGCGGAGATTCACCAGCTCTTCGGCGCGTTCGACTTCACCGTCCACACGCCAGCCACTCGCCCGGCCTTCGAGTTCGTGGGCGACGGAATCAGCCTGGCGATCGGGAGCTTCTGCTTCCAAGTTGGTCAGATGGGCATGCTTCGCATGCCCGACCAGCTGACGGTGCCATCGATTGCCCCAGCATCGTGGTTCCCTCCATCGATCGGCACCCTCAGTGAGCTCAACACCTCGACGACAGTCGAGAACACAGTCAGCGACAGCAGTCGCGACTCCGATCTGAGCGATCTGGCAACAGAAGACGGATCCTACGGTTCTAGATCTGAAAGTTGCGGGAGCAGCAGCTTCCCCAACCACTTCATGTGTGCCGTCATCAATGCGGGCGACACCTCCGCCAATCGTGGCAACACAGGAAACCGTGGCAATGAAACCGACCCGCCTAACGGTGGCATACCCAATGGTGGGCCACCACCCAACGGCGGGAACGGTGGCAACGGTGCCCCCATCAACAATGGAGGAGCAATCGAACCTCCAACCATAATAAACGAGCAAACCGGCGAACGCGTCTTGATCAGGCTCAACGAACAAGAGTGGGTTCGCTGCCACGAGGCCTTACGAGGCAACCCTCTACCCTTCGGATCTCCGCAAGAGCTGCTACTGGGCTACCATTGGCTCCTGAAGGAAGAATTCAAGCGCCAAGTGCAAACAATCACGCAACTCGAGGCGCGCAAAAAGGCGGCAGACAAGTCGAGCCTTCGACGCGCTGGGCTCTCCTCCCACGGAGGATCCTCCTCGAAGGGCAACGAGTACCTTGCAAACAAGAGGCAATCTTGGATGGCCCACCTCACCGAGCAAGAACGCATAGAAGCTGCAAAGGTCCTCGACTTCAGCTCTATGACAGTCGGTACACGGGGCAACGTGGTCCCCAAGACGCCGCAGGCCGCGGTGACAGCAACCACCATATACCTCCTCAACAACCAGCCGCCAGCTGGAGATCCCCCAGCCGCCATGCACCGATCCATGATCGCAGGCTTGGGATTAATCGAGGTTGCCCTCGACAAGGAACCAACACCAGAGCCGAAAAAGGGCAAAGCGCTAGCAAAGCGCTACTCCTCGCCCTCATCCAGTGATGACAGTCACGACCTTTCTCGATGCCGTCGCTCACTACGACACGACCACGACTATGATTCACGCGATGACCTCACGCGGCGCAAGATCGACAAATCAAGGGCGCGACGTTCTCGATCGACTGACTCGGAAGAGGAAGATGTGGAGCTTTGTGGCGCCAGATGCTTCAGCAGGTCCATCAGGCAAAAGCGAATGCCCAAGGGGTTTAAACTCCCGTCGGAGAACCTGAAGTTTGACGACCTATAGGACCCAAAGATCTGGCTGGAGGATCACATCTCCTCTGTCAGGCTCCATGGCGGCAGTGGAAGCACGGCCATGCAATGTTTACAGCTACAGCTACAAGGCGCCGCCCGAGCGTGGCTCAACAACCTCCCACGCGGATCCATTCGCAGTTGGGATGATGAGCTGGTTTATAGCTGCGTGCGCAACTTCAAGGGCACGTACAAGCGGCCTGCATCAATCGAAGAGCTGAGATGCTGCCAGCAAAGATCGGGCGAATCGCTATGCTCCTACATCCAAAGGTGGTCCATCATCAAGAACTCCGTAGAGAACATCTCAGAGGATCGCGCGATTGACACATTCAACGGTGGCGTCCGCCGCCTAGAACTCAGCGAGGAGCTAGGCCGCTCAACGCCCAAGACCATCGACCACCTGATGGAAATCACGAATCGGTGGGCCGATGGAGAAGATTCAGTGAAGAATCACGTTCACTCCGACGAGGAGGCGGAACTCGAACGCAGACGCGATCGTCGAGGCAAACGCCGCATGCGCATCTACGATGACCGGGACGGCGTCAACATGGTCGCAGCTAGCTACGCCGACAGACGCGACGATAACCGCAACAGCGGATACCGTAGCGGCGGATACCGCGACTCCGGGAAAACCACGCAAGTGTGGCAATGCCGCAATCGCGATGAGGCACCCGCGACATCCATTGAGGACAAACTGTCCGGGCCATGTACAGTGCACTTCTACATCGACAAGCATGATGGAAAAAAGAAGTCCAGCCACCTCCTCAAGGACTGTCGCGAGTTCCTCAAACTACATGAGGGATTGGTTCGGATGAACCGTAACGCAGTCGAAAGAGGCTACGGAGCGGATCTAGGCGTCGTAGCTCATGGAGCTCCACCACCACCGTAGGGACCACCCCCAAATGCAGCTGCACCGGACCAGCACCACGGAGGCGAACCATACCCACGGGCGATGGGTACCATGATGATCCAAAAGGGACGCCCCTCGAATCAGGTGCAGAAGGCCATCACTTGCCAAGTCAACTTGGCCACACACTCGCCACCATCTACCACTGAGTACCTCAACGGGAGCGAGTCATGCATCACCTTCGACAAACGCGATCACCCGCTTCAAGTACCCCGTCCAGGCCATTGCCCCCTCGTACTCGAGGCGCAAATCGGAGGTTTCGACATGAGCCACGTCTTCATGGATGGCGGAAGCGGCATCAACCTTATATTCGCGAGTACCTTGCGAGCAATGAGGATCCCCTAACTTGCCTAGAGGCCTCGGACACAACATTCCACGGCATCGTCCCAGGAAAAGGTGTATATCCCCTAGGAAAAATCAACCTCGACGTCATCTTCGGCACGCCGAAGAACTTTTGACGCGAGCACGTCGACTATGAGGTCGTCGACTGGCCCTCACAATACCACTGCATCCTCGGACGTGTCGCATTCGCTAGGTTCATGGTAGTACCACACTACGCCTACCTGCAGATGAAAATGCCAGGTCCCAATGGCGTCATCACAGTCAACGGGAGCTTCGAGAGGTCCGATAGTTGTGACAGGGAATTCAATAGAATTTCCCAGTCCTTCGGCATGCAGGAGGAACTTGCAAGATTAAAGGAGTCGACAGACAACAGTCTGCGTCCCCTAAGCCAGCCAAGCTCACCTGACCTATCTTTCGACTCATCAGTGCACACAAAGAAAGTGCAGGTCCACCCATCGGATCCCGCCAAAACGGCCCTCATCACCAACAACTTGAGTCCCGCATAGGAACTCGCGCTCGTCGGATTCGTCCGTGAGCACTAGGAAATTTTTGCCTGGTGTCCAGCGGTCATGCCAGGAGTTCCCAGGGAATTCGCCGAGCACGCACTCAACGTCAACCCAGACGCAAGGCCAGTCAAGCAAACAATCCGGCGACTAGCTGAGCCAAGAACAAAGGCAGTTGGAATGGAGATCAACAGACTCCTCGATGCCAAATTCATACGCGAGATCAAGGAAAGCACTTGGCTCGCCAACACGGTGCTAGTACCAACAAAGGACACGGACATCCTGTGGATGTGCGTGGACTTCACCTCTTTAAATCAGCACTGTCCAAAGGATCACTTTCTACTACCGTGAATCGACCAGATCATCGACTCCACTGCGGGATGTGAGCGCCTCTACTTCCTCGACGCCTACTCAGGCTATAATCAGATTCGAATGAAGGAGGAAGGTCAAGAAAAAAACAGCGTTTACAATGCCCTTTGGTGTATTATGCTACAACACAATGCCTTTCGGGCTAAAGAACGCAGGAGCCACCTACCAGCGGTGCATGCATGCTTGCCTCAAGGACCAACTTGGTCGCAACATTCAAGTCTATGTCGACGACATAGTAATCAAAACCAAGGAGGAAGCCTCCCTAATCGACGATTTGCACGAAACCTTCACCAACCTCGACCGCTATTGGATCAAGCTCAATCCGAACAAATGCGCCTTTGGCGTACCATCTGGGCAACTACTCGGGTACCTCATCTCCGCGAGGGGAATCGAGGCAAACCCGAAGAAAATAAAAGCCATACTGGCCATGGAGAAGCCGAAAAACATAAGGGGCGTTCAGCAACTGGCTGGGCGAATCGCGGCCCTCAGTAGGTTCATCAGTCAGATGGGTGAAAAGGCACTGCCCTTCCACCAACTCCTCCACAAAGCTAAAAGGTTCGAATAGACCAACGAAGCGCAGGAACCATTCGAAGACCTCAAGCGCCTGCTATCCACCTCGCCGGTACTAGTGATCCCACGAGAAAGGGAACCACTATTGCTGTATATCTCCGCCACCAACCAGGTGGTAAGCACAGTGCTCGTCGTCGAATGAGCCGAGGAAAACAAGGTCCACGGGGTATAGCGCCCAGTATACTAGCTCAGCGAGGTCCTCACGCCAACAAAACAGCGGTACCCACACTACCAGAAGCTGGCGTACGGTGTCTTCATGACCGCCCGGCGACTGCGCCATTACTTCCAGGAACACCAAATCGTGGTGGTCATCGACACCCCATTGGGGCATATCCTCAATAACCCCGATGCCACGGGACGAATCGCGCTCTGGGGAATAGAATTGTCTCCACGGGACATTACATACGAAAAGCGTGGCGCAATCAAGTCACAAGTTCTTCCTGACTTCCTCGTGCACTGGATGGAGAACCAGCTCCCTGACAAACCAGATATGTCCTACCTCTGGACAATGCACTTCGACAGATCCAAGTGGAAGGACGGAGCAGGTGCAGGTGTCATACTAACATCACCTCAAGGTGACAAGCTGAAATATATCCTGCGAATGCAATTCACCTCCTCCAACAATGAAGCTTAATACGAGGCCCTACTGCACGGGATGAGGATGGCAAAAGCCTGCGGCGCCAAGAGGCTCATTATATACGGCGACTCCAAGTTGGTCATCAACCAAACAATGCATGAGTGCGACGCACTGAACGACAATATGATCGCGTACCGCGACCTCTATGACACACTCGAAGGGGACTTCGACGGCTACAAACCGTGGCACGTAGGTCGCGAAAGCAATGAAGAGGCAGACGCACTCGCCAACATAGGCTCTACCTGCGCCCCCATACCCCTGGGGTATTTCTCGAGCGCATCTGCGAATGCTCCATCAAGCCAAAGGCCGCAGAGAAGAAAACAAGTGCAGCAACAGACTTGGGGGCTACGCCGCCCAATGAGCCAATGGCACTCGATGACTTGGAGCTAGACACAGGACTCGAGGGACCAATGAGCGTCATGATGATTGAGCAATCCTGGACGCAACCGTACATCACGTACCTCCTCAGCAAGAGGCTACCGGACGATCCGACTAATGCACGGCACATCGCACGGCGATCCAAGGCATTCGTTGTTATCAACGGCAACCTATATAAACGCAGCATCACAGGAGTACTCCAACGATGCGTCTCCACGGCCGATGGAAGAGTTGTTCTCCTCGACATCCATGAGGGGACCTGCGGGCACCACGCCGACAGTCGCGCCCTCGTTGCCAAAGCCCTACGAGATGGATTTTACTGGCCTATGGCCATGCGCGACGCCAAGGACATCGTCCAAAAATGCAACGCTTGCCAGCAATTCGCGGACAAGCCGCACACACCTGGCGCAGAGCTACGGCCAATTCCATTGGCCTGGCCCTTCGTGCAATGGGGACTCAACATGGTTGGCAAACTTCCAAGGTCTTCACGAGGAGGCTATGTCTACCTCTTGGTCACAGTCGACAAATTCACCAAGTGGATTGAGGCGATGCCAGTAACCAACCAATCATGGCACAACGCAGTCAAGTTCTTCGAGTCTATCGTCTACCGCTTCGGAGTACCGCATAGCATCATCACTGACAATGGGACGAACTTCGCATCCAAGGAGTTCCAAGAATTTTGCGAGAATCTGGGGATCAACATCAGCTATGCCTCGGTAGCGCATCCACAGACCAACGGTCAGGTGGAAAAGGCAAACGGGCTTGTCTGCGGCGGCATCAAGAAGCGACTCCTCCGGCCACTTGAACAAGCTGCGGGTTGCTGGCCAGACGAACTGCAATCAGTACTTTGGAGCCTACGCACAACTCCAAACAGTGCTACGGGCTACACCCCGTTCTTTATGGTGCACAGGGCCGAAGCATTGCTACCCGCCGAGGTACGATACAAGGCGCCGCGCGTGGTCGCTTACAGCGAACATGAGTCATCCCTCGACTCGAAGACTCTGTCGACCTCCTTGACGAGGCAATGGAAATCGCCGCAGAAAGATCAACAATCTACCAGCAGAACCTGCGCAACTACCACAGTAGGAGGCTACGCCCCAGATCCTTCATCGAAGGTGACCTGGTCCTGCGACTGAAGCAGCAGGGACATCTCAAGCTCGAGTCCCCCTGGGAAGGACCATACGTGATTACAGAAGTAATCCCAGGTGGCGCCTATCGCCTTCAAGATTTAGAGACATGAGTTGCATACTCCAACCCCTGGAACGTCGCACAACTGCGACGCTTCTACCCTTAGTCGTTTTTCTTTTACATTACAAATAAGGCACTCAGCCAAGGCTACTTAGCCACACATTGTACTTCATACTGTCCCACAAATAAATAAAGCTAAGTGCCCCAAAACTCTGTGTTCTCCTTTATTTTTCCATAATTTATCTACTCGGGGGCTGCGCCACCCTATACACATATGTTCTACGAACTAAAACGTGGTATCCTGAGTAGCTGGCATATCAATCGAAACCCTTGACACAACATCAACCTAGATGCTACGCACCTAATAGGTTGACAAGGGACTGAGATAAAAGCACATGGCCAGGCTAACGAAAAGGAATCGCATAGTGCAACGCACTCACATGCTAACAAGCTCTTTATCATAATCGACAGTCAGTTATACACCGTCTATACAAACTTTACAACATTGTTACACTTATGTGCAGGATACAAAATAAGCTACTATTGCAACAAAAGAATGTTGGTCTGCTCCTCGAAGAAATCGACGATATCCTCTGCTGGGCGATCTACTGCCTGATAGTGCGACACCATATTCCAAGCAGAACCTGCTGGTGGCGCAGGTGGCCCAGCCACAATTGCCGCAACGTCTACGTCAGGCTTATGCAGTCGCACCAGCGACAGAGCGGCCTTGGCACCAGCCACCAACTGTTGCCTTACACACTCGCAAACCACAGCCAGGTCTTGGAACTTGGCAAGAAGGACCAGCAGGCTTGAGGGAGCAACATCCAGCGGAAACATCGTCCGATAGATGTTCTTCAAGCATGACTGCGACTTCTTTAGAAAGTGCAGCACTCGCGATGCACGATCCTGCGGGGTCGCTAGCGCAATCGCACGATCATGATCCACCCAGAAGTATCCACTCTCCTGAAGTTGCTCTTGGGTCAGATCATGCATGCTAATAGCAATCCTATCCTTCTCATCCTACGGATGGCGCGTGCCCACAACTATACAAAGCAATGACGAAAGCATAAGGACAGCACACCACTGCGAGTGACTACAAGGAAAATATAAGGGCAAGCAAACTAACACTTAAATTGGTCGCCCAGCTGCGTCATCTCCCCTAGCAGATACTATTCTCGGGCGGTGGCCTTCTCCTCTTTTGACTTCCATACATCCGCGTTACCGATGAGCACAGGCAATTCACGCTCCAACTGCTTCACGCGATCACGCAGTCGCGACAACAGCGACAGCTCATCCACCCTGGAGCGCGGTGGTGCCAGGGTATCATCAAGGGGCGGTGAATCCTGAGGTTCCCTCAAAGGATCACTTGATGTACCCTACCACAAACCAAGCAAGAAGAAATAAGAAGATCAAATCGACACACAAACAAAAGACTCGAGTGCATTCAAGATTGGCAAAAAGTATCAGCAGATACACTAGCCACAGGCATGTTCTTGACAAAAGACATAAACTAATCAACTATTACAAAGCTACTGAGGAGCGATTGGCTTCTTCGACTTAGACGGCTTCGGGGGCCTCATCGAGTCCGTGGCAGTATCAGATGCCACTGACTTTCCGCCAGCCCCTGATGCCGCAGCCTTTGCCGCCTTCTTGGCTCGCTGCAGCTCCTCAGAGTACTTCGCAACTATGTTAATCAGCTGCGGCCCATATTTGCCACAGGCAATCGCGAAGGGAGCAAAGACTACCTGCTGGCCGTCCGTGCTAACGGGCATCGCCCTCAAAATCGCTGCAGGATCAACCTTGACTCTATGGGCTTGCACCATGGCGAGTGACATCGACGTGCCAGCCGCGCGGAGCGAATTCTTGAAGTTTGCAAGGATGCCACCAGCAAAGGACTCCACCAGCTCGTCCATATTCTCTATATGTTCAGCCTTGGGCGCCAACTCCTCCCAGAGGCGACTGAGTACGCCCTTGGACTTGGAGAGCGTCTCTCGCACGGTAGAGCTGCGATCCTCGACTGCTGCAACAGCACCCGCCAGAGCATCGTCACGGCGGAGGGCCTAAGGGTCAAAGCTCAAATCATTCGCATCTGCAACCATGCAGAGGTTCAAAGAGTCAGCACCGATAACAAAATTTGAAAAGCAAAATAAAGCACCACAAATTCACACAAGGGAGTACCTGAGAGAGCCTTGGCGATTGAGAAAAGTTGTTCCTCAAACAACTTCTCCCTAGCTGTGGTGGAAGCACGCAGATCCTCTTCGCGCTTTTGCGCCTCGTCACATGTCGTGATTGCCTCATCGCGACTCCTTACAGCCACGGCGAGCGTCTTTTCCATGGCGGCGGCGTCGTGAAGAAGGGCATTATGTTCAGCTGCAAAAACAACACAAAAAGGATTGACTATCAGTCGATTACAAGACACCGATGTAGAAGAATAAGAATAAAAAGGCACTTACTTTCCACCACGCGATATCGCGTATCCAGCATCGCATGCTGGTGACCCATCACAAGCACCTGGTCCGCCAGATGAGCGGCTTCTTTCACACGGAGCTATCGCAAAAAAGAAAGCAACAACGTCAGCAGATGCCATAGGAAAAATCACCTACAGCACGAGAAGAGAGGCTACACTCACATGATCCTCCAGTGACTCCAAAGTCGACTGGTGTGCAGTCATCCGAGCAACCATTCGATGCTCCCCATCGTGTGGAGAGCTCGATGAATTGTGCCTGGAGTGGGCCGCCAATGGAGGAGAGGGAGCACGCTCAACCTCTTTCTTGGCGCTGGAGGTCGCGACTCCAGATTCTTTCAAAAATTGGACATCGCCAGAAGATGACGACGCCTGCTGACTACAAGATAAATTCAACATCAAGAAAAGGCAACTGCAAAGAAGAACCAAAAAAGGAAGATTCGAACACTTACCAATCAAAATTATCAAAGTCAAAGGTTGGCTCCCCCAACTCTGACGAAGACTCCTTTGGCAGTCGCATCTTCTTGTGAGAAGAATGCGCCACGGCACTCACAGGAATAGCAGGGATCGGCGACTCCGTACCAACGCCTGCACCTTCCGAAGTCGAAAGAGATGATGCATCGGAATCCTCGCTGCGCGAACGCTTGCGAGTATCCGGACTACCGGACTCGGGGCTTCCTCCTCCACATCAGATGGGACGGTCGACTCTGACTCGTCCTCTTCCAAGGCCTCGCGAGGGAGAACCCCCTAAAGAAGAGGAGGCATACAGGGTGACACCGCCCAATCCTACATACAGACAACGATTTACACAAAGATAAGAAACAACAAAGAAGCAATCAACAAACTAAGCTACTGCGTAGCACAACTATACCTCAGGGGGAGGGTTAGCAGCATCGAACGGAGGAACAACTGGTTCACTGGGGAGCACGTCCTTGACGGTATACCTAGTAACCAGTCGAACCCTCTTATCTACCTCACTCGCGGACATGCCATCGGCAGACACGGGAGTGACATCGTCAGCGCCAGCCCACTGAAACATGGGGTGGACTCTGGCCTGCAAGGGCTGGACGTGACGGCACAGCCACGTGCGAATGAGGGTGCAACCTCCTTCCTCTTTGCCTATGCGACTCTCGAGGTCGCAGACGCGCTCGTACAGCACATCTGTCTCTGCAGACTCGTCGGGCATAACAACATTCTTCCAGGAGCGCCTCCTCTTGCATGGCGTCGAGGGGTCGAAGGGCGCGAGTCCGAAGTTGTCTCCATTGGCCTTCTGGTCGCGAACGTAGAACCACTTGTCCCTCCACCCTTGGACGGACATCATCAGCTTGATGTCGAAGTAGGTGGCGGATGGATCGACATGGATTCCGCAGTCGCCTACATCGTAGACTACGGAACCAGATGCCGATTGGCATTTCAATTTGAAGAGGCGCTTGAAGAGACCGAAATGCGGCTCGATCCCGAGCCAGCACTCGCAGAGGGTGATGTAGCAAGCTACGTGGAGGATGGAATTGGGGGACAGCTGATGGAGTTGGAGCCCGTAAAAACAAAGAATGCCCCAGAAGAAAGGATGCAGGGGCAAAGAGAGGCCGCGAATGATGAACGCTAAGAACATCACTCAAAAACCGGCAGGAGGAGAGGGGATTACCTCGCTGCCGGGGACACGCGCGTCGGCGACTGTGGCGGATAACACTCCGTCTTGGCTAAGAAGACGAAGATTGGAGGACTTGATGACGGACGGACGCCATGCGCCATTCGTGACGCGGGTGCCCGTGCCCTTCTTCTTCCCTCCGGCGATAGTGCTGGTGCCCGTAGTGGCGGAGCCGCCCTTCTTCTTCACCGCAGCAGCGGTAGCCGCGGAATATGCCGTAGCACCTCCTTTCTTCTTCCCCATTGCACGGCGGCGATGCGACCGGAGTAAGTAGCTGGGAAATGTGCGGAGCTGGTCCAGCGCAGTGAAGGACAAGAGCGTAGAGAAAGCAGAGGAGAAGCAGCAATGGCGATGAAAGCAAAGGATGAACGAAAGCAGACGTGAATTTTACCGTCGCAGCGTCACTACTTAACCCCTGGAAGATGCAATCCAACAGCTCAGAAAAACCCTACTGGACGCGTGGCGATCATCGGGCTAGACACGTGGAGGGGCGGAAACACGAACCATGCCCCCACTACTCCCATTACCCGCAGAAAACGAGGAGGCGCAGTTAAAATAAAGATTACGCATGCCCGGTCAAATCAAAATCAGGGAGTCGGACCCACTGCTCGTCACGTCTCGTCAAACTCGCTCACGCGGGCAACTGAGGTCATGAAATCATCAGCACTGACGTCATCAAAGCTACGCAGCATAAGACTTCGACTACTTTAGTCCTTGCTCGAGTCTTCGACTCCACCAAGCACTCGGGGGCTACTCCCATAGGGAGCGCTGGTCGCGCACCCTACGATTTTTTCTCTCTTCTTTTGCAGGAACATGGGCAATCAAGACAAACCCAACCACTCGAATCACGGTTCCACTATGGACATGGGTTACTCCCATAGGGAGCGCCGGAATAAAATTCGACTGAAATAAGCAAACAAAAGATGACAGTAGTCACAAAAGTTCTTTAGTCCCTGCCTGAGTCTTCGACTCAACCAGGCACTCGGGGGCTACTCCCATAGGGAGCGCTGGTCGCGCACCCTATGATTATTTGTACAAAGTACTGTGTGTTGATAACATCCACATTCGAAGTTTATGGCGACACCGCCTCATAAATTTTTCCCTACAAAGAGACCGCGTCTCCTGGGTCACCTGAATCATCTCCACAATGATAAAATTCGGATGCCGCGCTTGCAGCGTGAAGGTAAGACCTGAATAAGGCCTGGCAACGCATTAAGCTGCTACTAGAAAAATATCCGTGCCTGCAGGTACGATGAACATGCCTTGACGGACGCGTCGAGTGCTCACACCCATATAACTGGAATTCCACTCCTATAAGACCTCCGCGGCTTGAGTCAAAGTACACCAGCACTTTTCCGGATTCGAGTCTGGGGACTCAAGTTCGAGTAGATTACGTTGTTTTACCCTAAGGTAGTTAACTAATACCGATACATCGGTTAAATTAGGCACACACATCAACAATCCCTATGGCATAAACAAAGCAGTCGAAAATATACTCATCCATGCACTCGAAAGGCTTCATAAAGTCCCCAGTCAAATCTGCGATTCCACTGGACACTCGGGGGCTACTGACATGGGTATACCCTACAGGTACTCGAGTTTGGTATATACGGCCTGAATACAGCGAGAGCCCACGATATCTCCAAGGCCCAAGAGAGAACTCGAGTGACCTACGGACTCTCGATTGCTTGAAGAACAAGAAGAAGCTAAAGATAGAAAGTTCAAAGGGGAAAACCCTAACCTGTAACCGACTCAACCTGCTACCCAAGACCTATCATATCTATATAAAGGCTAGGAGGGGGCGGTGAGAAGGACACACAACCCTAGTTTCCACCACCCTCGCCAGATTGCATCTGCGCACCATTGTAATATTTGATTCCTTTGATAATTCCACGAGCAGACAAGCAGGAGTAGGGACCTCTACGAGACCTGAACCTGGGTAAATCTTTGAGTCCCCTATGTGCTAGTTTGCTAGCCGATAGATGTCTCCAGCGCTCCCTCCTTCTCCAAAACCCAAGTCCATAACAATGGGCATTGATGAGTTAAACCCTTGTCAGTTATCATGGGACTAATGCCCTTCAAATTATCCATTGAGTACCCAAAGGCCTTGCGATGCTCCTTAAGAATTT
The DNA here is from genome assembly GCA_910589775.1 of Avena eriantha. NCBI lineage: Eukaryota > Viridiplantae > Streptophyta > Magnoliopsida > Poales > Poaceae > Avena > Avena eriantha. The sequence continues at coordinate 499,578,753 of OU342743.1, forward strand.
TCATGAGTTCTTCTTCTTCATCTCCTGAAAGTTTAGCACTAATAATAATAGGAAATTTATTTGTATCATCTAAAATCTGTATTTAAGATTATCTGGTAGAATCTTCAATTTTGGGTGTGGTAATTCCTCGTCCCCTCTCTTTTCTGGCTCTTCGAAAGCCTCATTAGTTGGAGGCCCTATAATGGGAAGTGAATCGAATTCACCTTATAGTTCTTCTAGGGACTTGTCCTCCATAACTATTTCTTCATAATTTGAGTCTTCATTTATTTCTTCTTCTTGATCACTAAAGAAGAGAGCTACCATTTCCTCAATAGTTTTCTCTTTCTCTTCTTCTTGTATTTGTGGAGGTTTGTCTTTAAATTTGGAAAAGTGGAATTCTTTTTCCGCTTCCCCAAGCTTAAGAGACACAATCTCCTTTTTGAAATCCACTTTGGCACCTACATCACTCAAAAAGTTTCTTCCAAATATAATTGGGCAAAGAGTGTCAGCTGGCATATCAACAACTACAAAATCGATAGGAAAGTTTTTATTTCCAATTGTGATGGTTGCATCTTCAACTACTTGATACCGTCGATCCGGATTACGGATGTAGTATAGCTTCTTTTTCCCTAGTAGACCTAGGTTTATCGAATCCTCGAGAAGCAAAGCGTAGTGAAGCTACTTTAACGAACCTTCGGGAGTTTTAGAATTCCTTTTGTGTTTTTACCGGATCAAGAGTTTGCATCCTTTTTGTTGTTGTCGATGATGGAGAGAGAGGGCCTAGGAAGTTTGGTTTCACCTGTAGCTGTGCAAAACATCTGATGGGAATAAAAGATAGAAATAAAGTATGCATGTAATTGTTAGAGCAAGATAGATTATATGTGGGCAGTGCATCCATAATTTCTATTGCCTCTGCAACCGCTTATAGAAATAACCTACTAGTCTCATCCATAGAAAAAGATAACTAATGATATGCATAGTGATGTCACCGTTAATCCCAAGTAAATCCCTCACATACAGCCATACTACCCTTTCTGTCACTAGGGTTCCCAACCTGCAGATTAGTCATTACTCATACTCCCTATACCTGGCTCAATCCTCGGGGTCTTGGGTACCTGACAAGTCCTTAGATTGAGGTAAGAGAGGATACAATAATAATCATGTCATACAAACTAATACATGATCCCATCTATAATAAATAATATGCACAAAAAGCTACATGGCTAGGTCAAAGCCCTTAGACGAAGGAGAATTACTCACACATAGAGATGAGATCAAAGATCATAAACATTGTAGTAGAAATCATGAGATTGATAGCAAATAGTCTTACAATGTCATCAATCGAAGAAGAGATCTACTATTACAAGTGGTGGAATATGGCTATGGTGATGGAGAGATTAGATCTAAGTCTATTCCTCCGACGGCTCGTCCGTGTTGTGGATGGAGATCTGGGGGTGGCGATGGTTTTTGCGAGCGCCTGTTTCTCGTCGCCCGAGGCCTCTTTATATAGGGGTCCCTTCACAAAAGTTGTTCTGTTTGACCTAGCAGCGTTGGTGGCAACTATACGGCCGGAATTTTATTCATGTTGTATAGTTGGTCGTTAAAGCGTCTGCCTCTGATCCACGACTCCTGGTTTCTTCTGGTTGTTGGAAATCTTGTATCTTTGACTTTAATGTAGTGATTCCCATCATAAAACGTCATTATCTACGTAGGAAAAAATAGAAAGAAAGGATTGCATACCCCTTTGAATATTAGGTGGTAGAGTTTAGAGAGATATTTCATCAAAAATGTGAATAGTATCCAGTTTAAATGTGGACGTAGATGGCTATATTTCGGAGCCATCAACCTCCCCAAGATTAAACTTGATCATCCCCGAGCAAGAAAACTAAAGTCAAAAAGGAACTCAACATTTAAAATGAAATAACGAGATGATGATCTTACTCATGATTGATAGTCTCATGTTTCCTCCACTTCATAAATCTGAAAAAGTTCAGCATAGATAGAGTAATGGCAAGCATATCATATGGGTTTTATGCATCCGTATAGAGTAGCAAAATTATTGATAACACGGATGATTCAAATGAGTAAACTTTTTTCCATGTCATTTAATCAACTCATAGGCTTGCCTTTGAACAATAAAGTATAATCATGTAAATTAAGAGTGTGAGAGTTGTCATGAAAATCATATACACTAGAGTATCTCAATTCTCCCACATCAATAAATCAAGACTTTTCAAGCACTACTTTTCTATTCATTGTCCTTCAAGAATTTAAGTTTTTGAGTAATTGAGAGCATGCCAAAAAATTGTTTTAGTCTATCGGGTTGTGATGGACACTCGTGGCATCACTAAGGTTTTTGTTCCTTTTGCATAATGATTACTCATAATAGCCAGATGGGTGATTCCATCATGAACATAGCTACCCAGGAGTGCCTAGAATCTTACCCACTATAGCATTGCTGCTACATGTGTTTAATCAACTCATAGCCGAAATCTAGGATTTTCCTCCATGAAGATCGTTCGTAGGCTAGCGGAGTTGTTGGAAGCCCATGAAGTTTGACACGCGTAAACCAATATCATTCTTATGATTAACAAGTCAAACTTTGGCATGCTCACAAAAACCGCTAAACATTAATTCAATCGAACAAATCCTATTAAAGGGAGCTATCAAGTCAATCAACATTTTCAGTGGTGTTAAGTGTTGATACGTCGTAAACATATCTATAATTTTTGATGTTCCCTGCTTGTTTAGTATCTACTTTCTTATGTTTTGTTCATACTTTGAGGTATTTTTATACATTTTCTGGAACTAACCTATTAACAAGATGCCACAGAGCCAGTTGCCTGTTTTCTGCTGTTTTTGGTTTCAGAAAAGCTGGAAAAGAAATATTCTCGGAATTGGACCGGACAAAAGCCAAAGTCAATATTTTATCAGAAGACTCATGGAGCCACCTTCCCACTTCAAAAATAAATATTTTTTAAGAGCTTTACTATTTCTTTTTGCCTATTTTCTTAAATGGCAGAAACAGGAAATAATCCTTTAAAGATCCTTTCCCACCTCAATAAATCTTGGGAAAATTCCCCTAAATGTGTATTCACATTTGGGACCATCTCACATCAAAAACTCCACCTGTCCATTGTAAAATTATCAAATTATCTTCTAGAAACTACTTCTGTACTTTTTGAATAAATGATTCTAAGTGGACTTCACATCCTTACAAAAATCCCAAATAATTCTTGGATATCTATCTTGACCTCATCTACCTACCAGTATCATCTCCCCACTTTGTCCAATACAAATTTTGGAACTTACTTCACACACCTCCAAGTGATCAATTTTGCCAAATCAATCAAGCATTGATCCAAAACCAAACTCAAACCCCAGCAATCTTGCTCAATGCATCTCCTCAGCACCAGGAGACTCCCCCAGGTCAACCAGCACTGTAGCATCCCCTGTAGCAGTTTGTCCTCTAGTGCTTGGACACTAGAGCTTAACCTCTTGTGGTTGTCTTGCCTTGCAAACTTCTTGCAGCAACACCCACTGCCTCCTCTCACTTTCTGGACGAACAGAGGCACCCCACACTCCCCCTCCATCGCCCACAGCATCCACCCCTAGTTTTCCCTCCTCCCCAAGCCCTCATGGACCATGTCCATGGTGCACCCTCCCCTCTCGGTATTTAAGGCCACCCCGTGTCTCCCCCTACCCGTCATTTTCCCCCTCTGCTCCCTCTTACCACCATAGAGTCCCTCTCCTCCTCCCTTGCTATGCTCTGCTCGAGAAAAGGAGAGAAAGAAGCATCAGCCTCCCTCTTGATTCGAGCATGTCTCCTCCACCCCTCTTTCTCTTCCTTTGCATGATGCCTAGCTATAGCACCCCGGTAAAACCACTACTAGAAAATCGCTTGAATTGTCTACTACTTTGTGCACCATCATGCTCATGTCATTATGGCACATTGCATTTGAGCATCATCATATCATCATGCATATCTTTTTCCTAAAACTATTTTACTAGAAGTCCTATTTTGTTTTCTACATTGATCCCTCCCTTTTATTTCAAAGTACAAACCTTGATCTTTTTCGGATCTTTTATTTTTCTAAAAACTATTTGCAAAAGCCTTTTAAAAACAAATACAAGACATAAGTAAAAATATTTTCTAGGGGAGGCCACAAGCTGCCTGGCCCAAAGCCTAGCAGCTAGCAGCCTACAACCCTGTTGCCCAAACCCTAATCCTAATAGACCCTAACCCTAAACCGGTCTCTACCTAACCAAAGTCCACACCCAGCCGCCACTCCCCAGTCTCACCCGCGTCGCACCACACCCCTCCCTGTCACGACTCTCACCGGCGCACGAGCACACACACAACATGCACGCACCCGCGCAGCAGCAGTAGCGCGCGCATCACCCTGAACTGCTCACCCCCGTGTCATGATCCCACCATGCTCATGGCCCCACCCGACGCGTTGTCCCATACCCATCGATTGCCACCTAACCGGACCCAACATTGTGCCATCTAAAACTAAAACTAGCCGAGCCTGAACCTACCTTGAACCCAACCCACGGTGAGTCTGAACCCAGTGTGCCCTGTTTCTCTTCTTTCCAGTGAGCACGCTGTGATCACGACCCTCTCGCACATGCCCATCGCGTGATCTACCCTACTTTTCTTCCCGGGCTCATAAAGCAAGCATCAAAGCATCCTCCCTATTTTTCTCCTTCTTCCTCCAGATACAGCCGTCGCTCTCCTTCCTCTCTGGCTTTCCCCATAAACCCAAGACGAGGGCATCTGCATCGCCTTCGTCAACCAAGTCGTCGCCATGGACACCACAAGGTTCAGCTGATCGCAGGAACCGACCTAGTACATCTTCCGCGTCCACTTTGCTGCAGCTTTGGAGCCGGAACTGTCCAGGAGCGAGGCCCCCTTCAAGATCTTCTCAGTACAGTCCGCTTTTGGATGTCTGCGACTACTTTGTCTCCCAGACGCCTCCGTCTACTTTTTCTCTCGGCCGCCTCCATCGACCTCGGGCACCAGGGACTACGCCAGCACCTCCCGATGAGCTCCTCTGCCTCTACCTGTTCCCGAGCGGTGCGTGTTGATCTACCGCTGTCCGATGACGAGTTTCAGAATACAGGCATCAGCTTCATTAGATATGAAAATCCCACGATCTGGTTCTTTTTGGGTCACGCGTCCAACCTACTAATTAATCTTCTGCTAGTTTAGTGGCTCCTGATCCTAGTCTGATCCGTGTCCATGAGGACTCAAGATCAATTCCCAGCTCAACACCTTTTTTTCTAAAATAAGAATATCCTATTTAGCTCTTTAGTTGTTCAACTTTTTGCCATCGAGTGAGAGGCTGTTGTCAGTTTGACAGTTTCCACACCCAGCAAAGTTCGCCGGCTCTTATGATAATCTATCGTGCTTCCCAAATATGCAAAACTGCAGCATTAGCCTTGTGGCAGCGTCCCCTATTGAAATCCTAGGCCAACCAAGTTCAAATCCTATCTATGTTGTTTTCCCTTTTATCTTTGTCTGAACCTGAAGACCAGAGACATAACTTCAGTTTTTGAGCTGCTGGCTGTTGGTTGATTCAAATTATACTACATCCTATATCCTCGATCCACGTTTTATGAGACCTGGGTTCAAATCAATTCTGAGAACCTTCTTTGTTTTATTCCTGTTTTGTATTTTTGGCCCAAAACCTAGTTGGATCTGATTCTTAAGCGAACGAGCCTCAATATTTTCTACAACACTAGTTAGTCCCAACTTCTTTTGCCTTTTGTTTCTCTGGTTAATAAAATCCAACGATTTTTGGTCAATTTAAAAATATTTCTTAAACAGGTGCTACGTTTTGTGGGATAATAAAACAAGAGTTCAGATTGTCACATGCATACTATTTTGGAACACTCTAAAATTGTTCCATCGAATCATTGTTTTTTTAAACAATAAAATAGCTTACGCAAGTAATTTCATCTTACTTTTGGTATATATTTCCTCTTATAATCTAAAATCTTGCACCTCTTAATATTGCTAAGTTGCATCACATTTTGTCATATCATGAACATGTTGTATCTTTTGCATTAGTTGTAATTATTGCATTATTTGTTCTTTTTAGTGCTTTGCTTCTTCTCGAATAGCCCGTTGAGTGTATGTGAGCTTCGACAAGTTCTTCAGATATGTATCTTTGGCAATATTTTCCAGGCGAGCTTTCTCCCCCTTTCTACCTATTTTGCATTTATAGTCTTTATTTCCTCCTGTTGATCTATTGCTATCCGTGTCGTGATGCTTTAGTGTTCCGTACCAGATATATTCCGGGCAGCCTTTATATTGCCTTGGACACCTCCTATTACCTGTTGTTTGGTAGATAGATGGTATTGCGAGTCGTAGTCGCTTGCTCAGGTGCGATCCCATGTCGTGAAGTACCACACAGTTGTTGGAATGTTGTCATATGCTTTATGGTGGAGATGATCATGATTTTAAAAACAACTATTAAATTGCTGAGATAACTAATGAAAGAGGCACCGGTGGCCAATATATGCTATTTGGTTTTTCATGTCCACTTGTGTCCCGTAGGCCCCGAGTACTTGATACATGTTCCTTGACTATTCGCACTATCCACATACGGGAGACTCTATGAATCCCCCTTAGCCAGAGCTTGATTCATTTCTTATTTATTGGGGCCACAAACTAGTTTGGGCTTTATTACTATCATGTACTTATGCCATGCTTTACTGCTTTATTTAAGATTGTGCGTGGAGCACCTGTACTATTTTGGATCGTGACACGTTTTCGCTGTATCGACAAGCCCAGTCACACTTTCGGGTTCCCAGTCATTTACCGCCGTCTACACAAACCCTGGGTCCGTCTCGGAGCCAGCCAACTTCGTTGTGGGTAGCTTAGTGGGGTGGCCCCCTGAAATATTTTATGAATCCTATGATTGCTTTGTCGTGAAAGCCTTGTTGGGTTTTGATTTGGTTTTCCCGAGGTTGATCGTGTGTGTGTTGCTATTTGTGCACCCCTGCAGGGTAAATCTTTCTAAAAGACGTGTCCGCGGTTATGGACGACTTGGAGCACAGTATCTCGATCATAGACAACTATAACTAAAGTAGTGCTATAAATTTGACTTTGACATGTCTAGTAATCAGTTTCACTACAACGGAATGAGTAAATAAAAGTGCCAACAACTGCTGGATTTGGGATATCTCTGGCTAATTGTATCTGACTAGTAAGTGCTGCAACTATAATGGAATGAATAAAACTGCCAACCGTGTGAGTTCCTCGGTTTGACTTCCTCGTTTGGTCTCGAGGGGGAATACCAGGATGGGTATGGTTGGTGTTAGTATAAGGTTAGTTCCAAATAGTTCTTTCTTATCTCTCTCTAATAGCCGACAGTTGTATCGAGTCTCTATAGGTTGTTTATTGCATGCTTCGCTGCCGCTTCAGCCCACCATACCTATGTAGGCGAGAGCCGCTGAATTCTAGCCTCGTCATGTACTGGCCTCAGTACTGACGCTCCTCTTTTTCCTTTGCCCTTTGTCGGCACCCCATTTGTTTTAGCAGGTTTGAGATCGACGTCGTTAGCAGGATTACCCTTCCGGCTTGGCCTGGGCAGGGTTATGGACGCCATTGGTTATTCTTCAGGGCTCTTAGCTCAATTTGCTTCTTATTCGTACTCGGATACTGTATCGTTTTCAAGGTGATTTGGATATTTGTACTGTATATTTGTATTCTTGACTCAGTGAGTCGTTGTTGTATATATATGTTCTGTGGGTTCCATCGTGGACTATTGTGTAAAGATATTACTTCGTTTTCCACCCGCACGCAAGTGCCTGGTGGGCGTCCTTGAATCGTTTCTATGCGGGTTTGGCGGGAAGCGCTAAAACTTTCATAGGGCCGATTCGAGGGTGTTACAAAGTGGTATCAGAGCTCAGCAGTTGCGATACACCACTGGTCCAGCCTGTAGGATAACCTAGCTAATGGTCGATGTAGAGTGTCAAAAGTATTTTGCAAATCGGTTGGATAGATCTGATTAGGTCTGCTTTTACTCCTTACCCCTATGTTATTCTCCTCGTACCTATGCATGTTTTGAATCTACTCTTATCTTTTCTTCGAGTCCAGGATTTCTCGTGGTTGGGTTTCCATCATACCTTTAGGGTTTCGCTTCCTCCTTTGGTAACGGTGCTTCTACATCCGGTCTTCATGTTATCTGAGGAATCCTTCATCTCTTGGACTTCTCTTTGTTCCTTCTTGTGCCTTCCGGTGTTTTCCAACACGACGACCTCATCTACATCAGATTCGATGAAACCCTCCATCGCTCCTTTGTTTCCGAACCTCGCTTGTCGAGATCTTCAGTCTGATTTTGAGAGTTGATTGCATAATTCTACTATTCATGTACAGAGTAATGCTTTGAGTGCGGGATGGAGTCATGACCATACCACTACTCTTATCATTCGCTCTGCACATTGAATTGGCGGATCTATGCAATTCACTCCTTCCACTGAAATTAGAGGTAGCCTTATGACCTCTTTCTTTATATTTGTTTCTCTGGAGTGTTCTCGACGAATGTGAGCAACGACCTCTTGTTGGTGGTATCGAAGATTCCAATATGGAGCAAGAATCTTTTTTAGTGGTGTCGCAAGGATCTACACGAAGCAAATCATCGGCCTTCTTCCCCGTACCATGAGGCGGATCTCGAGGGCGAGATCCCTTGTTAGTGGTGTCGAATTGTAGCACCCGGTAAAACCACTACTAGACAATCGCTCGAATTGTCTACTACTTTGTGCACCATCATGCTCATGCCATTATGGCACATTGCATTTGAGCATCATCATATCATCATGCATATCTTTTGCCTAAAACTATTTTACTAAAAGCCCTATTTTGTTTTCTACATTAATCCTGAAGGAAATATGCCCTAAGAGGCAATAATAAAGTTGTTATTATATATTCCTTATATATGATAGATGTTTATTTTACATGCTAGAATTGTATTGATCGGAAACATCAATACATGTGTGTTTAATAAACAAAAAGGGTTCCTAGTTATGCCTCTCTTATAGACTAGCTTGTTGATTAACAAGATGATCAAGGTTTCCTGATCATGGACATTGGATGTTGTTAATAACAAGGTCACACCATTGGTGGAATGATCTGATGAACATTCATCCGAAGTATAGCATTACGATAAAGTCATTATGTTTATATTGCTATAACATCATACGAAGTAATCTTTATCCTTAGACCATGAGATCATGTTAATTGCTAACACCGGAAGAGTATCTTGATAACATCAAACGTCACACCGTAACAGGGTGACTATAAAGATGGGTTCAGTACTACGAAGGTGTTATGTTGAGGCTCATGGATCAAGAGTGGAATTTGTCAATCCAGATGACGGATAGATATACTCTAGGCCCTCTCGGTGATATCACATTAAGATAGCTTGCAAGCAAGTGATGTGATCACGAGAATGTTATATCACGGGAACGAGAAAAGAGTGCATGTCGGTAACGAGATCAAACTAGGTATGAAGGTACCGATGATCGAATCTCGGACATGTAATATATCGAGAGACAAAAGGATTTAGTTACAAGCGTTAAAGGTTCTCACGATCACAGAAGTCACCGTTGAATGTGTAGGAGTTAGTACGGATCTCTAGGTCCCGCTGTTGATTATTGATCGGAGAAGGGTCTCGATCATGTCTGCATTATTCGCGAACCGTAGGGTGGCACACTTAAGAGTTACCGGACACCATTTTGGAGCACATATGTTTCAGACGAAAGAATTGCAAAGCGCGGGAATTGTTTCAGTAGAAATTGGAAATTGTTTCGGGTGAAATTGCAGAAAGTGGTTCTGCATGTGATATTGAAATATTGCAATGGGCTATATGTGAATGTTTGTTAATTAAAGTAATTAACAAAATTCTGAATAAATTTAATAAAAAGAGTTTTATTAAATGAGAGAGCATTAAATTTGGAGAAATTTAATGCATTTAAAGTGGAGACTTTAAAAGGGAATGTGAAGAGGCATTTTAATGTGGAGGGGTTACCACCACATGAATGGGGGAGGTGAGGGGTCACCCCCCCATGCGCCGGACATGGAGAGAGGGGGCACCCCCCCCCCTCCTCCTATAAAAGGCCACCCATTCCCTCCTTCATCCTCACACCTCCTTGTGAAGGATCTCTCTCCCCCTCTAGAATTATTCCCCCATGGTCTCGGATTAGCGAGATACATGTTCCCGGTGGCATTTCATCTGGAAGGAGTTGCTGCTTCCGCTGGATCGCTGGAGCGAGGAGGTGGAGGTTGTCCGGTGGCTTGAACGTGTGTGCGAGTGCGGATGCGCTGCTGAGTTATGGCGCTCGGACTTCCTCATGATCTTGAGATCGGTAAGTGTACGACTACATCAACCACGAGTTCCTACTCGTTAACAAAACTCGTTGTCTTCGAGGGTAAGTTCTCGTTGGATGTATGTCCACCCGTTGCTTTGTACCTAGTAGATAGATCTTTGCGTGTAGTTCACACCGTAGGAAAATTTTTGTTTTCTATGCTGCGGACCCAATAGTGGTATCAGAGCCTGATCTATGCGTAGGTGCTTTGCACGGGTAGTACACATACGTTTATATGTGGGCGATTATGATCATGTTATTGCATCTTCTATGTATTTTTGATATTGGTGGCATAGTGGGATGAAGCGGCCCGGACCAACCTTGCATGTCATCGTACATGAGACCGGTTCCACGACTGACATGCAACTTGTCTCTCCTACTATAGTCAATATCTGATTTACAACGAGTTGCTGATAACTTAGTTATCCTCGTTGTGGTTCATGTTTGTAGGTGAGAACGGTTCTATCTCCGAAAGCCCTAAGCCACGTAAAACTTGCAATTGTTAAATTAGAGGCGTCTAGTTTAGATCGTTGCTGGCTAGTGTATTGATATGGTATTGTTGTAAGTAGATGTATGATAGATACTCTTACAGCACACTCAACGTGTAAGTTCCATAGACCTTGGCCTTACACACAAAGGAATGATAGAGATCATACCACGATGCAAGTGATAGAGATCAAATACATGGACCATATCATCTCACTGTACACATTAGATGTTAGCATCTTATACTGCTAGTTTGGCGCTTTTGGTAGCATTATAAGATGATCCCTCATTTAGATATCAAGATAAAAATGTGTTCTTCCTTAAGTATGCACCGTTTTGTGGATCGTGTTTCGAGACATCACGTGATGATCGGATGTACTCGAATCTACGCTTTCATAGGAACGGGTGTAAGACAGTTTTACACACGCGAATACTAAGGTTCTTACTTGGCGAGCCTAGCATGTACAGACATGGCCTCGGAACACGGACCGAAAGGTTAAGCATGAGTCATATAGTTGATATGATGCCCATATAGATGCTCACCTTTGAAGCTACATCAACTCACGTGATGATCGAACTTGGTGTAGTGGATTTGGTTCATGTAATCACCAAAAAGACACAAGGGATGTCGTTTTTGAGTGGGAGTTCATTAGTAATTTGGATTAGTTGAAATAAATCTATCATAAACTTAGTCTAAATAAACTTTACAAATTCTGTTGTAGATGACACCACCTGCTTTTAATTTCAATGTGTTCATGGAGAAAGAGAAACTTGCTGTGAATGGTAGAAACTTCACCAACTGGGCTATGAATTTGAGGATTCTCCTCACTGCTGCACAAAAGCAATATGTGCTAGATGCGCCGCTAGTCCCCCCCACCAGCTCCTGATGCTCCTGACGAGGAAAAGAATGTCTATGTGACTCGTCAGGAGGACCACAACTTAGTTCATTGCGGCATACTGTATGGGCTAGAGCCAGAACTTCGAAAGCATTTCGAAAATGGCAATGCCTTTGATACCATGGGAGAATTGAAAATGATTTTCAATACCCATGTTGCCGTAGAGAGTTATAATGCTACAGAAAAGTTCTTTAGCTGCATGATGGAGGAAAACAGCTCTGTTAGTGAGCACGTACTCAAAATGTCTGGGTACACCGATAAGCTTGTGTCCTTGGGAATAACGATTCCCATTGACTTAGGCATACATCGTGTTCTCCAATCTCTGCCACCTAGCTACAAGAGCTTCATGATGAACTATAATATGCAGGGTATGAAGAAGTCTCTTCCCGAGCTTATGTCAATGCTTAAGACCGCAGAAGTGGAGATTAGGAAAGAACATCAAGTGTTGATGATCAATAGGACCACCGGTTTCAAGAAAGACAAGAAAGGCAAGCACAATGGAAAGAAGGGTGGCAAGTCTGTTGCCACGCCTGAAAAGAAACCCCGAGCTGGCCCTAAGTCTGACATCGAGTGCTACTATTGTAAGGGGACTGGCCATTGGAAGCGCAACTGCCCCAAGTATTTGGCGGACAAGAAGTCTGGTAAGGCAAACAAAGGTATATGTGATATACATGTTATTGATCTGTACTTGACTAGTACTCGCAGTAGCACCTGGGAATTTGATACAGGATAAGTTGCTAATATATGTAACTCGGTTCAGGGGCTACGGAACAAGCGACAACTAGCAAGGGATGAGGTCAGAATGCGGGTCGGCAATGGATCAAAAGTTGATGTGATTGCCGTCGGGACGCTACCTCTCCATTTTCCATCGGGATTAGTTATAAACCTAAATAATTGTTATTTAGTGCCTGCACTGAGCATGAACATTGTATCTGGATCGTGTTTGATGCAAAGTGGTCATTCCTTTAAATCTGAAAACAATGGTTGTTCGATTTATAAAAATGATATCTTTTATGGTCATGCACCTATGTTGAATGGTTTATTTCTGTTGGATCTCGATAGTAATATTACACACATTCATAATGTTAATGCTAAAAAGATTAAACTTGATGATGATATGTCTACATATATGTGGCACTGCCTTCTAGGTCATATTGGCGTTAAACGCATGAAGAAACTCCATTCTGATGGACTTTTGGAATCACTTGATTTGGAATCATTTGATACATGTGAGCCATGCCTTGTGGGCAAAATGACTAGAACGCCGTTTTCCGGTTCAATGGAACAGGCGACAGATCTATTGGAAATCATACATACATACTGATGTGTGTGGACCAATGAGTGTGTTGGCGCGAGGTGGATATCGTTATTTTGTTACTTTCACGGATGATTTGAGTATATATGGGTATATCTATTTGATGAAACACAAGTCTGAAACTTTTGAAAAGTTCAAGGAATTTCAGAATGAAGTGGAAAATCATCGTAATAGAAAGATCAAATTTCTACGGTCTGACCGTGGAGGAGAGTATCTAAGTTACGAGTTTAGCACACACATGAAAGAGTGTGGAATAGGTTCACAACTCACGCCTGTCGGAACACCACAACGTATTGGTGTGTCGGAACGTCGTAATCGTACCTTATTGGATATGGTTCGATCTATGATGTCTCTGACTGACTTGCCACTGTCATTTTGGGGTTATGCACTGGAAACAGCTGCCTTCACTTTAAATCGGGCACCATCTAAATCCGTTGAAACAACACCGTATGAATTATGGTTTGGAAACAAACCTAAGCTGTCATTTCTTAAAGTTTGGGGATGCGATGTTTATGTGAAGAAGCTTCAACCGGATAAACTCGAACCCAAAGCGGAAAAATGCGTCTTCATAGGATACCCTAAGGAAACAATTGGGTATACCTTCTATCACAGATCCGAGGGCAAGGTTTTTTTTGCCAAGAATGGATCCTTTCTTGAGAAGAATTTTCTCGCGAAAGGTGTGAGTAGTCGGAAGGTAGAACTCAAAGAGGTTATTGAACCTTCTCTTCATGGAATGGCCAATGGCGCAGCACTGGAAGTTGTTTCAGAGTTGACTTCACCTGATGAAGAGAGAGCTAATGATAATGATCATGAAACTCTGAAAGAGGACACTACCGAACCTCGCAGGTCAAGCAGGACACGTGTAGCTCCTGAACTGTACGGCAATCCTGTTGTGAATTTCATGGTTGATGAAATGGATGACCCTGCGACGTATGAAGAAGCGATGATGAGCCTAGATTCCAACAAATGGCTAGAAGCCATGAAATCCGAGATGGAATCCATGTACTAGAACCAAGTTTGGAACTTGGTGGACTTACCTCACGACCGAAAGGCCGTTGAGAATAAATGGATTTTCAAAAGAAAACGGATGCTGATGGTAATGTGACCATCTATAAGGCTCGACTTGTCGCAAAGGGGTTTCGACAAATTCAAGAAGTTAACTATGATGAGACATTCTCTCCCGTAGCGATGCTTAAGTCGGTTAGTATTATGTTAACAATTGTTGCATATTTCGATTATGAAATATGGCAGATGGATGTCAAAACTGCGTTCCTCAATGGTAATATTGAAGAAGAGTTGTATATGATACAACCTAAGGGTTTTGTCGATCCTAAGGATGCTAATAAGGTATGCAAACTTCAGCGATCCATCTATGGACTGAAGCAAGCATCCTAGAGTTGGAATCTCCGCTTTGATGAGGTGATCAAAGAGTTTGGATTTGTCCAAACATATGGAGAGGCTTGTATTTACAAGAAAGTGAGTGGGAGCAATGTGGCATTTCTAATATTATATGTGGATGACATATTATTGATTGGAAATGATATAGATCTTTTAAACAGTGTTAAAAGTTATCTAAACAGCAAATTTTCGATGAAAGACCTTGGTGAAGCATCATATATATTAGGCATTAAAATCTATAGAGATAGATCAAGGCGCCTAATTGGGTTATCGCAGAGTACATACCTTGATAAGATATTAAATAAGTTTAATATGGACGAAAGTAAGAAGGGGTTCTTACCTATGTTGCAAGGCAAGACATTGAGTAAGACTCAAAGTCCGACTACGGCAGAAGAAAGAGAGATGATGGATAAGATCCCCTATGCCTCGGCCATAGGTTCTATTATGTATGACATGCTATGTACAAGACCGGATGTGGCACATGCTATTAGTTTGACTAGTAGGTACCAATATGATCCAGGTTCGGAACACTGGATAGCGGTAAAGAACATCCTCAAGTACTTGAGAAGAACTAAGGATATGTTTCTTATATACGGAGGTGAAGAAGAGCTAGTCGCTAAGTGTTATGTCGATGCTAGCTTTAACACCGATCCGGATGACTCTAAGTCTCAATCCGGATACGTATTTCTCTTGAACGGAGCAGCAGTTAGTTGGAGGAGTTCCAAACAACCTGTAGTGGCTGGATCAATGACGGAGGCGGAATATGTTGCTGCTTCAGAAGCGGCACAGGAGGCGGTTTGGATGAAAGAGTTCATTACGGAACTAGGTGTGGTTCCCAGTGCGTTGGACCCAATGGTGATCTATTGTGACAATAATGGAGCCATAGCCAACGCAAATGAACCGAGGTCTCACAAGAATTCCAAGCATATTAAGCGTCGGTTTCACTCCATCCGCGAGCATGTCAAGGATGGAGATATAAAGATTTGTAAATTACACACGGACCTAAATGTAGAAGATCCGTTGACTAAAGTTCTCCCTAGGGAAAAACATGATCAACACCAGAACTCCATGGGTGTTAGATTTATCACTATGTGAACTAGATTATTGTCTCTGGTGCAAGTGGGAGACTGAAAGGAATATGCCCTGAGAGGCAATAATAAAGTTGTTATTATATATTCCTTATATATGATAGATGTTTATTTTACATGCTAGAATTGTATTGCTCGGAAACATCAATACATGTGTGTTTAATAAACAAAAAGGGTTCCTAGTTATGACTCTCTTATAGACTACCTTGTTGATTAAGAAGATGATCAAGGTTTCCTGATCATGGACATTGGATGTTGTTAATAACAAGGTCACACCATTGGTGGAATGATGTGATCAACATTCATCCGAAGTATAGCATTACGATTAAGTCATTATGTTTATATTGCTATAACATCATACGGAGTAATCTTTATCCTTAGACCATGAGATCATGTTAATTGCTAACACCGGAAGAGTATCTTGATAACATCAAACGTCACACCGTAACAGGGTGACTATAAAGATGGGTTCAGTACTACGAAGGTGTTATGTTGAGGCTCATGGATCAAGAGTGGAATTTGTCAATCCAGATGGCGGATAGATATACTCTAGGCCCTCTCGGTGATATCACATTAAGATAGCTTGCAAGCAAGTGATGTGATCACGAGAATGTTATATCACGGGAACGAGAAAAGAGTGCATGTCGGTAACGAGATCAAACTAGGTATGAAGATACCGATGATCGAATCTCGGACATGTAATATATCGAGAGACAAAAGGATTTAGTTACAAGCGTTAAAGGTTCTCACGATCACAGAAGTCACCGTTGAATGTGTAGGAGTTAGTACGGATCTCTAGGTCCCGCTGTTGATTATTGATCGGAGAAGGGTCTCGATCATGTCTGCATTATTCGCGAACCGTAGGGTGGCACACTTAAGAGTTACCGGACACCATTTTGGAGCACATATGTTTCAGACGAAAGAATTGCAAAGCGCGGGAATTGTTTCAGTAGAAATTGGAAATTGTTTCGGGTGAAATTGCAGAAAGTGGTTCTGCATGTGATATTGAAATATTGCAATGGGCTATATGTGAATGTTTGTTAATTAAAGTAATTAACAAAATTCTGAATAAATTTAATAAAAAGAGTTTTATTAAATGAGAGAGCATTAAATTTGGAGAAATTTAATGCATTTAAAGTGGAGACTTTAAAAGGGAATGTGAAGAGGCATTTTAATGTGGAGGGGTTACCACCACATGAATGGGGGAGGTGAGGGGTCACCCCCCATGCGCCGGACATGGAGAGAGGGGGCACCCCCCCTCCTCCTATAAAAGGCCACCCATTCCCTCCTTCATCCTCACACCTCCTTGTGAAGGATCTCTCTCCCCCTCTAGAATTATTCCCCCATGGTCTCGGATTAGCGAGATACATGTTCCCGGTGGCATTTCGTCTGGAAGGAGTTGCTGCTTTCGTTGGATCGCTGGAGCGAGGAGGTGGAGGTTGTCCGGTGGCTTGAACGTGTGTGCGAGTGCGGATGCGCTGCTGAGTTGCGGCGCTCGGACTTCCTCATGATCTTGAGATCGGCAAGTGTACGACTACATCAACCACGAGTTCCTACTCGTTAACAAAACTCGTTGTCTTCGAGGGTAAGTTCTCGTTGGATGTATGTCCACCCGTTGCTTTGTACCTAGTAGATAGATCTTGGCGTGTAGTTCACACTGTAGGAAAAATTTTGTTTTCTATGCTGCGGACCCAACAAATCCCTCCCTTTTATTTCAAAGTACAAACCTCGATCTTTTTTGGATCTTTTATTTGTCTAAAAACTATTTGCAAAAGCCTTTTAAAAACAAATAAAAGAGATAAGTAAAAATATTTTCTAGGGGAGGCCACAAGCTGCCAGGCCCAAAGCCTAGCAGCTAGCAGCCTACAACCCCGTTGCCCAAACCCTAACCCTAATAGACCCTAACCCTAAACTTGTCTCTACCTAACCAAAGTCCACACCCAGCCGCCACTCCCCAGTCTCACCCCCGTCGCACCACACCCCTCCCTGTAAGGACTCTCACCGGCGCGCGAGCACACACACAACACGCACGCACCCGCGCAGGAGTAGCAGCGCGCTCGTCACCCTGAACCGCTCCACCCTCGCGTCGTGATCCCACCACGCTCATGGCCCCACCCGACGCGTTGTCCCGTACCCATCGATCACCACCTAACCGGACCCAACATTGTGCCATCTAAAACTAAAACTAGCCGAGCCTGAACCTACCTTGAACCCAACCCACAGCGAGTCTGAACCCAAGTGAGCACGCTGTGCTCACGACCCTCTCGCACATGCCCATCGCGTGATCTACCCTGCTTTTCTTCCCGGCCTCATAAAGCAAGCATCAAAGCATCCTCCCTATTTTTCTCCTTCTTCCTCCAGATACAGCTGCCGCTCTCCTTCCTCTCTGGCTTTCCCCCATAAACCCAAGACGAGGGCATCTACATCGCCTTCGTTGACCAAGTCGTTGCCATGGACGCCGCAAGGTTCAGCTGATCACGGAACCGACCTAGTACATCTTCCGCGACCACTTCGCTATAGCTTTGGAGCTGGAACTGTCCAGGAGCGAGGCCCCCTTCAAGCTCTTCTCAGTGCAGTCCGCTTCTGGACGTCTCCGACTACTTTGTCTCCCGGACGCCTCCGTATACTTTGTCTCCCGCCGCCTCCATTGACCTCGGGCACCAGGGACTATGCCAGCACCTCCCGGTGAGCTCCTCTGTCAAACCCGTCTCTTCCTCTACCTGTTCCCGAGCGGTGCGTGTTGATCTGCCGCTGTCAGATGACGAGTTTCAGAATACAGGCATCAGCTTCGTCAGATATGAAAATCCCATGATCTGGTTCTTTTTGGGTCACGCGTCCAACCTACCAATTAATCTTCTGCTAGTTTAGTGGCTCCTAATCCTGGTCTGATCTGTGTCCATGAGGACTCAAGATCAATTCCCAGCTCAACACCTTTTTTTCTAAAATAAGAATATCCTATTTAGCTCTTTAGCTGTTCAACTTTTTGCCATCGAGTGAGAGGCTGATGTCAGTTTGACAGTTTCCACACCCAGCAAAGTTCGTCGGCTCTTTTGATAATCTATCGTGCTTCCCAAATATGCAAAACTGCAGCAGTAGCCTTGTGGCAGCGTCCCCTGTTGAAATCCTAGGCCAACCAAGTTCAAATCCTATCTTTGTTGTTTTCCCTTTTATCTTTGTCTGAACCTGAAGACCAGAGACACAACTTTAGTTTTTGAGCTGCTAGCTCTGTTGGTTCATTCAAATTATACTACATCCTATATCCTCGATCCACGTTTTATGAGACCTGGGTTCAAATCCATTATGAGAACCTTCTTTGTTTTATTCATGTTTTGTATTTTTGTCCCAAAACCTAGTTGGATATGATTCTTAAGCGAATGAGCCTCAATATTTTCTACAACACTAGTTAGTCCCAACTTCTTTTGCCTTTTGTTTCTTTGGTTAATAAAATCCAACGATTTTTGGTCAATTTAAAAATCTTTCTTAAACAGGTGCTACGTTTTGTGGGATAACAAAAACAAGAGTTCAGATTGTCACATGCATACTATTTTGGAACGCTCTAAAATTGTTCCATCGAATCATTGTTTTTGTTAAACAATAAAATAGCTTACGCAAGTAATTTCATCTTACTTTTGGTATATCTTTCCTCTTATAATCTAAAATCTTGCACCTCTTAATATTGCTAAGTTGCATCACATTTTGTCATATCATGAACATGCTATATATTTTGCATTAGTTGTAATTATTGTATTATTTGTTCTTTTTAGTGCTTTGCTTCTTCTCGGATAGCCCGTTGAGTGTATGTGAGCTTCGACACGTTCTTCAGATATGTATCTTCGGCAATATTTTGTAGGCGAGCATACTCCCCCTTTCTACCTATTTTGCATTTCTAGTCTTTATTTCCTCCTGTTGATCTATTGCTATCCGTGTCGCGATGCTTTAGTGTTCCGTACCAGATATATTCCGTGCAGCCTTTATATTGCCTTGGACACCTCCTATTACCTGTTGTTTGGTAGATAGATGGTCTTGCGAGTCGTAGTCGCCTGCTCAGGTGCGATCCCGTGTCGTGAAGTACCACACAGTTGTTGGAATATTGTCATATGCTTTACGGTGGAGAGGATCATGATTTTAAATACAACTATTAAATTGCTGAGATAACTAATGAAAGAGGTACCGGTGGGCAATATATGCTATTTGGTTTTTCATGTCCACTTGTGTCCCGTAGGCCCCGAGTACTTGATACCTGTTCCTTGACTATTCGCACTATCCACATACGGGAGACTCTATGAATCCCCCTTAGCCAGAGCTTGATTCATTTCTTATTTCTTGGGGCCACAAACTAGTTTAGGGCTTTATTACTATCCGGTACTTATGCCATGCTTTACTGCTTTATTTAAGATTGTGCGTGGAGCACCTGTACTATTTTGGATCGTGACACGTTTTTGCTGTATCGACAAGCCCAGTCACACTTTCGGGTTCCCAGTCATTTACCGCCGTCTACACAAACCCTAGGTCCGTCTCAGAGCCAGCCAACTTCGTTGCGGGTAGCTTAGTGGGGTGGCCCCCTGAAATATTTTATGAATCCTATGATTGCTTTGTCGTGAAAGCCTCGTTGGGTTTTGATTTGGTTTTTCCGAGGTTGATCGTGTTCGTGTTGCTATTTGTGCACCCCTGCAGGGTAAATCTTTCTGAAAGCCGTGTCCGCGGTTATGGACGACTTGGAGTACAGTATCTCAGTCATAGACAACTATAACTAAAGTAGTGCTATAAATTTGACTTTGACATGTCTAGTAATCAGTTTCACTACAACGGAATGAGTAAATAAAAGTGCCAACAACTGCTGGATTTGGGATATCTCTGGCTAATTGTATCTGACTAGTAAGTGCTGCATCTATAATGGAGTAAGTAAAACTGCCAACCGTGTGAGTTCCTCGGTGTGACTTCCTCGTTTGGTCTCGAGGGGGAATACCAGGATGGGTATGATTGGTGTTAGTATAAGGTTGGTTCCGAATAGTTCTTTCTTATCTCTCTCTAATAGCCGACGGTTTTATCGAGAGTCTATAGGTTGTTTAGTGCATGCTTCGCTGCCGCTTCAGCCCACCATACCTATGTAGGCGAGAGCCGCCGAATTCTAGCCTCGTCGTGTACTGGCCTCAGTACTGATGCTCCTCTTTTTCCTTTGCCCTTTGTCGGGACCCCTTTTGTTTTAGTAGGTTTGAGATCGATGTCGTTAGCAGGATTACCCTTCCGGCTTGGCCTGGGCAGGGTTATGGACGCCATTGGTTATTCTTCAGGGCTCTTAGCTCAATTTGCTTCATATCCGTACTCGGATACTGTATCATTTTCAAGGTGATTTGGATCTTTGTACTGTATATCTGTATTCTTGACTCAGTGAGTCATTGTTGTATATATATGTTCTGGTTCCATCATGGACTATTGTGTAAAGATATTACTTCGTTTTCCACCTGCACGCAAGTGCCTGGTGCGCGTCCTTGAATCGTTTCTATGCGGGTTTGGCGGGAAGCGCTAAAACTTGCATAGGGCCGATTCAAGGGTGTTACACCAGCCAAGGTCCTCTCCTTCCTCTACAGCTGACCCAACCCCTCTTTTTCTTCAGGACCCTCCCTAGCACCGTCACGGACGACCTCAGAGCCGCCGTTCCGTGCCCGACCCGGGATTCCATGGATCTTCACCAAAGCCGGTCGTGCCGCCCCTCTCCGGGATCGCCCTCGTCGACCGCATCCTCTCCGCCACCCCACGGTCGCCGGCAAGCCCCTAGGTGAGCCCCCTACGCCCGTCGCGTTGCCCCTAGGGTTCCTTCGCCGCCACAGTGAATGAGGAGGACGACAAGCTCCCCACCGTTGGATCCCCTTAAAGCGAACGACCGAGATACCCCGATACCTCTTCGCCCTCCCCTGGTGGCTGACTAGCGGGCCCTGCCCATCAGCGTTTCAAACACAACTCCCACGCAGCGCGTCCCTGCCGTGGGCCGAATTCCCTCTGGCCGGCCCGATTAACCCTAGATCCCAGCCCAGCCCCTGTCCTTTAATCAATTTTCTTAGTTCCAGAGATTGTGGCTTTTGGTTTAAATCCTTTTGGAAAAGAAAACCCCCACCAAATGCCCAGATCCAAAATTCCTAGTGCTTAATAATGTTTTCTTAAACATGCAGTGCCCCTAGCTCCTCTAAGGGCTGCTTAAATTAAAAATGATAAATCAAACTCCTAGATGTACCTTTTTCACTAATATTTTCTTTTTGTGAGATTTACAACTCCAATTGGAGTAAGACCAACTGCCCTGGTAAGCATTACCTGTACCTATCTCATGGACTTGGACTCATGTCAAGTGGAGCATTACCTTTACTGTAGTAAAAATAACAAAATCAGGGCATTTCTGACTTTAGGAAATTCCCTAGGTCAAACCCAAATGGGTATTGACCAAATTCCAAATCCCTTTACACCTTAATACATGTATCTATCCAATCCCAGGAGCCCATAATTTTCTAAGCCTCTATGATCTTATGATGAATTAATCTGTTCTAGGCTTGGTTATTTCACTAGATAAATCACTACAGTAGCTATGCCACTCCAAAAGGAGAGAATCCAATTTCTACATAAAGGTACTGGAAATACCTGACAAGTGTCCTTGGTTTCAAACCAAAATCTACTATAGATTTAATTTGGTGAAAAAGACAAAAAACCAATATAATAGCCTTTGGGAATTTCTTGAGGCCATTTTGGAAATTATCTTGGAGTGATTCCAACTCTCAGTGAACAAGTACATCAATACCTACCTAACCATCCAAGGAAATAATTTTTAGAGCTCCAGAACTTGTCTGGTGAATTATTTCCTAAAACTAGAGCCCTTTTCACTATAAAACTCACTATAAATCTTTTGTAATTGATAAAATAGTGAAACCACTTTTGTCGGTTTCATTTTATAAATACCTATCTTTTGGTAGCATGTTTTCACAATGGTATCATACAGAATATGTCTTGGTCAAAAATCCATCTCTTAGGTAATTTCTAGACTATAAATCGTAAGGGGATTTCCGTCCATATTTCCAAGACAAAGCCAATCTTATTAAATCCATTCCTCCTAAGACCTAATGATCTGTGAAATTGTATTGTTCATTGTTTGTTGTATGTATGGTAGTTTGTATGCCTTCTGTTGATTGTGGTTTGGTTTGCTTGCATGTGCTTTCTTGACGACGATAGTTGCGGTGAAACTAGAGATCAAAAGATGGTTATTTTTATTGGTTATTATGGTCTTCTAAGAAGAAGTCCAGGGACATATTGCCATATTGCTGATCATCAGGCAAGCCACCTTCTTGCTCATAAGCCTTGTCCTACTATTTTACTTATGCATGTCTTTGTCTACTATTTGTGAAATTGCATTGTTTTACTATATGTTGATGCATATATACGGTAGTGGTTTGGCTCCTTCGAACTATTACTCTTTGGTACTACTAAGTACAACACCCTTGGTGAAACCTACTTGTCCCTAGTAGAATAGATGGTGTATATCACCATAACCATTTGGAGACCCCCCCGATTTAGCCGAAGCAAAGCTAGAGGATGGGAAGACCCCGGAAAAATTTTTACCAAATGATTTCTGATAAAACCTTGGTGAGGTGGGACCTCCCAAGAGATGTTGAGAAAGAAAAAGGTTTTTTTTACAAAATGCTAAAGGAAAGATGGAGGAAAAAGGTTTACAAAAACGAACCCGATTCTTTGCAGTTTCGCTAGAACAATTAACCCGTGCAAGCACATTACTCTGGTATGGGACAGGGCTGGATTTGAAGTTTTTCTATTCTGGTATAAGCTGCCTCGCAACAACTACAGGGGATCGGTGATCCCTGGAGGGTGGGCCTTCTCCGATATAGGTCCATGTGGGACATCGACATGGAGAAGGAACAAAGGGTCGGCAGGCCTCCACGCGTTACTATGATCCCCTCATTCAAAGCGCACACTCGAGAAGTGGAAAAAGTGCTCCGGTTGGTCCTCACTCGGCGTCCCAGTTTTGAGGGGATTAACACTCATAGGGTAGGCACTTATACTGGAGTGGGCATCCGGAGAGTCTTGATCGGTTACTCGACCCACGATCGGTGAAGATCAGGGTAGTGTACCCAGATGGTGTGGGTAAAGTGTACAACCTCTCCAGTGTGTAAATCTATTCGAATAGCCGCGTTCATGGTCAGGGATGGTTGGGAAGGTTGCTGTAGAGCGGTGCTGGTTTTGTTTTCAAAAAGGATTTCGGAAAAGAAATGACTTTGAAATGTTTTGACCATGTGATGGTCAGGAAGGATACCTTCTGTGATGATGGGATGGTCAGAGAGGTATGGAAGGAGCTTGGTCGTGGGACGACCTGGAAACAGGAACAAATGGGTGACCCAGTCCTAATGTTTTCCAAAACTTTTCAAAAAGGTTTCCAAAGGATTACAAAAGTTTTCAACAAAGATATGTAGATGTTATATCTACAAGATAAACTATTTGAGAAACGAACCCCCCTTGGAGCCCTCCTACTACCACAGTCAAAATGCATATCCTCCTGTTATTACTATTCTCTTAAGGTGGTTTGCGAGTACATTCAAAGTACTCACTGGCATTGTCCCTGGCTATTAACTTGGCCAGACCTCAAGAAGAAGACGATGAGGGCGACTATGCGAGCTAGGACGTTCTCCCAGTCAGTTGTCTATAGGTTAAGGCATTGCTCGGGCTCTGCGCTTGATGAAGTTCCGCTGGTGATTATTGATATAGCCATAACGACATTTATGTAAGTTTTGTAATTCGGTATATTCTCGGATGTTGTAATGATACTTGTCGGTTATGTGTCATGACTAACTGATCATGGGATCGTGGTTGTATGCATAACAGGGATTCTCGGAGGATTAATCCGGGGGCCCACAGCAGATAAATAAAGTGCGAGTAAATAAAAGACAATAATAATAAATACAGCAAGTGGCCCAATCATTTCTTTAGCAAAGGACAAGCCGGTTGTATTACTTAAGATGACCAAACATTCTCGAGGACACATGGGAATATCGTCAAGTGCTTTCGTTTCATATAGTTGATTAATCTTCTTTAGTTTGATAAGTGTTGTGTGGGTGAACCAGTGCTAATGTACTGACCTTCCTAGGAATAATTATGGAATTTAAAACCGAGCCAAAAAGGAGATCTCTCATGCTCTCAGGACTTTTGGCTGTCTGATTGTCCTTCCTAATCATTTCTGGCCATTAGATCTGCTGCTATTCCCGCATTGCGCCGAATGTCCCTAAGGGAAGCTTTTCTGGATATCAAATCGGCGCGCTGGGGTTAACTGAATCTGGATGCTCCCACTAGATCCCAACAAAGTGCACACGTATGAGACCGATCGTTCACTTCCCCTTCCGCCCCTCTCCCATCGGTTCAATGGCGGCGGCGAGCCGGCGACCGCATCCTATGGCCTACCCACTATAAAATCAAGACGCAGCGACAACACCCTATGCTCATATGATGATGGGACCATACCCGACGCTCCATCAGCTAATGTCTCCCATGGTCTGGCTCCTCCACCTGTTCATGTGTTATCTTGAGGTATTCCACCACTACTCCTTCCCACGCCTCCTTTCCTCATGCCTTCTTTGTTGAATTCAGGCCCTTATTAATACTAAACCAATTTAATCCCAGGGGTGGCTCGTGCCCTATGTCCTATGGTGTCTTTGTTGGACTCAAGATACGATGGCAGCTGTAACGAACTGCAAAAAACATCTGAAGGCAACGACAACTATGGATGGAAAAGATTCTTTTCAATCTCAACGAGTCGGTTGTTCCTGTAGAACTGCCATATTAATATTTTTACCTGATTAGGCTGTATTGATGGACGTGATAATCTTGGAACTCACACAATAAACAATGAAGTGATATTTTTCATGGCAAATTATTTATTTGGAATTTATACTTTTCATGCCATCTTCATCCAGTTCTCTTATCTGCAGGCTCTAGAATGCTAAAGTTATATTATTCCATCAGAGGCACAATTTCCTTCTGAACTGAAAACAAGAATGTAGAGGTACATGCTTTTAGTTGGGCGTATACTTTACGATTTGTTGTTTCGAGTACTGCTACAGTATCTTGTTTCGAGTACTACTACAGTATGTTGACAGTTGGTTAAAGCTCTAACTATTCATTGAAGTAACCATGGGGAAAAGTGTTGATTTAAGTGACTCAAAGCAAACTAATGTCTAGAGCATCATAAATTTTTATTGCACTATATATCAGTATCTAAAATTTACACTTGCTCATCACATGGATTATCTTTCTCTAAATCATGTAGACCAATTTCAGTTTAGTATTAATGATGCTAATACATTAGCTATTACTATATTTGCTCTCTAATTTGTTAGTGAGTGGTTTTACTAGGGTACAGAATCGGCATATAATTTGTATGTGATAAGCTATCTCTCACCAAATGTGATTAAACCTAACAAGCTAGCCACAAGCAAGCAGATTTTTTTCAGACAGTTGAGAAAGGATGGGCATGCCTCGTCACGACCTAGGGAATATATATGAACAACAAAATAGCCTGAATCTGCCCTCACGGTAAAGAAACAGGTGCAGAGCCAAGTAGATCCAAGTAGAGCCGACTTGCAGCCTGCAACCGCATGTGGGTATGCTCAAGCCAACGCTGTTGAAATCGAAAAATAGTAATCATCCATCAAATGTTGTCAAGATTATAGTATCTTCAATTTTTTGGTAAACATGACAATGAGATCTTTGTATTGGTGCAATACCCACGCACTGGGGGTCATAGATATTAGAATCTTTATTTGTTAGACCAAATTATAGTATTATTTTGCGTAAGAGATAAGTATCACCACCTAACTGGTGTCAGAAGTGCATTGAGATTGTTAAAAAATTCTTAGAAATATGTACTCTCCAAATTTTCTTAAGTGTTAGTGTTGCCTTATTCTTTTCTTATATATCTGTAATGTTTTCCTAAATATTTCAATTTGTATGGGCTCGACGTTGTGATCCTTTTCCAAAGGGAAGTTATAATTTATTTTAGTAGCCAAGTAGACCCGGATCAATTAAAATAAATTTATCCATCAAACCATCCTAATTCAGAAACAATGCACTTGAGACCCAAACTCGAACCAACTACAAGTCCAATACACGTAAGAAAAAAATTCTAGCACACTACATTTGATATATCAGTAACTTAATGTAAAATTCCATATTTTATATCTCTATAGATTTACAAATAAAATCCAACCATTTTATTGTAGTAATAGAGGGGCGCGGCAACACGCGCCAACATGATCAAGTACATACTTGTGATTAAACCCCTTGCAAGCATCCGCAACATGATCAAGCTTTCGTTTCATATAGTTGATTAATCTTCTTTAGTTTGATAAGTGTTGTGTGAGTGAACCTGTTCTAATGTACTGACCTTCCTAGGACTAATACATACTTGTGATTAAACCCCTTGCAAGCATCCGCAAGTACAAGAAAATAATTAAGACAAAAACCTAACCACAGCTTTAAACTCTAAGATCCTACATCCCTTGTGCAAAGGTTTCCTAACGGGGGTTCAGGTTTCTTTCACTCCAGCAACCCCTACGATTAGTAGTCAAATACACGGTACATTCCCATAGGCCCATAAAGGTGAAGTGTCATGTAGTCGACGTTCACATGACACCACTAGAAGAATAACACCACAACTTAAATAACAAACTATTGAATCTTTCTCAACACAATTCCACTACTAACAACATGACTTCTCCCATGTCCTCAAGAACTAAACGAACTACTCACGAAACATCATATGGATCAAGATCAGAGATGAAATAATGATAAGTAACAACCTGAACATAAAAATAATTCAATGGTTCCACTCAATAGCATCAACTACAACAAGTAATCAACATCGGGAAAGTTTCCCCTAATAACTATGCAAGATTCAACCCAATTGTTATAGCGGTATGAAGTGTTGATGATGGTGCTGGTGGAGATGATGATGGAGATGATGATGATGATCCCGATGAAGTCCAGCTTGATGGTGGTGTTGATGGAGATCTCCCCTCTATGGGAATGAATTTCTCCAGCAGATTTCTGCCTACCGGAGAGCTCTTTCTCTCTCTACAGTTTTCCGCCTCGCAGAGGCGGTGGAATCTTTCTGTGGTCGCCCCCTAGGCTTAGGGTTTCGTGGGGATAATATACGCCAAAGGGAGAGTCGGGAGTGGGTCAGGGTGGCCACACCACCTGGTGGCGCGGCCAGGGGTGGCCCGCGCCAGGGGGTGGTGTTGGCCCCCTGTGGCCCAACTCCGCTCCCCTTCTAGCATCCTTCGTCTTCTAGGAAAATAGGATTTTCCATGTATTTTCCCGGATTTTCTGATCTTCGCGAATTTCGCCTCCAAGCAGCGTCTTTTCCATCAGAATCCAGACTTCGGCGGTCCTTGCTCCAAAAGTCATCAACCATGCAAAATAGATGAAATAACATAAGTATCATCTCTTCATATGAAATGTATCAATGAATAATAATAAATTATGATATAGAATAGTGATGCAAAATGGACGTATCAACTCCCCCAAGCTTAGACTTCACATGTCCCCAAGAGAAAACTGAGCTCAATAAACATGACCTTAGGTTTATGAAGTGAAGAGTTGATAAAAGAATACGGACAAGAAGCATCGCATTCATCAATACATAAATCATAATAGCAGAGAACTCACCATTATATAACTTTTAACTTGCAATAAGTAAAGGAAGCACAATAAAGATACATAAAGTAAATCATAATTTGTAATGGCAAACTTTGCTCTTGGTCAAAAGATAGCTAACAATTTGCAGGAGTTCATACATAATGGGGTTTTCAATGATAGATTTTCAAAGTAATATTCACTAAGATAAGAGCAATGTGCAAAACAAGGAACATAAGAAACATGATTGAATAAATCATCATATGAATGAATGAAACACAACAACTCAAAATACTTGCTGAGATAGAAAGGAATAGGTTTACTGACTCAACTAAAAAGTAAAAGATAGGCCCTTCGCAGAGGGAAGCAGGGATCTCAAGTTTCATAAAGAGCTTCCAAAAATTATGGTACTTATTAGCTTTCAGCTCTCATTGCCCCTATCATAAGCATCTTTAGGTGGTTAAGGTTAAAGTGAACAAACTATGGAGTATATTCTTGACAAAGTATAAGTTGGCAGTCTCATGTCCCTTGAATACGAGGGCCGCTCCTCATGCTACTCAAGTTTAGTTACCGGTAAGTTCTTGTCATAGTAAGTACATGTGTATCATAGAGAACCGCCAATGGGGTACCCCTTGCCCGATGATACGGAAGAATCCCCATATCAAAATGACAAGGCAGGCAGACAATGAGCATCTCAGCATCTTCTTATTTACCATGGGAAAATGGTTTTTTCTCTCTTTCCTCTTTTCTCATCTCTTTTTTCGTCTTTTTCTCAATCTCTATCTCTTGTTTTATAATAAGAATGCTTCATAGATTGCTCATTATGGTTACGCTGCAAGTTTCCACCATGATTAGGCATGGACTAGACCAGCCGCCCAGGCATTTCTGTAACACACATACATAACTCCATGGACTTACAAGCTCCCCTTTCATTTCACACTGACGACATCCATAAACAAAAGAGCATGATATCAACCGGGTACAATGTACAAGTGCAATGTTGAAAGCGTTCCCCATGACAACATGGTTTTGCTAATTCCCAATGTATAAGTGCAAGCATATATAACTTAGATGACACAATGGTTCAAGTTTATTAGGTGCAAGAAAAGTAAAGTGTGCCATAAAGTTTGTGAGAGCCTTAATCACTAATTTTCACATAACAAGTTTAATTCGGAAGAAAGATAAAAACATGAATTTACTTGGAATAGCAATAGTGCTAATAGGTAGGTATGGTGGACACAAATGGCATAGGTTTTGGTTTAAGGATTGGATGCACGAGAAGCATTCCCTCTCAGTACAGGTTTTAGGATAGCAAGGCTGGGTAGCAAGCATAAGAGTTGAAGGAAACAAACAAACATACAAGTGATAAAAACAAACCTGCAATCTTCGTTGGAAGCACAAAATATCTTAACTAGAGAATACTAAGCTTATGAGCAAATCAAGAAAGATGATGATGAAATTATATTTCTTAAGAGTACTTTTATCTTTTTCATTCAATTCTCATAATAGTATTGCTACTGACCGAGCCAGGTTTGCCAAAACCAACTAAATTTACTCAGTCATCCCAAAGTGTTACCAATACTAACAACAAGATCAATCATATAATAGAAATTGAAAACTAATATAAGATATGCAAAAGAGTAAATGATAGAACTTGTCATTAATATTCCATAACGGCAACTCACACCAAGGGATACATAGATATCTAACTAGAGGGGGGACACTTCCATAATGCAAACCATCCTACATGATAACTTCTCTATTCATGATATGACTCTACTAAAAAGGTAAAAGATAAAAGATAGTGATATGATACCGTGGCACTCCCCCAAGCTTGGAACAAACCAAGGGGATGCCAAAACCTGATGACGAATTACTCCTTTGGTGGTGGTGGTGTTCTCTTGATCGGAGTGAGAAAGCTTTCCAGGATCTTGTGAAGCCTGTTATTCTCTTCTTGTAGCATCTCCACCTTTCTCCCTAGGACTCGGTACTTATCGCAAAACTCATCAGTGGCCCGTAGAGCTTCCACCGCTGCAGGGCAGGAACTGAGGTTTAGAATTGGAGGTATCAGTCCTTGTCCTTTCATGCCTGCCGACATGACCTTCACTTCCTCCTTGATGCTCTGATCCATATCTGCGTGCCTAGCTGTGTCCTTTCTTCTTCCACCCATCCTACGAAGGTCCTCTGCTCCATGTCGCGATGGAGCTCATGCCGGCGTCGCACCTCATAGTCCTCTGAAAAAGAACTCTGAAACGACATCTGAACAGAACAGATCGAAACGAAAACATGACAAGAACACGATATACGAACCTCGGGGGATCTAGGGATTATTTATTACAAATGTTTACAACAAAAGGGAAGTACTGGGAGAAAACGGGTCAGAGACGGGCTCCGGGGTGGCCACACCACCTGGTGGCGCGGCCAGGTGGGCCCGTGCCACGGGGTGGTGTAAGCCACCCTGGCTCCGTTTTCGTCCCTCTTTCGCTTCGTCGCTTTCATTGTTGGATAAAAACTGCAAAAATATAACTAGATAGATTTTTCGCGGAACTTTTCTTACCAGAACTATTACCTATTCGAAAACGGACTCTGCAGGTCTCTAAACTTGGTGTTTAATAAATTCTTCCAGAGTCACCACTTGAATAACATCAATATCTTCATCGTTATACACATATTGTTTTAGTCAATTAACCATTCACCATCTGATTACACCATTTTCTCCTAGAACCTGGAAATATCTTTCACACAACTCTCATTAGCAACATTAGTGCATGCGAGGTAATAAACCTTTTAAGTTCAGTTTCAACTGAAATCCATCAAAACATAAGATACTATAGAAACTCCTTCCGAAAACCCAAAAAGAATTAAAAAAGGAAATCGATTTAAGAGGCAAATGCAAGAGTGGCAAAAAAAATGTCAAAACATACCAGCAGGTAAAGATCCATTTTTTGAAAATCTTATGTTGCTCAAATAAAAAATTGCAAAACTAACGTAAGTTAAATAATAACCTAGGGCATGCACACAAAAAATTACAGATCAGTATGATGTTCTAGGATTTTTCACGATTTTTTTATAGTGAAGCACAAAAATCTATTTCGGGACAACAACTTCCCCAAATCTTACTTCTCTCTCATTAGAGGTTGATCTTGACACAAAAACCAAACAAAAAGATAAGGAGAGGTTATTGCAGAAGCAATAACTTCCAAGACTCAAATAAACAAAAACAAACTGAAAGCAAAAAAAATTGGGTTGTCTCCCAAAAAGCTCTTTCTTTATAGCCATTTAAGATGGGCATGATAATTTCAATGATGCTCACATAAGAATATGAATTGAAGTAAAAGAGAGCATCAAGAAGCAAAAATACACATGTTTAAGTCTAACCCACTTCCTATGCAAGGGAATTTTGTAAGAAAATAAATTTTTCAAACCAGAGGCTTCTAGCATAGGAAGGCAAAACAAGTGCAACATAAAGACTTTCAGCATAAAGCAAGGAAACTTAATATTATTAAGATGCATAAGAACAGTCTTCCCTCTCTCATAATAACTTTCAGTATCATGCATAAATTTAACGATATAACTATCACATGAACCATTGTAGCAATGATCACTTATTCTAAAAGAAAAAATAGGGACACTAGCTCTCATAACACTACTTTGTGAGACAATATTAGAAGTATCCTTACAGAGGATATTGTGTCCATCTTCTACATATTTAGTGACAAAGTCTTTCACATTTGCTATTACAGGTTCAATAGCTATTTGTTCATCAGGTTCAACAGCTTTATTTGTACCTTCATTAACAATACTAGCTATCATAGAATGTTCCTTTATCTTAACTGGGAAAGGCATTTTCTCAATGTAAGGTTCAGGTAAAACATGATTAGCAGTATAAACTTCGGTATTTCTTGCAGGAACACAATCAGCAACATCTTTATATGGCTCATGATACTTATTCCATTTCTTTTTAAGAATTTCAATATAGTAAGCAAAAGCCTTAAAATAAGTTGCAATAGCTTGAGAGTCTAGACCATAAGCATTATTAATATTATGAAAGTCATCAGTTCCCATAAAAGATTTAATGCATTCATAATCATAATTTATATCTGACTTTCTTCCTTTATCATTCTCCCATGATTCAGCATTGTCTTGAATACGGTCTAGAAGATCCCATTTAGCTCCTTCTTCCATGCGTGTAAATGATCCAGCACAAGAAGCATCCAATAGAGCCTTATCATGAAGAGAAAGCCTTGCATAAAAGTTATTGATAATAATATTGTTGGGGAGCTCATGAATAGGACATTTGAGCATTAGTAACTTCAGTATCCCCTAAGCTTGAGCTGTACTCTCTCCATCAAGAGGCCAAAAGTTGTATATTTGATTCTGATCTTTATGAATCTCACTAGGAGGATAAAATTTTGAATAAAAGAGAGGTACTACTTCCTACCATTCAAGAGCTTGACCATTCTTCAGCAGCTTATACCATTCTTCAGCTCTTCCTTTCAATGATAATGAGAATAACTTCTTCTTGACTTGATCGGTTGTAATACCTACACACTTGAACAACCCGCATAATTCGTTTATAAAGAGCAAATGATCACCGGGATGGATAGTTCCATCTCCAAAATAGTAGTTATCCATAACACGATCAATTATTCTTGTAGGTATCTTCAAAGTATAATTTTCAGCAGGTGGTGGTTCAACTACTACCTTAGCACTGGTAGTAGCACTATGAAATAAGAAACTAAGCGAATTATCCATATTGGAATAAAGTAACTAACAGAAATGAACAATACTCACAGTAGAAGTTTCCTTTACCAGTTCCACTCTCCAATAGCGCTTCACTCCCCGGCAACGGCGCCCGAAAATAGTCTTGATGACCCACAAGTATAGGGGATGTATCGTAGTATGTTCGATAAGTAAGAGTGTCGAACCCAATGAGGATCAGAAGGTGTTGACGAGTGGTTTGGAGCAGGAATTCTCTGTAAATACTTAGCAAACAGATTTTTAGGGGTTTTTGATAATGCAGATAAATAAAGTGTGAGTAAATAAAAGACAATAATAGTAGATGCAGCAAGTGGCCCAATCCTTTCTTTAGCAAAGGACAAGCCGGTTGTATTACTTAAGATGACCAAACGTTCTCTAGGACACATGGGGATATCATCAAGTGCTTTTGTTTCATATAGTTGATTAATCTTCTTTAGTTTGATAAGTGTTGTGTGGGTGAACCTGTTCTAATGTACTGACCTTCCTAGGACTAATACATACTTGTGATTAAACCCCTTGCAAGAATCCGCAAGTACAAGAAAGTAAATAAGATAAAAACCTAACCACAACTTTAAACTCTGAGATCCTACATCCCTTGTGCAAAGATTTCCTAACGGGGGTTCAGGTTTTTGTCACTCAGGCAACCCCTATGATTAGTAGCCAAATACACAATGCATTCCCCTAGGCCCATAAAGGTGAAGTGTCATGTAGTCGACGTTCACATGACACCACTAGAAGAATAACACCACAACTTAAATAACAAACTATAGAATCTTTCTCGACACAATTCCACTACTAACAACATGACTTCTCCCATCTCCTCAAGAACTAAACGAACTACTCACGAGACATCATATGGATCAATATCAGAGATGAAATAATGATAAGTAACAATCTGAACATAACAATAATTCAATGGTTCCACTCAATAGCATCAACTACAAGAAGTAATCAACACCAGGAAAGTTTCCCTTAAGAACTATGCAAGATTCAACCCAATTGTTATAGCGGTATGAAGTGGTGATGATGGTGCTGGTGGAGATGATGATGGAGATGATGATGATGATCCCGATGAAGTCCAGCTTGATGGTGGTGTTGATGGCAATGATCTCCCCTCTCCGGGAAGGAATTTCCTGGGCTGATTTCTGCCTACCGGAGAGCTCTTTCTCTCTCTGCAGTTTTCCACCCCACAGGGCCGGCGGAATCTTTCTGTGGTTGCCCCCCTAGGCTTAGGGTTTTGTGGGGATAATATACGCCAAAGGGGAGAGTCAGGAGTGGGCCAGGGTGGCCACACCACCTGGCTGCGCCACCAGGTGGTGTGGGCCCCCTATGGCCCAACTCCGCTCCCCCTTCTGGCATCCTTCGTCTTTTGAAAAATTAGGATTTTCCATGTATTTTCCCATATTTTCTGATCTTCGCGAATTTCGCCTCGAAACAGCGCCTTTTCAATCAGAATCTAGACTTCAGCGGTCCTTGCTCGAAAAGTCTTCAACCATGCAAAAACAGATGAAATAACATAAGTATCATCTCTTAATATGAAATGTATCAATGAATAACAGTAAATTATGATATAGAATACTGATACCAAATGGACGTATCAAGGGGCCACGAGGTAGCCACACCACTCGGTGGCGCGGGCCAGCCCAGGCCGCGCCAAGGGGTGGTGTGGGCCCCTCGGGCACCCACCGACCTTGCCTCTTCGCCTATAAAAGTACCCCGGAATGAAAACCCTGAAAACAAGATCAGAATTCCACGAAAAGTTCCACAGCGTCGCTGCCACCGAAGAGGAGATTCGAGGGACAGAAGTCTCTGTTCCAACACCCTGCCGGGACGGCGAAGTGCCCCCGGATCCATCTCTATTGACTCCACCGCCATCTACATCGCCGTTGCTGACTCCCATGATGAGGAGGGAGTAGATCTCTATTGAGGCTAAGGGCTCTACGAGTAGTTATGTGTTCATCTCTCTCTGTATGCATGATCTTATTGAGATCATGAGCTTTGTAATCTATAGATCTTTTCTGCTACTCAAGTGCTTTAATGAATCTCTGCTTATCCCCACGTGTGTGAAGTTGACAGTGTGCACACCATGTGGCACTTTGGCTAAGGTTACATAAATACTTATCATGTGTATAATTTGAGTTGGATGTCTCTATGAGATTGTGGTGTTTGTTGGAACCATCTAGCGCTCAAGGTGACAGTGAAGGGTTATCTAGATGGGGAATGCAAACTTTAAGGTGTGTTGTTATACCCTACATCGTCCAACAGGAGAGTAGTTCAAGGTAGCATCATGAAGAGAAGATATTTATATGAGAGTGTCCACTAGTGAAAGTATGATCCCTAGGCCTTGTTTCTAAGCATTGAAAAACCGTTTACAATCAGTCATGTTACATGTTTGCTTGCTGCCACTCTTATTTCAGATTGCAATTACCACTTATAATTATACATATTACTTGTATTTCACTATCTGTTCGCCGAACTAGTGCACCTATACACCTGACACGTGTATTGGGTGTGTTGGGGACACAAGAGACTTCTTGTATCTTGATTGCAGGGCTGCTTGAGAGGGATACCTTTGACCACTTCCTCCCTGAGTTCGATAAACCTTGGGTGATCCACTTAAGGGAAACTTGATGTTGTTCTACAAACCGTTGCACTTGGAGGACCAACACTGTCTACAAGAACAGGAGCGTGCGTAGACATCAAGCTATTTTCTAGCGCTGTTGCTGGGGAGGTAAGGTAAAAGGTACTCACATCCTCTGGCTACTAAGCTATCTTCTAGTACTATTGTTGGTGTGTGAGTGCTCAAATTTATTTCCTTTAGATTCTGCAATTTTATCTTTTTGTTTCTTGTTTTTATTTTCACTAGTTAGGCTTAATGGAAAACAACAAAAAAATTAGAGAGCTTTATAGTATTTATCTTGAGTTAGGACATGAAGTGTTTGAAGAGAAAATCAATAAACCTATGGAACTTTATTTGCATGCTAATAGCAATATTATTAGTATGAATTCTTTGAGCACCATTATTCCTAATGCTATGTAAAAGTCTAAGCTTGGGGAAGCTGGTTTTGATGAGCATGATATTTTTAGTCCCCTAAGCACGGAGGAGAAAATTTACTTTGATGATACTATGCCTCTGATATATGATGATTACAATGATGAATATGATATTTTCAGTCCACCTACTATTGAGGAGAAAATTAATTATGATTACAACATGCCTCCTATATTTGATGATTATGGTGATGAGAATAATAATGATAGCTATTTTGTTGAATTTGCTCCTACTATGATTAATAAGAATGACTATGTTTATGTGGAGAGTATTAATTCTTTTAAGCATGTGGCTCATGATAAGAATATTTTATGTGATAGTTATATTGTTAATTTTATTCATGATGCTACTGAAAGTTATTATGAGAGAGGAAAACATGGTTTTATGTATCTCAACAATATTAAGTTTCCACTCCTTATGTTGAAAATTTTGAAGTTGCATTTGTTTTGCTTTCCTATGCTTATTGCTTTGTTCTTTCATGACTTGTTTCTTTACAAGATTATTTTTCATAGGAAGTGGGTTAGACTTAAATTTGTTCCATATCTGCTTCTTGATGCTCTCTTTTACTTCAATTCATATTTCTTATGTGAGCATCATCGAAATTATCATGCCTAGCTCAAAGGCGTTAAAGAAAAGCACTAATTGGGAGATAAACCAAATTTTATTCAGTAAGTTTTTCTTCTGTTGAGTCTTGGAAGTTATTACTTCTGTAATGACCTATCCTTATCCTTTTTGTGTGGTTTTTGTGCCAAGAATAATCTCTAATGAGAGAGAAGTAAGACTTGGGAAAGTTGATGTCCCGAAACAGATTTTTGTGTTTCACTATAAAAATTCATGAAAAATCTATGTACGTCAGATTGAGCTGTAATTTTTTGTGCTTATGTCCCAGGTTGTTATCTAACTTTAGTTAGTTTATCACTTTTCGATTTGAGAAACATAAGGTCTTAGAAAAAATCGGTTTTACCTGATGGTCTGTTTTGAAAGATTTCTGCCATTATTTGCATTTGCCTCTTAATATCTTTCGCTTTGAGTTCTCTTTGATCACTTGAGCTTTTAGAAGAAATTGCTACGGTACCTTGTGTTTTAATGGAAGTTTTTCTTGTGTTGAAACTAAACCCAAAGACTTATTATCTTGAATACACTAATGTTGCTAATGAAGATTGTGTGAAGTTTTGTATGAAGGAGATTTTCAAGTGTAGGGAACAATAATGTGATGATATGAAGTATGGACAAAATCTCAAGCTTTGGGATGCCACCCGTATCACCCCAAGAAATATTCAAGAAGTACAAGGGTCAAAGCTTGGGGATGCCCAAGGCATCCCCTTCTTCATCAATAGAAATCTTAGGTTTCTTCCAAACAGTTCATTTTTATTATTTCATGCACAATTGTGTTGTTCTTGGAGTGTCTTCATTTTGTTTTTAGTTTTCTTTTTCTTGGTTTGCTTAAATAAGTTGTTTTGATACCAACACACTTCTTTTGGAGAGAGACACACCCTGTTATTCATTACCTAGAACACTCTAGTTTTCACTTGTATTGTTCTGTGAGTGTTCTCCTTTGCTAGCACTGTGTTTATCTTTAGTTTTCGATTGGTGTTGGAAAAGAATAGAAAGTTTCATACTTATAGTGGTACAAAAGGAAGCTTGTTTTGACTGTGACATAGACTTTATCATGTCATGCTAGGTGTTGCTTTGACCATATGCTTCGTGATTATTGTTATAGCATGACTTGTTTCAAACAATTGAGATTGCTTAATGTGCCTTGAAAGAATCATGTGTTGTTTTAGCATAAAAAAGCATAATATTGTGGTATTCTCCTTTGATGCTTTATTTGGGTTGACTTGGCGCATGCTCACACCATGTTAAGACTATACCAAGTCACCGTAGCCTCTACGATCATTTAGTTTTCGACTTGTAATATCACTTTATGCTTTAATTAATAATGTTTTATCGCTTTGCATGATTATGGCCATTACTGCTCTCTTAGTTGGTCGCTCCTAGTCTTTTGCTAGCCTCCACATGTACCAAGTATGAGTTCCACTCATGCATCCAACTGCAAATAAAACCAAGTTATTCCAAAGAGTCCACCATACCTACCTATTAGCATTATTGCTATTCCAAGTATATTCATGTTTTTATCTACCTTCGGAATTAAAATTGTTATGTGAAAATTAGTAATTAAAGCTCTCACAAACTTGATGGCACACTTTACCTTCTTGCACTTAATAAACTTGAACCATTGTGCCCATCTATGTTGCGTATATGCTTGCGTTTTAAGTTGTGAATTAGCAGAACCATGTTATTATTGGGAGTGCTTTCAACATTGCACTTTATTTAGTTGATATCATGTTCTTTTGCTTATGGATCCCGGCGGTGTGAAATGAAAGGGGAGCTTCTAAGGCTCATGGAGTTCATATATGTGTTAGAGAAACGCCTGGGTGGCTGGTCTAATCCATGCCTAATCATGGTGGAAACCTGCAGCGTAACCATAGTGAGCAATCTATGAAGCATCCTCTATAAAAAAGCCCCTATGCAAATAGGAAAGAAAAAAGAAAAGAAAAAAAGGAGCCTATGCAAATAGGAAATAAAGGATTGCTGAGATGCTCATTGTCGGCTTGCCTTGTCATTTTGATATGGGGAATCTTCCGTATCATCGGGCAAGGGGTACCCCATTGGCGGTTCTCTATGATACACATGTACTTACAATGACAAGAACTTACCTGTGACTAAACTTGAGTAGCATGAGCAACGGTACTCGTAAGTAAGGGGCATGAGGCTTTCATCTTATAACTTGTCAAGCATATCCTCATATTTGTTCACTTTAAACTTAATCACCTAAAGATGCTTATGATAGGGGCAATGAGAGCTAAAAGCTAATAAGTACCATAATTTTTGGAAGCTCTTTATGAGACTTGAATCCCTGCTTCCTTCTATGAAGGGCCTTTCTTTTACTTTTATGTTGAGTCTCCATCTTCTATATTTATGCACCTATTGAGAGAGCATAGTGGTCATTCTTAGTTTAATGTGCATTGTCCCAAAACTTGTTAATTGATTTATAACTTTGATATTGCTTGTTCTTAAATTATTTGTATCTAGTCACCCTTATGGACTTTGAAGGTATCCTATGCATTTATGTTTTTCTATACCATGAGGGAAAAGATATACCATTCTCATTATGTTTTCTATATGTGAAACAAACAAACGTATTTCAAATCATTGTTATTCATGAATCTTTTGTTTGTACCTTTTCATGTTACAACATAGTTGCTATGTCTTATTGTTAGAACTATATCTTGCATGTCTATGTTAGAGTACTATGGTCCCAGCCATCAATGATTTACAAATAGCTTGATCAAGATTATGATGGTGCATGTCACGTAAAAAATTATTCTTGTTATCACTTACCTACTCGAGGACGAGCAGGAGTTAAGCTTGGGGATGTTGATTCGTTGTAGACGTATCTATAATTTTTGATGTTCCATGCTTGTTTAGTATCTACTTTCTTATGTTTTGTTCATACTTTGAGGTATTTTTATACATTTTCTGGAACTAACCTATTAACAAGATGCCACAAAGCTAGTTGCCTGTTTTCTGCTGTTTTTGGTTTCAGAAAAGCTGGAAAATAAATATTCTCGGAATTGGACGGGACAAAAGCCAAAGTCAATATTTTACTAGAAGACTCACAGATCCAGAAGACGAGACGGAGAGGGGCCACGAGGTGGCCACACCACCTGGTGGTGCGAGCTAGCCAAGGCCATGCCAGGGGGTGGTGTGGTCCCCTCGGGCGCCAACCGATCTTGCCTCTTCGCCTATAAAAGTACCCCGGGACGAAAACCCTAAAAACAAGATCAGAATTCCACGAAAAGTTCCGCAGCGCCGCCGCCACCGAAGAGGAGATTCGGGGGACAGAAGTCTCTGTTCTGACACCCTGCCAAGACGGGGAAGTGCCCCGGATCCATCTCCATCGACTCCACCACCATCACCATCACTGTTGCTGGCTCCCATGATGAGGAGGGAGTAGATCTCTCTCGAGGCTAAGAGCTCTACAAGTAGATATTTGTTCATCTCTCACTCTATGCGTGATCGTATTGAGATCATGAGCTTTATAATCTATAGATCTATTCTGCTACTCAAGTGATTTAATGAATCTCTGCTTATCCCCACGTGTGTGAAGTTGACAGTGTGCACACCGTGTGGCACTTTAGCTAAGGTTACATAAATACTTATCATGAGTATAATTTGAGTTGGATGTCTCTATGAGATTGTGGTGTTTGTTGGAACCATCTAGCGCTCAAGGTGACAGTGAGGAGTTATCTAGATGGGGAATGTGAACTTTAAGGTGTGCTGTTATACCCCTACATCGTCCAACCAGAGAGTAGTTCAGGGTAGCATCATGAAGAGAAGATATTTATATGAGAGTGTCCACTAGTGAAAGTATGATCATAGGCCTTGTTTCTAAGCATTGAAACACCATTTACAATCGTCCTGTTACATGTTTGCTTGCTGCCACTCTTATTTTAGATTGCAATTACCACTTATAATCATCCATATTACTTGTATTTCACTATCTCTTCGCCGAACTAGTGCACCTATACACCTGACAAGTGTATTGGGTGTGTTGGGGACACAAGAGACTTCTTGTATCTTGATTGCAGGGTTGCTTGAGAGGGATACCTTTGACCACTTCCTCTCTGAGTTCGATAAACCTTGGGTGATCCACTTAAGGGAAACTTGTTGTTGTTCTACAAACCTCTGCACTTGGAGGCCCAATACTGTCTACAAGAATAGGAGCGTGCGTAGACATCAAGTGTCTCTAGAAATAAGCCTTCAAGACTAAACACTACAACACCAAAGCCTTTAATTGTGCGACTTTTTCTTTTTACAATTGTTTAGCAATTTTTATGCAAGACTTGGTTAATTCCGAGAGCTGGAACAAAACATACCCAACTAAATACCCATGCAAACAAAAATCTTACTCCATCCGATCCAAATTAATTGACTTTGATTTGTCTAGATTCATATGTATCTAGACATGTTTTAGTTCTAGATACATCCGAATCTAGAGAAATTTGAGTCAATTAATTTGGATCAGAGGGAGTACTACAATAAAAATACTCACTCCACCAGTATAATATCTCAACATTTATTACTAACTAGCATGGGTTTCTCAAACTTCAAAAGTGGGGAGTCATAAGGCATACCTCTCATGTTTGGTTCCACTTCTCTCTTCCTTTTTTATTTGTTTCTTGGAAACTCGAAGTCGATCACTCTCCTGCAAATACATGAGAACCTCGAGGCGGAAAGAAAAGAAAGAGGGAAAATAAAGAAAAATGGAGAAATCTTTTTGTTATTTTTAGAAGGGAATTTAAAGAATAGAAAATTGGCGGCAAAGCTTGGCTAGAAAATCTCAAAAGAAAATAGTAATAACTAAAGATAAAGTGTTGAGGGAAACCAACACGAGTGCTTATAAACTCAAATTAAAAACACAACCTCGAAATAAATAAAAGCAAATGAACACCAAATAAAGATACATGAGGAAACTTCCCCAAGCTTAGGCTTTTGCAAGCCCTTCAAATCATTGTGGTGGTAGGAAAAGTTGGA
Organism: Avena eriantha; assembly: GCA_910589775.1. NCBI lineage: Eukaryota > Viridiplantae > Streptophyta > Magnoliopsida > Poales > Poaceae > Avena > Avena eriantha. Next base: position 499,620,378 of record OU342743.1, read on the forward strand.
ACTCTAGTTTGCAAATTGAGTTGAGAGGTTACTAGTTTATTCTCGGAGGTTCAGAGAGAGGATATGCATCCTCTCCACAGTCCCTCCAAGTTCTTGAAAGTCTTGGTATGTAGCGAACCAGGTTTATGGCTGCTCCTCTTGATGAGGAACTTCTTGCTCCTCTTCTTGGTCCTCATCCTCATCCAGAATCTCCTCCTCGGGTTGGTGTTGCTCAACCTGCAAGTCATATAGAAAACATCCTTCCTCGATAGTGAAAAGACCATTAGGCATAGGAGCGGGGTAGATACGCCCAGCTCCAGCAATATGCAGGTAATAAACACCACCTCTCCTAGTGAGCATTCCACAAGCTTTCAAAGTAGAGAAACCAACACGTCGCTCACCTAGCACAAGTTGAAACTCACCTAGTTCGATGCCTAGGGCAGTGGCAAGCACGGTGATGAAGCCTCCACCTGTAATTGGTCCTTGGATTTAGGAGGATTGGTGCTCCAAGTAGCGCACAAGGATTGCGCCCAAGTTGAGTGACAAGTTGCAGTTGATGTAAGCAGCCTTTGCAAGGCCAAAGATGTCCTCCTCGTTGAGTCTCATGAACTCATTTCTTGCCTGCAAGGTGTTAGCAATAACATAGAACAAATAGCGAATTGCAGGATGTTGAATATTCTTCCCCTTGCTTACTCTAGTAGTAAAACTCATTCCATTATAATATTGTTCAGGGGAAGGATTTAAGCCGGTAAAGGATGCGCGTAAGGTATTAACATCATTGTTTAGGAAATTAAAACATGCGCACCATTCATTTAGTGTTAAAGTGTAGTTGTTGTTCATAAGTCGGAAAGAAATTGTGTCCTCTCCTTGCCATAGTTTAACAGTGCTTTGCAACAAACTTAGGAATTCAATGGTTAACCGGCGATAAGTAGGCACATCATTGTACACAAAGTTTTGCAGGCCAGCTCTATTGCAAAGTAAATTAAAGTCATCAGAAATATTGAGTTGGTTCAATATAATAGGGCCAGCCCACTTGGTGCCTTCACTTTGCGGTTCTTGATCTTGTTGAAGCGATCGTGTTGGAGCTCATTCCTGAACCGTATCCCCATGCGTTCTTGAGTGATAGCCTGAGAAGCACTAGCGGTGGCACGAGCACGAGTTTGGCTCCTTGTGTTCATCATCTAAAACAATAAAGGAAGACAAAAATAAAACTTTTTGATCCAACAATCATAAGTATAACATATTCCTCATCATAGCACACTAAATAATCCTCTCCAAATAATAATCTAGGCAAGAGAATCATGGTAATTAGTTCATAGTAGGTCTCACCCTAGATTGATAATCACAATAGATCGAAAATGAATTTGTAAAAAGTAATTGGAGGATCGGAGGAGAAACATACCGTAGATCACTTGTGTGCGAGGAAATCAAACAAAATTGAGTAGAGGTGAAGATCTCTTGAGGTTTTGAGAGAGTTTGGAGGTAGAAGAGAGAAAAAGATTGAAGTTTTGGAGTTGGAGGTACCTTCCCGTGCGATTTTGTGGTCGGACGCAACTATACGGGCGCAACTATATGGCCAGAACAATGCGTTCCCGCCGTATAGTTCGCCTTCTGTCAATTTATTAGGGTTTCCACCTGGCGGCGAAGCTATATGGCCGGAACAATATGTTCCCGCCATATAGTTGGTCGTCAAACCGTCTGTACCTGGGAAAGAATTTGTACAAAGGCATCGATATCTATACGACCGGAGCTATACGGCTGAATTTTTTTATTCCCGCCATATAGTTGGTCATTAAACAGTCAGTACTTTTGAAAGAAAAATTGTCGATGGAAGAAATATCTATACAACCGGATCTATACGGCCGGAATTTTTATTCCTGTCGTATAGTTGGTTGTTAAAATCTCTGTGTCCATCAAAAAAATTCCGTTTCTTCATGAATTACTTCTTATACTGAAACTTAGCGAAATACCTTGTTTTTGATAGAAAGTTGACAGTTAAAATTATCGACCAAGAACAGCATGTATAAAGCAGAATTTTAAGTACTACCGAACTTCTTCTCCTCAAATGGAGTTTTCTAGCACTCTTTATTAAACATAAACTTAAACTGAGACTTAAAACTTAACTCAAACTTTTATTTCACATGGGTTGCCTCTCATGGAGCGCTCTTTTATGGTCAATAGCTTGACTCTAATGTTACTCACTTGGGCCAGATGAGTGGAACACCCACTCCAAAGTAGTTGGCCTTCAAAGTGATGGCCTCCTTCTCATCATGTTTGGCTTTCTTTTTCCTGGAGAAATGGATAACAAAAATATCCCGTGAAGGCAATTGCAGCTTCATGTTCCCTTCATGGAGATTAATTAAAGCCTTTATAGTTCTTAAGAAAGGCCGGCCTAGTATGATAGGAGCAATACATCTTCAGGCATGTCAACTATAACAAAGTCAATTAGAGCACGACATCCTTTAATGTAAACTAAAGTGTTCTCCTTAATTCCTATAGCTTGTTTATAGGTAGAATCTATAAAAAGGATGTAGTTTTAGTTTGGTGGTTTCAAAAGAGCCAAGATTTAACTTGTTAAAAAGACTCTTTGGGATTGTTGAGATGCTTGCACCTAGATCACAAAGTGTAGCTATCTCATTGGTCCCAATCTTAATTTTAATCATGGGCTCAAATATATCATCTAGTTTAACAGGTAATTTTTCAGCGATTTTCTTGTATTCCTATTCAAGCTCGCGTACCTTAATCGCTACCTGATCAACAAAGTGTTGATACATGGCTTCATTGTTACCTTCACTTACCGAAATATTCACATTGATCCTTTTTACGAGATCTTCAATAGTGTAGCTTGGTGAAGGGGCATTACTATAATCAAGCTCTTCAGGCTCCTCTCTTTGCATTCTCATCATTTTGAGTTCTTCAACAGGATTGGGCTCAACTTTACCTACAAATTTAGCTAGAATGAGAGTTTGACTCTCGGTTATCTTAACTACTTGTGCCTCAACAATCCTCGTCCTTTCTTGGAGGGCCTGCAAATCATTCCTCAAACTTACAGCTTGGTTAGATAATTTACCAAGCATAGCATCATGGTTCTCCGTTATTTTAACAAGAATATTGTTTTGTTCATTTTGTGAGTCTATAAAAGACTTAAGTGTTTCTTGGAGACTACCATTACTAGTTCCAATATTATTATTAGAGTTACATGTAGGACTAGAATAATGTTTCTCAAAATTAGGATTATAATTTTACCTCCAAGCAGGGTTATAATCATTACGAGCTATGAAGGCTATTTCTTCAATATTAGTTTCAGGAATAACTCTTACCTGGGTTTCCTTACCTTTTATAGCTAACATGAGCTCATCCAACTTAGAATTGAGTTCTTCATTTTCTTGAGGTCGGACGAAGTTCACCTTCTTCATGTTTGATCTTTCCACATGCCATTGGGCATGGTTGTCTTGCATATTGTCTAGCAGCTGCTTTGCTTCGGTAATATGTTTATCCATAAAAGTCCCTCTAGCTGCAGTATCAAGCATAGACTTAGACACAGGATTAAGAGCATTATAAAAGAAATGGAGGATTAACCAATCTAACCAATCTTCCATCCAATGTCTGGGACAGTTTCTTAAGCATTCTTTCATCCTCTCCCATGCAAGTGCTAGTGGCTCACGCTCTTCCTGTCTAAAACCAGTAATATTAGATTTTAGTTGCATAGTCTTTGCAGGTGGGAAAATTTAGTCATAAATAAAGAAGTACATCCCACCCATGATGTAATAGTATTTTTAGGCAAAGCTAGCAACCATTCTTTTGCTCTTCCTCTAAGAGAGAAAGGAAATAAATGCAATTTGACCGCATCGGGGTTAACATCTTTTATGCGCATCATATCACATATTTTAGTGAAAGTATTCAAGTGCATACCTGCGTCCTCAACAGCAGAGCCTCCAAATTCATTATGTTGAACCAAACTTAAATAATGGGGCTTAATTTCATAGTCATCAGCAGCAATTGCTGGCTGAGTAATAGGAGTACGCAAATAATCATTATTGGGAGTGACAAAGTCACCAAGCTTATTTTCAGCCATATTTCCTATGTTTTTTGGTTTTCTTAAACAGAAACTTATGATAATAATAAAAACAAGAATTTAAAGAATAACTATTTTTTTTGTTTTTTCAAATAAAGATTGAAAGCAAACTAAAATTAAAAACAAGAATCAAACTAGCAAGGTTCCTACTAACCTCACCATGGTAGTTATTGCTTCCCCGGCAACGGCACCAAAAAAAGAGTTGATACCTTTGATCTGGATTACGGATGTAGTATAGCTTCTTTTTCCCTAGTAGACCTAGGTTTATCGAATCCTCAGGAAGCAAAGCATAGTGAAGTTACTTTAACGCACCTTTGGGAGTTTTAGAATTCCTTTTGTGTTTTTACCAGACCAAGAGTTTGCGTCTTTTTTTTTGTTGTTTTCGATGATGGAGAGAGAGGGCCTAGGACGTTCGGTTTCACCTGTAGCTGTGCAAAAAATCTAATGGGAATAAAATATAAAAATAAAGTGTGCATGTAATTATTAGAGCAAGATAGATTATATGTGGGCAGCGCATCCATAATTGCTATTGCCTCCACAACCGCTTATAGCAATAACCTACTAGTCTCATCCATAGAAGAAAGAGAACTAATGATATGCATAGTGATGTCACCATTAATCCCAAGTAAATCTCTCACATACAGTCGTACTACCCTTTCTATCACTGGGGTTCCCAACCTGCAGATTAGTCATTACTCATACTCCCTATACCTAGCTCAATCATCGGGGTCTTGGGTACCTGACAAGTCCTTAGATTGAGGCAAGAGATGATACAATAATCATCATGTCATACAAACTAATACATGATCCCATCTATGATAAATAATATGCACAAAAAGCTACATGGCTAGGCTAAAGCCCTTAGCCCAAGGAGAGTTACTCACATATAGAGATGAGATCAAAGATCAGAAACATTGTAGTAGAAATCATGAGATTGATAGTAAATAGTCTTACAATGTCGCCAATCGAAGAAGAGATCTACTGTTATAAGTGGTGGAATATGGCTATGGTGGTGGAGAGATTAGATCTAAGTCTATTCCTCCGGCGGCTCATCAGTTATGTGGATGGAGATCTGGGGGGTGGCTGATGGTTTCTGCGAGCGCCTGTTTCTCGTCGCCCGAGGCCTATTTATATAGGGGTCCCTTCACGAAAGTTGTTCTGTTTAACCTAGCAGCGTCGATGGCAACTATACGGCTGGAACTATACGGCCGGAATTTTATTTCGGTCATATAGTTGGCCATTAAAGCGTCTGCCTCCGATCCACGACTTCTAGTTTCTTCTAGTTGTTGGAAATCTCGTATCTTTGACTTTAATGTAGTGATTCCCATCATAAAACGTCATTATCTGCACAGGAAAAAATAGAAAGAAAGGATTGCATACCTCTTTGAATATTAGGCATTAGTGGCATGGTTTAGAGAGATATTTCATCAAAAATGTGAATAATAACCAGTTTAAATGTGGATGTAGATGGCTATATTTCAGAGTCATCACTACTCCCATTGGAATTCTAAGAGTTTTATTGGCTAACATGATTGTCATATCAATATTTTCAATTGTAGCCGGTTCTATTTCTTCTTTTATTTCTAAATAAAAATCATAAGATATAACATTAACTTCAGTGCCAAGATCGCATAAACCATAATGCGAGTTTTCCTTAAATATGCAGGGAAGAATAGGCTTACCCACATCTTTTACCTTTGTTTTATCTTCAACCAATACGTAAGTCTCTTTATCAAGCTCAACTATGTTTCAATGTGCATACATAGCCATAATTGCTTCCTTGGTTACCTCTTCATCTTTGGTTTCTTCCGTATGTTCCTCAACTTCTGGCATACTTTCCTCTTCCTTCTTCTCTTGTATTGCTTTGACCTGTTCATATTCAAAAATATGCTTTTGTGCAGTGTTAGGGAAAGGTATCTCATATATTGGTTCTAGGGAGGCCAGTGTTGCTTTAACTTCTTTTTTTTCTCAGGTTCGGGTGGTGGATCATACTTGACCAAACCCTCTTTTAGAGCTTTGATGTGTTTTGTAAAAGCTTTAACAACATGCAACACAAGATCTGAATCCAAATAAAGTTCTTTAGATAATTTGTTAACATCACCCTTTTTATTATAGTCATGAATACAATCATAATCTATTTCTATGCCTCCTTTGCTTCCTAGACCAAAATTCCATGAAACTCTATGATCGCGAATTCTCTTAAGTAAACCCAAGCTTTAGTTATAGGAAGATTCATAAAATATCCTCTCGTGAAAGAGTCTAGTTCAATTTTATTAGGTTCAATTAAACCGCCATAAAAGATATGCAATAGATACCATTCAGTCAAATCATGATGAGGACATTTATTAAGTAAGTCTATAAATCTGATATAAGCTCTTACTAGTACTTCATTAGGACGGTTCCTCCAAGTCATTATAAGACGCCTAATTCCAAAAGATTTTGATAATGGATAATATTTTGCTAGAAACTCACTATTGTTTCTAATACATTAGAGATGATGAAGATGCTTGCATTTGCAAGAAATTAAGTGGGAGCGCTGAGACATATTTCTAATACATTATGTAGAGGACATATTGTTTATTGGAAATGATGTATCTTGTATTGACACAAGTTAAGAATTTCATTAAAATAAGATTTCGATGAAAGACTTGGGCAAAACCAGAATATTAGGCATCAATATCTATATGGATAGATTAAGGCGCTAATATGGTTGTGCCAGACATACATATATGAGATATTGAAAGGGTTCCATATGGAAACAACAAGAAAGGTTCTTGCTGTATGGAAAGGATTGTATCAAAATTCAAGTATTTCAACACTTGGTGAGTAAAATCACATGAAGATTTTGATCGATTATACCATGATATGTATATATCCAGAATGTCCTATGCTCTAAATGTTATGAGCACATACCAGAATGATTCATGAGATGATCATTGGACGATAGTAAAGATATTCTTATGAGCTTTAGAAGAACTAAGAATATATCATGTATAAGTGACAAATAGTTAAAGGTAGTTCATTGTAAAGTGTTACATTGATACTAATTTTGTCACAAGATACAAATTAAATTTATCTCAATTTAGACTATGGGTGGCACAATGTAATGGAAATGATGTTCCATGATGGATTTGGATGAGTTCCAAAGTTGAGACATTGTGACGGATACTACAACAAAAGGCTAAGTATATGACTGCTATAGTAGCAGCATAGGAGGGCATTTGTGTTAAATAGTTTGTTATCAAACTAGGTGTGGTTCAAAGTGCGCTAATACTATGAAGATATATTGTGTGACAATAATATCAACATATTTTAACCCAAACGAACTAAAGGTCTCACCAAAGGACCAAATTTATACAATGCCATCTCATTTGAGAATGAGTGATGCGTAGAGACGCAAAGACATGCAAATACACACTGACCTGAAACTATCAGATCCGGAGATTATGTTAACCACTAGCAATAGCGTATATGCAACACCAAGAAAGCCATAGGTGTTCAATACGCAAAGTTTTTCAAACTAGATTATTAACTCTAGTGCAAGTGGGAGACTAAAGGGAATATGCCCGAGAGGCAATAATAAAGTGGTTATTATCTTATTCCATGTTTATGATAAATGTTTATTTTGCATGCTATAATTGTATTGATCGGAAACGTCAATACATGTGTGTTTAATAAACAAAAAGGGTTCCTAGTTATGCCTCTCTTATAGACTAGCTCGTTGATTAACAAGATGGTCAAGGTTTCCTGATCATGGACATTGGATGTTATTAATAACGAGGTCACAACATTGGTGGAATGATGTGATGAACATTCATCCGAAGTATAGCATTACGATCAAGTCATTATGTTTATATTGCTATAACATCATACGAAGTAATCTTAGTCCTTAGACCATGAGATCATGTTAACTGCTAACACCAGAAGAGTATCTTGATAACACTAAACGTCACACCGTAACAGGGTGACTATAAAGGTGGGTTCAGTGCTACAAAGGTGTTATGTTGAGGCTCATGGATCAAGAGTGGAATTTGTCAATCCTGATGACGGATAGATATACTCTGGGCCCTCTCGGTGATATCACATTAAGATAGCTTGCAAGCAAGTGATGTGATCACTAGAATGTTATATCACGGGAACGAGAAAAGAGTGCATGTCGGCAACGAGATCAAACTAGGTATGGAGATACTGATGATCGAATCTCGGACATGTAATATGTCGCGAGACAAAGGGGTTTAGTTACTACCGTTAAAGGTTCTCACGATCACAGAAGTCATCGTTGAATGTGTAGGAGTCAGTATGGATCTCCAGGTCCCGCTTCTTATTATTGATCTGAGAGGGGTCTCGATCATGTCTACATTATTCGCGAATCGTAGGGTGACACACTTAAGGTATACCGACACCATTTGTAGCAAATATGTTTCAGATAAAGATTTAAGAAAGCGCTGGAATTATTTCAATAGACACCGAAACTATTTCGGGTGAAATTGCTGAAATTGGTTCTGCATGTAATATTGAAATGTTGCAGGGGGTTTTATGTGAATTTTTGCTAATTAAAGTAATTAACAAAATTCTGAATAAAAATAATAAAAGAGTTTTATTAAATGAGAGAGCATTAAATTTGGAGAAATTTAATGTATTTAAAGTGGAGACTTTAAAAGGGAATGTGAAGAGGCATTTTAATGTGGAGGGGTTACCACCACATGAATGGAGGAGGTGAAGAGACACCTCCTCCATGCGCCGGCCATGAAGGAGGGCCCCCCCTCCTCCTATAAAAGGCCACCCTCTCCTCACTTCTCACACACACCTCCTTGTGAAGGATCTCTCTCCCCCTCTAGTATTATTTCCCCATGGTCTCGGATTAGCGAGATACATGTTCCCGGTGGCTTTATCTGGAAAGGAGTTGCTTCTTCCGCTGCTTTGCTGGAGCGAGGGACGGAGGTTGTAGGGGTACCGGACGTGTGTGTGATCACGGATGCACCGCTGCTTTGCGGTGCTGGACTTGGTGGTGCTGGAGCTGGATCTGATGGACGTGCTGGAGCCGGACCTGGTGGACTTCATCATGATCTTGAGATCGGCAAGTGTACGACTACATCAACCACGAGTTCCTACTCGTTAAAAAACTCGTTGTCTTCGAGGGTAAGTTCTTGTTGGATGTATGTCCACCCGTTGCTTTGTACCTAGTAGATAGATCTTGGCGTGTAGTTCACATCGTAGGAAATTTTTTGTTTTCTATGTTGCGAACCCAACACTCTTAACTACTCTCTGGTTGGGCACTCTGATCGATGGTAGGGCTATAACAGCACACCTCAAATTAAGTCTTTCCCATCTAGAAAACCCCACACTGTCACCTTGAGAACTAGATGAGTCCAACAAACACCACAATTTCATAAAGACATCCAACTCCAAATATAACTCATAACAAGTATTTGTAATCTCTAGCCTAAGTGCCACCATGGTGTGCACGTTGTCACTTTCACACACAAGGGGAGAGCAGAGATCTATTAAAGCACTTGAGTAGGAAGGTAGATCTATAGATTACAAGCTATGATCTCAATAAGATCATGCATAGAGAGAGAGATGAAGACATAGCTACCGGTAGAACCCTTAGCCTCGAGAGAGAACTACTCTCTCCTCGTTATGGGAATCACCAATGTCGATGGAGATGGTGGTGGAGATCGATGGAGATGGCTCCGGGGGCACTTCCCCGTCCCGGCAGGGTGCTGGAACAGAGACTTTCTGTCCCCTGAATCTCCCCTTCGGTGGCGGCGGCACATCGGAACTTTCCGTGGCTGGAGGCTTGACGACTTAGGGTTTCTGCCTCGGGAGACTTCTTATAGGCCAGAGGGCAAGGTCGGTGGGCGGCCAGGGGGCCCACACCATGCCCTGGCGCGGCCTGGGGGACACGCGCCATGGGGTGGTGTGGCCACCCTGTGGCCCCTCTCCAACTCTCCTTCTGGCTCCGTGAGTCTTTCGGTAAAATATCAACTTTGGCTTTTATCCCGTCCAATTCCGAGAATATTCATTTTCTGACTTCCTGGAACCAAAAACAGCAGAAAACATGCAACTGGCACTGTGGCATCTTGTTAATAGGTTAGTACAAGGAATCATATGAAAAGTACTCCAAAGTGTGGACAAAACACAAGAAAGTAGATAAAACCAAGCATGGAACATCAAAAATTATAGATACATTTGCAATGTATCAACATCCCCAACCTTAACTCCTGCTCGTCCTCGAGTAGGTAAGTGATAAAAAAGAAAGAATATTTTTTGAGGTGACATGCACCATCATAAACTTGATCAAAGTATTTGTAAAACATGGATAGCTGGGAACATAGTACTCCAATCATAACATGAAAGACAAAGTTCTAGCAATAAGACAAAGAAACTATGATGCAACATGAAAAGGCACAAACAAAAGATTCATGAATAACAATGCTTTGCAAGACGTTTGTTTGTTTCACATAAAGAAAACATAGCATAGTAGCATTCAGCTTGTCCCTCATAGAGTAGCAAATATAAATGCATAGGACACCTTCAAAGTTCATAAAAGTGACTAGATACAAATAGTTTAAAACAAGCAATATCAAGGTATGCATCAATCAACAAGTCTTGGGACAATGCACATAGAACTAAGAATGGCCACTATGCTCTCAAAGTAAGTGCATAAAGGTAGAAGGTGGAGACTCAATATAATGGTGGAAGAAAGGCCTTCATAGAAGGAAGTAGGGATTAAAGTTTCATAAAGAGCTTCCAAAAATTATGGTACTTATAGCTTTTAGCTCTCATTGCCCCTATCATAAGCATCTTGAAGTGATTAAGGTTAAAGTGAACAAACTATGGTGTACATGCTTGACGAAGTATAAGTCAGAAATCTCATGTCCCTTGTATACGAGGGCCGCTCCTCATGCTACTCAAGTTTAGTCACCGGTAAGTTCTTGTCATCGTAAGTACATGTGTATCATAGAGAAACGCCAACGGGGTACCCCTTGCCCGATGATACAGAAGAATCCCCATATCAAAATGACAAGGCAAGCAGACAACGAGCATCTCATCAATCTTCTTATTTACCATGGGAATATGGTGCTTTTTTCTCTCTTTCCTCTTTTCATAGTATCTCTTTTTTTCTTTTTTCTCTTTTCTCTTTTTTTCTCAATATAGGACTCTTTTTTTATAAGAAGAATGCTTCATAGACAGCTCATTATGGTTACACTGCAGGTTTCCACCATGTTAGCATGGATTAGACCAGCGGCCCAGGCGTTTCTCTAACACATATACATAACTCCATGGACTTACAAGCTCCCCTTTCATTTCACACCAACGACATCCATAGACAAAAGAGCATGATATCAACTAGGTACAAAGTACCAAGAGCAATGTTGAAAGCGTTCCCCATGACAGCATGGTTCTGCTAATTCCCAACAAATAAGTGCAAGCATATACAACATAGACTACACAATGGTTCAAGTTTATTAAGGGTAAGAAAAGTAAAGTGTGCCATCAAGTTCACGAGAGCTTTAATCACTAGTTTTCTCATAACAAGTTTAATTTGGAAGGTAGACAAAAACATGAATATACTTGGAATAGCATATGCTAGTAGGTAGGTATGGTGGACTCTTTGGAATAACTTGGTTTAAGGAGTTGGATGCATGAGTGGAACTCATACTTGGTTGTGGAGGCTAGCAAAAGACTGGAAGCGACAAACTAAGAGAGCAATAATGGCCATAATCATGCAGAGCGACAAAACATCATTGATCAAAGCATAAAGTGATACTACAAGTTGAAAACTAAAGGATCATAAAGGCTATGGTGACTTGGGATAGTCATAACATGGTGTGAGCATGCGCCAAGTCAGCCCAAATAAAGCATCAAAGGAGAATACCACTATACTATGCTTTAATATGCTAAAACAACGCATGATTCATCCAAGGCACATTAAGCAATCTCAATTATTTTTAACAAGTCATGCTACAGCAAAGAATACTAAGCATAAAGCGAAAAAAAGATCAAGCATGGCATGACCAAGCATAGGCCACAGTCAAAAACGAGCTCTTTTTACCACATAAGCATGAACTTTCCTACTCTTTCCCAATCCAAACCAAACTATTTGCAAACCAATGTATGAAAGAGGGGGTCCAACCAATTTATTCAGCAAACCAAGCAAACAAAAACCGAAATGAAAACGAAAAAGAAGACGCTCCAAGAAAACACAATTGTGCATGAAATAATAAAAATGAAGCGTTTGGAAGAAACCTGGGATTTTTATTGATGAAGAAGGGGATGCCTTGGGCATCCCCAAGCTTTGACGCTTGTACTTATTGGTTATTTCTTGGGGTTACACGCGTGGCATCCCCAAGATTGAGCTTTAGTCAATCCTTCATCTCATTACTCATTCCTTCCATACACCAGAAATTTTTCCTTCATACAAAACTTCACACAATCTTTATTAGCAACATTAGTGCACTCAAGATAATAGGTCTTTAGGTTCAGTTACAACACCAATAAAACTTCCATTAAAACACTAGATACTGTATCACTTCCCTCAAAAATCTCAATTCCCCAAAAGAACTCAAAAAGGAACCAACAAGCAAATGCAGATAATGGCAGAAATCTGTCAAAATAGACCAGTAGGTAAAGACGAATTTTTTCGAAGACCTTCTGTTGCTCAAATCAAAAAGTGTTGGACTAAAGAAAGTTAGATAATAACCTGGGGCATAATCACAAAAATTCATGCCTCAAATAGACGTTCAGATATTTTACACGAATTTTTACGGCGAAGCACAGAAATCTGTTTCGGAACAGCAACTTTCCCAATCATTACTTCTCTCTCATTAGAGGTTACTCTTGGCACAAAAAGCAAATAAAAAGGATAAGGAGCGGTTATTACAAAAGTAATAACTTCCAAGACTCATCTAAAACTTTTTGGTTATCTCCCAATAAGTACTTTTCTTTAATGCCTTTAAGTTAGGCTTGATAGTTTTAGAAGATGCTCACATAGGAAATATGAATTGAAGTAAAAAAGAGCGCATCAAGAAGCAAATTCAAAACACATTTAAGTCTAATCCACTTCCTATGCATAGGAATCTTGTAAATAAACAAGTCATGAAAGCACAAAGCAACAAGCATATGAAAGCAAAACAAGTGCAACTTTAAGACTTTCAACATAAAGAGGGGAAACTTAATATTATTGAGATGCATAAAACCTTGTTTCCCTCTCTCATAATAACTTTCAGTAGCATCATGAATAAAATTAACAATATAACTATCATATAAAACATTCTTATCATGAGCCACATGCATAAAATAATTATTACTCTCCCTATAAGCATAGTCATTCTTATTAATCATAGTGGGAGCAAATTCAACAAAATAGCTATCATTACTATTCTCATCACCATAATCATCAAATATAGGAGGCATATTATAATCACAATTAATTTTCTCCTCAATAGTAGGTGGACTGAAAATATCATATTTATCATTGTAATTATCATATATTAGAGGCATAGTATCATCAAAGTAAATTTTCTCCTCCATGCTTGGGGGCCTAAAAAGATCATTCTCATCAAAACCAGCTTCCCCAAGCTTAGAATTTTCCATAGCATTAGCAATAATGGTGTCCAAAGAATTCATACTAACAACATTGCTATTAGCATGCAAATAAAGTTCTATAGGTTTTTTAATTTTCTCTTCAAACACTTCATGTCCTAACTCAAGATAAATACTATAAAGCTCTCTATTTTTTCTGATTTTTTCCATTAAGCCTAACTAGTGAAAACAAGAAACAAAAAGACAAAATTGCAGAATCTAAAGGAAATAACTTCGAGCACTCACACCGGAGGATTGAGTACCTTTTACCTTACCTCCCTGGCAACGGCGCTAGAAAATAGGAGTTTGTTGTGGGTGGTTCTTCTTCTTTTATCCTCCGGTGTGAATACCTTTTACCTTACCTCCCTGGCAACGGCGCCAGAAAATAGCTTGATGTCTACGCACTTCTATTCTTGTAGACAGTTATTGGGCCTCCAAGTGTAGAGGTTTGTAGAACAGCAGCAAGTTTTCCCTTAAGTGGATCACCCAAGGTTTATCGAACTCAGGGAGGAAGTGGTCAAAGGTATCCCCTCTCAAGCAACCCTGTAATCAAGATACAAGAAGTCTCGTGTGTTCCCAACACACCCAATACACTTGTCAGGTGTATAGGTGCACTAGTTCGGCGAAGAGATAGTGAAATACAAGTGGTATGGATAATTATAAGTAGTAACGGTGATAGAAAATAGCTTGATGGCATGGAAGAGACTAAAGGAAAACTGAAATAAAGATGGAAGCAAGCAAACATGTAACAGATCTAGTAGCAAACGGTGTTTCAATGCTTAGAAACAAGGCCTAAGGATCATACTTTCACTAGTGAACACTCTTGTAACACCCTGCCCTATGCAAGTTTTAGCCCTTTCTGCCAAACCCGCATAGAAACGATTCAAGGACGCCCACCAGGCACTTTCGTGCGGGTGGAAAACGAAGTAATACCATTACACAGCAGTCCTTGATGGGACCCACAGAACAGATATATATACAACACGACTCCACGAGTCAAGAATACATATATACAATACAAAGATCCAAATCACCTTGAAATCGATAGGGCGTCCGACTATGGACAAGATGCAAATGGGGCTAAGAGCCCTGAAGATTAACCAATGGCGTCCATAACCCTGCCCAGGCCAAGCCAGAAGGGTAACCCTGCTAACGATGTCGATCTCAAACCTGCTAAAACAAAAGGGGTGCCGACAAAGGGCAAAGGAAAAAGAGGAGCGTCAGTACTGAGGCCAGTACACGGCGAGGCTAGAATTCGGTGGCTCTCGCCTACATAGGTATGGTGGGCTGAAGCGGCAGCGCAGCGGCACTAAACAACCTATAGAGACTCGATACAATTGGCGGTTATTAGAGAGGGATAAGAAAGACCTATTCGGATCCAACCTGAAGCTAACACCAAACAAACCCATCCTGGTATTTCCCCCGCGAGACCAAACGAGGAAGTCGGACCAAGGAACTCACACAGTTGGCAATTTTACTCATTCCGTTATAGTTGCAGCAATTACTAATCAGATGTAGATAGCATGAGTCATCCTGAAGCATTAGTAGTGGCAATTTTAATTAATCATTCCGTGGAGTTGGAACATTTACTAGTCAGATATAATTGTCCTGAGGAATCCCAAACCCAACAGTTGTTGACACTTTTATCACAATCCATTGGAGTTGCAATACTTACGAGGCAGGTATATCAGGACACGATACGACCAAGATCCACCAGTTGTTGGCATTTTTAATATCCATTCCGTTATAATTGAGCTGATTACTAGTCACATATTAAGTCAAATTTATAGCACTACTTTAGTTATGCTTATCTATGTTCGAGATACTGTGCTCCAAGTCGTCCATAACCGCGGACACGGCTTTCAGAAAGTTTTACCCTGCAGGGGTGCACAAATAGCAACACACACTCGATCAACCTCGGAAAAACCAACTCAAAACCCAACGATGCATTCACGACAAAGCGATCACAGGATTCATAAAATATTTCAGGGGGCCACCCCACTAAGCTACCCGCAACGAAGTTGGCCGGCTCCGGAACAGACCCAGGGTTTGCGTCAATGGCTGTAAATGACTGGGAACCTGAAAGTGTGACTAGGCTTGTCGATACCGCGAAAACACTCCGCAATCCTAAACAGTACAGGTGCTCCACACACAATCTTAAATAAAGCGGTAAAGCATGGCATAGGTACATGATAGTAATAAAGCCCCAAACTACTTTGTGGCCCCAAGAAATAGAAATGAATCAAGCTCTGGCTCAGGGGGGTCCACGGCCTCCCGGATGTGGATAGTGCGAAAAATCAAGGAACAGGTATCAAGTACTCGGGGTCCTACGGGACACAAGTGAGCGTGGAAGAACCAAATAACATCTATTGCCCACCGATGCCTCTGCATTAGTTATATCTAGCATTTTAATAGTTGTATTTAAAGTCGTGATCATCTCCTCCAATAAGCATCTCCACCAATAAACATCTGCCAGCGTACCAACAACTGTGGTACTCGACAACACGAGATCGCACCTGAGCAAGCAACTACGACTCGCAAGGCCAGCTATCTACCAAACACAGGTAATAGGAGGTGTCCAAGGCAATATAGAGGCTACACGGGATATAACTGGTGCACGGAAACTAAAGCATCACGACACGGGTAGCAATAGATCAACAAGAGGAAATAAAGACTATAAATGCAAAATAGGTAGAAAGGGGAAGAGATGCTCGCCTAGGAAACACTGTCGGAGATTCATATCCAGAGAACTTGTCGATACTCGCATCAACTCATCGGCCTAATCCGCAAAGAAGCAAACACTAGAAGAAACACCGGATGCAATATTTAATACTACGGCAGAAGATCCGGCATGATTATGATATGATGCAGATGCGGTGCAATTAGGCAGTATTAAGCGGAACCGGGGTCCCGAGAATTAATTACACGGTTCAAGTTACTTAGAACCCCCGCAATTTAAATGTTGTATTAACAGGGTGAAACATGGCACTACACCAATTTAAATGGAGTCCGGAATAAGACAAAGATATCCCGCATAAACACTCCATATTTAATTATGAGGTGAATCGGCATAATGCCCCCAAACCCACATGAATATGTTTGCAAGCATGATGATTCAATATGCAAAAATTTATATAGATGGCCTTTATAAAATAGGGGCTCGGATCGGGGTCACACATTGGCGTTTGAGCGATCTTGGTGCTTGGAAGGTTCGGGGGTTCGGTCTTGACGGAATCGGTCTTTGCCTCCGGGAACGAGGTCTTGGCATACCGACATCTATGGTCCCATGTTGGCATGCTTGGAGACCCGACTTCATGTCGAACCTGAATGGGCACCGATGGTTCATCGGTAGACTCTGGCGGTGGCACGATGTACTTGAGGTTTACGGTTCGCCTCAGTGCATCGTCCTTGAGTCGGTCTCGGAGATCCTGTCCTGGCTTGGTGTCGGCGTAGAACTCGAATAGGTAGCCTTGGGCCTCTAAAATCCTGTGGTGTTCCCGGGGAACACTTCACACACTTCTAATAGCCAGAGCAAACGCCAAGGCCGGGACGGCGCATCATCTGCAAAACAACGACGAGGCCCAACATGTCAAACAACACTAGATGGTAATCAAACTTGTTGTTGTCCGCCACCGAGGGGAAACAGACAACCTGCAGGGCATCCAGAGGCGCGGCTCTAGGCGTGAGGCGTCGCACGCGAGCAGGGCCGGCGGCGGCTCCGAGGAGGACGCGACGCCACGGGGCCGGCCTGCGGGTGCTGCAGGGGAACGGGAAGGCGGTGGCGCACAAAGGACGACGATGGCCGTTGGCCGCAAGGCGGCATCAGGGGCAGAGCTTGCTCGCGCCGGAGCCGACCGAGGAGACGCAGCCGTAGAGGAGGGTCAGCCTGGAGAGCTTGGCGAGGCCGGCGAGGAAGGCGGCGACGAGCACGGGCGGAGGAGGAGACGGGGAGGCCGGCGGCAGGTCTTGCTAGCGAGGCTAGCGCTGGGGCGCGCAGGCGACGGGGTCGTGGCCGGGCTCGGGGGGGTGACGCGGATAGGCGGACGGGGTCGTGGCGACGGCGACGACGACGAGAAGGAGGCCGTGGAAGGCGCAGGCGGCCGGCGGGGACGAGCGGAGCCAAGGTGGAGACGGCGGCGCCGGACTAGAGCGGGGGGGAGAACGGTGGCCGACGGCGACGCTGCCGGTGGAAGATGGCGAGGATGAGGGCGGCCCGATGGTGGCGCGGGGCCTCGAGCCCTAGCGAGGACGGGAGGGAGCGGCAACGCGCGGTGGCGGAGCTTGGCCGGTGGCTGCCGGAGGAGAGCGCAGCGGCGGCGGCGGTTGGTAGGATTTGGGGAGGAGCGGGGCGCAGCTCGTGGTGGGACCGGGCGGAAATCCCGAGGGAGGCAGGTGGCGTGCGGCTCGGGGTGGTTTGTCCATGTGCGGGCGCGCGCGTGGGTCGGTGCGCCTGGGGAGTGGACCAGGTGGAGGCGGGAAGGAGGTGGGGCCGGGTAGGTGGTTGAGTGGGTGGGAGGCAGATGGCGACGGTTTAGGTAGGCGCGCGCGCGAGCGCGTCGACGCGAGGCCAGGGGGCGTTGGGGGGTGCGCCCAGGTGGGGCTGGGGACGTGTGCGTGTGTGGGTCTGGGTGCAGGCGGGTGGAGGCGTGTCGGGGTGGGGTGGCAGGTGCTAGGCGGGGATGTGACGTGGGTTAGGTGTGTGTGTTGTGTGTGTAGGGTGATGAGGTGGAGGGGGGTGCGGTGAGGTGGCGACCTGGAATTGGACAGGGTGAGGTGGATGTGTGAGGTGGAGGGAGGGGATTGGTCAGGGTGAGGTGGAGAGAGGCTGGGTAGGATAGGATTGGGTAGAATTAGGAATTAGATAGGCTGGTTAGCAGGGTAATTTTGGGGGTGGCCGGCTGGGTCGGATCGGCCCGGTTTGGCTGCCCCCTAAAAATAAAATAAAATATTTATTATTTAAAATGGGGCTTTTGAAAACCGTTTGTAGACGAACAAAAATATTCCGGAGACCCGGGTTTTGATTTGAAATAAAAGCGGGGGATATTTAGAAAACAAAACTAGGATTTTAGAAAATAGTTTTGACAAAAACCATGCATGATGATGACGATGCTTAAATGCAATGTGGCAAGATGACATGAGCATGCGGTCATGATGATACAATGCACAAAAACACAGTGATTTTCTAGTAGTGGTTTTAGCGGGGCGCCACAACTATCATATAAATATCTTCTCTTTATGATACTACTCTTAACTACTCTCCGGCTGGACACTCTAATCGATGGTAGGGCTATAACAGCACACCTCAAAGTAAGTCTTTCTCATCTAGAAAACCCCACACTATCACCTTGAGCACTAAATGAGTCCAACAAACACCACAATTTCATAACGACACCCAACTCCAAATATAACTCATAACAAGTATTTGTAATCTCTAGCCTAAGTGCCACCATGGTGTGCACGTTGTCACTTTCACACACAAGGGGAGATCAGAGATCTATTAAAGCACTTGTGTAGGAAGGTAGATCTATAGATTACAAGCTATGATCTCAATAAGATCATGCATAGAGAGAGAGATGAAGACATAGCTACCGGTAGAACCCTTAGCCTCGAGAGAGAACTACTCTCTCCTCGTTATGGGAATCACCAATGTCGATGGAGATGGTGGTGGAGATCGATGGAGATGGCTCCGGGGGCACTTCCCCGTCCCGGCAGGGTGCTGGAACAGAGACTTTCTGTCCCCTGAATCTCCCCTTCGGTGGCGGCGGCACATCGGAACTTTCCGTGGCTGGAGGCTTGACGACTTAGGGTTTCTGCCTCGGGAGACTTCTTATAGGCCAGAGGGCAAGGTCGGTGGGCGGCCAGGGGGCCCACACCATGCCCTGGCGCGGCCTGGGGGACACGCGCCATGGGGTGGTGTGGCCACCCTGTGGCCCCTCTCCAACTCTCCTTCTGGCTCCGTGAGTCTTTCGGTAAAATATCAACTTTGGCTTTTATCCCGTCCAATTCCGAGAATATTCATTTTCTGACTTCCTGGAACCAAAAACAGCAGAAAACAGGCAACTGGCACTGTGGCATCTTGTTAATAGGTTAGTACAAGGAATCATATGAAAAGTACTCCAAAGTGTGGACAAAACACAAGAAAGTAGATAAAACCAAGAATGGAACATCAAAAATTATAGATACATTTGCAATGTATCACTTACCTCATTAGAAGTATATCCCGTAACTGGAAAGTGCCACATATATCTTTGAAACATGTAATATGTGAAGGGTTCCGTAGCAGAAAACAAAAAAATTCTATCTACTCGAACACTAATACCAGGATCTAAACTATGTAGACATAAGTAACGGAGAAGGGATTCGATATTCATACCTTTGAAGACCGAGGCATGCCTTATGCAGGAAGACGTATATTGATGAAGACGAGCAGCACCCCAAGTGTGGTGCCTCCGAAGTTCGTCACACGTCCGGTGGACGAGACATCAACTGGACTCCGATCCAGCCGAGCAGCGGAAGAAGTAGATGCCGGATCATAGATCACACGACGGTGGTGTGAAGGTGGAGAACTCACCCACGAGTTCCTCCCCAATATTACAGAGAAGTCCTCAATGGATGAGAGAGAGAGAATGAGAGGGAATGGGATGATTCCAAAGGGAGAGGGGAGACCCCTATATATAGTGGGAGGGGGCGCACCACCCAGGGGCCAGGCGGTGTGGGACTAAACCCCACACCCGCCGGCCACCTAGGGGCAGATGCCGGCCCTAGGTAGGCCCCATTGGGGCGGCCCACCAAGCCTAGGCCGGCTGGCCCCTACTCCCTAGGTGTCATGCCCTATTGGGCCTCCCTTCGGGTGAGGCTCATTAGCATTAAGATGCCTTTAATAATAAAATAAAAAATATATTTAATATTAATTCTCTAATTAATATTCAAATACACATATTATATTATTCCTTTACTCCGGAACTCCTTTCGGACCCCTTCCGATCTCCATCGGATGTTACCCGGAACTATTCCAGTTTCTCTTTCTCTATTTCTCCTATGATGCCTCATCTACCCTAAGCGTCCCTACCCTTAAGCGTGACATCCTTCGGTTCGGAAATACTCCGGACATGATTGAGACTACTCTCACATCAATGATCAACAAAGGGACCTGGATGGCCATGTGACCCCCGTGCGTTTCACGAATATAATCGCTCGAACCGTGAGATAGTCATTTCCGATTCCCTTTGTCATTAGATACCTAATTCATCCGAGACTTGATCTTCGGTATCTCCATACCTTAGTTTGATCTTGTTACCGATGAACTTGTTTTCTCTTTCTCATGTCGTTGCATTTCGTGACCTAGTCACATGCTTGCAAGCTTCATTAATGCAACGTCACCGAGATGGCCACATGTATATGTCCGTTACATGGACTAGACAAATCCTGGTCTTGATATGTACTCCTCTACGCATCCCTTTGGAAAACCTGATTGGCACCTTTTTGATCACCCTGTTACGAGATGATTCTTGATAACCATCTAAGCTTCTTCCGGAATGGTGATTTGCATTACCTCACAGTCAAAGGATCAGGTTGTGAGGTTCTCTGTGTTTTATCATCAATGGTGAACTTTGTAACTAGATCTCATTAAGATATAATGGTCGGATGTTTGTCTATCATGTTATTCAACTAATAACATGACCTCATTGTCAGTTGGCATAAATGCCCATGATCTTGAAACCCAGACCATCCTCATGGCCAATGAACTAGTTCGCTAGAGGTAACTAGAGACACAATTTGTTTACATACCACACGTGTATTAACGTTTCGTATTAACACAGTTATAGCACAGTATGAAACGTAATATGAACATATAGGAGATATATCAAATAATACACTTTATTATTTGCCTCTAGGGCATAACTCCTTCAATATGCTCATATGGATCAAGATCTTCTTCATCTCCAGTAAATTGCTTCTTGTGTAGAATACCAAGTAGTAGAGGGTTTATTTCAAACCCCCTTGTTTTCTCGTTGGATTTATCTCTTTTATTAATACCATAGGGCTTCCCAAAGTGGCTGAGTGGGTTAGCACTAGCCATATGCTCAAACTCCATCATGTTGGTGAAAACCTGTAACTCAAAATAAAACTTAGCAAGACAAAAATAAATAAGAAAAAACTAAAAGACCTACAACGCTTAGCTCCCCGGCAACGGGTCTATAAAATAGCTTGATGACTGCAAGTGCACACATCATTTGTAGCTAGTTTCGAAATAAAGATATCGATCCCACAGGGAGGAGGAGTCTGAAGTCTAATAACTCTTGAATTAAATACTGAAATAGAAATGCTAAATAAAGTTCTAAGTAACAAGATAAAATGCGAGTATCGTGTAAAAAAGTGTTTTGGGGTTTTTTGGTATAAGAGAACAATAAGTAAAGTAAAACAACTAAACACAAAAAGTAAGTATCACATATGTAAAAGAGATTGGAACTGCAATAGGGAAAAAGCGTTCTCAAGGAGTAGCGGATACACCTCTAGCATTATAAAGAACTAAGGTAAAGATTATTAATATGAACATTCTCAACTATGTATGTGTGGGATGAACTCCATATTTGGACAAATAGGCAGTAACCACTGCTCACATCATCCTCATAATCACATTAGACATCAATCGACATCAATCGAATTACTGCGCTATTAAGGGACTTAATCCCGTAGGACGTATCCCATGGCATGGATAGTATTCCGTGAGTTTCCTCGGTTCCCAAGTTGATACGTAAGGGGTGCCAACAACTTTATAGTCACTATAAGTGCTAACACACCTTCGTCTACCAACAAGTAGTTCTCTCCACCGAGTCCCCACAAGAGGCAAATATTGAGAGGTCGACTTCTCCCAACATAAAGATGAAGACAATTTAACACATGGTCACAGCGATAAATATCATAATAAACTTTATCTTATTTCAATCTCATACTAGGGTTTTTCCATCTCCCCAAGAACTAATGATCTACTTAGACATGGAGGCAATCAACATCATGGCAATAACAATGGAATCTATCATAGATGAATAGACTTGTATAAATCCACAACGAGTACGGAAATTACAACAAGATCTAGACAAGATGTAGATGGGATGGATGGAGATGGTGGTGATGCAGCGGTTGATGATGAAGATCGATGCCTTAGCCTCCCGGATCTTCGTAGGGTGAAGATGGATCCCCGGTGGACTAGTTCCCCCTCCAGATGCCTTTCGGAGGTGATGTTTTGGTGATTTCTGGTTGTTCTGTATGTCGTCTCTCTGATCCAGTTGCACGGAGTAAAACTATTTGAGGATATGGTGGCGGTGCCAACTTTACGGCGGGAACTATATGGCCGAAAAATTATTCATGCCGTATAGTTGGTCGTTAAACCCTCTGTATGCCTCGATCGCTTCGGGTTTTCTTCTAGTGTTATTGATATTTCCCAAATAAGCGATTTACGTTGTTTTTGATTCCTTTTCTCTCCAATACAACTGCTCCAAGAATTGGGTCCATTGTATCCATCATCTGTCGTGATCCTAGTGAAATAGACATAAAATGTGCACGCGAACGCCGTAAAATACCAAGATCCTACAACTACAACGCAAAATAATAATATAAAACATGATGCAATTATGCACTCATCAATGGCAAGGGCTGGATCATGCTCCGGGCACTTCTTCATCACTTCAGTCATGGTGTAGTCAAAGATGGTGACCTTGAACATGTCACCCTTCAGCATCTTGAAGGTCATGAAGTACCCGATCTTGATCTGGTGGGCAATGGTGAAGCTAGCCCACCCCTGGCCAAGGCAAATCCTGCCATTGACATCCCGAAGCTTCACCATCCAGCTGCGTCTGGTGTTTGTCTTGATCACGATCGTCCTCGGCACAATGTCGAGGAAGGGCCTGAAGCCCTCCAGGATTGGCAGCAGGTCTAACCCATGTGCCAAGATCACCTTGGCAAAATGGGTTGGACCTACCTGATCGTGAAAGTGCCCAATCTTGAGAGGCCTGTCGCTCGGCCTCTTGGTGCCACTTCCCTCACCACCATTGTTGGCCCTTTTGGAGGCACTACCCTCACCAGCATCCCTAGAGCATGCTCCTCCATTGGTGGAAAGAGCATCTCCAATCAGCATCTTTGAGCACTAAAAAAAGAATCAACACGTGTAAGCACATACATTTTGGTGATCAGACATGAATAATCAAACATGACCTCATATGCAATACCATAGATGCAAAAGGGATACTCCTCATGATCAACACAAATGAATAATGAATTTTGTTAGCACACAAGTTTGTTCATGAAGAGGATCCCCTTGCATATCATTGTGCTACTTAGTAATCATCGGCCGAAGGAAGCAAAACAAAATGACCTAACCAATATCTAGCTTCAGAATAACTAGCACAAGTAAGGTAGAGCTGGTGCTACAGGGATCCATAGGAGGTGCACAACCAATTTTGTTGTGCATACCATCCAGTTCCTATAGCACTAGCTCTATGAACGAATTGCACTAAGTGTCATCACAAGATGGGTTCACAACATTTACAACATTTGTATCATACTTCACAACATTTACAACATGAAGTGATGATTCTACCGAACCAAGTTCCATCAGCTTGAATAGATGGCGGAACCAGATTCGAAAGGATCATCGCTTTCATTTCTTGTGGTGTGTATGTAATCATCGGTAGTCGCATAAATGAACAACTATTTTTTGTGCCTCATATTAGGCATTGTGTGTCCAAGATCAATCATAATAGACATGCTATGAAGCAACCTATTGAGATCTTGGTCACAGAATGCAAAGTAATCATCGACCTATAAAAAAATATGAACAATGAAATAATCCCCAATTTTCACTGTCCGCGAAACCCTAAACCCAAAAATCGACATACATTTAGCCACAAACAAGCATAGATGGAACCAATGTATCGGTAGATCTAGTGTTTACGAAGTCACAACAAGGAAAGCAAAGACCCTAACCTATCAAATTGACCAAAACTAGCATAAATCGGTACAAATCTATCGTGCATGTCAATCATACTCGGAGAATTAGACGGTAACAAAAATATCTGCGCTGCTAAAGGCTTAGAGAGTTGGTGGTTCGAGACCTTACCGCCATTGCTGTAGGTTTGGAGCTTCAGATTTGCCGAGGAAGAAGAAAAAGCAGTTGCAGTAGCAGATCCCCTGCAGCCAGGAGAAGCGCAGTTCTCGCCTAGACCTACCTCCGCCTGCTGCCCTCGCGGTGGTTTTCGATCTTCCGGCAGGAGAGGAACCGTCGACAGTGAGACAAGAGGATGGAACAGTGTGTGAATGGGGAGAGTGAGAGTGGTGGGCGAGCGGTAAGGGGATTTATGTCGCATGTTCTCGATGCGTCGCGCGTCTCCCGCTTTTCTCCCCGCGTGCCGCCTCTTGGCTCCCCAGGGTTTGTCCTCGCAAAAACGCCCGATTTTGGTGTTTCTAGCGGGTCAAGTTTTCGAGCGCTGTAAAACCCGTGCGGTACGAGTTCGTCCCACGGTACGATTCTTAAGATAGGCTTATTTCTACCGGCCAGTTGCGAAAAACAGCCGTGCAGCCTATCAAACACGCCCCAAGTTCTCTGATTGATCGGCCAGTTCGGTTGAAACCGAAACCGAACGGAATTTGATGGTGCACCGATCTCTCGGTTAGTATTTTTTCTGGAAGACCGAACTTTGTAATTGGCCGGAGAACCCTCGAGCCGGTGCCCAGGCCATGACCCAACTCCTCACCAAACCTGGCCATCGGGCCGGGCTTTGGCGGGCCGACCCGTGGCCCGCGAAAAAAGCACGGCACGGGGCCAGCCCGACCCGTGGCGTGCCGTACCTGTGCCGGCCCGTGAAATGACAGTGCCGTGCCGGGGCCTCGGTATCAAGCACGCGGGCCGGCCCGGCACGGCCCGTCTAGCAACTATACAACGAAACTTTTACGAATAATAGGCAAAACAACTCAGGTTGGGGAGTCAAACTCGCAACCTCACCTACTCCCGTCGTCCACTCGACCAACATACCACCGAATCGTTTGTGATATACTCTAGATTCGGCCTCTAGTTAATGATTAATTGACGGGCCAGCGGAAATGAACAACGGGCCGACGTGCTTCACGTGCCACGGGCCGGTCCGTCTGGTCTCCGTGCCGTGCCTAGGCCGCGGGGCGAGGCCCCGTGCCGGCACGCGAGCTAGACGGGCCGAAACGTGCCGGGCCGGGCCAGGCACGTGAAGGCCGGGCCAGGCCTGTGCCGTGTCGGGCCGTTGGCCAGGATTGCTCCTCACCCCCACGTCACCGTTCCGCGTGGATACCTCAAACCCTCTAACCGGTGGCACGTCACCTAAACCGCTGAGACGAATCGCGATTAGAGGGGGAGATTATACACAACAGGAATCCTCCCCGTATCGTGCGACTCGCCGGTCGCCGCCAAGCAACCGCCACCTCTCCCGGCGAGAATCCCGCCAGAGCCGCATCGTCCGCCGCCCCGCACCGGTGATCCCGCCGTCCCGCCTGCAAAGTCCTGCTCCCCGGTCCCGGTCCCGGGACCTGCCCCTAACCGTCTAACCCTAGCCTAGAGCAGGGAAGCGCAGCACTGCGGGCATCCCGGTTCCGGCCGCGTGCAGCAGAAAGCAGCAGGGCTAGCGGCAGCACATCAGTCAGCAGGCGCTCCAATCTTCCAACAGCAGCAGCCAACTTCAGCTGAGACTGGTAGTCCTATCTCCATTTCTCCAAACTTTGCAACCTGTTTACGGCTGAATTATACAGTATTAATTAGGTTTGATGTCCCATGAATTGTCATCAAATACTCAAATCTAGAATTGATCATTCGTATATTCAACATTTTCTGCAACGGGTTTAGTGAAAGAGCAAGTTGAGAAATAAGATGGTCTTTTAGATGATATTGAGCGAGACACTTTCTCCAAAGTGAATGAAGATGATATAACTGAGACTTGCATGCCCATGACAAGGCATAAGCCTGACATATAATTTTCCTTTAACTTTTGAAGGTGTATAGGCTTCTTTTTATGCAAAATTTGAACTTAATTGTGAATGTTAATATGTTTTATGAAGATGGACCTTCCTGCATCAAAATCCTAGATCCGCCACTGGCTGTGCGCTTCTATACGCCACGGTTGCTTCCTACGTGCGTCCCCTCCTGATCCCCGTCCCAGTTGCTGTGCCACGCGATGGCGGCGCCACCACCACCTTCCACCTCCTCCTTGCAGTCTGGGGAGATCCCCGTCGAGAGATCACCTACTGTCTTCGGTGGCGGCGGTGGCGACGATGCATCGCCCTCAAGGTATGTGCCATCTCATCTGTCTGTTTGTTCTCTCTCTACGATGCAGTTGAACCTTGAGCCTGTCTCTTGATTGTTCCCTCACTGAACTAAGCTTACAAGCAACTGTGCTGCACAAGTGGCTCGGGTTTGGCATGGCTTGTCTGGCCAAGATCGTTGTGCCAAATTGCGGTGTTTGGTCACCTTTAGAAGGCACAGTTAGAACTGATTGGCATAGCTGCCCAGAAAGGACAAAGTTGACTAATTAAGGGTTAAGATTTCGAGTTTGACCTCAGCATAGATATGTTTATTGTTGCATGTACTTCTGTTGCCTTGTCGAATATGGTTGCATTATATAATAGCTGTTATCTAATGCAAATGCATGATTCAGTTTTCTGAGGGCATCATCTTGGTTAATCATGTCTATAGCGGGATTACACTTGTGCATTTTTGTTGAATGTTTTTACATGGTTTGGATGGTATCCAATCTGCTATCTTTTACATGTTTCTGCTTTCAGGGCCGAATTGCTCAGCATGGTGAAGAAACATTCACATTTGATTGGGTGGACTGTCGTTGAGGCTGAAGATGATCCATCAGATGTGGAGATGGATGATAAATTCTGGCATGAAATGCTTGATCTTTTCTTTGTACGTGGTAGAGTGTCGAAGAGCAGGGAAGAGGATGACCTCGTCTTCTTTGTCAATAACATGGTACCTCTTAGTCCTGCTGATTTCCCCTTT
This sequence comes from Avena eriantha, assembly GCA_910589775.1. Lineage (NCBI taxonomy): Eukaryota > Viridiplantae > Streptophyta > Magnoliopsida > Poales > Poaceae > Avena > Avena eriantha. Next base: position 499,648,043 of record OU342743.1, read on the forward strand.
ATGTAGCCTGATACGGCGCTACTCTGTGCAATAGACATCTCACCATTTGATGATACTGTTTGTTAATGCAGAAAATGCATGGCTATGGGTTCAATGATAAAATGGAAGATCCACCTCCCTTTTTCGTGCGGAGATGGGCCCCTGCGGTAAATAAAGCTAGACTAATTCACTTTACTTCAGATTGGCTAATACACGAGGCTTTTGTGATAGTAGTTTCAAGGAAAAAAAATAGAAATTATGTATATCCTTTTTCACCTTTTTGCATTTATGTGTCTTGTACTGCTCAGTTAATTCAGTTGCAATTATAACAAAGTATGCTCTATATTCAGTTCTGAATTTTGTGTACTGAATATTGTCACAACTCACAACTGCTTTTTTGCCTGTAATGTTTTTTCTTCTTTATTTCACTTAGCTAATGCAGTGTTTTTAGTTGTTTTATTGCACTGCACAATCAATTCTTTTGTAAAATATATAAATTTGTACTATTATCCAGTTAAGCTAGTAGCTTTTCTTCCTATTGTTAGGGGATATTTTTTCAAGGCAAACATACCTACTCTTTGATTAACCCTCTGTATCTAGCTGAGCTCATTCCAACTTTTGTTCTTAACTTCTGAAGGATCTCTTTTGGGTACATCCTACACAATTTTCATATGTATATAACTTTAATGAACATGCAGTACTGCAAATTTATATTTGTGAGTTGCATGATGACAATGTTAGAATCCTTACCATTATAATTTTGTATGCATGAACAGATGAACACCCAATGGTGCAAATATTTTTGTTTGTGAGGTGTAGATTGCAAGACAAGTCACAATATGCAAATCCTTATCACTGTTTTTTTATTCCTTGCTTGGTTAACATAGTGTTAGTTGGAGAATCTCTTTTAAGACTGTTGAGTAACTTGGCTAATTATGCTCGTTTTATTGCAATTACCAGCTTAACAAGCTCATAAATGTTAATTCATCTGAGATTGATTGGGAACGTTCATTCTATTTGAATTTAGTCGCTCACACGTCATATACTGTCACAGTTGCAATATGCAGGTACGTTTCTCTGGCAATTCTGCAAAGATCTTACATTTTTTGGGTATATTCTGAACAATTGACTGTAATTATGCATAACAACACTAAAAACATTCTGGTGATCTGATTAAGTAAATCCTTTATGACATTATACACCACTTTTCGTCTGTTAGCCATAGTCAGTTAAAAACTCTCCAGATTTTTGGTCCAGAGTTTCTCACCCTTTGTCAAAATGTGATACATAATGATTGCCATGTCATCAAAGTTCCGTGTGAAACACTATTCCTTTTTTCAGCTACAAGGTTTAGAAATTTGTCTGGTTTAGTGGTACATCCACAGTTTGTTCGACCTGACTAATCAATTTACGACCACATAGCTATCTTTCAGTATGAGTTTAGGCTGGAAGGTTAGGGGACTCACAAATCTTAAGAGTTCCAGTAGTATCCATTGTCATGCAAAACAGAACAATTTTTTCGTTACATACTACAGTTGGCCTGTATGTGATTCTTATAATCTAGCTCCACAGAATTGGGGATCTTCGCACTCGTGCAGAGAAAAGCAAGCGGTTGCCTCCAGTTTACAAGGTTTCAAAAACTGTATATGCATCCCCTAGCCGTGTAAATTTCCGTCTTGATCGAAGGAAGGTAAATTTTCTTTTGCATCATCTTTTGACAGACACCGCTTTTAGTGTAAGTAATCTGACACATCTCTTCAACAGGCTGTAGAAACAGTACCTGCATATCCTAACATTTGTTTCTCAGTTGATGACTTTGATGATCCTTTTGATGCGGTGGTGAGTTCTAATTTAATTCTGCCACACCATATAACAGTGTCTTCTGGCAATACTTTGCAAACGTCGTAGATGTTGGAAATGTGCAACTTGTATTTTCTGGAGACCAGCGGTGGTAGAAATGGGGAATACGCACATGAAATACCAAAGTATAAACTACTCTAACAGTAGACGCCTACGGTTGTATTACTGATGCTCCATGATTTTCCTTTAGATGGCTTTTACCATATACTCTCTAAGTTTACCCTAAAGAGTAAAGTGATCTTCTAAATTTGTGCAGGTTTTGTCAGACCCAGAGCACTGCTATTGTGTGATTCTCAATGCGCATGATGGGGCAGCATTTCCTGAAGAAACTGAATCAAACAATGCCAGTTCAAACATACAATCCGGGGCCAACTCTGGAAGCAGTGCAGAGACCCCACCAAAGGTCCGTTCTCTTTTTGTATGAAGGTTGCTTTATAACAGTTTTAGGTTCACGGCATCAGATAATATTTCTATATGAACTATATACCCCCCATAGTTCAGGTGGTTGTCTAGACATCTTATCTATTCCCATTATCATTCAACTATGTTTACAAAATCCATCCATTTAACTATTCAAGCACCGTCCCTGCTCTGCTGCACGAAGCCGCGGAGCAACTCCTCAGCCTGCCAAGTGTCAATCCCCATCCCCTTCTCTCTTTTCTCCTCTGTTTTCCGTCTGTTTTGTTCTAACCTGTAACTTCAGTGGCGACCTTGCTCAAGGTAAGGCCAAAGGCCCTTCGGATAGCACTGCAAGCATCTATCACTCCGCAGTCCTCACCCTCTTCTCTTTGTTGTTTTGTTGATCTATATTTGAACTACTCTCTGCACTCCCGCATTACTCTCTGCTTGAAACCCAGTTATACTTGAGAAGCTATCTGCTTTGGGAGACACTTCTGACTGTATGCAGTATTTACCTCGTACCTGTCTCCTTAGGAAGAAATCCATATTACGTGCTTCGCCTCTCCAAAATCCAGTTTAAACTTTAAATTCAAACCAAAGTAGTGCATACTGCATCCTTTTCAAAATAAATCCTGCCTTTCGTGCTGATTTTGCTACGTGGAGTTTACTATGATTTCTACTGCAGAGAACTCTCTTCTCAGGCTATGTCAGCTACCAAAATGTTCGTGAAGCTTATGATGGTTAGTTTTTCATCCATTTACTCTATTCACTGTGGAACTATATTGCACTGATGGAAATATTAACAAGGATTACCTTACCATCCAACCTTTTTCTTGCTGTGCAACTAAGCATGTGTTTTGGTCTTCAGTAATACTATTTCTAACTTGGTCAACACTTTACTCAACCTAGATAGGCAATGTCCTGTTTAAAATTTCAATAGATTTTATAGTTTTCTAACGTATGCTTATCCTAATGTTTTAGCTGGCAGATCCAAATTTGGGAGCTTTCTCTCACTTGGTCAAGACAGTACTAAACTTGATAAACTTTTCATGAGGGGCCCTGAAGGACGCGGGGAAGTTGAAGTTGCTGTTTCTGGGATTGCAGGTCTTCTATGCTCTGTCTATTCCCTGCAAACTGTAGAACTCTTTGGTCCAATGTTAGCTTACAGTTTACATCGAAGAGTTTCATTTTCAACAATAACCAACTTTATAGTATTCAGAGGGTTGTAACAAAGATACTTGACGACTTCCTAAATATTAGTTTCCACTCCTCCACAACCCTCAAATATGCTCACGCACTTTCGTTTTGCTCTAGCTCTACTGCAAGTTGTCGGCTTGTCAAACTGAAACTATTATTCTTTGTCTAAACTAGATCAGAGCCGTGAGAGATCGAAGAAAGATCCTGGAGATAACTTCAGGGTTCTTGTTCATAGGGCAGCTTCTGCGGCGTCGAAGTTAGCAAAGCATGCCTACGAGGCTACATCTGCCAACAAACGATTGGATGATGAGCTTCTTCCTCTGAAGTGTTGTTTGATGTCAGTATCTCTTCCTTGGGACTACATTGCCCACGACCTGCTGCACAAGGTGAGGTCTTCATAATTATTTCTCGATATCCAAAATTCTTGCAAAGTACTCCCCCTTTTCTAGCTTATTTCCCCCTGTTACTGAGTCAATTATTGATTATGTTCTCGACGAAGAGGAACCGTTCACTATTGTTAATGTGATTAACATGTTTCCATGTGAATATTATTACTTATGGCTATCAGAAATAAATTGTACTGTCGTCTGATTGAAATACAAAAGTGGATTAGGTTCTGCTAGTATTGGGTGTAATTCACCAACATAATTGTTTGGGTCTAATTAATTCAGCTCATGATTAAGTCTTGACATATTCTGCCATGTACCAGGAAACACCACCATTGGATTTCTGAGGCTCTAATGTAAAGAGGTGGTTCGTAAAGATTGTGCATAAATTTGTGGCTGAATATGCTGTGGACTCAGATGATATATGAGAAAGGATGGAGCTACCCAAGAAACTGAGATATTATGTACATGTACTTTATTAGACCAAACTTTTATAGTGTGTGCTTGGCTCTGTGCAGACTTGATAACTAGGGCATGTAAATATTGAGTGGTTTTCTCCTTCTGAGAAAATAATAAAATATTCAGTGTAATCTTTCATTGTTTTATCTATGTCGTGTTTGATCCAGATTTGCAGTTTTCATTGTGAATATGCAGTACTGCATCATTTTTGTGCTTAACTAGTCCCTTGGTTCTAAAATACTTGTCGTGGTTTTAGTTCAAAGTTTAAACCACAGCTCTTATTATTTTGGAATGGAGGGAGTAGTATTTTTCATTTTGATGTCATGTGAAGAGCCTGTCACTTTTGAAGAACAGTTATTAACCATAGAAAGGAAAATTAATGGATGAGTCGACATGCCTGATGAAGTTGAATAGAAGAGCCTAAAGAGTAAGATCGCCCTTGGATTTGGTGGATAGAATCCTGTGACACCACCAACCATACGGATCTGAATACAGTGACGCGCCCATCACTCCATGGGCTATAGTGTTAAACAAAAAAAAAAGCCTGCAGATGAGCAGATCTTAGTTTCAGCCACCAATATGTTGGTCACAACTCGCAACCTTAAGTGCCATTGTTTCACATAGCACATCCCAAGTAGCTAGCTGGCCCAAGTACTCCCTCTGTTTCAAAATATAAGATGTTTTAGCTTTGTAAATGGAGTGTATCTAGACTTCTTTTAGTGTGTAAGTTTGAAAACTTATAGAACTAAAAGAAGTCTAGATACACTTCATTTACAAAGCTAAAACATCTTATATTTTGAAACGGAGGGAGTAGTTGTCAACTGTGGTGAATCAAGGCTTTGTCTTGTCTACCTGCACATTTAGTGACCCCGCGTGCAGCGTCTGCGATCTTGTTGGAGTGTGGAGGGACTTGGCATCATGGGATATGTGACGGTGCTGGCCCTATGTACCTGCAGTCAGCATTCAAGGTCTGCCACCGACAGAGGCGCTATTAACTGCAGGCTGTCATAGTACACATTAGAATTCAGATCAGCATATACTTATAAACAAGCGACGAGCTCCATCTTTTCAGTGGCAAATGCATGCAGCATTAATGTGTTCCTGTGATCTGCTACAAATGCAGTTCACAACAGTACGTTGTTGAGGGCTTCTTCTCTAGCCTTGTAACTTAAGATCCTCTGCTAGTGGAAGAAAAGACCTGGAGTTACCAAGCTAGTGTATCACCAATTCACCACGAAATGCACATAAAATGGGACCATGCACGTGTTGCCTCCTTGGCCCCTCACAGATGACGCAAATGTAAGTACAGTAGTACAACCCTGTTGTCGTCAGGTCTACAACTACTACTTGTAAGCTAAAAGAGCGCAACAGAGTGTCGACTGCAACAGCACTTGGAATTCACGCTATCCAGCTCGTCTATTTATAGCCCTCACACTGACATGGACGCTTCCATCAGTTCAATTGCACGGACAGGAAGGAAATGGCTTTCCTAGCGCTCCTGTTGTTGCTTTCACTGTCCGCTTCGGCAGCACACGGCTATGGCCCCGGCCGCTGGATCAACGCCCACGCCACCTTCTACGGCGGCGGGGACGCCTCCGGCACCATGGGTAATTAACCATTTGCGCGCATTTCTATGTTGATCGGCTGATTCCTGCCTGCCTACACTTGTGCATGTGAACGTCCATTGCAGGAGGCGCGTGCGGGTACGGCAACCTGTACAGCCAGGGGTACGGCACCGACACGACGGCGCTGAGCACGGCGCTGTTCGCCAGCGGGCTCAGCTGCGGCGCGTGCTTCCAGCTGCGGTGCACGGGGACGTCGTCCTGCCTTCGGGGATCAATCCTGGTGACGGCCACCAACCTCTGCCCGCCCAACTACGCGCTGCCCAACGACAACGGCGGCTGGTGCAACCCGCCGCTACACCACTTCGACCTCTCCGAGCCGGCGTTCCTCCGCATCGCCAGGTACCAAGCCGGCATCGTCCCCGTCGCCTACCGCCGGTGAGATAACAACTCTCTCGCTCAAAATCTGCATGCTCCTGAGCTCCTCTTCAGTTCAGTGTCACACACGCACTAGCTGCAGATCTTGTCTTGACTCTGTACAATATATATATGCAGGGTGTCGTGCAGGAGGAGAGCCGGCATCCGGTTCACCATCAACGGCCACTCCTACTTCAACCTCGTGCTGGTGACCAACGTGGGCGGAGCCGGCGACGTGCACGCGGTGGCCGTGAAGGGCGCACGGACGCGGTGGCAGCCCATGTCCCGGAACTGGGGGCAGAACTGGCAGAGCGCCGCCCTCCTCGACGGCCAGGCGCTGTCCTTCATGGTCACCGCCAGCGACCGCCGCTCCGTCCTGTCGCGCAACGTCGCGCCGGCCGGCTGGTCCTTCGGCCAGACCTTCACCGGCGGCCAGTTCCGTTGAGATCGGTCGAGCAAGACTCAAGACCACAACACATACTGCTATATATCTACGACTACTCCATACAATGTTGAGTATGGTATATATAGAAATGAATGTACGCCGCACATCTACATGTATAATCGTGTGAGCTCGCGTCAGCACGACGTACGTGTTTGGGTAACGTTATTTACATCGAGTTTGTGGCTCTGTGCCAATTACCCGTCACCTGCGCAACAATACAAAATGGTTTGGGATAAAAGGCAACTTCACCCCCACACAGTTGTTAAAAGAAATTACCGGAACAGATTTTTTTCTGGGATTTTGTACCACCACATGGAAGATCTGGCATAAAATGGACACAAAAATAACTTAAAGGGCAAAAACTTAATAAAAAAACTATATTTCACAAATCTAACCTCTTTGCTTAGCGTGGAGCCCGACTCTTAGGAACTTAGCGCCTACGACACTATGAATCTTAGCGTTTTTGGATTACGCGCTAACCTCCTATGATGTTAAGGTCGCGCAGCCGGCCCAGCCCCACCCCTTGCTCACTTCTCTAACTCAGGCAAGAACAGAGAATAGAGGAAGTTGAGCCGACGACTCCCCTCCCCCCGTCTCAGATCCCTCTCCTAAATTCTCCAAATCTGAACTTTTCCTCCGCGGATTTCAACCCTGCAAATTCCCATAGGTACCCTCCATCATTTTTTTTTGGTTTTGACCCATTGAAATCTTGTATTTTTGATTGGATACGTTCAAATCTTGGGAGCCTTAGAAATTCGAATTGACCCAAAATGCAAGGTTGATTCTTGTTGCATTGGCCGATGTCGGCTTCTATGATGTCTATGAAACCTTTTGTTGAGGTTAGGGTTCTGCGGTGACCGAATATACCACTGCATGATGTAGTACATTATAGTCGTTGACATAACACCAATAAAACACCGTTCCACTAGTATTATATCCCTCAGAGTGGTAAACAAAAACATCGCGGGTCCAAGACATGACTTACAACTTACATTACAACAAATATGATATTTATTGATAAAAGTTTAGTTATAAAGTTGTGAATCATCATAAAAGTTTGGTTTGTTGACAAAGTTGTGAACCGTCATATATTATCTTAATCGTTGACGGTTTCGTTATAGCGTCAAAGATTAAGCGTAATGCACGACGGTTTAGTATTTTGTCATTGTTATATCGTCATGGATTACTCTTCTGGGTGGTTTGTCGATGTAGGTGACAAATTTTTATCGTGATGTATTTAAATTGTCACTGAAAATCACGCGGGAACAAGTTGTCAGTAGGGGGAAATAGTTTATCAAAAATAACGAGGCAAAGAGATTAAATGTAAAATATTGTGTTACGCGGGGTTTGAGCTCGTGACCACGAGTTGATTAGTGCTGCTATCGCTACGGTAGAGGTAATATTTTTGTCAAGTAAAGTTATTGATTAGTTTTAGGATGGTTTAGTGCGTATTTGTTGGGCCGCATTTGTGTTGCACCGGCGGGCCACTGTGCGCCGCCGTGCGCGTGAGAACCGTGCAGTGCCATAGGCATGTCCGAGGCGCACCGTGCGCGCGTGAACTATGTACTACCGTAGGCATGTCCGCGGACATTGTGCGAGCAATTTTATTTTGAGAGCAAGCAGTTTTTTCGAGAGAACTGTACGAGCAGTTGCGCGTGCGTGCTTGCTGCAGAGCCGTACATATATGAATCGCGGGAGCACGAAACGTCGGCGGGTCGTCATATGCCCATCCATCTTTCTCTCTGCCTTCCCATCATCCACTCCATTATGCCACCGGTTCCAACTCCTCTTCCCCACTCCTCTCTCTCTCTCTCTCTCTCTCTCTCTCTCTCTCTCTCTCTCCGCCGAACAGGAAAAACCCTCTCCTCTTTCGCCCCCTTTCCTATCCGGCAATGGAGCACCCATCGGTCGCTGTCGCCGCGGCGCAGTCGAAAGCCGTGACGCTGAGGTGTCCATCACCGCGACGGAGGCGCGCAAAGCCGCAGTGGTGGCTATCGCAGCCGCGACGGAGGGCAAAGACGAAGCGGACGCCCTCACCGAAGGACGACCCGTCAGTCCCTCATCTGCTCCTACTGCTACCAGTAGATATATCTACAATCTTGGGAAGGAGCCGCACGAGGTCGATCAGGACCTCGAGGTCATCGTCATGCCCCCGCCGCTGCACTTTGACGAGAAAATCATCGACGAGCAAGAGGAGGTAAGTTCCAAGTAATACATGTTTATGATTGATGCCTAGGGTTTTCAATTAGCTTCAGGTGCCTAGGGTTTTCAATTAGCGTCAGATTCGTTTTATATCTATTACGACTGCTGCGTAATTAATGGATCTGTTGTTATTGCTAGCTAGTGTTTGATTATGGACATATTCGATTAATATTTGTGGATTTATGTGTTGACACGCTCAATATGTTGTACGTTATTTCTTTAACTATCATAGTCTGCCCACAAACGACTTCTGGTAGTTGTACTCGCTGTAACCGAAATAATCTCATTGAGAATAATATCGCAATTCTGCTCGATGGATTGTTGTTTTCATATGTGTGGATTAATGCTAGCTTATTGGCTAATAGAATTGGATTTTTTGCTTGATCCCTTGATTACTTTCTGTTGTTGCTAGCTGTCTAAGTGTTATCTATCGGTTCCTTTGTTAGTCACTAAATTTTAGTTGCAGTTTCTACATATTTGCTTCACATGTGTATTTTGCATGTTTATGTTGTACGTTATTTCTGTAACCATCTTAGTCTGCCCGCGAATGACTCTTGGTACATGTACTCACTGTAACCGAAACAATATCTTATATTTTTGATTGGATATGTCCAAATCTTGGAAACCTTAGAAATTCGAATTGACCCAAAATGCAAGGTTGATTCTTGTTGCATTAGCTGACGTCGGCTTCTATGATGTCTATGAAACCTTTTGTTGGGGTTAGGGTTCTGCGGTGACCGAACATACCACTGCATGATGTAGTACACTATAGTCGTTGATATAACACCAATAAAACACCGTTTCACTAGTATTACATGAAGGGGATCCGCAGCAGAAAACAAAAAATTTCCTACGATGGAACCCCAAAACTGTCTAGGATCTATCTATGCAGTAATGCGGTAATGGTCAATGCGTAGAGAATACATACCCTTGTAGACTGTACGCGGTTAACGTTCCACGGGGAACGTGGTTGAAGTAGTCGTACTCGTAGCCGACCTCAAGGTCACGAAGCTCCTCGCAGGTCACCCCTTGCTCCTTCTTCATCGTGTAGCATCTCCGATTCACGACATTTAAGCGCCCCAAGTGTTGCGCCTCGTGTCTTCGTACACATCCGGTGCACGATGAGACCTCCGGCTCCCCGATCCCGCCGGGAGTGCGAAAGTTGATATCCGGCTAGTAATCCCTGCAGCGCAACGACGTACTACAGGTGTGCCTTGTTTGCACAGCCCAGACTTGGGACCATGGTCACAAGGGCTAGAGAGAGAGGGAAGGAGGAAGTCAACCAAAAGACTTCTCTAAATATTGGTGCGTCAAATCTCACCCATGGGCACCCCTTTATATAGGGTAAGGGGGTGTGTCTTTCTCAAAGGCTAAGCCATGTGTGATTAATTACTAAAGGAAAAAGGCAGCAGAATTTCGTCCAACCTAATGGGCTGATTTCAGTTCAGCCCAATAGCCAACAGGCAACAAACAGGAACAACAGCCTGAGAGGGGGCTGGCCGGGTGGGCCTTGCGCAGCCCACTCCGTGCCCTGCTTACCTGCCGCCCCCGGCGGCCTACGGCGGTCGAGGCATACCGGCCTCCCGCGTGGGCCTCTGCGCCCCGGCGGCCCAGCAGCTTCCCCGACCCGGGTAGGCCGGTAGCCAGCCCACGGCCCGCCTGCCCGAGCGGCCCCCTGGCGCCCGCGTGGGCTGGGTCGAGTAGGATGGGTGGCGGCCGGCGGCTGTGGCCTGCCCCGTGCGGTGGATACTATCCACCGACCAGTGGGCTGGGCTTTTTTTTCTTTTTCCCTTTTCTTTTCCTGCAGATTTTCTCTTAGGCCAATTCCCTCCAGGGTTTTGGCCTAATATGAAAGTTGCTTTTATAAATCTTAATTTAAATATTATTTAGAATATATTAATTCATAATTAACAGATAATAAATGTATATTTAAATTCCCATTTATCCGAAAATACTTTTTCGGTCTTTTCCTTTATTCTTTCTCCGAACAACTTCGGATCTTTCTACGGAACGATTCCGTCTTTCTCTTTCTCTACTGTGATTTCGTCTGACGAATAATTGCTCTCATCATACACTTAAGTGTATCCTCTCACGGCTCGGAAATGCTCTATACATGATCTGTATCAATGATCAACAGAGGGACCAGGGTTATCCATGTGACCCCTATGCATTCCTGATGACAATGTCGTTTGAACCGCTAAATGTAGCATCCAATACCTTTTGTTTCTCGATACGACTTGTCCAAGATCTGATCATTGGTATCACATACCTTGTTCAATCTCATTCACAACAAGTTCTGTTTTCTTGTTACCGTGATATTATATCCACGTGACCGAGTCACATGTTGCAACATTTATGGATGTAATCTCATCAAGCCGACCGTATGTATCTTTACCCGTCATGTGGGTGAACAAATCCCGGTCTTGCAGTCACATGTCATCTACTGTTCCTTCGGAATACCCAACGTACACCTTTATGGCCACCGTATTACCAGATGACGGTTCATGCAGTCTAAGCAGCCTCTAGAAACAGTGATTAATATGAGCTCACGGTCTACGGAAAAGGAGTCTAGGTATAGCTGTTGCAACAATGAACTATATGACTTTATCGTGTTGCAATCCTTCAAGGAATATCCAATCACATCATTCTCCAATGATATGATCCCGTTGTCAATTGGCATAAATGCCCATGATCTTGAAACCCAGATCATCCTCATGACCAACGAACTAGTATGAATAGAGGCTACTAGGGACTTTGTTGTTTCATACCACACCTATACAAATGTTTCTACTTGGCACAGTTATAGCACAATATGAAACTATTATAAACTAATTGAGATATGACAATAAAAACCTATTTATTATTTGCCTCTAGGGCATATCTCCTTCAGTCTCCCACTTGCACTAGAGTACAAATAATCCAGCTCGCATTTTACTCATATAAACCATATACCATATGCGTTTACAGATCATGCATGATCATGGGAAACGTCATGTCCATGTTCTGTTTTACCAGATCATTATGTCTTTTGCAAATCGTTAATGTCTTCCTAATTTGACATTCACACCATTATCTTATAATGGGTTGAAGTATTTGTTTGGCGACAAAGTGAGACTTTTGTTTCTAGTGTTTATGATGATGGTCGTTTTCACCGTTGTCATTTAACTTTGAAACACACTTTGCTATCCTTTGTGTATATACTATAGTCATGGCAGCAGAACGAGACTGGATCCCAGGAGCTTACAGTGACTTTAGATCAACCCCGAGGGCTTTCTCATGGGCCCTGGGCCCTAGGACACATCATTCTACGTTAAAAGCAAACTAGCCCCGCCATAACATTATACATCACATCAGATGTAGCCTTTATACTTCTATATCTATGTAGATCCCAGTGCATGAAATGAAACTATGCCACTTACATTGCTTCTTGCCATTAAGTACAAAATTAATTCTAGTTCTATGATCAACTCAGGAATCACTTAAAGACACATTCTTATAGTTAATACTTTGTCCTACCAACCAGAACTTCGGGTCACATTACGTCGAGTATACAACATGGTTTTATGGAAGAACCTATGACTGATGCACAGGAGATGCAACGCGTCTCTTTCTTTCAACCATAGTTGCAATACTAACTCAATGCTTCATATAGTAAGAACTTCTTTCTTACCTTGTTCCATTCTGAGCTTCTTCAGAATCTTGTCTTAGGACATTTTGAACATCTTTCAGAATCAAGTCCAGTAATTATTCGACATTCAGTGTTTATTAAACTCACTAATCTATCTCGATATATTTTCTTGTTTAATAATTTCAACTTCATCCTTATTTATCTAACTTAAATATTATTAACACCAATCACATCATTCACACATGTCTTCCACATATCCCAGAATGATTTCACGCTCTCACTCAAATATGACATTCATGTTTGAGATCCAAGGATTTCACTTAGCTCCTACTCAAAATATGTCATCTACATATTATGAATTAGCCAAGCTGATTTGCTCCCACTCAAATCTAGGTCCTCTCGATAATCTTGGACATTCCAAAATTCTTTGATCATCATTAAATCGAGAATTCCACTAACGAGATTTCAATGACCATTCATTTCTCGTACTTAGGTCCATCACGCTTCTTTGTAATTCGTAGGTATGTCTTGTTCAAAACATGAAAAGTGAATCAACAATATGTAAAAGTATTCCGTGAAACTTTATGATCATTATCAATAGTTTCTCCTCTATTTGTAGAGTTTGGATTCACGAAACAAATTCCACTGCGCCACTCAACAATTCGGAGGTAAGGTCAAATACCTTGTTTTGATCTTTTACTTTCTTCCACCTATATCTTCATCAAGACACATCAACTTAGGACAACAACAGGTTTGCCCCTTGTGGACGATGCATTCATAGCTCTACAAAGACTTGTTTATTCGACACGATTTCGACTTGTCGAAATCTCTAGAAACTCGAACTTGCCATAACACTTATGGTGTTGTTTCCACGAATCTTTAAATGTTCCTTTGTATTTCAAATGAGTGCTTGCTTATTTCGATCTTTAACTCCAAATGACAACTATAACCCCGATAAGAGATGATATTATACCATATGTATCTTAATACATAATGATTATGATGTTTAGACACTTCAACACAGTTTGAATTCATCCAATTATCATAATTTATGAAACATCTTTCATAAGTCCCTTTTATGCTAAACTTAACTTGAATACTTTAGTCATGTCGATCAAATCGAAGAGACTTCGTATTCTTGTTAATTTCAATATCCTCTTATTGTGAACTCATTTGAACAATTCAAATCGTTTCAAACGTCATGTTTCATTAAGTAAATACACTTATTCACTTAAGTCCACGATTACCTAATGATTTCCACTACTTGTTGAAAATTCGATACATCACTATGTATAAGATTCAACATTTCTTCGCATATTACCGTTTTACCAGAATGCGGAGTTTTAGTCATTCTGCCCAAGAGGCATGGTTTTGCAAAGTCTCTAGATCAAGCATCTAGGACCCTGATCTTCATTTACAATGAAGAACATGCAATAACCAAAATGACTTAAACTATAGTGTCATTTCATTATTAAACTTTGGATATCTTTTAGCATCCTAATCCTTTATAAATGTTTAAACTATTATCATTAACACAATGATGAGAATAACTTGTTTGTAATCGTAACGTGACCATAACGGTATTGTTCATAAGAATAGTACAAACGAGCGTCTAACTTGTTCATATGAATAATCGTCTCGCCAAAAACAAGACACACAACCAAGGATTAAAAATTATATTCAAGTCCACTAATCCAAACGACAAACTTTGAGGAAAGAGGTGATGTCGGCCATCAACTGTTTTGCTTGCCGTCATCAAGTCACGTTGCCTCAAAATCAGCAATTCTCAAGAAGATCCTCCCGTTTTCACAAAACGAGACAAGTATCAAATACTTTGCAAACTCCAACGAGTTTTGCAAAAACCACATTTATAATTTGTATATCTTACATATACCTTTTCATCCATGACCTCCATTGCAATCAAGCCCTTCCAAGAGTTCTCAACTCTAATGCAAGATCACTAAGTGTTTTTCCAAACATTCTCTTTTCATCCATGATGGAGGAAAACCCATCCAACGACTCATACTCTATGTGCCTTATTCTGTAGAATACAAAATGTAGCCGAACTCTCCATCGAACAGAGAACGGCTTATTGGATGGTTATGGAGAAAACATAAACATTCCGCAGTCATAGAATTATCTCCTAATGGTTATTGTATTAAGAAGAGAAGATCACCTTTTACGAGGATATCCCTTAGGCGTGTGTATTAATCTATGAAGTTGGACCCTTTTGCTAAGTTCCAAATTAAGCAATATATTCCCATGGTAGCAAAGGGCCTCAATGGGATAGGCCAAGATCTACTAAGATATTTGCAAACAGACATCTAGACTAAGTTCATAATAAGAGATCAATTTATAATTGGTCTCCACTAAAATTGTCATCCCCTGGACGATTTTAGTGATCGCATGATCCCTATCCTCTACACCTCCCCCGATCAACACGGCCATCAGTGCAGCCTCAAAGATAGACATTCAATAATGCCAATCACACCATCCATGTGACTCATGCTCGACCTTTCGATCTCTTGTGTTCCGAGGCCACGTCTCTGTAACATGCTAGGCTCGCCAAATCTAACTTGTGTGTATTCGCTGTGCAACATGGCTTACACCCATTGTATGCGAACGTCGATATGTCTGACCCCTACTCACCGTAGGGCGCCTCATACCAAAGAACTTTCTTGGTGGTGCACACACAAGGGGAACACCGAACATTGGAATTCAATATGGATTATCTTATTTGATACCATTGAGTATCTAAATACTAGCACACAATAAGATGTAAAACAGGTATCAACATCATATGTATAATGTGATATGATATGGTGTTTCTTGCGCCTTGATCT
Source organism: Avena eriantha (assembly GCA_910589775.1). Classification (NCBI taxonomy): domain Eukaryota; kingdom Viridiplantae; phylum Streptophyta; class Magnoliopsida; order Poales; family Poaceae; genus Avena; species Avena eriantha. The sequence continues at coordinate 499,663,420 of OU342743.1, forward strand.
CCATCGAGCGCTCCGGCATGATCTCCATCTTTCCCTTGGTTTGACGCCAAGTCCACGATGCCTCCACCAAGTCGTTCTCGGAACGATGACTATTACTATAATATTTAGTAACAGAAAAGTAAACTACTTTACCTTCGTAACGACCATTGCCATATCATATTCACATGCCCCCTGCAAAATAAAGTTAGACGCCTCTATTTTATCTATTGCAAGTTTTACGTGGTTGTTAGGGCTTTCGCAATAGAACCGTTTCTAAACTACGAACTTTCCAACCACAACATGGATCTGACAGTTGTCTCTATTATACCCCTTTCGGGGCCCTCCGTTGCAAATGCTATATCAACTATCAAATGAGAGACAGACACCCGCTAGCCACGTATACAGTACAAGCCATATGTTGAGTGTGGAACCAGTCTCGTGTACGAATACGCGTAAGGTCGGTCCGGGCCGCTTCATCAAACAATACCGCGATATAAACAAGTACACGTTAGAGGGTAACACTAAGGGATCAATGCCTGCACAAAACTTGTGCGTACTGGCCATACATCATTCCTACGCATAGATCGGCTCTGATATCACTGAAGGAGATCCGCAGCAGAAAACAATTTTTTTCCTACGATGGAACCCCAAAGCTGCCTAGGATCTATCTATGCAGTAATGCGGTAATGGTCAATGCGTAGAGAATACATACCCTTGTAGACTGTACGCGGTTAACGTTCCATGGGAAACGTGGTTGAAGTAGTCGTACTCGTAGCCGACCTCAAGGTCACGAAGCTCCTCGCAGGTCACCCCTTGCTCCTTCATCGTGTAGCATCTCCGATTCACGACATTTAAGCACCCCAAGTGTTGCGCCTCGTGTCTTCGTACACATCCGGTGCACGATGAGACCTCCGGCTCCCCGATCCCACCGGGAGTGCGGAAGTTGATATCCGGCTAGGAATCCCTGCAGCGCAACGACGTACTGCAGGTGTGCCTTGTTCGCACAGTCCAGACTTGGGGCCATGGTCACAAGGGATAGAGAGAGAGGGAAGGAGGAAGTCAACCAAAAGACTTCTCCAAATATTGGTGCGTCAAATCCCACCCATGGGCACCCCTTTATATAGGGTAAGGGGGTGTGCCTTTCTCAAAGGCTAAGCCATGTGTGATTAATTACTAAAGGAAAAAGGCAGCATAATTTCGTCCAGCCTAATGGGCTGATTTCATCTCAGCCCAATAGCCAACAGGCAACAAATAGGAACAACAGCCTGAGAGGGGGCTGGCTGGGTGGGCCTTGCGCAACCCACTTCGCGCCCTGCTTACCTGCCGCCCCCGGCGGCCTAGCAGCTTCCCCGGCCTGAGTGGGCCGGTAGCCTGCCCGCGGCTCGCCTGCCCGCCTTGCTCCTTGGCACGTGCTTGGGCTGGGTCGAGTAGGCTAGGTGGCGGCCGGTGGCTGTGGCTCGTCCCGTGCGGTGGATACAATCCGCCGACCAGTGGGCTGGGCTTTTTTTCTTTTTCCCTTTTCTTTTCCTGCAGATTTTCTCTTAGGCCAATTTCCTCCAGGGTTTTGGCCTAATATGAAAATTGCTTTTATAAATCTTAATTTAAATATTATTTAGAATATATTAATTCATAATTAACATATAATAAATGTATATTTAAATTCCCATTTATCCGAAAACACTTTTCCGGTCTTTTCCGTTATTCTTTCTCCGAACAACTTGGGATCTTTATGCGGAACGATTCCGGCTTTCTCTTTCTCTACTGTGATTCCGTCTAACGAATGATAACTGTCATCGTACCCTTAAGTGGATCCTCTCACGGCTCGGAATGCTCTAGACATGATCTGTATCAATGATCAACAGAGGGACCAGGGATATCCATGTGACCCCTATGCATTCCTGATGACAATGTCGTTTGAACAGCTAAATGTAGCATCCAATTCCTTTGGTTTCTCGATACGACTTGTCCAAGATCCGATCATTGGTATCACATACCTTATTCAATCTCGTTCACAATAAGTTCTGTTTTCTTGTTACCGTGATATTACATCCCCGTGACCGAGTCACATGTTGCAACATTTATGGATGTAATCTCACCAAGACGGTCGTATGTATCTTTACCCGTCATGTGGGTGAACAAATCCTGGTCTTTCAGTCACATGTCATCTACTGTTCCTTCAGAATATCCAACGTACACCTTTATGGCCACCATATTACCAGATGACGGTTGATGCCGTCTAAGCAGCCTCGGGAAATAGTGAGTAATATGAGCTCACGGTCTAAGGAAAAGGAGTCTAGGTATAACTGTTGCAACAATGAACTATATGACTTGATCGTGTTGCAATCCTTCGAGGAATGTCCAATCACATCATTCTCCAATGATATGATCCCGTTGTCAATTGGCATAAATGCCCATGATCTTGAAACCCAGATCATCCTCATGACCAACGAACTAGTATGAATAGAGGCTACTAGGGACTTTGTTGTTTCATACCACACCTGTACCAATGTTTCTACTTGGCATAGTTATAGCATAATATGAAACTATTATAAACTAATTGAGATATGACAATAAAAACCTATTTATTATTTGCCTCTAGGGCATATCTCCTTCATTACATCCCTCGGAGTGGTACAACAGAAACATCACGGGGTCCAAGACATGACTATAGATTACAACTCAGAACCTTACAGAAGATCTAGAAAACATTCCTCAAAACAATGTGGAAAACATTATATAGAAGAAATTCGGAAACAACAACTCGAAGTCTATTCTAGACCTAATACTAGTATTACTATATATCTATGGCTTGCGATTGCTGTTAAAACAATGCCCCATAGAAGTAGGTTCTAGTATCTAGGGATTTACCTAGACACTACTCTTCAACTTCTCTTCTATTGGTCCTAATGTAGCTGTCAACTTCATTGATCTCCACCAGATATCTTCAACTCTTCAAAGTAGTGCTTCTCCTGAGTTTGCCATTGAATGCTCCAAAATCTAGTAAGGGTTAAGAAGGTACGGTTGAGTACGAGTGTACTCAACAAGTTCACGAAGGAGTGTTTGATGCACTATCTACAACCACAGACAAAAGGTCGTAGGTTATGCAGGTTTATGTAAACATTTCTTCAAAGGTTGCTTTTATTCTAAAAAGCTATGTCCCTCAGTCTTCACATGTTTATTAGAACTTCGTGAAGTTACTTTCCTGCAGCGCTCGCGGCTCCTTCCCGGAACAGGGAGTAACATGTCATACTTTTTTACACTCTGCAGAGGTGCGTTGTTTTACCCATGAGAGATCCTTATCCATGTTGCACATCCAAGTGATGAGCTTCTCCATACTTCCTTGGTATGGGGCCAGGTATAAGGACACAAGCCGATCACTGCCCTTCTCTGTGACTCCGCATACCCAACCTTTTGTACATGCAGTCCAACGGACTCTTCCGAAGTTGATGGCCTCTCCCAAGGTTTACGGTCTGAACATGTACAATTCATCATAGACAATAGGAGCACACTCGCCCCGCTGAGTGAAGATATCGCCTCCAAGTTGTAGACCCCTCACACAACCCGACTCAATCAATTGTCTGTTGATATGCGAAAATAAGAATATCCAGCTGACTTTCTGAGAGCCCATATAGATCTCATGGTTAACGCGTAATATACGACACAAGAATTACTGGCGACATTTTTTATTAATTCCTAGGTGATACTTTCCATGCAAATGGAACCTCTACCAATCCACAAACCATACACTGGTTCATTTGCCCGCCATATTAGGTTAACATCACTCGGGTCGATAACCATAAAGTCATATTATTAAAAAAATAGTATTTTCTTCCATCTTTTTCGAAATGCAGGTGATGACAATAATAGTTTACAAATACTTGATAGAAAATAACCAAAGGACATGAGCAAGTGTGAGCTTATCTTTGTGATTCTAAGATTATGCATTCATGGTCTTCGAGACAATATAAGATCCAATATCTGAAAACAACATCATTGGTCTGGTAAGGACTAATGTTTAAAGAAGCAAGATGCTATTATAAAACACCCGAAGTGAATCCCCAATATTATAAGTGAGTTGAAATTAGATGATTTCTTTAAGATTTAGTGTATCTTCAAGTCTACTCCTTATATCTACAAGAAACTTAAGAGTTAATTCTATTGTTTATAGAAATAGCTTTATATACGTCTATATGTTTTAGTCCTAAAGAATTAATTCAATGTTTCAATAAATCCCAACTAGTCATTAATAATAAGAGAAAACATATCTCTTATATTTTAATAAAATAAAAGGACAAAGGTTCAATTATAACACTTATTTGTTTATATGTATCCTAAATTACTTGGAATTTTATAATTAGAATTTCTATAAAATGATAATTTTTATACACAAAAATGATTTTATTGGTTTTTAGGACTTTTCCATATGTTGTCATATTTTATTTAAGAACTTAGTGGCTTTAGTTATATTTTATTTCACTCAAATTAGTAATGTTATATTTTCCTAGCCAGATATCAATTTTCTGAACATTTTGATATATTATATCTATTTTTAGGATTTACCTACATTTTTCTTATTTTCCTTTAGAAATTTAATGGTTTATATTTTAAGTTACATTATATTTTGCCCTAACCATTAATGTTATTTTTTCCCTAGATGGATATTATCTGTGTGAGCATTTTGGTATATCATAAGAATTTTTATGATTTTATTTGAATTATATTTGAATGTTTTAGGTTGGAGATACTCTTTGGAAATTATTAGAGAGAATTTATTCGTTTTAATGATTTTTTTCTTTGGGCTGACCTACCGCTCTAGTTGGACCCAGGACTGGTCCTGAGATTTTTGGGGCCCGGGGCGAAAGTTAGAATATGATCCCCTTGGAAATCTAATATCCCTAGATACAAATTCTCAAAAGGTGATGGTTAATTAGTTGAGTTTAATCAAGTCTATTAGTTTCTGGTATAGTTGTTTCTTCGATCAAAAAAATTCGTGGAGCGGAGATTTTGAGCGTTAGCTCATGTTGTTTTCTTGCTAGACCGCAAATCATTTCCTCCCTCTGTCAATGGTAACAGGAAGTGCCATTGCCCTTGAAATCCTTTGGTGGTTTTCTGGGTATGCCACTCCACAATGAAGGAGGGATCTTTGCACTTATGTATCTACTTAGTGGCCAGTCTGCTAGTTTCTTTCATTCTACCCGGCGTACCTTTTTCTCTTGCTTCCAATAGTTTGACCTATTTAGAAGAATTACCGTCCTAAAAAGAATGTGGTTCCGATACCTATGGTGATGCCTGAAGTCGACATCACCATCATTGGTCTAAAGAAGGTTCAAGGGGAATCATTTTTGTTATGGTTTAACTAATAGCAAGAAGAGAAAGTTCTTTGACATATCACATAACAACCACAAATAGCCAATACGATAATATTAAGTCCATAATTTGTTTTGGAAAACACCATTACTTAATAAATTTGACTGAACAATCAACAGTCAAACTTAAAAAAGCTTATAGAAAAGATCAATTTATAGGAGGGAATCAACCTTCTAAAAATCAATGAATTCCCGCTATACAACTGCAAGTATGTTTTTTTGGACATGCAACTACAATCACGAAAGTATTGCATCGGTGCTTATTCCCCTTTCCCGGTAAAAATATACTGTTCTCAAAATAGATGTCGAAAGTTTGTGTATATTTGGATGAATCTATATACTCCCTGCGATTCAAATTAGTTGGCTTGGTTTTATCTAAATTTGTATGTAGCAAGCACTAAAACAAGTCTTGATACATCCAAATCTAGACAAATCTGACAATTAATTTGGATCGAAAGAAGTACCAAAATGGAATCTAGATTTATACAAAATTTTGACAAATGTGTGACATCTGTTTTGAGACTGATGGAGTACATCAACTAATCGCTGATTCTATCTTCGGTTTTTTTGAGACACCATCTTCAGTAAATAAAACTGTAATTTCTGAGCTGACGCGCTCCCTGCTCCAGCCTAGTGGGGCCCACCACCACTCAATGATCGGATGCTACGAATAAAAGAAGAAAGGCCCTAAGATGCCAGGCCTAGTTTGCTAAACAAAGCAATTAGTAGTAGAAGAAAGAAAGGCCCAAGGCTTCGTCTCCTTAAATGTCTGCGCTTCTTCTTCGTCGAGACAAAAAGAACTTCGAGTAGTCCAATGGTGCCTTCGGTGATTTCTCTGCTGGTCGCTCATACCTTGGCTGGCCCCCTCGCTATCTGGGACCCGGGGCGGCCGCCCCTCCCGACCCTCCTCAGGACCGGGCCTGGCCAGACCAGGCCTAGTGGATCGGCCCACTAGGGCCCAACCCGGTTGGATAAAATCGATCCACCCTCCCCTTTCTCTCTCTTACACGCACACATAGAGAGCATCACCCCTCTTGTGTTCCCCTCTCTACACGCGCCTCCGCCACTACTGCTCTGACCGATTCCGGCCAACTCTAGCCCACACCGGCCTCGCCGCCTTCTTAAACCTTTCAGCGGACACCTTCACCTACAGTCCTTTACTAATGCAGTGCTTGATGTCTACGCACTTCTATTCTTGTAGACAGTTGTTCGGCCTCCAAGTGTAGAGGTTTGTAGAACAGCAGCAAGTTTCCCTTAAGTAGATTACCCAAGGTTTATCGAACTCAGGGAGGAAGTGGTCAAAGGTATCCCTATTAATCAACCCTGCAATCAAGATACAAGAAGTCTCTTATGTCCCCAACACACCCAATACAATTGTCAGGTGTATAGGTGTAGTAGTTCGGCGAAGAGATAGTAAAATACAAGTGGTATGGATATAAGATTACGGTGCCAGAAAATACTTTGATGGCATGGAAGAGACTAAAGGCAAACTAAAATAAAGATGGAAGCAAGCAAACATGTAACAGATCTAGTTGAAAACGGTGTTTCAATGCTTAGAAACAAGGCCTAGGGATCATACTTTCACTAGTGAACACTCTCATATACATATCATCTCTTTATGATACTACTCTGAACTACTCTCTGGTTGGACACTCTAATCCATGGTAGGGCTATAACAACACTCCTCAAAGTTCGCTTTCCCCATCTAGATAACCCCACACTGTCACCCTGAGCTCTAGATGGTTCTAACAAACACCACAATTTCATAAAAACATCCAACTCCAAATATAACTCATAACTAGTAATTATAATCTCTAGCCTAAGTGCCACCATGGTGTGCACGCTATCACATTCACACACATGGGGAGAGCAGAGATCTATTAAAGCACTTGAGTAGCAAGGTATATCTACTTGATTACAAAGCCCATGATCACAATATGATCATGCATAGAGAGAGATGAACACATAGCTACCGGTAGAACCCTTAGCCTCGAGGAAGAACTACTCCCTCATCATCATGGGAATCAGCAATGGCGATGGAGATGGTGGTGGAGATCGATAGAGATGGCTCCGGGGGCACTTCCCCGTCCCGACAGGGTGCCGGGACAGAGACTTTCTGTCCCCCGAATCTCCCCTTTGGTGGCGGCGGTGCTGCGGAACTGTATCATAGGCATCTTATAGGCAGAAGCGGAGGCCCAGGGGGTGCCCTAGGCGGCCACACCATTCCCTGGCGCGGGCCAGGCCTGGCTGCGCAGCCAGGTGGTGTGGCCGGCCTTTGGCCCCTCTCCGTCTCATCTTCTGGCTTCGTGTCCCCCTCAGTGAAATATTGACTTTGGCTTTTGTCCCGTCCAATTCCGAGAATATTCATTTTCTGACTTTCGTGGAACCAAAAACAACAGAAAACAGGCAGCTGGCACTGTGGCATCTTGTTAATAGGTTAGTCCAAGAAAGTGTATAAAAATACTCCAATGTGTGGACAAAACATAAGAACGTAGATATAAAACAAGCATGGAACATCAAAAATTATAGATACGTTTGCAACGTATCAACATCCCCAAGCTTAACTCCTTCTCGTCCTCGAGTAGGTAACTGATAAAAATAAAGAATAATTTTTGAGGTGAATGCACCATCATAAACTTGATCAAAGTATTTGTAAAACATTGATAGCTAGGATCAAAGTACTCTAAACATGAGCATGAAAGATGAAGTTCTAGCAATAATACATAATAACTATGCATGCAACATGAAAGGATACAAACAAAGATCATGAATAACAATGCATTGAAAGACGTTTGTTTGTTTCACATATAGAAAACATAGCATAGTGGCATTCAGCTTGTCCCTCATGGAGTAGCAAAACATAAATGCATAGGACACCTTCAAAGTTCATAAGGGTGACTAGATACAAATAATTCAAGGACAAGCAATATCAACATTATGAATCAATCAATAATTTTTGGGACGATGCACATAGAACTAAGAATGACAACTATGCTCTCTTAATTGGTGCATAAAGATAGAAGACGGAGACTCAACATAAAAGTAAAAGAAATGCCTTCATAGAAGGAAGCAGGGATTCAAGTCTCATAAAGAGCTTCCAAAAATTATGGTACTTATTAGCTTTCAACTCTCATTGCCCCTATCATAAGCATCTTGAAGTGATTAAGGTTAAAGTGAACAAACTATGGAGTATATGCTTGGCAAAGTATAAGTTGGCAATCTCATGTCCGTTAAATACGAGGGCCGCTCCTCATGCTACTCAAGTTTAGTTACCGGTAAGTTCTTGTCAGAGTAAGTACATGTGTATCATAGAGAACCGCCAACAGGGTTCCCCTTGCACATGATAGATGAGCTATCCCATAATCAAAATGACACGGCGAGCAGACAATGAGCATCTCAACGATCTTCTTATTTACCATGGGAAAATGGTGATTTTTTCTCTCTTTCCTCTTTTCTCATCTTTTTTTCTTTCCTTTTCTCAATCTCTATCTCTTTTTTATAAGAAAAATGCTTCATAGATTGCTCATTATGGTTACGCTGCAGGTTTCCACCATGATTAGGCATGGATTAGACCAACAGCCCAGGCGTTTCTCTAACACACATACATAACTCCATGGACTTACAAGGTCCCTTTCATTTCACACCGACGACATCCATAAACAAAAGAGCATGATATGAACTGGGTACAATGTACAAGTGCAATGTTGAAAGCGTTCCCCATGACAACATGGTTCTGCTAACTCCCAGCGTATAAGTGCAAGCATATACAACTTAGATGACATAATGGTTCAAGTTTATTAGGTGCAAGAAAAGTAAAGTGTGCCATCAAGTTCGTGAGAGCTTTAATCACTAATTTTCACATAACAAGTTTAATTCGGAAGATAGATAAAAACATGAATATACTTGGAATAGCAAATGCTAATAGGTAGGTACGGTGGACGCTTTGGAATAACTTGGTTTTATTTGGAGTTGGATGCATGAGTGGAACTCATACTTGGTATGGAGGCTAGCAAAAGACTGGGAGCGATCAACTAAGAGAGCAATGATGACCATAATCATGTAAAGCGACAAAACATCATTAATTAAAGCATAAAGTGATATTACAAGTCGAAAAATAAAGGAGCATAGAGGCTATGGTGACTTGGGATAGTCTTAACATGGTGTGAACATGCGCCAAGTCAACCCAAATAAAGCATCAAAGGAGAATACCACAATACTATGCTTTAATATGCTAGAACAACGCATGATTCTTTCAAGGCACATTAAGCAATCTCAATTGTTTATAACATGTCATGATACAACAAAAATCACTAAGCATAAAGCCAAAACAATATCAAGCATAACATGACAAAGCATAGGCCACAGTCAAAAACAAGCTCCTTTTTACCACTTAAGCATGAACTTTTCCTACTATTTTCCAATCCAAACCAACCTATTTGAAAACTAATGTATGAATGCGGGGGTCCAACCAATTTATTCAAGCAAACTAAGAAAACCAAGGAAACGAAAACCAAAAAAAATGAAGACGCTCCAAGAACAACACAACTATGCATGAAACAATAAAAATGAAGTGTTTGGAAGAAACCTGAGATTTTTATTGATGAAGAAGGGGATGCCTTGGGCATCCCCAAGCTTTGATGCTTGTACTTCTTGGATATTTCTTACGGTGACATGGGTGGCATCCCCAAGCTTGAGCTTTTGTCCATTCTTCATCTCATTACATCATTTTTCCCTTACACCTAATATTTTTCCTTCATACATAACTTCACACAATCTTCATTAGCAACATTAGTGTACTCAAGATAGTAAGTATTTGGATTCAGTTTAAACACCAATGAAACTTCCATTAAAACAAAAGCTACCGTAGCACTTCCCTTAGAAAGCTCAATTCCCCAAAAAGAAATCGATAAAGAGGCAAATGCAAATAATGACAGAAATCTGTCAAAACAGACCAGCAGGTGAAAACCGATTTGTTCGAAGACCTTCTGTTGCTCAAATCGAAAAGTGTTGAACTAACCAAAGTTATCTAACAACCTGGGGGATTTATTCAGAAAATTACAGCTCAATCCGACATATAGAGATTTTGCACGAATTTTTACAGTGAAGCACAAAAATCTGTTTCGGGACAGCTCTTCCCCAAATCTTACTTCCCTCTCATTAGAAGTTATTCTTGGCACAAAATCAAATAAAAAAGGATAAAGAGAGTTTATTACAGAAGTAATAACTTCTAAGACTCAAGAAAACTATTGGGTTATCTCGCAAGAAGTACTTTTCTTTAATGCCTTTAAGTTAAGCATGATAGTTTGAGAAGATGCTCACATAAGAAATATGAATTAAAGTAAAAGAGAGCATCAAGAAGCAAATTCAAAGCACATTTAAGTCTAACCCACTTCCTATGCATAGTAATCTTTTAAAGAAACAGGTCATGAAAGCACAAAGCAACAAACGTAGTAAAGCAAAACAAGTGCAACTTGAAGACTTTCAACATAAAGAGGGGAAACTTAATATTATTGAGATGCATAAAACCATGTTTCCCTCTCTCATAAAAAATTTCAGTAGCATCATGAATAAAATTAACAATGTAACTATCACAAAAAACATTCTTATCATGAGACACATGCATATAATCATTATTACTCTCCACATAAGCATAGTTATTCTTATTAATTGTAGTGGGAGGCATATTGTAATCATAATTAAATATAGGAGGCATATTGTAATCATAATTAATTTTCTCCTCAATAGTAGGTGGACTGAGAATATCATATTCATCATTGTAATCATCATATATTGGAGGCATAGTATCATCAAAGTAAATTTTCTCCTCCATGCTTGGGGGACTAAAAATATCATTTTCGTAAAAACTAGCTTCCCCAAGCTTAGACTTTTCCATAGCATTAGCAATAATGGTGTTCAAAGAATTCATACTAATAACATTGCTATTATCACGCAAATAAAGTTTCATAGGTTTTTTAATTTTCTCTTCAAACACTTCATGTCCTAACTCAAGATAAATACTATAAAGCTCTCTAATTTTGTTGTTGTTTTCCATTAAGCCTAACTAGTGAAAACAAGAAACAAAAAGACAAAATTGTAGAATCTAAAGGAAATAACTTCGAGCACTCACACTGGAGGATGTGAGTACCTTTTACCTTACCTCCCCGGCAACGGCGCCAGAAAATAGTGATGTCTACACACTTCTATTCTTGTAGACAGTTGTTGGGCCTCCAAGTGCAGAGGTTTGTAGAACAACAGAAAGTTTCCCTTAAGTGGATTACCCAAGGTTTATCGAACTCAGGGAGGAAGTGGTCAAAGGTATCCCTCTCAAGCAACCCTGCAATCAAGATACAAGAAGTCTCTTGTGTCCCCAACACACCCAATACACTTGTCAGGTGTATAGGTGCACTAGTTTGGCGAAGAGATAGTAAAATACAAGTGGTATGGATATAAGATAACGGTGCCAGAAAATACTTTGATGGCGTGGAAGAGACTAAAGGCAAACTAAAATAAACATGGAAGCAAGCAAACATGTAACAAATCTAGTTGCAAACGGTGTTTCAATGCTTAGAAACAAGGCCTAGGGATCATACTTTCACTAGTGAACACTCTCATATAAATATCATCTCTTTATGATACTACTCTGAACTACTCTCTGGTTGGACACTCTAATCCATGGTAGGGCTATAACAACACTCCTCAAAGTTCTCTTTCCCCATCTAGATAACCCCACACTATCACCTTGAGCTCTAGATGGTTCCAACAAACACCACAATTTCATAGAAACATCCAACTCCAAATATAACTCATAACAAGTAATTGTAATCTCTAGCCTAAGTGCCACCATGGTGTGCACGCTGTCACTTTCACGCACATGGGGAGAGCAGAGATCTATTAAAGCACTTGAGTAGCAAGGTAGATATACTTGATTACAAAGCTCATGATCACAATATGATCATGCATAGAGAGAGATGAACACATAGCTACCGGTAGAACCCTTAGCCTCGAGGAAGAACTACTCCCTCATCATAATGGGAATCAACAACGTCGATGGAGATGGTGAGATCGATGGAGATGGCTCCGAGGGCACTTCCCCGTCTGAGCAGGGTGTCGGAACAGAGACTTTCTGTCCCTCAAATCTCCCCTTTGGTGGAGGTGGCACTGCAGAAATTTTCGTGGCTTTTTGATCTGGTACTTAGGGTTTCTGTATCAGAGGCCTTATAGGTGAAAGGGGAGGCCGAGGGGGTTCCCTAGGCGGCCACACCACCCCCTGGCATGGGTCAGGCCTGGCCGCATGGCCAGGTGGTGTGGCCATCCTCTGACCCTCTCTGTCTCGTCTTCTGGCTCCGTGTCCCCCTCGGTGAAATATTGACTTTGGCTTTTGTCCCATCCAATTCCAAGAATATTCATTTTCTGACTTTCCTGGAACCAAAAACAACAGAAAACAGGCAACTGACACCGTGGCATCTTGTTAATAGGTTAGTCCAAGAAAATGTATAAAAATACTCCAAAGTGTGGACAAAACATAAGAACGTAGATATAAAACAAGCATGGAACATCAAAAATTATAGACACCTTTGCAACATATCAGTGCTCCACTGCCTTGGTTGTGTGCATCGCTAACCCTAACTCTATAAGATCGTCGGCACTCCTCTGGTGTCTCACGCTGGTATTGCGCATCGATTGCTAGCGCTGCCTCTTCAGGGTTACCTTCACCAACACCCCACTGCCTCTATGGTCAACGTCGCCCTGCGTGCCCCGGATAGTTGGCATGCTGTCCATGGCAACACGGCTATGGCCCTCTCAGCTCCTGCTGATTCCGATCCTTTGCTTCAGGTTGAATCCCATCTTCTACTTCTCCCTTGGATCGACTATGGCCACCTTTCGATGTTCGGGTTCAACCTTCTCTTCTCGGCCTCTTGGTCTGGTGATGTTATGGTGGTAGTGTGCTGATGTACTGGTGGTGGTGTGGTGATGTTTCTACCTCAATTTTGATGCTGGCGGACGGTGTCGTGGTGCAATCCCGGCGCCGTCAATCTGATGCCTAGGAACTTTGCTATGGTGGTGATACTACTGGGATTGCTTCTTTCTCCGACACCGGTGGGACGGAAGTGTCTACAACTCCGGTGTCGGTCCTCATGTCTACTTCATCAATTCTACCTCTAGTCTAGGTAATGTTCATGTGACCAGCCTTCAAACCGATGAACAATCTAGGTGTAGAATTTAGATTTAGATTTTGGGTTTTAAGATTGGGACTGTGAGGATGATCTATGGCTATGTGTGTTGCTAATAAGCTCCTATTTGAACTAGGTGTGATAGATGGTTGTTGTCTGTTCTTGTGCTTGCTTGTGGCACGTGGTTGCTCTCTTACTAATGAAACTGAATGCTTGCCATTCAGTTCCAAGCATCCTAGTGTGTCCTTTGTATCGTTGAAGTACTCATGTGTTGGTGAAATAAAAATGGATGCAATATCTATTTGATATGATAACCTGGGCAATGTTCTCTTTTCAACTGATATGTGCATATTGAATAAGAATAGATGTACCCAACACTTTGAGAAACGTCAGATTTCTAACTCAGATGAGAATATGACCTGATGCTCCTGCTATTGTTGGGGTAGTTTGTTCCTTTGGAGTTTGATCCTCAACTTCTCAAGATTCTAATAATCTATACATCTCCTTCTTGTACTGCTAGCTTAATAATCATTGCAATCCTGGCTTGTTCCTTCTTGATCTACTTGTTGTTGGAACTGTTGTTGGTAAGCTTCCTATCCTTAACCTACTTCCTTCTCCTTCTTTCTCTAAACTGTTCTACTAGATTATGGTTGCTATGGTGTATACTGATTGCTAAGATTGATATAGTGTTCTTGCTGATGAACTCTCTTTAGTTGTGGTGGTTTTTGTGATGAACTGATAATAACAGGAGGTGTGCTTGCCTTCTTGGTGTTTTGGGGAAAAAGGAATGAGATAGACGAGTGACAATAGATGAGCTACGACTGTACTACTCCTATATCTAATGTTTGTCTATTGTTGCTATGTTAACATCACAGAGGCTTGCATGTGACTGAGCTACTTATAGCTGGGCCCCACATGGTGCAAGTTTCCACCCTTGGAACTTGTGCCTGTGGATGTGCTCAGCTGACCTGATATTTTCTCTAGCTTTGCTATTATCTTTAACTTTCCAAGTGGATTTAATTTGCCCCTTTGGTTTATGATGCACAACCTGAAACCCTTTACTGAATAAGAATATATACTCACTTCGGCCCAATTTTCTTATTACTACTCAATGAAGAGAAAAAGCAATGCATTACATTGCTGGAACCTGAGAGTAACATTCACTCACATACCCCTCTATTTGTATTCTTGTTTGTCTTGTTTGTAGGGTAAGAATTAGAAGAAAAAGATAAAGGATCAAGATTAGGTTTAGGGCCTTTTATTTTATTCTTTGATTGTAAGAAATAATGCAATAGTGTATTTTTTAATAAAAACATTCTTTTAGTTTATAGGAATCTTTTATTTTTATTTAACTATTGAAGTTTACTTAAATGTAAACTTGATTGTAATACAACATTACTTTATAAAACAATTCAATTTCTCTTCTTTTTGTAATTTTAAGACTTATAATTTATTGGTATTTTATATATATACAGATAACAATCCAATTATGTGTTTATAACTGTAATTCAATTTCAAATTATTTTTTAGTTCATAAATATCACTTGAATTATGAATCCAAATTGTTTCCCCCAAAATAGAGATGTTCCGCAAAATTCATGTTGAAATCCGTCGCACTTACGTCGATGACCTCATCCTATTCAACAACATAAGAGATACCTCGATTCCTTTGTTGACTTTATTCAAAAAAGGAAAAATTTACTCGGATTTTTTATGCATGAATTCAATGCACACACCCGCGTTCTCTCCTTTTTTGACCTAAAACACTGGGATGTTACAGGTTCTTAGTATTTTATGGTAAGGGGTTTTGTTATGTTAGGGTTCTTATTAGATTTTTATGTTAGGCAAGGGTATGTTATGTGACTTGGATGGCGTGAATTCTTCATGCCATAACTTGGTGGCTTCTATAATATATTTACCATTGTGTTGTGATTATTATAGGGATGACAGTAATTTGTTCATGTTCATTATATGGACAAGGACGCCTTTTTGAAAGACAATATTGAGCTGGACTCGGATGAGCTTGACTTGGTCTTAGAGCGTAGTCCTACCTATGCCGAGGTTTTGGAACAAGTGAGGATTGATTTGAAGTGTATGGACCTAAGTGATGTTGCTGAAATGGAAGGAAGGCATAATGCGGGGTTTGGAATGCATATCCATTGTAAGACAATGTGTATCAACTCCAAGAAATGTTGGGGTGCATATAAGGATGTGGTGGCCGAATCACTAGACAAAGCTCTTGAGTTAGTTGCCACCAAAAAGGTTGATGCTCATAACCGACATACCTTCCCATTTGATGCTAAGAGACCACCACCCATGAACCAATATGAAGATAGCGAGCCTCTCTTGACCCAAAATAAAGTGTAAACCCCATACCACCATGTTCCTAGCTCAAAATCCATTATAAAAGTGGATGAATGCCATACTACCGTGGAGGTTATGAGGCTGCCCACAAGCAAGCCGCGATGGCAGTTGCTGACTCGTGTATTAACGAGCTTGTTGGGGAACCCCAAGAGGAAGGTATGATGAGCACAACAGTAAGTTTTCTCTCAGTTATGTAACCAAGGTTATCAATCCAGTAGGATCAAGGAAACACCCCAAAGGTGTAGCTAGCTGAATGTTGGCAGGGCGCACTACCGGTGCCAGCAGCAACATGGAGACCTGCACAACACAACCACATAACTCTGTCCCCAACTTGCGATGAGGTTGTTAATCTCACCGGTTTTGCTGAAAACAAAGGATTAAACGTATCGAGTGGAAGAAAGTAATAGTTTGCAGAAAGTAAACACAAAGCAGTAAACAGTTGATTGTAGATTGATAGTAAAAGAAAGGACCGGGGTCCATAGTTCACTAGAGGTGGCTCTCCTTAAGATAGATAACATGTTGGGTGAACAAATTACAGCGGGGCAATTGACAAACATCGAGAAAGCATACAAGAATATACTACTCATCTTGACTCCTTTGAGATTCGATTGGAAATTACCACATTATACATAGACCGCCATCCAACTGCATCTATGACTAATAAACCACCTTCAGGTTATCATCCGAACCCCCTCTAGTATTAAGTTGCAAGCAACGGATAATTGCATTACGAATTGCGTGTAAAGTAAACAATACGATTGTTCTATGAACAAAGGATTATTGTTTTCTCCCTAGTAGCAACATCACATCTAGTACCTTAGAGATTTCTGTCACTTCCCCAGATTACCAGAGGCATGAACCCACTATCGAGCATAAATACTAAATCTTGGAGTTGCTAGCATCTACTTGGCCAAGATAGCTACTAACAACGGAAAGCATGCAAGATCACAAATAACAAAGACATGATAGAATCAATAATCAATCTGAAATAGCATCTCAATATCCATCGGATCCCCGCAAACACAACATGCAGAATTACAAATAGATGATCTTGGTCATCAACGGAGCTCACAAGATCTAAACATGATAGCACAAAGGAGGAGAACCAGCCATCTAGTTACTACATGGACCCGTAGTCCAGAGATGAACTACTCACGCACCACAGCGGAGGCTTGCATGGTGATGAAGAAGGCCTCCAGGGTGAATTCCCCTCTCCGGCAGGGTACCGGGAAGAGCTTCAGATCCCTCCCGATCTAGGGATGGAGTTGACGGTGGCTATAGACTCTTTCGTGGAATTTTGATCGGGTACTTAGGGTTTCCGTATCAGAGGAAATATATAGGCGGAAGGAGAGGCCAAGGGGGTGCCTGGGGCGGCCAGACCACCCCCTGGCGTGGGCCAGGCCTGGCCGCATGACCAGGTGGTGTGGCTGGGCCCCATCCCCTCTCCGTCTCGTATTCTGGCTCCAGGTGTCCCACGGTGAAAAACTGACTTTGGCTTTTGTCCCGTCCAATTCCGAGAATATTCATTTTCTGACTTTCCTAGAACCAAAAATAGCAGAAAACAGGCAGCTGCCACTGTGGCTCTTGTTAATAGGTTAGTCCAAGAAATCATATGAAAAGTACTCCAAAGTGTGGACAAAACATAAGAAAGTAGATAAAACCAAGCATGGAACATCAAAAATTATAGATACATTTGCAATGTATCAGCAGTGCA
The DNA here is from genome assembly GCA_910589775.1 of Avena eriantha. Lineage (NCBI taxonomy): Eukaryota > Viridiplantae > Streptophyta > Magnoliopsida > Poales > Poaceae > Avena > Avena eriantha. The sequence goes on from OU342743.1 coordinate 499,681,014, forward strand.
TGGTACCAGCCAACAATCCTGTCCACTTTCATGGTTATAGATTCAAGTGCGAGAAACATGGCCGACTTGGGTTGCGAGTCAAGTGTACACAAGTGAGTATGTACGCCGATGACATGTATACAAGAGTATATCAGAGCATATCCATCTATGAGGACATAGAAATATATTTCAACGCCATTATAGCAAGATCCAAATATATAGATAATAGAACCATAGTTGGTCACATGAACTCATACATCATTCAACAAACATCAAGCAGAAGCGGAAACCATAAATCTGAGTACAGATTAAGAGTCAAATGGGCATAATATGCCATGAACAAAGCACATTCCCGCCCATAGATCTTAGGGATCGCTAGCCCTAGAATCTGTACTCAAGGGAGTCGTTGCCTCCATCATCGGCCTCATCAACGAAGTATCCTCCAGATGGGTATACCTGACAATCTGATCAATAAGAGTGCGAGGCCCTAGGGTCACACCCAACAAGTCTTTATGCAACTAAATGGATTAACTGGATTGACACAATTGCAGTGAAATATAAAATATCTAAAAAAATTCTATAGAGAACCGCTACAACATCCGCTTAACCATATATATATGGATGCTCGTTTATCAGAACCAATAGTATATATACAACATAAAGTAAACCTATCCCATCCTCCTTCTCGCTTACCAAACGAGAAGGTGGAAAAATTACCCATATGCTGGTAGTTTTATTAAACATTCCATGAATATTGCACTATTTACTAGTCATGTTTAGTCAAGTTAAACATGGTACTTTAGTTTGAGTTGCTCCAAGTCGTCCATAACCGCAGACATGGCTATTCGAAAATATTTACCCTGAAATGCACAAATAGGAACGCATGCAATCAACCTCAGGGAAAAACCAAATGAAAGCAAAGAGGCATGACGCAAAAGCATTCACAAGATTCAAAAATGATTTTAGGGGGCCACTCCACTAAGCTACCTACAATAAAGTTGGTCGGGCTCCGAAATGGACCCAAGGTTTGTGTCAATGGCTATAAACGACTAGGAACCCAAAGAGTGTGACTTGGTGTATATACCGCGAAAAACTCTGCATTCCAAAACAATACAGATAAACGCTCCTCAAGCAACAATAGTAAATAAAGCCATAAAGCATGGCATAAGTATGGGATAGTATTAAAGCCCCAAACTATTTGTGGCTCCAAGAATAAGATGTGAATCAAGATCATACCATGGGGTTTCATAGGCCAACATGTGGATAATATGATAGTCAAGGAACATGCATCAAGTACTCGGGTCCTATGGGACACAAGTGAGCGGATAAAAGCCAAATCTCATATATTGCCGACTAGTGCCTCTTTCTTTAGTTATCCCTTTACTACACAGTTTATTTATTTAGGTACCTCGTTATCCACATCAAACTCGCACAAACCTACACATGCTATTCTACGTCTCACATGGATCAATCAACTCATGTAGTAATATCTAATAGGTTATAGGGTACAAGATTTATAGTGGAATGAAAAGTAAAGGTTGGACAGTAGTTGGGATTGCAATTTAATATAGACTCGCGACACGTAATGCAAGAATACAGATAGATGCACACGAGCTATCAATAAAAATGCAAGCAAGGATTCTTGCCTAGAATCTCAGGGGTGGAATAACTAGGGTCCGGGTAATACTCAAGTGCATCTTGATAACCTTCTTGCTCAACGTCTATCTGGAATAAAAACCAAACACACAAAAGGACATAATAAATAAATTGCACAAACATATGAAACAAGCAAAATATGGCAAGACATGATGCACAATTGCATGGTATAACATAGTAGGGCATTGGTGAAGCATTATCAACAATATATGATTAAATCCAAATTTATGTATCCATTTTATTATTGAATTTCCTTGTAGTAACATATTATAAATGTGTGAAACAGGAAGCAAATGCATGTATGGAATGCATATATGGAAAGGGATCGTCATGATAACCGACTTAGATATATTATTTATATAATTCAGATTTACGGAATTAAAGTTATGAATTTATTAAGAAAAAACCATTTAATAGCACTAAAACAATTTCGAAATTTTAATTGACCAAAATTTATTTTGGATTGTATATTATTAACACTTGCATTTTTATGATCAATAATAATATAATCATTTGAAATATTTTAATTTATTAATAAAAAAGTGAATTAAACATTGTTAAAGCATTTAATGAATATTGGAAAATATTTATTATTTTGCAATCTTTGAAAAAAAAATAGAGACTAGATTCATGTTCATAATTCAAAAACAATCAAGTTTCATGTTTTGACTTTTGTCAAATTTGTTATAGAACATTTTTAAAACTTGGTCAAAGCTTACAAGAAGTTTGACTAATTTTAAAATTTGGTTTGAACTAGATGAATAGGCGGGCTTCGCTCTGCCGTCAGCATGGCATTAGTTCTAGCATAGTGTGATCGGTGTAGTAGATATGCATCCACTCGCTCGATATCCCAATCACTATGAAGAGTATTTCCTTGAACCAAGCCTACACCAAGGAAACAGTATGGTTGGAGACGACATCATTGATTTGCTTCCACGACTTCCATTATAGCAAATTTTTGCAGATCATGTTGTTGAATACATGTCTAGATTTGGAGCCCGCCAGTGTACCAAATTTATTTCATGATCAAATTTAATTAAAAAAATAACACCAGTTTAGAACAACTGTGCAACCAAAAATTTAGATTTAGATAAAGAAGATGAGACAAACCGCTCTACATCATTTTTGTTCCACCTCTACATGCATCATCGATCATGATGTTAGAAATAAATTGAAGTTGCAATTATAATTGTACCATATGTATGTGAGGTAGATCCATGCAACAAAGTATAACACACAAACATCATATTTGAGCTAGATTATGCCTCTGCATGCTGCAATTACTACTTAGATAGCCTTGTTTAAAGAATAAAATAAATAAATTGTGGCACACATTAATACAATTTTTAACTTATGCATGAGCAAACTCAAACTAATATTAAATAGAACAGAAATCAAGCATCTCTCTGAATAGCACACATATATCTATGTACCTATATTGGGCATGGAAACTCTTAAAGTCAGAGTCTGATTTTTGCAACTAAACACTTGTAGTTAACTAAAACTACCCCTTTCCTTAATATAAGGTGTATAGTTTTTTGAGAAAAATTCTAAAATATAAGGTGTATTACATTGAACCACTCGTTTAGATAATAAGTTTAGGGATTTGATTATATTTCCTTATCTCAAGCAAGCTCCTCTATTTTCTCATGCCAATTAGTGTGGTGTAATATTTCCCAAAAGATGTGTATCTTACCCTCCACGTGATTTCATTAATTTCCATACCAAAAAACGGTACACCTTATATTTAGGAACGGAGGAAGTAGTACCATGTTATATGACAGTGCCAAGGTTAATTCTATGATCAGTGATGGATCTAAGTTTCCATAAAGTGGGTATATTTTGTCTAGGATTAGTGTGCTGGATACATTTATTGATCTTGCAACTGCATATTTCCAGACTGAAAGTTAGGATCAATGGGTGTTTGTTTGTAGACTCATATCCTATTGTGGCTCCACTACTGATAGGGATAAGCCATTCTACAACATGTGCAAGAGGTTATTATCATCAATCAATGAAGATGATGCATGAATTACCCTAATAAATAATCAAACTAAGAAAAACCTTAGAACATCTATTCCCTAACAGTTGAACTGGAGCTACATCAGAGGGAGTGTTCTCTTTCGAGTGAGTTTACAGGGCTATTCCAACATCAGCAGCTACCAAAGATGGTGTATCATTTATCTCATTTGAGTGAGTTTGTAGGGCTAGATCATCGGTGTGGTAGAATGTTGCTAAAATTAGGAGTTCTTGTGAGAATTCTTGTCTAGTACACCAACTGGGTAAACACAGTAATGCTACTTCCATTCTTCAAGCATCTGCCAAACACATAAAGGCATAAACAATAGAATGAGTCTATGATCACTATACCTCAATTATATGTGTATGTTCTAACAGACAGAATACGTCCATGCAACTAAGTATTCTACAAACATCAGTATAGAAATGCACTCTGCTAAATGCATAGGAACTCAATAAGGTAAAACTCACTCAATCAGGTGTAAGCTAAGAATTCTAGGAACATTAGAGTACAAACTGGTCTATTTTCCGAACTTCGCTCAGTAATTTTTGACTTCACACATCACATTCCAACACCAATACAAAAAATATAAAATAATTGCAATTGCATATTTTAATTTAAAGTTCTAACATCCACCATACATATTTGTAACAATCAAACATCCACCAGATCCATAGAGAGTGCTTCCACACAAAATGGAAGAGAAACCACACATCAGAGTGAATTACGTACAATTGACAATGTGCCAAATTTTTGTGCACATATGTTTGTACTCTGGAATGTATCTTAGTGCATAAATTCCAAGCTACACCACTACAGTTAGTGTGTGGTTTCACAAGTTTTCATAATGGCTTGCAAATTCTTGCACTAAGATACATTCTAGGCTTCGCAACCATGTTATCTCTAGTTAATGTCTTGTGTTAGTTAGATTTCTTTGTTTTATCTGGAAGCATCCATATGTCCACAAACATTTTATGAGCTATGCATACATACAAAATAGAAGCTGGTACCTACTGAATATCTAATGCTAGTTGAATAATGTGGAAAATAAACTTGTGAACTTTTGATGCAAAAAAGGTCAATTACAACGGTATGCCATGTCGAAAGATAATGAAGAAGGAAATCACAAACAAAGACATCTCAGCAATCACTAAGAGAAACCTTTACTTTTTCCATATGCTCACTGAGATGCTTGTTATTCTCCTACATAATTAATTATAGACAACAACTGATATGAAATAAATAGACTGAATTAGATCAACCCTGATCAGCATATGGAATACATAAAGTTCTTTTGATTTTTGTGTTATTTGCAAAGGTATGGTGTTTAATTACCTTTTCTAATAGCCCGAACACCTATGTCCTTGTTCCAGTTTACAAACCCATACCAAAAAGGAACAAATTACTGTAATTCAAACACTCTTCACATGTAATTATACCATTCTAATTTATGGACAATGATGTGATTAAAAACATCTGTTAATATGACATTTTAGTTGAATTGAGGTTGAGAGAAGGTAGGAATCCAACTTTTCTTAGATGTCAATATTGGTTTCTGTAGCCAAGGATCAAATGCGTGATTTGGCATATTTAAATGCATGCTCAAAAATACCAAGAGGCATAAGAACTAATCTTAATTTTAAGGTAAATAAGAAAACATTTAATAAAAAGTACATTAGAGATTTTATGATTTACACCACTCTTGCAGAAAACATTGCATTGTGGAAACTAAATTCTCAAATTGTTTATGCCCCTTCCCACATATATATTGTCGCTGCCCTTGTCGTGCTAATTATTACCATCAGATACGTGGTTCTTTTATGTATCACATACGACAAAGCATAATAAGAAGTTCATCCTACTTATATAATTAGACCATAGTAGATTGCTAGAATTTTTTTCCTTTTTGGAAGGTACAGAAGAAAGCTTAAAATCTTTACTCTTGTCTTGTTTAGTCATGCATGTGCAGTTTTTTTTACAACATCTATGTAACATGATTTTCCATAAATGTGGTTTCTTATTTAAGAGAAATTGACTTGACATGCAAAATAATTATCATCTGACTGCAACTCTCTTATAACATCTATGAACTTCAGGGGAAAGTAAAGTACGGGCTTCTATGTATTAGGCTTGGAACCTATTGTGTTTTATGTCAGCGGGAGAAGGAAGGGTGAACGTGCAAACATGGTGGATTAGAGTACAAAATCGCATGCTTGTATTGTTCTCATACTATTATAGATATCTATTGCGATCACGAGGCAGCAGTGGCATGATACGACAGTTGCATGATTACCGCTCTACCGCTGTGTTGTCGGACCCGTGACAAAGGAAGTGCTCCTGATGGCAGTGGGAGTAGTAGAAACACCATCGACGCCTCCCTTTCCCTCTAGATGTGGTCTCCTACCCACGCATATTCCTACTCACCATAACCATAGCTACCTCACACACGCCTAGGTGGGTTTAGAAAAGGAGCTCTGAAACTGGAAGTACTACCGTGGATTGGGTAGCATGGGAAAACAAATTAGGATTTTCTAGAGCCTAGGCAGAGTGATATAGAATGCTATAACATGTGTTATCAGATAGTATATATTTTGTAATTCCTAACATCATTTAGCAATGATGTCATTTCTTAGAATTTCATTGTAACTGAAAGTAAATCCAAATCTTAATCTAATATGTTGCATCGCTTTGCTAGAAATACCCAACGACCAGCTAGTCAATCACTTCACCAACTTTAGCATGACATTGTCGATAATTTTTTATCTCCATTAAGTAACCGAATTTACAGTATATCACGTTACCTAGATATTGGAAACCAAATGCAAATGCGATGTTACCTAACAACTAAACCACACCATCTACAAAGTAATCAACACATAAGGTAACCCATCAATTCAACCTACAAAATAGCACACCTTACAGAAGGAGAGAAGGGAATGCCACTGACAGCGAAGAACAAAACAAAGCCAGCCCTCATGCGACAACTTGCACAAAAAACAAAGCACAAACAAATAACACAATCAGCAAACAAATGATCACAACAACGAGAGACAAACAACCAATTAAGTTGAGGTTTCCGAGACTGTTCTGATTTGTGCTTGATGAAAACCTGTCAACAACTGAGGTATTTTGTTATGAGGATATTTCATATATTTTTTACCTACCTCTGTCTAGACCTGCATACCTAGAACCACAGAGCTTCAGCGCATTATTTAGGATAATCCGCTCACTAATAAGAACGATGCTTGGTCCTATTGTTGAGGACAAAAGTACTCGGTGGCTAAGTTCTATGCACACATTCATTCACACATTACAATACCTAATGTTTTTGGGTTGCTATGGAAGTCTAGCTGTATTATGAAAACCAAAGTCTTTTCTTGGCTACTGTTACGTGATAGACTAAATACTCGGGATTTATTGCAGCGATGTCACTGGAAAGTTACAAAAGTTACTCACGGTGAACTCTGCCCATTACGAGCTTATGAGGATAGAATTCATTTATTTTTGAGTGCAATTTCAGTAGACGAATTTGGCATTATCTACAAGTAGAGTGTCATCCCCACAATGACATTCAGACCGCAATTGTTGGGGATGAAAAGAGTTTTGGTCGGCCATTCTTCATGGAGGTTTTAATCACTGCATGCTGGAATATTTAGATATTACGAAATGGAAAAATCTTTAGGCAGGAGTGGCCCACCTTTGCTAAGTGGAAGTGTCAATTCGTGCATGATATCACACTGCTTCAGTATAGGATCAAAGATAAACACAGGGACAACTTAATTGCTTGGATATATGCACTCCCTTGAGTTTGGAGATTTTTTGTATTTGTAGTTTTTCTCTCTCTTTGTATATATAATTTTTTTGGTTGGTAATAAAATTCCTATGGGGTTGTTGCCTCACAGTTCCGGGTCAAAAAAAGAGACAAACAACCATAGAATAATAAAAAAAGATTTTAAAAAAATCACATGAGAAGAATGAATCTAAGAAAACCAGAATGTAGAAAAGGCAGACAAAAAAGGAACAAACTAGAAGCTCCCAACCCAGTAGCAACTCGGAACAATAATGGCGCTGCCCAGCAGCAAGGCACTAGGCCCAGATCCAATCCACATGACCACCACCCAAGCCCCAAATAGGATGCAAACATCACATCACGCCAGGTTTAGAGATGCTGGACTCACCCAAAAAGCTCGAAACCTTTTCCCTGAAAGGCAAGATCCAACCTTGAATTGACCAGTAAGAGGAAACCAAAGAAACATTGTCCTGCGGCTGGTTGCCTAACAGTCTTCCTTGTGACTAATCATACTAAGGTTCACATCTAGCTATAGAAACTCAACCACCACATCAACTTAAGGACATGCCCAAAATATGAACTTACATATCTAATAGTGAAGATTTCAATGTTTGTACTGTTCATAAAAGTTATAGCTATCCACATGTGTAATCCATGTCCAAATACACGCTTTGAATGCTGAAAATCTCCACATTTTATAGTTGTCTACCTGGCAAGCTGACATGTTAACCTCTTATTCTCCAAATAGTATGTGAAACTTAGCACTACAAACCATTAAAAAGACCCAAACGGGGAGAATGATTAGGATAACCGAGTGCATGCTATATATCATGCATGATCTTTTGCAAACCACACCTAATAATGGCATACAACTCGTTTCAAAAAGAAAATGGCATACAACTAACTAGTGTATTTACTGTTGAAAGAAACAAAACATCACTGCAACACTTGCACAAAGTGATTCTATATTAAAGAAGGAAGCAAATCAACATCCATTTACAATGAAATCAAGACATCATGAGTTTCAAAATCGACTAAATAGTAGTATTCGCATACAGACTGTTGTCACAAAACTCATTAATCCCAAAAATCACAAGAGCCAGCCTACCACTATAATCCTAGGAGACTATCCATCAATGTACAAAATTATGTGGAATATCAAGAACTTGAAGGTGAGAAAAAATATGACTATGGACCATACAGACTAAACACATTAATGTTTGATGTTCTGCTTTTTAACAACTAACTAATTTATTTTTTGAAATAGTAACCATAAGCTAGATCTACCGAAGGAAACCCATAAAATAAGTATGACATAACACTAATGCTAATAATGGTGTAGCACCATACCATATGCATCAGGCTAACTCTTCTTCCCAGTGTAGTCATATCATACATAAATAAATCCATGTTCTTCCTCCATTGAATATCAAAGTAGTATCAGAGAAGCAGCTGCAGGCAACAAAAGCGGCCTGAGACATTGAGATCATGGGCCGACATCACCGTGCATTGCTGACACCCTCTAGGGAAAGGCTGCGATGACTTTGGAGTTGCCGATGCAGATGGACTGGGTGCATTGTATTGAGGGCCGATAGCTAGAACACGGAGTGTTAAACCGGGTATTTTAGGCTTTGCAGTTCTAGAAACAAAAGAACAATTCGTGCCACATGGATCAATTATAGGTGTTCCATATTCTTCATTAATTTAATATGCAGATCATTCCAAGAATATGGCTTTGATAAAAAAACTGAACGACCAAAGCACACCAAAGAACACCTTCAGATGAGCACAAAAGGAGAATAAAAATGATACAAACACTTAGCTACATATACCACTTTTGTGCGACTCTAGTTGATTATCAGTTCAAACTAAAGCCTTCATAGTCTCCTGAATCCAAATCAAAACCTTGAACTAATGTTCTTAGTCAGAAAGACGATGATTTTCCTCAGCCTACATTTATATAAATCATCACACAAAATTAATTGCAACTAGGGATGAAAGTGGAGCGGAAAGTTTCCAATTTTTCCGCGGAAAAATGGAAACAAAATGAAAATATGGAAACGAAAACAGAATTTTGCAAAATGGAAATGGAAACGGATTTTTTGATGAAAACAAAAATGAAAATTGAATAGTTTTTTCCGGCAGAATAGACGCGGAAATGGAATTTCCATTTCCGCCTAATATGAAATTTCCATTTTAGGGTTGATGTGCATGGAAAAATCCAAACGACCCAAAACCTGACCTTGTCAAGCCAAACTTGCAATGCTGCTCATCCCAGTGCCGAGACTATGTAATCCCTTGATGCATTCGAGGAGACTTCCATGAAATGATCATTCCCTTATTCCGTTATCAACCTAGCACCATGCTCTATATAATCAGGGAACAATTTGTTGGTTTTCAAGAATACTTTGAGATTTGTTGCATGATTCCAGGGTTCTCTTTGTTCCAGGTAAAATCTGCACCGTTCCACTTCTGCACCGTATTCAGTCCGTATCTGCTTCCAACAATTTCTGTATTCATTTCTGCTTCCGTAAAAAAATATGAAAATAAATGTGGCACCACTCGGTTCTGTCCATTTCTGCTCTGTTTTCATCCCTAATTGCAACCGTGAACATGCTATAATTCTCCCCAAAAAACTCACCATGAATGCATTATTTGACATAGTCCAGTAAAAAATCAAATTTGAACTAATCTATACTCTAATATACTACATTAGGATGACCTGATTCATGGTATTGAAAAATTATATATCTTAATGAACAAATATAGAAACATTGCAACGTTCTAGGAATTTGTAGATCTGGTGATAGGAGAACCATACTAGGTAAATGGTGGTGTCATGAACCTCATGAGGAAGATGAGGATAAAGGCATGCCAATTGCATTTTGGGTGGCGTGTTGTTGATTCCGCTTGCTTTTATCTTTCTCCCACTCCCCAGCAACTCGCTACTGTCCCTCGCTCTTTTCTTTGCTACATATCATGGTGGGCTAGATATTGTACGCCCCAGGCTCTGCAGCAGCCCTAAAATCAAGGGCATAGAACGCAATCTGGTGGTGAGAAAGGAGGCAAAGATAGACCATTCAGAGTTCCATATGGCAAGACAAGTGGGTGACTTAGAGGACGCTGGTCATTCTTCGGGCGAGGTGGAAAATGCGAGGCATGATGACCAGCCGGATGGAATTGGACCCGCCGCATATCAGAAGAGAGAGGGGAGCACTTGGGGAGAGACAGAGAGGTAGTCTCATGTGCTCGCTGTTTCCCAGCACCACCTATTCACCATCCCCACAGCCAGTGACAAGGAGATGGGAGGAGAGGGCAACAGAGGAGAGAGATGAGATATCGGAGGGGCGGATAGGAGAGGATGCATCGGCCTTCCTGTCGTTCCCCATCACCTGCCCTGGTTGCGTGTTGCTGCCTCCTTTTCCTGGTGGTCCGTGGCTGCTGGCCCACCACCATAGCTGGGGAAAAAGGATATGGATACCTTGGCCGCATCCAGCGATAGAGAGAATTGTGAAGCGACTCCCCCACAAAACTGACCTCACAACAATTCCACCCTGCAGAGTCACACGAATGGCAGATGTGCGCAGATGGCCTGAGAGCTCATACATACCACCACGATTAAGCTACTTAGTTAATTTGAATATTTTAAAATGGCTGGATTTTTTACCAGGATGACTCCTAGCTGCAGTCGTAGATGCATGGGCCTACAGTGCTGACTAGGCCACTGGGTTGGCGTGGCTACAAGGCTGCTGACACGTGGGGTCGCAACATGGATGCCAGGTTAAGGAACAAAAGTTCTAGGGGTTATCGGTGAAACGTTGCAACACTAACTAAAACCATCACTACTGCACTATCCTTCTCTCGCGTGTTTCGGCCATCAGTTAAACACCTCGCCAACACAAAAAGTCAGAGAAGACACAGGACTCGAACACTATTCTTCTCTCGCGTGACATCATGCTCGCGAGATGGGATCGAACCACTCCGGTGACTACTAGCTCGCCTTAGGAGGAAGCACACATGCTAGGTCAGCTTAGGCGCTAGACATCGATGGCCACGTACTGGCGACGCCATCACCAACATGGTGGCGCTTGTACAAACACAAGGACGGTGCTATAATCGTTTCCAGAAAGCTCTAAAGGGTGCGCTATAAGTGTCATAGCGTGGCGATACTAGGAGTGCATGCTAGCGGGCTCTGCGCGCATGGCAACGAACGGAAGCTTGTAGGGGGTGGAAATGAGTGGCGCACGGGCAAAGCGCTCGATGGAATGCCACGACAAACCAGGAAGCGTGTAAACACATGACCATGTCTAGGACAATCAGATGCTCACTGCAGGGGTGTTGGTGATGGTAGTTTTTCTCGAGGTAGCACCAATCTACGGTGGGGCTCACAGCTAGCATAGCCAAGGTTTGCTTCGGGTAGGGCTCGATCTGCTGCTCCTGCAAGCTATCCTCTTCCTCTCCACGTACGAGGACAACCAGGGGACGACATCAGTCTTCCTCAACACCTCAAGCTCCTCTCCTACTTCTTCTCTACACCAGAAACAAGCTGAGCCAAAGCTTGCAACTATGGTGCTAGGTGTGCTAGAAGGGAGGAAGGGAAATGAAGGAGGGGACTTGGGCAGTGCCCTAGGTCAGATCTGATTGGGGAGGGGAGTGTGGGGTGCCAGAGATAAAGGGGGAGGCTGAAGTAGGTCAGGTTAGGGTTAGCAGAAAGCAACCAGGGTTAGGTTCTCTCTCTCTCTCTTGTTGTCCTTTAGCTGAGAGAGGACAATGGGAGAGGGGACCATGGCATGGTGGTGGTGTGCTGGTTTATTTTGCAAGGAAGGGAGAGAGGGCGACGTGTTCACATGGGGGTGTAGCTCGGGTTGAACTAGGGTTAGGCATGGGCTTGGGTTTAGCTAGGTGTTGCTAAGTGGTTTAGGGTAAGTTGATATGATCCTTTGGATCAGATCAGGTAGATGGTGGTGGTGCTCTCGGGTAGGGCTAGGGTTTCGAGGGGTAGGTAGTTAGGTTTATCTCTTTTTCCATTTGTTCTATTTTGTTTATTTTCAAAACTTTGTTCGAATTAAACCCAAGCAGAACAAAACAAAAGAACCAAATGAGAACCAAAGAAGATAGCTCGAATGGTTAGGTAGTTTTGTTTTTTATTTTGTTTATGTTTATTTATTTGAATTCAAACCTCTCAAAAAATTCAAGAGTATCAAGAAAGCAAGATGATTAAACGAGAAGTGGCATGGTTGCATGGGGAATGCATGAGGCATGATGTAGTTTCAAAAGAACTCCATTCCCCATGCACATTTGAATTATGCCATAGAAGGGAACCATTGAAGTTCTCTCATGATTAACTTAATTATTGAGCAATTCGAATTAAGAAGATCAAGAGTAGTGTGTATTTTTTCACTAAGGTTTATATGACCTTATTAAGTCAAATATTCTCATAAATAGAACAAACCATGGGAATAAAATAAAATGGCTTCCACTCCTACTTAGCAAGAAAGGTGGCCATGTAGGCTTCCATAATAATATTGTGAAAACAATAGGGTCATGTATGGACGCATGTAGAACAAAAGAAAGAACCATACTCAAATAGTTACAAGATTGAGTTAAATGCCAAAATAATATACAAATGCCCATAAATAATTGGATGGTAGGATTTGTAGATAGAACCAAATGAAGGTGGCAATGTTGATAGAGGGAAATATTGTAAAAGATATGTCTCCAACTCAACTTGGGCATAAAAAATATACCAATATACAAATACAGTATATCAAGAAGCAACTAGATTTCATAAGATACAAATATAAGATACTAGAATGAAATATAAGAACCAAATACAAGTGTTTTAATTTGAGGCTCAAATGCAATGTGGCATGATGACATGAGCATGATATTATGATGATGCAATAATAACAAGTAGAGCATAGCGTTATATTTATTTATCATGTAGCATTACAATGTTAAACACTTGGGATGCTACAACTCTCCCCCACTAAAAAAGATTCTCGCCCCAAGATTCCTAGAAAGAAGAAGACTCAAAGAGGGAAGGGTACTAGAAATGTAGGTGATCCTGTGCTCCCAAGTTGCTTCATCAACGGAATAGTGCGACCATTGCACCTTGCAAAACTTTATAAACTTGTTGCGAGTATTGCTTCTGCCTCCTATAGAATTTTGATAGGGCGTTCTTTGTAAAAGAGATCTTCTTGGAGATTGATAAGCTCGTGATCCATGGTGCGGCAGGGAACCTTGAAGCACTTCTTGAGTTGGGACACATATGGAAGACATCGTACACCTTGGAGAGTTTTTCATGAGGCTCAAGCATATAAGCAACTTCTCCTCTTTTAGCTCGAACTTTGAACAAACTGATGTATCTAGGTGCAATCTTGACTTTAATATGAAAATGATGAGTACCTCTCATGGGAGTGACCTCGAGGTAAACAACATCTCCAGCTTGATATTACATACCTTTGTGGTTTTTATCCTAGCGATCCTGAGAAATCTTCATATTCTCAAGAATGATAAGAACTTTCTCCTCAGCTTGGGTGATAATATCGGGACCAAAGAAGCTTCTTTCGCCTACCCCTGGCCAACCAATCAGAGTTCAACACTTATGAGCATAGAGTACCTCAAAGGGATCCAACTTGAGACTCTTCTAAAAGATGCTATTGTAGGATAATTCAGCATAAGGAAGGCATTCTTACCAATTCATGCCAGTAGAGATTACAAAAGCATGAACCATATCTTCTAGAATTTGATCGATTCTTTCCACTTGCCCTTGCGACTAATGATTATAAGTTGTGCTAAAATTCAGCTTTGTTCCTATAGACTTTTGGAAACTTTTCCAAAACTTTGAGGTGAAGATACTTCCATGATCTGAGCTGATTTCAAGAGGAAACCCATACAGAAACATAATTATGTTGATATAGAGTTCAACCAGCTAACTTGTAGAGATTGTTTCCTTGACCGGGAAGAAGTGAGCCACATTTGTGACCCTATTGATGATAACAAAGATTGCATTGTTGCCTTTCTGAGACCTTGGAAAGCCAGTTATGAAGTACATCTCCACTTTTTCCCATTTCCATTCTGGAGGTTTCAATGGTTGAAGAAGACCAGAAGGTTTTTGATGAACAACTTTCACTCTATGGCAGACATCACACTCCGAGACATACTTGGCATAGTCCTGTTTCAATCCAGGCCACCAATATTGTGTTTTGAGATCCATGCACATCTTAGTGCTGACAGGGTGGATAGAAATAAGGCAATCATGCGCTTCTTTGAGAACTTCTGAAAGTGCATGTGTGCCCCATGCGTGGTTTTGGTAATTAATGACAATCTCTATGGACTAATGCTTGAATTGAATCAAAGTGAATTTGCTGGGTTTTGTCAAACTAAATTTGTCATAAACTAAATCAAAGTGAATTTGCATAATTTGTTGTAGTCATTGGCATCTGTTCACTACCTTATGCTTAGTTTTAATTGAGATAATAGAACTATAAAATTCTAGATATTTAGTTTACGAACTGGTATTGTATTGTTTTGAATGTCAATTTAAAGTTTAGAAGTCCTATTGCAAACTTTCAACAAACTCTATTTACTCCATGAAGTTTAATAAGTAGTATTAAATCAAGAGTAAGAATTCCAATGTTAGTATCTAAAGTATCATGTTTGCCTCCATGATTATTGATATTCAAATGTTGTTTTAATATCAAGATTATCGAGGAGCTGAAAAATTGTTTTAGAAACCATCATGTGTGGAAGATATTGTGATATCTGAAACAATGTTTTTGGTTGCATTATGATAGAGTATAATTTAGCAAAATACATGTTCTCATATTGTATGATAAATTGTGAAGGATGGAGATGCTAGGCATCCGGATCTCCCAAAAAGGTTTTGGGAACTAACATTATACTCATGATTCTACCTTATAGGCTATAGTAGCTTCATCATGAAAGTTGTCATGATAAGGATGAATAGAAGATGTAAGTAAAATGTTTACTACACTAATATATTACTAAAGAATGGATTTTTGAAAGAACACCAAACATTTGATGATGGTGATCCACTTCAAAGTGCAAGTCCAAAGGTATTAGTATTTGACTATATACACTTTGTACTATGTGTAATGTGAATGACACCACTATTGATGTTGATAGATTCTTTTAAAAGAAAAGGAATTGTTGAAAGAGAATCTATAAAATATTTGGCAGAAAAGAAAAGGTTGGATATGTCCAACTTAGGTATATAGAAGATATACATGTTATGGATGTATTCCTTGCTTGTTAAACAATGTGGTTCTAAGGTATTGGATACCGAATTGGTTGGTATGAAGTGTCATATAGAACAACACAATTCATGAACTACAACAGCCTAAGCAACTCGCAAGAGAATAAGTGATGATGTTCATCGAAAACAAATAAAGTGTTATTGTGTTTTCGTTGTCGTCAAACCTAGTCTTCCAGATTTTGTTTTAATAATTGTTATTTTGTTCCGGTATTACGAGAACAATGGTTGTTCAAATAATTACCGTATTCCATAAAGGATGGATGAACTTTTACAAGTCTAGTTGGAGAAATCACATCCATAAACATTATTGCTAAAATGTCATAATACAAATGATTGGAAGATCACTTATGAAGTGACATCACTGTTTGAATTATATTGGAAACTAAACATGAAGAAACTCCATGTTGATGGATTTTTGGAGTCTTTTGATTTTGATCAATTGACGCTTGTGAAACTTTCCTCGAGATAATTGAAACTCTGTCCATAGGCCAAAGTGGAACGGGTGACTAACTTATAGGATATTATGCATGTTGAAGTATATAGTCCATTATGTGTAGCCATATGCGATGGATCTTTTTGCTTCATATGCTTTCTCCAGAAATTTGAGTGAATATATCTATATATTTACTTAATAAGGAAGAAGTATGAAACATTTGAAAATTGTTCAAAGACTTTCAAGATGAAGTGAAAAATCATTGTAACAAGAAAATAAAAGATTTTATGATTTGATCATAAAGGAAGATATTTGAGTTACAGGTTTAGCAAAACACCAAAGATTTCAGGAATTGTTCCATGAAATTGTATTTCCCGATAAATCACAAGAGTATGGTCTGTTCGAGAGATCAAATCAAACCTTGTTTAACATGGTAAGATCAAAGGTGTCATTTATATTACTGTCATTATGTTTTAAGGATTGAAGCTGTAGAGACTACCGCTTTTACACTGAAAAGAGCACCATCGTGATCCATTGAAATGACACCATATGAGTTATGGTTTGGGATAAAACCCGAATTGTCTTTTCTTAAATTTTGGTATGATATGGATAAGTAAAATGTTTACAACCAAAGTCGGATAAACACGTCTTTGTAGGTTATCCCAAAGATTTTGTTGGGAATTCCTCCATAACACCGAGGACAAAAGATTTTGTCACTTGGAACGTCAAGTTTCTTGAGAAGAAATTTTTTCGTGAAAAGTTAAGTGGGAGGACAATAGAACTTTGATAAGGTTGTTGAACCTTAGCTATATGTGCTAAGTAGCACAGTGCCGGAAAGTGTCCCGGTGGCTGCCACAATGCTCATGGCTCCCGTGATTACAAAGGGTGTGATCTTGGAGATTAGAGTTCCTATTGAACCATGTGGGTCGGTAAGAATCAAATAGTAAGATTTGAAACAGAAGTCATTATTGTTTTGACAATGATGAACCGACTGCATGCAAAGAAGCGATGATGGGCCCCGACTCCATAAAATAACTAGAAGTCATAGAATCCGTGATAGTATCCATACACGAGAAATCAACTTTCTGAACTTGGAAGACCCTCCGGAAAGGTGTGAAGCCTATCGGTCATGTTTGGATCTATAAATAAATAGACATGGATGTTTAACATCTTTGAAATAGTCAACATGTCGGAAAGAAATTTACGGAAATGTTCAAGGAGTTGACTATGACAAGATTTGATCTTTCATAGTGATATTTCGTCTTGACGGATTAATGTAGCAACCACTACATATAATTTGGTATATGGTAGTTGAATAAACAAACCAAGGTTCTTCTAATAGAATGGTTACCTAGGACGTGTACATGACACGATCCGAAGGGTTTTGTTAATTCAAAGGGTGCTAAAAGGGCATGCAAACTTCAATAGTTGAAGTGAGCATAGCGGAGTTAGAATCTTCACCACGATGAAAATGTTACAGGAGTTTAATTTCATCAGAGATGATGAAGATGCTTGCATTTGCAAGAAATTATTTGGGAGCGCCGAGACATATTTCTAATACATTATGTAGAGGACATGGTGTTTATTGGAAATGATGTATCTTGTATTGACAAAAGATTATAATTTCATTAAAATAGGATTTCGTTGAAATACTCGGCCAAAACCGGAATATTTGGCATCAATGTCTATATGGATAGATTGAGGCGCTAATATGGTTATGCCAGACGTACATATATGAGATAGTGAAAGGGTTCAATATGGAAACAACAAGAAAGGTTCTTGCTGCATGGAAAGGATTGTATCAAGATTCAAGTGTTTCAACACTTGGTGAGTAAAATCGCATGAATATTTTGATCGATTATACCGTGATATGTATATATCCAGATATGTCCTATGCTCTAAAAGTTATGAGCACATACCAGAATGATTCATAAGATGATCATTTGACGATAGTAAAGATATTCTTATGAGCTTTGGAAGAACTAATAATATATCATGTATAAGTGACAAATAGTTAAAGGTAGTTCATTGTAAAGTGTTACATTAATACTAGTTTTGTCATAAGATACAAATTAATTTTCTCTCAATTTAGACTATGGGTGGCACAATGTAATGGAAATGATGTTCCATGATGGATTTGGATGAGTTCCAAAGTTGAGACATTGTGACGGATACTACAACAAAAGGCTAAGTATATGACTGCTATAGTAGCCGCAAAGGAGAGCATTTGTGTTATGTAGTTTGTTATCAAACTAGGTGTGGTTCAAAGTAGGCTAATACTATGAAGATATATTGTATGACAATAATATCAACATATTTTAAACCCGAACGAGCTGAAGGTCTCACCAAAGGACCAGATTTGTACAATGCCATCTCATTTGAGAATGAGTGATGCGTAGAGACGCAAAGACATGCAAATACACACGGACCTGAAACTGTCAGATCCGGAGATTATGTTAACCACTAGCAATCGCGTATATGCACCACCAAAAAGCCATAGGTGTTCAATACGCAAAGTTTTTCAAACAAGATTATTGACTCTAGTGCAAGTGGGAGACTGAAGGGAATATGCCTGAGAGGCAATAATAAAGTGGTTATTATCTTATTCCTTGTTTATCATAAATGTTTATTTTGCATGCTATAATTCTATTGATTGGAAACGTCAATACATGTGTGTCTAATAAACAAAATACGAAGTTCCTCGTAATGCCTCTCATATAAACTAGCTCGTTGATTAACAGGATGATCAAGGTTTCCTGATCATGGACATTGGATGTTGTTACTAATGAGGTCACAACATTGGTGGAATGATGTGATGAACATTCATCCGAAGTATAGCATTATGATCAGATTCATTATGTTTATATTGTTATAACATCATACGAAGTAATCTTAGTCCTTAGACCATGATATCATGTTAATTGCTAACACCGGAAGAGTATCTTGATAACATCAAACATCACACCACAATAGAGTGACTATAAAGGTGGGTTCAGTGCTACGAAGGTGTTATGTTGAGACTCATGGATCAAGATTGGGATTTGTCCATCCCGATGACGGATAGATATACTCTGAGCCCTCTCGGTGATATCACATTGAAATAGCTTGCAAGCAAGTGATGTGATCACTAGAATGTTATATCACGGGAACGAGAAAAGAGTGCATGTCGGTAATGAGATCAAACTAGGTATTTGGATGCCGATGATCGAATCTTGGACATGTAATATATCATGAGACAAAGGGATTTAGTTACGACGTTAAAGGTTCACACGATCACAAGAGTCATCGTTGAATATGTGGGAGTCAGTACAGATCTCCAGGTCCCGCTGCTGATTATTGATCGAGAGGGGTCTCGATCATGTCTGCATTTTTCACGAACCGTAGGGTGACACACTTAAGGGATACCGACATCATTTGGAGCAAATATGTTTTAGATAAAGATTTAAGAAAGCGCTGGAATCATTTCGATGGAAACCAGAATTGTTTCGGGTGAAATTGCAGAAACTGGTTCTGCA
The DNA here is from genome assembly GCA_910589775.1 of Avena eriantha. Classification (NCBI taxonomy): domain Eukaryota; kingdom Viridiplantae; phylum Streptophyta; class Magnoliopsida; order Poales; family Poaceae; genus Avena; species Avena eriantha. The sequence goes on from OU342743.1 coordinate 499,700,688, forward strand.
TGTGATATTGAAATGTTGCAGGGGTTTTATGTGAATGTTTGTTAATTAATGTAATTAACAAAATTCTGAATAAAATAAATAAAATAGTTTTATTTAATGAGAGCTTGCATTAAATTTGGTGGAAATTAATGCACGTGTGAGTGGAATTTTGAGTAGAGGCTTTTTATGGGAGTGGGAGCTCCACCCACATGAATGTGGAAGAGGTGGGGGCACCACCATGGCTGCCACGCCATGGCCCTTGGGTGCCCCCTCTCCCCTATAAAAGGCCCCCCTCTCCTCCTCACAACACACACCTCCTCGTGAAGGATCTCTCTCCTCCTCTAGTTATTCCCCATGGTCTCGGATTAGCGAGATACATGTTCCCAGTGGATTTATCTAGAAAGGAGTTGCTGCTTCCGCTGCTTTGCTGGAGCGAGGGATGGAGGTTGTCGGGGTACCGGACGTGTGTGAAATCATGGATGCACTGCTGCTTTGCGGTGCTGGACTTGGTGGTGCTGGACTTGCTGGAGTTGGATCTGATGGACATGCTGGAGCCGGACCTGCTAGACTTCATCACGATCTTGAGATCGGAAAGTGTACGACTACATCATCCACAAGTTCCAACTCGTTAACAAAGCTTTGTTGTCTTCGAGGGTAAGTTCTGTATGGATGTATATCCACCTGTTGCTTGCATCTAGTAGATAGATCTTGGCGTATAGTTCCCATCGTAGGATTTTTTTGTTTTCTATGCTACGAACCCAACATATTTACTGGTACTTGGGCCGATAGTTGACCGGAAGTACCGCTCAGGCATATTTTCCTGCTGGTAGTATCGACGGCAATTCTGGCCCACTTATGCTCAGCCCGTGACACCCCGCAGTCATCTCTTTGTGTGGTCTTGTTTTATTTATTGGTACTTGGTTGATAGTATACTAGTAGTACCAGTCGAAAGTTTCAGCCTGGATTGGACAGAACTTCTGGCCTATACAACCAGGTCGTTTCAATTGCTTTCGAGCCGTTGGAGCTGGGGATGACTGGAACTTTCGATGGCTCACCATTACTACCGTCGAGGCGCGTTTTGTCCCAAACCGATAGTTTTGGGAAGCCCTTTAAAAGGGGATCCTCTTCCCCTTCATGGGATACAACTCTTTTGGTTCGTTTTTTCTCCCTCTCTCCTCCATTATTAACCTTGAAGAGCTTGTCCTCTCCCCTTCCCCCTCCTATGAGTCTTACATCTTTTTGAGGGATATGAGAGAGGATATCTAGATCTACAACCCCACCAAACCAAATCCCTTCTTTGTGAAGGAATCCTTAGGATCTAGATCTTGGAGATTTTGTGTTCTACTCTTGTGTTCTTCCTCTCTTATCCCCCAATAGCTTTTGTAGCTTTGGTGGAACTTGAGAGTGAAGGACTTGCCTCTTGATTTGGTGCATAGGTTTGAGTTCTCCACAGAGATTCGGTGAGTTCAAGATTGAGGGCTTGTTTCTTCTTGGGTTCTTGGAACCCCAGATGGTTATGTGGTAGTGGTGTGATACCTTTGGGGCCTCCAAATGAGTTGTGGAGATTTCTCAAGGTCGAGGCCTCTGTCGTGATTCTTGGATACCCTCCAATTGAGTTGTGTAGTTTGCTCCAATCTTGTACGGGTTCAATGACCGCCCTATAGTGTCCCATAATGGATCATGAGTAGGCCTCTGTGGTGAGCTCACGGGAGAATAGGGTGAGCCTGTTGTGGTGTCGGTGAGTTGTGTGCCTTCACATCTTGGGGTGAGGCCTTGTGTGGCATTGGGTGAGCATCGATCCACCACACCTCATGGTGAGCCATTTGGGGCATTCAGAGAGCATTGCACCATCACACCTCTCCAATAGAGACGTAGCTTCTTTGGAAGTGAACTTCAGGATAAAAATCATTGTCTCCGCGTCCATCGGCTATTTATCAACCTATCCCTTTAGTTATGCAATTTACATTGTGATAACCATCATTCTTGAAGTATTATATCTTGCTATCACCTTGTTGCTTGTCTTTCTTAGCATAGGTTGTTGGTGCACTTAGTTGAACCTAGTGGTTTTAGGTTTTTTGCTTTGATAAATTAAACATTTGTTTTATTCCACATTTATTAGAGCCTAAACCGTAATTATTTTAAAATCCTATTCACCCCTATAGGCGACATCCTTTGTCCTTTCAACCTCTTCTCTTAAGATAGGAAGTTCTGGAACAACCATCCGGTGATCATAGAATATAGTTCCTTGGTCGTCGAGGTGGACAGATTCAAACTTAGTAGTTTGAGCCTTTGGAATGATATCTTTGGTGTATGGATCATCAAGTTGAGTGGAACAATTCTTTTCTTCAAGGCGAGGAGTATCTACCAAGCTGACAAGGTAACCTTGGGGGTACAAGCTCGAGGTTGAGGTTACGAAGTTCCTCAAACAAGAGAGGTTGATGTTCTTTAACCATGAGGTTATTCACATATGCTTTTCGACTGAGGGCATCAAGCATTACATTAGATTTACCGGAGTGTATTTGATCGATATATTGAAGGCATTGATGGTTTGAATCCATCTCCTCTAAAGAAGGTTGAGATCCGGCTGGGTGAATATGTATTTGAGGATCTTGTGGTTAGAAAAGATCTCACAATGGTTGCCAAGCAAGTAGTGTCTCCATATTTTCAAAGCAAAGACGACCACTACAAGTTCCAGATCATGTGTCGGATAATTGATCTCATAGGGTTTCAATTGAAGGAAAGCATATGCAACAACTTTCTTATCTGGCATGAGGGCCACACCAACTCCTTGAAGAGAAGCATCACAGAAGATCTAGAAAGGCTTTGATGTATCTGGAGGAATCAAGATAGGTGTGGAGGTGAGCTATTATTTGAGGGTCTCAAAGCTTGTTTGACACATCGGGGACCAAAGTAATTTCTTGACTTTCTTGAGGAGATCGGTAAGAGTCTTTGCGAGCTTGCAAAAGTTTTGAATGAATCAGCGGCAATAGCTAGCCCGTCCAAGGAAACTCTAGACTTCTTTCTCATTTTTGGGAGCGAGTGAATCTGCAATTTTCTGAACAGTATCCGGGTTGACGGCAATGCCTTTTGAATAAATGACATGGCCGAGAGAGGTGAGTTCAGGGAGCTAGAATTCACAATTCAAGAACTTTGCATAAAGGCGGTTCTCATGAAGCTTGCTAAGAACACAACAGAGATGCTCCTCATGGTCTTCTTCGGTTTTGGAATAGACTAGGATGTCATCGAGATATACCACAATGAACTTGTGGAGGTATTCGATGAAAACTGAGTTCATGAGCTGAGAGAATGTGGTGGGAGCACTACTAGGAAACTAGCTATAGATAGAAATGCTTTCTGTGGCGCACTGAACCCATACGCGCCACAGAAATGTGTGTTTCTATGGCGCATATTTTCCCATGCGCCATAGAAAGTGACGATTCTATGGCGCATATAGACATGTGCCACCGAAATTTGATGGGACCTAGAACCAACTAAGGGGGGAGACAATTCTGTGGCGCATATGTGATATTCTGTGGCGCATATGCGATATTCTGTGGCGCATATAGACATATGCACCACATAATGTTGAAAACAGATTCCCCCTTAGATCGCCTTTTCAGTTTTGTAATAAATAAATAAAATGATAAAAAATTCAAAAAATAAATCCTTTGAGATGTAGTTATATTTTGGGGTATAGTTATACGGAAAATTGAAAAACTGGAACTTCAATGTATTTTGCAAAAAAGGTCATGGCACGGTAAAACAACCATAACTTTTGCATACGATGTCGGAAAAAAATGTTTAACCTAGCAAAAGAAGGAAATCCAAAATGGAACTAATACAACAAGGACAATAAATCGAAACACAATTGTGAGAACTATTGAACCAAAGGACACTATATCAGTGAATGTCATAAAGCTCAAGTTACTTGCTACAAATGTGGAAATCTTGGACACAAGAAATCATGTTGTCCTGAACGTCATAAGGAATATGGAAAATCAGTAGGATGAGACACAACATCCACTAGACTACAATGATAGGAGTGAGGTATTGATGAAGGAACGTCTTATGGGAAGAGGAAATATGATGTTATGAATCAAGTCAACTCCAATACCAAACCCAATATAGAAGTGGTAAGTCATTGTATTATTTGTACTACATGGTTTTGTATAAATCCATACTGGTATCCAAAAATGTGTGGATGTACCATATGTTTCTTCGCAAAACCATTTGGAAAACCCTAAGGAGAAGAGTGAAGAGCATGTTAGACCTAAGGGTACAACAATTATAGAAGGTTTTAAGTGAAGGATCTAATTTTTTCAGGAGTGTCCAATTTTACCTTAACTATGGTGTTAGGGATTTATCTAGACTGCAACTGTTATCTATTATCGTAGCTGGTAAACATAGCTTGAGATCAATAGTATTTCCAAATAGGAATAGAAAATAATCAAATGCCTTATGAGTAAGAGTAGGATAATCTTAAATGAATGGACGAAATGAGTTCATCTCATTCGCAAAAAATAATCTGAAAGACACTAGTTATAATCTGTAGGGAATGGAGAACCCTAAAACTCTACCATTTGTAAACCTTTGTACCACAATTATACCTAGGAATTAGTTCATTGGTCCTATCTAGAAGATTTTTCGATACACCAGGAAAGTATTTAAAGTTTATATAAGTCAAAGGTCAGACACGAATAATCCTAAAAAGGTAGGGTGAAGTATATAGATCGACAAAAGAGGCTAATTGATGGCTGAGGATTGCCGACCCTCAATTGTGGAGATTCAGAAAGAAATTTTCTTTGTATTCTGACATGAGAGGTATCCATAACTTCGAGGGCGAAGTTTAGTTTAAGGGGAGAGGCTGTAACATCCTAGGGTTTTAGGTCAGAAAAGGAGAGACCCCAGGCGTGTGCAATGCATTCATGCATAGGAAAATTCAAGGAAAAATTCATGCAAACTAAAAGAGGCTAGAGTGATCAGAGTCTCTCTTATTTTGATAGATTAGAATTAATTCATCTTAGCGAGTACTATAGATTATGGCATGACCTCTATGCTTTATTGTTTTTTTGGGAAGGTTAATTCAAATGAGAATTTGAATTTTGAATTAAGGATTGAATTTGAGATTTGAATTTCAAATTTAAATGTCTAGGAATTTGAAATTCCAAATAATTGACTATAGAATATTACAAATAGAGTTGAAATAATCAAAATTATTACAAGATATCATAAGTTAATTTAACTTATGGATATGTTCCATAATACATTCTGGTAAATTAATATACAAATAAATAATAAAGAAAATGGTTGGCAAATAGAATATTTAATACAATTAGAATTTAAAAGATTTGGAATTAAGAATATACAATAAAGTAATTACAAAGAAGTAAAAGAATACAATGGAATAAGAAAGAAAAAGAATAACTTTATAAATAATAATTCAAGTATACAAAGTATTTACATTATTCTAAAGGAAAAAGAGATTACAAAATAATAAAGTAAAAGCCTAAACTATTTTCCAAAACTAATCTCCTAATCTTCTATTTATTCTCGTGTTGTTATATACCTGCAAGTTAAACAAAAAAACACAAAAATAAACAGAGGTGAGGGGATAATAATATTTGGTCTCGGTTGTAACACTGAAATGCACTTTTTTGACACATAATTGAGCTAAAATGGTAAAGGTACAAATTTCATCAGATTGTAGTATATGTTCTTATATTAAAAGGCCTCAGTACTATATAATTGGCTATCAACAGGCAAGTTTCACTTGAGAGGGGAAAAGTAAGTTAAGTAACTTCAGAAAGTTACTTGAGCTGATCCTAATTAGGAGAGCAAGCAAGCATACAACACACACGCCATTGCATGCGGGTGTGGTGTCACCATAGGAATGACCCCAAGATTGGATAAGTAACACATCTACAGTAGCAGAGAGATCTCTGTTGACCATAGGTCACATCACCACGAGAAGCAATAATACCACCACACCACTGATGATATTCACCAGTTTATCCACAGAGACACCATAGGTATCCTAAGGAAGGGGAGTTCAGGTGTTGGGCAAGCCAGGAGGAGAAGGCGAAGCTAGGAACTCAGAGAGGAACAAGGACAAGCTAGCAGACAAAAGGAGCAAGACAGTAGTTAGGAGCAAGTCAATCCAGTAACTACAAGTTACAACCAAGAAATCACTAGCTGCAACAGCAACAACAAGTTGCTATTCCAAAAATCATGCATGCTATTGGTTCTTATAAATTCCTAGGCATGATCTATGATAAGGTATACGTATCCTCAGATTTGTACTCAAATGGAATAACAAATCCTCAGAAGATTTAGAACACTAGCAAATACCATTTATAGATGAACAAACTTGATCCTCAGCCTTTTGCATCATAGGAAAGGGGATAATCTAGATAACCAAGTAAGAGATAGCAGATCATACTTGTTTGGCACACCACTATGTACACTCCATCAGGGAGGCACCGTAGTGGCATGGCTACCAATAGAAGCCATCACTTTATTTCTTAATGAAAGATTCAAATAAAATTATATTCCTAGTTTCAAAGAACTCCACAAATCATATACCATATTGGCTATCATGCTGATAACATCGAGAATGTAGGATGGACCACTTTACAATCCATATACACATCAGAGCATCATCAAAGACAAGCATAAAGATAAAAAGAAACATTTTCCGAGAACACTAGGAATCATCCATAGGTAGATGCTATCAGGATGACAGTAAGAGAAAACATCAACCATCTACATGGTTAAGACCATCTCTGCAAGTAAGGAGTAAACCCTTATTTCTATATTTAGGAATACATCCTTAACTTTATTTCCTATCAATAAGGCCACTAGAAAAATCCCAACTCATAAACAAGCAACCATACTATTTGGTAGTTGTTGGCACATTCCATTTAATGGGATCACCACAACAACAACCTAGTATAATTACTCACTAGGAATCATTCAAATATTTCATGGTCAAATTGACAACATCATGCACACAAGCAAGCTAGGATTACAAAGCATATACATATTATGTAAATCATGTTCCTAGGTAAAGATTACTAGGAATCATGTTGGCAGTATTTCTCTATCAAGATGATAGATGATCATAGCATCTGAATTCAAACTGAGTGTTTGAACTCACAACAGATTTATCAAGTTTACTATTGAAATGATAGTAATCGATTCAGTAACCTGAACATTAGTGCACCACCAGAAATTACTGAATATTAAGTTAAAAGTCACAAATGATGTCTACATAGAAGAGATGTAAATTAAGATTGGCTACTAGGAGTAGTTCTTTCTTGACATGACTAAATCAAGCTAAATACTGGGAGCTAGAGAGTAGATATTAGGAAAGAAGAAGGGGAAGAAGAAATCGCTTACTCGGTGGTCCTCGCTCATCAAGAAGAGGAAGAGCAACCAGGTCGACAACAGTCACATCACGATGACACGGTGAGAGTTAGCGCACTTACACCGTCCCGAGCCGCGCCATTAGCTGCATGTACGCAAGGGTTGCGGCATTGGTGACCACCATGTCACCAGAGCATCAAGGCATCACCGCGTGGCCACCGGAGCACGGTAGGGCGAGGAGGGCCGAAACCCTAATTGCCAGCGCGTGGTCAACGCGGCAAAACGAGAGCGCACACAACAAATTTGAGCGGACTAGTCGATGCAATGATTCGTGCTTGGTCGGCAAGCATGGCGGCAACAACAAGGGCGGCCGGAGCTCATCGGGATCGAGCGGCAATGGTGGCGGTGTCACCTCGTCGCCAGAGAGAGAGAAGAGGAGCGAGAGAAGCAAGCTAATGAGGATAGGGTTAGGCCGGTGCGCGAGCTAGAGGAAGGCTGGGTGGGGTTGAATCCAACCTAGTGGGCCGAATTGGGCCGTATGATCCAAGCTAGGCGTGCCCATAGGTACATCCCAGTTAAAAAAAGTATATATGTTTGTTAATTAAAATGTTAAATTACATACCCCTAGTAATATTTGGGCTCTAAAAATAAAGAAAAATCATAAAAATAAATGTAATAAATCAAAATGTTCACAAAAATAAGATTTAACCAGGAAAAATATAAAATTGATTATTTGAGCTAAATAAAATACAACTAAAAATTAAATCCTCTAAAGCTCTTAATGAAAATTTAGCAAAATAAGAAAAAGTCCTAAAAATAAATGAAAATCACCTTTGTGTATACAAGAAATCTTTTATTTTATAAAAAATGATAGTTATGAAATTTCAACTTGTCTTAGGATTTATAAAAAAATAAATATTAAGTTTGGCTTATTGAAGACATTTTCTAGTATAAAATAAAAGAAATGTATTTTGTGTATCTTTATACATGAAGATAAATTTCTCTTAGTTTCACTTAAGCCATAATGGATTTGTTGTTTTAAATAAAAGGCTAATATTTACTTTATAGGTGAGGTAAAGACGTGTTTACATCTTAAAATTATTTCATACCTAATAATTTATGTAAAACACCCAAATAAAGATAAAGTCTAAATACTATACTTAAAACCGTAATTATGGTTGATAATAAAACTTAAGAGTAAATTGGCAACTATATAATATTCCTTTAAAATATGTTACCACCTATAAGTCATGGATTTACAAGTTCATTTAGTGTCATTCACTTATGTTTGAAGTGAATGATCTCATATTATCTAACCACATTTAACATTGTTCTAAAACTTAATAGTAATTAAATGATCCACATAATGAGATCACCCATATGTCATAGTTAGTGTCAACTTTATAACTTACCAACATCAACTTTCTAAATCTAGAACCATAGGGCTATACCTAGAACCTATACGACTTCATCATCGCTCCTACCTAGGAGAACTCTTGAACTCGAACGCAATATAAAATTACTGTATCTTAATCCTAATTATATTTTATAGTTAACTTTGGTCTATCACACAACGAACTAGGAGATTATTAACTTAAGATCATTAGAGCGATACAAATAACCACCAATTGCATTCTGAGAACACTGCAGATTACTTAACTTAATACAAGAAGTATTATCCTCGAAAGTTATTCTTTTGCCACTTCAAACAAAAGCTTCAGCAAATCTGTTAAGACTCACTAACTTTAAATGTGATCGTTCTAAAGAGTAATTATGAATCAACATCCAACATTAATCAATGTTGTGCTTTACTTTCATCACTTGTTAATTACTTTTAAAATCTTAGTATATATTTTATTTCTGAAGTACACTTGCATGTCACACGAATCTTTCATAAAATATCCAAACTCCATCCATACTTAAACATGGGGATTTACTTTGGAATGTTTTACAAAATGCATATCATTACTTATGCATAATAGTATATTTATTCTTTAAACATTAGTCTTTACTGGACCAATGATGTTATTTTCAGATATTGGATCTTATATTGTCTCAAAGAGCGTGATTGCATAATTTTGTAATCACTAAGGCAATTTCACACTTGATCATGTCATTTGAATATTTTCTATCAAGTATTTGGAATCTGTTATTGTTATCACCTACATTTTAAAAAGGATAGCAGAAAACACTATTTTTACAATTGACTTGAACTATTGGTTACTGATCCAAGGTGATCAGTTAATCTATTATGACTGAAAGTGGAACCACCATTGCTCAGCAATGTATCATCCATAATTTAACAAGAAATGCCGCCAGTGAGTCTTGCACCGTATAATCCGAGTTAACAATGAGATCTGAAGGAGATATGCCTTAGAGGAAAATAATAAAGGTGTTTTATTATCATATCTCATTAGTTAATAATATTTTTATATCATGCTATAAATGTATCAAGCGGAAACATTGATACATGTGTGGTATATAAACAAACCTAGGTCCCTAGTAGGATCTATTCAACTAGTTCATTGGCCAGCTGATGATCAAGGTTTCCTGATCATGGTGCTTCTATAGCCAACTAACAATGAAGTCATATCATCGTAGATTATGTGATGGACATTTCCCACCGACGATTGTTGCAACACGATCATGTCACTTCACAGTTGCAATTGTCTAAAATGGAATGTCCTAATCCTTCGGTCATGAGATAATCTTAATCACTATAGATGAGGATTGCTTTGACTGCATCAACCATCATGTCCATAAATGGATGACCATAAAGGTGCATGTTGGGTATTACAAAGGGGCATGTTGTGTCCTATGCATAAAGATCGGGATTTGTTCTCCTGTGTGACAGGAAGATACACTAGGAACACTTGGTGAATTACATCCATAAGCTGCGTAGCGTATGACTAGGTCATGGGGATGGAATATCACGTGAACAAGCAAAACAGTACTTGTTGGAAATGAGATTAAACAAGGTATCATGATATCGATGATCATATCTCGGACGAGTCTAGTATCGAGTAATAAAGGGAATTGGATATATCGTTTAAGGATCGACACGAAGGTGATTCGTGGAGTGCATAGGGGTCAATATGGGCATCCTAGTCCCGCTATTGATCATTGATTGAGATCATGTGTGTGACATTCCCGAAGCGCTGGGAAACACACTTAAGGCACTACAATGCTTAGAGATCTTCCTATAAGATGGAACCATAGAAGAGAGAGAAATCGGAATCATTCCGAAGAGATCTGAAGTCGTTCGGAGAAAGAAAGAAAGGGAATGACCAAAAGGTGTTTCAGATAAATGGCAATTTACAATATGCATTTATTATATGTTAATTATGAATTAACTTATACTAAATAAATATTTAAAGTAATATTTGAGGGAAACTTCCTCATTAGGCCAAAACCCGAGAGGGAATTGGCCCAGGAGGAAACCACCCTCGAAAAGGACAACAAACAACAGTTGAACGTGCTGCTTGGCCGCAGTGACCGACCTAGGCGAGCGAGCCAGCGCTAAGCACCGCACAGGGTAGGCAGGTGCACCATCCACTATTGTGCCATTGGGCTAATTGCTGTTGGCGGCCCACTCGGCTTCCACTGTAGGCCACTACTGGCACTACGTGCCAAGCGGGCCATGCCTAGGGGGGGGGGCATCCCACTGGGGACGCAACGCTACAACATTGGGCGCTACTATTAGCAGGCCACATGAGTGGGTGCCAGCCCACCTGACAGGCGCTACTGCTACGTGTGCTGGCAGGCCACGCGAGCGAGTCCGCCCACTTGGGCCAGGCTGTTGCTGCTACATGCCACCGCCGCTTGGTGCTGGCTGGCCACAGGTTGGCCCACCCGGGGGCCCCAGCTAGCCGAGCTAGCTTTAGACCATTTTGCCGTATTTCTTTGTCTATTTTTAGTCCCACATGTCTAACCTTTGGTGGGAAGTACCCCTCTTCCACCTATATAAAGGGGTGCCCATGGGAGGAATTAAAAACACCAATCCAGATATTCTCTAAGGCACTTTTCCTTAGATAAAATACCCCTCTTTCTCAGTTGCCTTTGCGGTGGCACGGTCCTGGAGAAGGACTGTACACACAAAGTCAACACTGTTGCGCCACGCTGTTGTGCTACAGGGATTTCGGCCAGGATATCTACTTCTGCAACCTCGACATGCAGAGCCTAGGAGTCGTTGTCTTGCACTGTATATGTGTAATAACTCGGGGGGAGATACCAATAGTAGCAACCTGACCATCATGCAAGGACCAAGCCAAGGGGTGACGTGCGAGGATCTGCATGAACTTGTGGTCAGACGGATATGACTACATCATCCACGCCCCTGCATGAGAGTAACACTCTCTCGGTCTTCAAGGGTATGTTACCGTTGTCTTCCTCCATTACTGTATTACTTCCTAGATATATCCTAGGCGTTATGGAGTTCCAACACAGTAATTTTTTTCTTTCTGCCACGGAACCCCTTCAGTGGTATCAAAGCCGATCTATGGTAGTATGCTAGTACGGATAGAAACATGCAGAGTGTGGGCATTGATACTCTAGTTGTTACCTTCCCATGTGCATTTGTTTATATCGTGGCACTATGAGATGAAGCGGCTTAGACTGACCTTATGCATAATCTTATGCGAGACTGGTTCCACGCTCGACATACGACTTGTACCGTATAAGTGGCTAGCGGGTGTTTGTCTATCTCATAGTAGTTGATATAGCATCTACAACAAAAGTCCCCAAAAGGGGTGTAGTAGAGACAATTATTAGATCTATGTTGTGGTTGGAAGTTTGTAGGTAGAAACAGTTCAATTACAAAAGACTAATAGCCACGTAAAACTATAATAGATAAAGTAGAGGCGTCTAACTTTATGTTGCAGGGAAGGATCTGTGATGTGAAATGGTTAGAGTCGTGAAAAAGGTAAGGTAGTTTACTTTCCTATTACTAAGTCGTATAGTAGTAGTCATCGTGATGATGAATGACAAGACCGGTGGCGTCATGGACTTAGCGTTAAACTGGTGGCCTGATGGAGATCGCCACCGAGAACCCGATGGAGATCATGGAACACGAAGACAACCATGTCACATCACATTTAGATTAGATATGATTTAATATTTGTGTGCATCTTGTTTGAGCGCTAGTATTAGATACACAATGGTAGCATTTAAATAGGATGATCCCTAATTAATACCAACAAAAGTGTTCTCCCATTAGTGCGCAATCACCCAGAAAGTCTGTCATTATGGAGTAGGCCATGATGATCGGGTCCAAACACATCGATGTTTGCATACAGTGGGTGCAAGCCATGTAAGCACAACGAATACACTGTGGTTGAGTTGGCGAGCCTAGTATGTATAAACATGGCCTCGGAACACGGAAATTGAAATATCAAGCACGAGTCGCATGGATGATGTGATCAACGGATATAGTCCACCCTGGCAGCCGCATCAAAGGCCGTGATGATCGAGGATGATGTGGTGTAAAGGGGTCATGTAATCACTAAACTATCTTTAGGGATCATAGTTTAAGTGGGAGCTCATTTGTTAATATGATTGCAAATTTGAACTCCAATTATGAACTTAGTCTAAGTCCTTTTGCAAATGTCTTGTACATTATGGCCATTCCCAGAGTTTAGGACATCTTTGGTCCATTAATGAATGGGGAGAAACTTAAGTTAGATGGGTTAAATTTCATCGACTAGTACCAACGTCTTAGGAGGAACCTCATAGAACACCATCTCCTCTATGTCCTTCGTGAACCCCTGGAAGATTTCCCTGATGAATCCGATGGTAGAGAAGATACGACTCTTCGTGACCACTATGATACCTTCATGACTGTCAAGTACACCATAATCCATGGCATGGAATCTATTGTGAGGATACACTTTCATGAAATCGACGTATTTGATATGCTCGATGAATTGAAGAGCATGTTCCCAGAGCATATTAGGTGCATGCGATATGAGTACATGGACGAGATACTTCTATCAAGATGGAAGAAAACTCCATCTTGGAAACCCACCTGGATAACATGGTAGAGATCCATGAACACCTTGTGGATGCTATGGACGACTGGTTGGTCGATGACTCTGCGATAGATGGCGTGTTGTGTATGCTTCCTCCCGGCTACAAAGATGTCGTCACCGATTATGCCATGAAAGGGATATCATAAGCCTTTCATGAATTCATAGCGAAGCTGAGGACTACCAAGGTCGAACCCAAAGCTACGATCATCGTCAACCGAGAAGGTATATGTTGATATACAAGTAATAAATGTTTCCATGAAACACTTATGTAGTTCTCAAATATTGGATACTTAATCTTGTTTTATTGAAAAATAGGACCATTTGTGTGAGAGTTGCAGAATGGAACGAGGCACTTATGGCATGACGACGTCAAACAAGCTAGTTGATGGCCAACGCCACTCCTTCTCTCAAAGTTTATCATTAGGATTAGAAGATTTGAATAAAAGCTTTGTAATCAAGTTTGTGAAACTTATTGCTGTGTCTTGCTTATTGTGAGACGGTTATTCATATTAATAAAAAACAATCATTTGTTCTGTTTTTATGAATAATTTCTTTTATGATTCACATTGGGATAATAAACAAGCTATTTTTATCTTTATCTTGATGATAATAGGACAATTTATGAAAATTTCCAAAAAGATATCCAAACACGAATCTGAAACTATTTAAATCGTTCAAAGTTTTCCAGAATCGAGTTAGATATAGAATTAGCAAGAATTTAAAAATCTCCGTGATTGATCAAAGTGTTGATGAATTCAAGTTAATAACAAATTGGCATAAAAGGACTTGTGAAAAACAGTTTCAGAAATTATGGTGATTTGACGTCAAATTGTATTGATAAGTCTAAAACATCATTGTCATAATGTATGAGTTACATTTGGTCCAAAATGATCTTCTAATGGATTAACCTTAGGAATTAGAGTTTTAGAGATTGAAATAGTAAACAATCAAAAGAATAAGGAACATCTAAGATTCATGGAAACATTACCATATGAGATATGGTAAGCTCGAGTTTCTAGAGATTTTGATAGTTCAAAATCGTTCCGAATAAATAAGTCTTTGTGGTGTTTTCTTAGGAATTCAAATTCCAAACTAATACCCAAAGAAGAAAAAGTTTTTATTATGTCAGTGTGGTACTTCTTTGAGAAATAGTTTTCTTATAGAAGTGTTAGTGGAAGGGTATAATTGCAAGAAAAGGTTTCAGCTTATAAAAGTAGGATTCAAGAAAGTAAAAGTTACTTGGTCTAATTAAGTAAATTGGATTTACTTAGTCCTTCCCAGTAAACTGCAAAGTTAAACAAGGATGGAAATGAAACTTAATAGGAAGACATGAAAGCTCAATTTGTCATAAAGGATGTTTTTGCAAATGCTTAGTGTCTACTATATTTAATCGGAAAATAAGTCCAATTTGGAAATTGGCAAAGATTGATAAAAAAATGCAAAGTCTTCAAAGATTTGAAGAAAAGGTTCTAGCTAGTACAACAAGCAGGTTTTGACTAATTAGGAACTAAAGTCTTGTAGGAGAAAAATTCTTGACTTGATGAAAGATCAAAGAATTTTTGATTTTCCAAGATTATCGAGAAAGACTGTAATTTGAGTGGGAGCTAAGAAGTTTTCCAAGTCGAATATGTGGACGACATATTTGAGTGGGAGATGAGTGATATCCTATAATATCAAATATCGATGAAATATTTGAGTGGGAGCGTAACAATGTTCTTGAATATGTAGTTGACATATTAGTGAATGATGTGTTTGGTACTTGGAATGATTATATCATTAGATAGATGAAATTGAACATGTATTAAACATAAAGGATCTATGTGAATATATCAGCATGTGTAATAAATATTAAAGGGATTTCTATTTCCGTGCCCCTTATTCATTAGTTGTACTCAGTTTTCCCCGACCGCTTAGTTTTTCCTCACGTTTGCCCTCCCTCCATTCTGAAACCCTCACATGCACTTGGATGGGGGTATGCCGTCAGGTTAAAGGCTTGACCGTTACATGCTGACCGGTGGGATCGCATTGGGGCAAGTTGTGTGTTGAGTGTTATGTTACGTCGCCTCGACGTTACATGCTGACAGGTGGGGCCAGGATAAACAGAAGACCAGCCATCCATCTCTCGCTGATTATGGGGGACGTGGTGTGGGACCATGTGGGGCATGTTTGGTGGTTACGTGCACCCTGTCGCCTAAATTGGAAGTTTTATCTTTTGTTATTTTATGATTGGCCTTTTTAAGAGCACCTTTTCCCCTCTCTCTCTCTCTCGCTAATAGTTGTGTTGTTTTTTGCCCAAAAAAGTAGCGAATCTAGAGAAGCTTCTATCTTCATTCATTGTTCCTTTTGCCCTTGTTTTCCTCCAATCTGGTAGCAAATCTAGAGCAGCAAAAATAACCAGTACCATAAATAAATTCAGTAAACAGAGCAGATGTAGATAAAGCAGTTAATATAGGTTATATAGTGCAGTACTTAACGAGGTTCGACAATTAGGCTGCTCAGCAGCAGCAGCGGACAAGTTCAACACAGACCAGACAAAATAAGCTGCTTTACAGTAGCAACAACAACAACAGATCAGTGGCCCCTCATGGCCTCTGCCGGGAGGGCCTCTGCCTCCTCCCTCTAGCGTTTGCTCCACTTCTTGGTGCCCAGTCCCTTGACCTTGGGCGCCTTGTGCTTGATCGAGGGCATGCGACCCTCCTCGATATCCACCTTCTGGAGGTTGCAGAGGTGAATACCGAGCGCCTGGTGCTTGGCTATGAAGCTGTGAACATTCACGGACTCGCCACAAGTCCTCACATCCTCAAGATGCTTCACGAGGGAGTTGAAGTCTGTGGCGCGGAGCCTCCTGATAGGGCAGAAGGGGCACATGTACACGTCGCCGACAAAGAAGTTGTTGTACTGGCCGGACATCAGCCTCCTCAGCACATGGCGAGTCTTGGTGTCCTTGAACTCGTCGTCACTGCGGATGTCGCTGCTATCCTATTGTTGGAAAAATAGTAGAGTGCAATAAGGACATGATTGAGATACTTTGATTATCAGGATTGATCATTTGCATAAATTAACCAATTGAGATCTCTTGATTATTCCCCAAATCTCAAACCAATTCGAATACTAATCCCAACTATGAATAGGGGGGTTCAAATACGAATAGGGGGATTCATCAAAATACGAGATCTAACACAAGAGGATTAGCTACTATAAAAATACGAATAGCTGAGCCCTAATAACATACGATCTAGCATCCAACGATGGGAACAGGGGAAGAACAAGGGAAGGGGAAAACCCTGGTTACCTCCGACCATGGGTCGGTGATGCTGGTGTCATAGGGGATCTCCGGCCTTATGTAATCAACCTCCTCGTAGGGGTCCTAGCCGAGCGGGATCTGCCCGAGACCAGCGGGGGCCTCCTCGCCGGCGGCTACAGAAGATGCGGGGATGGGGACGGGGCCTGTACAGGGATGGGGGCCTCCTCGCCGGCGGTCTTGGATGCGCCAATGGCCACCGCGCCATTCTTCTCCATCACCGGCGTGGTTGGGGTTTTCTTGGGGGTTTGCAGAAGGTGATGGGACAATGGAGACGATTTAGTGAGTGAGTGAGTGAGTGATGAGTGAGAGTGGGGAGGCCTCTATTAAAGGAGAAGGGAAGTGACGTTTCGTTGCAATACCGTGCACCGCATAACCGCGTACGCTACTACACCGTGCACAACCACACATGTCCGCTACCGCCCCGTGCACCGCACACGCATACCGCGAGTCACTTTTTTTCCTCGTGTCTAACCCTGGCGACTCAGTTGTACTCAGTTTTTCCCTCGAGTGTAACACTAGCAGTTTGGTTGTACTCAGTTTTTCCCTCCAGTACTAACACTGCCGTGTGCAATATACTCAGTTTTACCCTCCGGTGGGTGGTCAACAGAGAGTCAACGAATAGGTTTTAGCTAGCTAATTGAGTCATTTTATGCACAACAAATTCAAAAAGAGCAAAACATAGTGGCATCTACCCAAGGAGTCTTATTATGTGACCTGCCACCATAAGAAATGTATATAAACCAAGTTTTAATCTAAATCTCCACTTCTCAAATCACCTACTATCTATGAAGGTTCATGGCTTTCTACTCAAGCCTCTTCCCAAAACATCCCTCCCCAAAACATAGTTTGTCTGAATGAGGCAATAATTGTCACACTGGTGTATATTTGAATCATAAATAATTTGATATATGCCAAGATGTATTTTATTGTATAAAAGACGCATTTTCCATTTTTTAAATCTTTTTCTATTTTCTATTGAATCCTTTTCCAGTCTTGCCCTTGGTTTTTAAGTTCTACTCAGTTTTGCCCTTGGTTCTTAAGTGCTACTCAGTTTTCCCCTCTCTTTGTATCAATCTCTCGCACCTGTGCTCATCTTTGTTGCTACGCTCTGATTGGTCGAGACAATTGTCACACGGATCGTGCCCACCAACCGTTGATCCTCTGTGATCCAGCGGACAGGATAACCCCTATATCTATCGGGGGTACCCCTCTATCCATGCAAAATAACGAGTATGCCATCGGTACTTTAACTCCATAAACAAATGAACTTGAATATAATTTGAAGGGAACATGTTCGAAGGTGTATAATTTGTGCATTACATTCCACTCTATGAAAATGATAATCCCTCAAGATTTTCTTAGCACAATATTATAACGTATTAAGTGCAATTACAAAGAGTTCAAATGTGTATAATTTTCATATATGCAAGTTTATGCATTACATTCCACTCTATGAAAATGGGGGAGAAAATGATAATCTCTCAAAATTTTGCTAGCACATCATTATCTCGTTATTAAGTGCGATTTCATAGTGTTCAAAGGTTTAAAATTTTCGTGTACGCAAGTTTATGCATTATATTTCACTACATGGAAATGATAAATGATCAGGATTTTATAAGCACAACATCATCATGACCTAAGTGCGATTTCAAAGAGTCCAAAGGTGTATAATTTTCGTATATGCCAGTTTATGCATTACATTCCACTATATGAAAATGATAATCTCTCAAGATTTTCTTAGCACAACATAATCATGTATTAAGTGCAATTTTAAAGGGTTCAAAGGTTTATAATTTTTCTATACGCAAGTTTATGCATTATATTTCACTCAATGGAAATGATAATCTCTCAAGATTTTCTCAGCACAACATTATCACATATTAAGTGCGATTTCAAAGAGTTCAAAGGTGTATAAACTTCGTATATGCAAGTTTATGCATTACATTCCACTCTATGTAAATGGGGGAGAAAATAATAATCTCTCAAAATTTTGTTAGCACATCATTATCACATATTAAGTGCGATTTAAAAGTGTTCAATGGTTATAATTTTTGCATATGCAAGTTTGTGCATTACATTCCACTCTATGAAAATGATAATCTCTCAAGATTTTCTTAGCACGACATTATCATGTATTAAGTGCAATTTCTTAGACGTGTATAATTTTTGTATACGCAAGGTTATGCATTATATTTCACTCCATGGAAATGATAAATGATCATGATTTTATTAGCACAACATTTTCATGTCCTAAGTGCGATTTAAAAGAGTTGAAAGGTGTATAATTTTTGTATATGCATTACATTTCACTATATGAAAATGAAGCAACGGCGCGGGTGCGGGGCTAGCTCGGGGTTCCCCATCTTGCAACGCCAACCTGGGTAAGCTGTGGGTCCGGTGCTCACGTGGATAAGCTGTGGGTCTGGCGCTCACGTGGATTAGAGGTGTCTACTACGAGAATCGATTGAACGCGGCCCCACTTGTCAGCATGTAACGACAAGGGTACACTACAGGACCTGACAGAACGCGGCCCTACTCGTCAGCATGTAACGATGAGGGTCCACTACGGGACCCGACTGAACGTGGCCCCACTTGTCATCACGTAATGGCAAGGCTGACGGACGACGAGTTTTAGACCATGTGAGAGTTTCGTACAAGGAGATGGGCAAAAGTGAGGAAAAACTAAGCGGCTGGGGAAAACTGAGTACAACTAATGAACGGAGGGAACGGAAATAGAAATCCCAACATTAATTGTCAAAATACTTGGAGTATTCTGAAAGTAGTTCAGAAGGACCGAATTGAGATTCTAAAAATAATTCAGAATGGATTCAAGTGAAGAATTGGTTCTTACGTGAACAATTAGGATAAGTATTGAGTAGTTAGTCGGTATTCATGAAAATGGTTAAAAGGAAGGAAATATGTGTCGCATCACCTATGCATTGGCCATAGGTTTTCCATAAATACCCATGTTAGTTATACTTGACATAATGTGACCCAAATTTTAAAATGTAAGAATAGGTTCCTGAGTTGATTAAAGTTAATCACTAAACCAGAGTTAAGTTTATCGCAAAGGAAGCATGGTTAGGGATCAAAGTTGCAAATATTGCAATTTGATCAAAGTCTATATAGATATAGAATTATTAGAATACTTCAGAGTAATCATAAGTGTTTTTGGTTTAAGAAAGTTCGACTTTCGACTAAGTGTGTTTTATGGATACACATGCCATCTTGAAAGTCCAACTGATTGATAGATCGTCATTGTATACTAAAAACAGAAGTCTCACTTTGTCACCAAAATGCTACAACACATTATATGATAATGGTGTGAATTTCAAAATAGGTGACATTAAATATTTGCAAATAGGACCTTATGAATCTGGTAAAATAGATTTAGGATAGGAAGTCGTCCATAAGCAAGAATGATCAATAAACACATATGAGATATGGTTTATGATTAGTAGCTAGATTATTTGTACTCTAGTTGCAAGTGGTAGACTTAAGGAGATATTCCCTAGAGGAAAATAATACAGGTGTTTTATTATCATATCTCATTAGTTCATAATAGTTTTACATCATGGTATAACTATATGAAGCGGAAACATTGATACACGTGTGGTATATAAACAAACCTAGGTCCCTAGTAGCCTCCATTCAACTAGTTCATTGGGCAGTTGATGACCAATGTTTCTTGATCATGGTGCTTCTATAGCCAATTGATAATGAAGTCATATCGGAGTAGATGATGTGATGGACATTTCCCACCGATGATTGTTGCAACATGATCATGTCACTTAGTTCATAGTTGCAATTGTCTAAAACGGAATGTCCTAGTCCTTAAACTGTGAGGCATATTAATCACTGCTACCTGAGGATTGCTTTGAATACATCAACCATCATGTCCATAAATGGGTGACCATAAAGGTGCATGCATGTTGAGGCCTATGCATAAAGATCAGGATTTGTTCTCCTATGTGACGGAAAGATAAACTAGGCCCACTTGGTGAATTACATCCATAAGCTAAGTGTATGATTAGGTCATGGGGATGGAATTTCACGTGAACAAGCAAAACAGTACAAGGTATCATGATACCGATGATCTCATCTCAGACAAGTCTAGTATCTAGTAATAAATGGAATTGGATATATTGTTTAAGGTTCGGCACGAATATGTTTCATGGACTGCACATGGCTCAATATGGGCATCCTGCTCCCTCTATTGATCATGCAGGGAAATACACTTAAGGGCACTACGATGCTTAGAGATCTTCCTAGAAGATGGAATCACAAAAGAGAGAGAAAACGGAATTGTTACGAAGAAATCCCAAGTTGTTCAAAGAAACAAAGAAAGGAAAGGACCGAAAGGTGTTTCGGATAAATGAAAATTTACAATATGTATTTATTATATGTTAATTATGAATTAACTTATTCTAAATAAATATTTAAATTAATATTTGAGGGAAACTTCATCATTAGGCAAAAACCGCGGAGGGAATCGGCCCAAAAGGAAGCCACCCTAGAAAAGGAGAAAACAATAGCTGAATGCGCTACTGGGCCGCAGTGGCCAGCCCTAGAGGGCGAGCCAGGGCTAAGCACCACACAGGGCGGGCAACTGCACCAGCCGCTACCACGCCATTGGGCTGCTTGTGGGTGGCGGCCCACCCGGCTGCCACTGTAGGACGGTGCTGGCACTGCGTGCCAAGCAGGTCGTGCGCAGGAGGGGGGGGATCCCACCTAGGCCGCAATGCTGCAGCGCTAGCCGTTGCTATTAGCAGGACGGGAGGGTGTGGGCCCACCTGGTAGGCGTTGCTACTACGCTTGCCGGTAGGCCGGGCGAGCGAGCCGGCCCACCCGGGCTAGACTACTGCTGCTATAGGCCACCGCCCCTGTAGGACGGTGTTGGCACTACGGGCCAAGCGGGTCGTGCGCAGGGGGTGGGATCCCACCCGAGCCATAATTCTGCAGCACTAGCCACTGCTGTTAGTAGGCCGGGCGGGTGCCGGCCCACCTTGCAGGCATTGCTGCTGCGTGTGCCGGCAGGTTGGGCAAGCGAGCCGTCCCACCCGGACCAGGCTGCTACTGCTATAGGACACCACCGCTGTGTGCTAGGCTGGCCACAGTTTGGCCTAGCTGGCTATAGACCCTTTTGCCTTATTTCTCTATCTATTTTTAGTCCCACATGGCTAACTTTCCTCTTCCACCTATATAAATGGGTGCCCATGGGAGGGATTAAAAACACCAATCCAGATATTCTCTAAGGCACTTTTACTTAGAGAAAATCCCCTCTCTGTCTCTTAGTTGCCTTTGCGGTGGCACGGTCCTGGAGAAGGATTGTACACACAAAGTCAACACCGTTGTGCTGCAGGGATTCCGTCCAGGAGATCTACTTCCGCAACCTCCGTAGGGATTAGAGCCTAGGATTCATTCTCTTGCATCACATGTGTGCGATAACTCGGGAGGAGCTACCAATAGTAGCGACCTGGCCGTCGTGCAAGGACCTGTAAAAGGGGTGACATGCGAGGAGTTACGCGACCTTGAGGTCGGATGGATACAACTACATCATCCATGCTCCTACATGTGTGTAACGCTCTCTCTGTCTTCAAGGGTATGTTACCGCTGTCTTCCTCCGTTACTGCATTACTCCCTAGATAGATCATGTGCGTTAGGGAGATCCAACATAGTAATTTTTTTGTTTTATGGTATATAACCCCTTCAAGATCTATAATGGCTCTAGAGAAGTTAGCTGGATCTTCTTCCTTTTGTGTATCAGTAGACGACCTTTACATGATGATGAGATTCCTTGCATGGATCCAGCAACATGGGTGGGCACCCTTAGATCCTCACGGTTTTGGTGTCTAGATTATGTATGTGAGGCTGCCGAAGGTAGGCCGACCTTGTTAAAGGGTCCTGCTAGGGGCACAACTGACTCACAAAGTCTTCAAGGGCCTATCAGAGTTTTAGCGACCTTAAAGGGGGCTTAATAGAGATGTGGTGGCCTGAAGGATCGTGTTGGCATGTGGGGTCGTGGAGAAGGGCAGTGATCGACTTGGGTCCTTATGCATGGCCTCATACAAAGGAAGTGTGAACGGGTTGGTCACTCAGATGTGCAACATGGATAATGATCTCTCATCAGTAAAGCAACGCACCTCTACAGAGTGTGAGAACTGTGTCATGTTACCCTCTGTTCTATGAAGGAGCTACGAATGTGGCAGGAAAGGAGCTCCATGAAGTTCTGGTAAACCTGTGAAGGCTGACGGGCATAGATTTTCAGTATAAAAGCAATCTCTGCAGAAATGTTTACGAAAACTTGCATAGCCTACAACCTTTGGTCTGTGGCTGTAGTAGTGCATCAAACACTCCTTTTTAGTGAACTTGCTAAGTAGGCTCGTACTCAATCATACCTTCTTAACCCTTGCTAGATTTTGGAGCAATCAGTGACATCATTCAGAGGTGAACTACTTTAAAGAGTTGAAGATATTCAATGGGGATCAACAAGGCTGACGACTACATCAGAAGCTGTTGGATTCAAGCTAAGGAGTTTAATATAAATAAATCCCTAGATACTAGAACCAAGTTATGTAGAGCATTATGTTAACAACAATTGCAAGCCATAGTTATATAGTAGTAGTATTTCTAGAATAATCTTCAAGTTGCTTTTTCTGGTTTTCTTTTGTAAATTATAATCCTTGCTATTTCGAGGAGGTTCTTTGGATATTTTGTAATGTGTTGTATGTAATCTAAAGTCATACCTTGGACCTACGATGTTTCTATTGTACCACTCTGGGGGATTTAATACTAGTAGAACAATGTTTCATTGGTATTATGTCAATGACTATAGCATACTACATCATGCAATGGAATAGTGGGTCACCACATATATCATGGAAACGAGTTAAGTAGATTTGTCAGTAACGATATTGAACAAGGTATGTCGATACCGATGATCAAATATCGATCGAGTTATGCATCTAAGTAACAGAAGGAATTGGACTAAACGTTTATGGTTCAAACGATAATGACATTGTGGAATGGAAAGGGGTCATTATGGGTATCTAGATCCCACTAATGATCATTGTTATGAGAGGTGTCTCAATCATGTATGTGATGTTCTTGAACCATAGGTAACACACTTAAGGGTTCTCCAACTATTGGAGATCATTTTCGGATCATTGGGATCATCGGAAGAGAGAAGAGAGAAACTAGAAGGGTTCCGAGTAAAGTATGAGGTAGTTCTGAATGATCAAAAAGGAGTTTTTGGTCATGAGAAAATGTTAAATATGTTTTCAATATTAATTGTTGGAATTAATGATTAAAAATAATATTAAAAAAAGATTTTTGGGCAAAACCTCTCTAATGGGACACTTCCCGGAGGGAAGGGCCCATGTTGGGGAGGGGAGGGGCAGCCACCTAGGGCCACCCACTCGGCCAACCATGGGCCTCGCACGGGGTGGGGATGGGGCCCACCTGGTCGGCCTCCTCCCCATTGCACCCCTCCTCCTTTAGTCCCACATTGCCAGCTGGCAAGTGGGTATCCCTCCCCTTCTCTTATATAAAATGGGGTCCAACGAGAGGAAAAATAAAAATAAATAATTGGGAAATTCCTAAGGCCTTTTTCCTTAGGGATTTCTTCCTCTCTCTCTCATTGGCTCTCGTTTTTGCATTTCCAAGAAGAACTGTGTGCGTGGGAGATGACACTATTCTAGCAAGCTGTTGCGTTGCTAGATCCTAGTTCTAGAAGGTCTACATTCGTATCCCAATTGGATAAGGGAGAACAAGAGTCATTGTTGAGCACCAGACATGAGCGAGAGCACCAAGGTGATGCTAGCTACAGCACCTAGACATCGTGCAAGGAGAAACGTGACCTCGAGGTCTGCTATGAGTACGACTACATCATTCATGTTTCTCGTGAAATGTTAAGCGCTTTCGGTCTACAATGGTATGTCACCGAAGCTCTCCCGTTATTGCATTAACTCATAGATACATCTTGGCATTGGTGTTGCGCTAGTTAGAAAAATTATTGATTTCTGCTACGAACCCCTCCACCCCATCCTTCATCATCCTTTCAGTGGCGGGAGCTGGAAGTCCAAAGGTCCCTGCCAAGCATACAATGGTACCGATTAACCACTTCAAGTGCGGGCTCAGCTTCCCCCTCTCTTACTTTACATGCGATGTGTTAGGGTTCTTTAGAATCTAATGGATGCATTTCTCCACTCATTCCATCCTGATCCTTGCTTTGTTTGCTCATCTTCTCGAGGCATATGTTAGGATCTGACCTTCACGTGGCCTCTTGTCCTTATTCTTCTATCTTTCGTGTTCTAGAGTGAGTCCTTCCCATAACATCTGGCTCCGTAGCTTTCTCCTCATAACACACAAGGAAGAGGAATATCTCCCCATCCCTCAAACCAATGGGTTGTCGAGCTCATTGACCAGCTAGGTAATCGTGGGTGGCTCAGAAGATGTCCCTCGCTTTGAAGATTGCCTAACGATCGAGAATAAGGACTGTATGGAGGATACAAAGGATCTCACACTCTTCATCCACTACCGCGATGCCATCCGAGAACTATGGATAAGGGCATGACAATAGGTCATGCCATAGAAGACTTCTTATCCCACCGGCTGTGTCCCCTAAATAATAAGGGGCCAGCATGGGTGCATGGTCCTGGAAGTGATCCTCTACAAGAGCACCACGGTAAGTTATCACCATACCTCTGTTGGTTTATGCCTCCAAACTTTGTTCCTATTCCTCCTTAATCCTAGCGTCTTTTTTGTTCCTTTCAGAGCCCTTGCTCAGTGGTGAACTGGAGAATTGGTGAAGGGTGGTGTTCGTCGATCTCACATGGAGGACGGAAGCCCCATCACCCTTGTGTTACCTTCCCACAACCGAGCGGGACAAGATCGTTGTTGTAAGTTCTCATGCCCGCACCTCCTGCCACAGCCTTACCCTTGACTTTCTCTGATGATGTCTATGACCTTTCAAGGTGCCACCACATGGGAGCTGATGGAGATGCCCCTTGCCACCGTTCCTTTGCGAGTAGGGAGGTCCTCCTTCATGGGATATGCTAGGAAAAAAACTTCCTCAATAGCCCAAGCATAAAGTAAACTAGTATCTATCTTGCCACATACCTCCCAATTGTAAACTAAACTTATCCTTTCTTGTAAGTCCAAGAGGAATCTATCCCTCACGCTGATCTTGGATGATGAGGATATGGGGAAGAAGGTCCTTTGCACAAGGCATGTGGAGGCCCTAAGCGCCTCCATACCTCCTTCCCCAAAAGGCCTCGCTCCAACAAGGTGTCTTTGCTGAGACGTCCCTCCTTTTTCCTTCAATACTCTTCTAGTCGTATCCTTACTCTTGTGCCCACTTGTCTATGATATTCTAGGATAGTAATCAGACCAGAGCCAAGCTCGGCTCCCATTGCCTTGGCCAGGCACAATTCCCAGGGTTTGGCGGTGGCGCCTTCGAGTGTTGGAGGGTGGGTGATAACCCTGGTGGATGTCCAGAAAATGGAGGACAACCTTCGGCTAATAAGGTCAGGATTGTAGGTCAGGCCCCTCCTTCTTATTCCTTTAATTGTCCAAAGTCTGCATACTTCAATTTAGAGGTCTCACACTAACTATTTTCCACTTTTTTCCTCTGTACCCAGAGAGAAACCTCATCTCTGCAATCCTTTCAAGGTTTAGCTAGTTCGTCCGAAGGTTTGAGAGCTACTACAGAGGCCCTGATAGCTACGGAGGCAAATGTCTCTGCACTTAACAAGGACTTAGTTTGGGTGAAAGGGGAGGCCAAATCTTACTCCTAGTGGGTTGTCGAGGCCCATCATCAAGAGAATCACACGCCACGTGACGTCACGCCTTGCCTAGTGAGTCGCAAGTTTGATGTCAACCAAGGGATTTCCTAGGAGCCATAGGTCCTTTTCTGACGTGCCACTAAGGAATGACCTCTCCTCTGCTAAAGATGTGTTAGGGCTCTTCGTAGTTTCTTTTCTTTGCTTAATGATGACCTTGAGAGGGAGGCATCACAGGGGGTCTCTAAGTGCATGGAAATTCCCCTGGCTAGGGCAGAGGTCGTGATGCCAGGTCTATCGGTGTTGAGAGATGGTGAGGTCCTATAGAAGCTTTCGTCGCCCTTCAAAACTTTAGCACTGAGGAGGCCCGGGAAGAAGATGTTGATGAGGATGAAAATGAGGGGGACGAGTAGGGGCTTTGCCTTCCTCCCTAATGATGTATCATTCTTTAAGGACCTTTCATTTTGAATGGCCATGTGGTCATGTATAACTCGGTACCACTGCACAATCCTAGCTTGTTCTTTCTTGAATCCAATCAAGTGCAAATTTACTCTGTAACTGTCTTGTGTCGAGGTCCTTTTCTCCGTTGGGTATGACCACAGCTAGTATCCCGTGCATACGTATAGGAGCTTCACGTGTCAAGCCTGACTGAGGTTAGTAACTCGGTGCTTCTGCACATATGTACTGCTTGTAGGCCGAGTTTAGTAGCTCGGGCTTTGTGTAGGTGTATCTCTTGTAAGTTTAGATTAGTAGCTCGGGCTTTGTGCGGGTGTATTGCTTTTAGGGGTCCCCATACAATTATCGTCGTGTTTAAGGTGGGTGTGAGTTTCTGGCTAGCCCAAGACTTAGTGCTCCTGAGGAAGCCGTCTGCCTCTATACTTTGGGACATTTCCTCTATCAGATTGCATCGGGGTTCATAATTTCCCTACACCATGCCCTGAAGTGGCGTTTTGGTCATGGTTCGCC
Organism: Avena eriantha; assembly: GCA_910589775.1. NCBI lineage: Eukaryota > Viridiplantae > Streptophyta > Magnoliopsida > Poales > Poaceae > Avena > Avena eriantha. Next base: position 499,728,110 of record OU342743.1, read on the forward strand.
CAAGTAATCCCCGTCGAAGGTCTCCACGTTCCAGTCACCTGTGCTGGAGGTTTTTGAGGCCTACGATGTAACTTTAGGCTATCAGAGTGAGCATCGATCCCTAACAGCCCTGTCGTCACTCGTGGAATCCACATACCCATCCTATCTAGTCGAACCTAACTAGGAGGGGCCAAGCCCATCCTAGGCGAAGGAAGGATCCTAAGCGTTTTGAGCGGTTTTTTGGTCTGAATAGACCAGAGAGCACACAAGTTTTAGTTTACGGGATCAGGCCGTGTGGGTTAGTGGTCACATGAACAATCATTTGGGGTGGAACTCGCTCGGTGTCGTCAGTTTCAGGGTGAGAGTGTGCCTTGTGATCCTTATTGGTTATTCCTATTATCATGACTAGAGTACCCAAGGTAAATCATAATAAAGGAGGATAGACTTTAGATGGTAAATGCATATTCAGAGTATGGAATGCCCCTATGTGCAGCCCCCGGGTGTTAGATCAAGTGTGGAGGACTTGTTCGGGCAGCCTAGTAGGATCGATCATGTAATACCTTGTGTTTACAATATCGAATGCATTGCCACTCTAGGCCTAGACGACATTGTTTGAGCCACCGGGTCTTTGTCGCCACAACGCATGTGGGGGAGGTCCTGTCCGTAGTGAAGAGCTGGTTCATGTGTCCTTCCCTTGGAGTGACTGAAGGTATGTTCCTTCCTTAATCTAGCACAGGAATGATTTCTTGCTTGAACCTAAGATGTTGTGTGAACTATAGCTAGTATCGGAGCCTGAATTACTGTCTACTGGAGCTAGCGTCCTGTCCTTCTCCGGACAAACTGAGCTATCCTTACATTTTTTAGCAGACTCATTGGTACGAGGGATTAGATATGACATATCGTCTCACCCTTACTACAACAGAAAGATTACCGGGACAGCGGCCTTCCGCACAGTGGGCGGGTACATAGCGGCTCTATATAAAGCATTTTCTTTTAGGTATAAGTGTAGTCACACCATTTCTGGTGCGAGATTATGATGGTTTCCATTCCAAAGAGCTTATCCATCGTCTGAATCTTGCATAACTACACCTCTACAAACCAATGTGGCGGGGCACATTCTTTCGGGGGACACCTTCAATATAAATCTGATAGAGCCCACAGGGGTTAATTGCCCCCATGCGGCAAGGTCCTGCCAAGCTCAGTTGTCCTAGTGATTTAGCACATGATTGCTGCTCCATATAGTCCACCATGGTTCCGACCGGGTACAAGGGGTGTAGTTGATTCGTCCCATGGCTGTTCATAGTTTCGAAGAGCAGGCCGACTTCTCTAGAGGTCTATGGTCTATGGGCTTCCAAGCTGCTTCGAGTTTCTGGACAGTGATAGATCCGTGGCTTCGCCGGGGTCTGACTCCCCTGATAGGTCCTTACACTTAAAGGCCTTCAGGTCAAGCGGTGTATGGTATAATTCGCTTTCCTCAAAGTGCCGCCTCCCACCATTCTTGCTAGAACTCTGGGTCTCCCCTAGAGGGACTGCAAAGCTCCCTCTACAGGGCCCCTCACATTACAGCCCCTATTTTGGGTAAGATGTACTTGACGAGTGCCCTTCCTGCCATGTAGGCTCTAGTGAGGAGGGAGCTTCCAAGTACATTCCTTCCTCCTGCCAGTCTCGAGGTAGACTGCGTCGTGTCTGCCCCGGCTCCCTAGGCTTAGTGGAAGGTCCTCCTTTATTGTGATACACCCCCTTGGACCAACAAGGAACAATGTTCGGTTTTCTAGGTTTAGGTGGGTCCTAAACTGGGTTAACTGCCTGCGTCCTAGTATGACCAGCTACCGTATTGGTCGGTCCACCTCAAATGTGTAGAACTTAGTGATGAAGTTCCCTATTTCACCAAAGGTAACAAGGAATGTGACCTCCTCGGTGTCCTCGTATGGGTTGCTGGTTCCACACTCTAGTCTGAACTGATCAATAGGGGTCTGTAGGTAGTCCAAAAGCCTCGAAGAGATGGTACTTCTTATTGTGGTTGAGTCTGCTATGCTTCCTTGCATCCATACGTCTACGATATACGGGGAGACGAGGAGTGAAGAGGTAGGGTGGTCACTTCGGGTGACGGGCCGAAGGACATGAGGTCTAGGAGCTTCCGCGTACCCGAGCATGGCACCTTGAGCTATGCTTTCGTCGATCTCGTTCGTCATCGATCTGGTATAGAGGTGGTTCAACTTGTAGGGAGGAGGATTCCGCGGGCTGAAGGAATCGGTTGTTCCATTTTGTCATCCTCATCCCCCAATAGGTTGATACATGGTGATACGCGCTAGGTTGTTTTCTCCTGCTCTCCTTCAAATTCCATCTAGCATTGTACCATGCGACACTAGTTGTATCCATGAGAGATCATCTTGTGGTACCTGCACCAGTTGTCACTCGTTTATCGCGCTAGCGACATCCTTATGATGTAGGGAGGGGCTGCTCGCTCACCTCCTGAGAACTGTCCTGATGTTGGTCGCTTGCTAACCACCCCATGAGATCGGGGCGGCTCCTAGCACGACCCTACCCGACAAGGGAAGAGATGCGTCCATCTTAGCCTGCTTTCGTACTCATCCAGGTTTCCGTTGTGCGCAACATCGCTATCCGCGACCTAGATGTCCTCACAGACTGTCCTAGTTCCCGTCCCCCGAATAGAGGATTCGGTGTCCTGACATCCCAGGCATCATTCTTCCAAATATAGGGATGAGACCTCATACCATCTCACCGACCTGGGCGGTCGAGCAGGACTCCATCGAGGTGCATAGAACCCCCAATCCCGTGATAGTGGGGTGTGCCAGTTGCTTGCGTATCCCAACATGTTGACATTCTCCATCCTTCCTTCGTAGTCGCATTCCCCATAGTTGCACTCGACGGTGGGCGATCAAGACTCCCTAAGGTCCATATGGCCATCCCCATGACATGGGTCGCTTGATCCGTGCTCCATTGACTAGGCGCCGAGTGGGAAGAATCTTGCTGCCCTTCTTACGAAGCTAAAAGCTGCCTCCATCTAAGAGCTTCCTGGCTTGCCCGACCATGCTCAAAGTGGTTCGGTATGTCGGAGACCTCATAAATCTAGTGTTTCTGAGATCCAAACTGCATGATGCATCCCCCCTGCCTGGCGCGCCAACTAGTAAATGATAGTTTTTACGATTCCTCCGTAGTCTCACTTCTGAGGAACGAAAGGGAGTTTATTTGTTTAGCAATCGACTTGGGTCAACAGGAATGGATCTCCAAAGACAAAGACGAAGGTATATGTGTAATAGGGAGGATTCCCTCATACTTTATTCATAATGTGATAGAGAGATTGTACAATGTGTCTACAAGATGATCTTGGTGGCTTTATAATGTTACCCTACGAGAGAGTTGAATCTAGGGTTCTATGACTATGGATAATGGTAAAGACTCGGGTGATTATGTCATGTCCTTTTCAGGTGAATGTCCTCCAGTACTTATAGGCATTGATGGTGGCAAAGTCTTCCTTAGTCATGCTAGGTCTTCATATCATCTTGCATGTAATGTTGATCGTCGATCTCCCTTGTATGCACGTCTGGTCTTCATGATATCTAGAGAGCCATCTTACAGCCCCACAAATCAGGTTGGTTGAGGTAAGGTCGGTTGAGATCTTCCAGATGCAGGCCTTCAGGTCCTTGATCGCAAAGGTACGCATGGGAATGAATCGTGGATTAAGGCCCATGCGAGTTACATGCCTAAATCCACCCATCACCGATAGGGTGGGATCATCGGGTACCATTGTTTTGTGATCTTAGTCTCGCATATGAAGCCATGGTTGATGGCAAAAAGGGTATATTTCTTGGATCAAGGACAACTTCTCACTAGGATGAGAATCTTGAGCAGAATGGGAATTTCCCTATATTGAAGTTTGCAACCTTGTTGGAATTTGAGCAATGGATCAAGCAGTTCTCGGTTAAGTATCATTGTCCATACACGATGGTTCATTCGAACATAAATAAGCATTACCTGGTTAAATGCGATGAGGATGGATGTCCATGGATTGTGCTTGCAAGTACATAAAAAGGAGGGCCCTCTTGGCACATATCTAGTTGTGTATCAACTCACATGTGCCGAGGGAAGATGGTGTATGGTAATGATTTGAATAATGAGCACCAAAGACTCACCTCTGAATTCATCGCTTATAGGTTTTCCAATAGTATCTTATCACTTAGAACAATACTCATCAAGAGCGCCATGGAGCTTGTGAAATCCCTTTTTCACTACAAGGTGAAGTACGGGGAGACATGGAAGACCAAACAAGCTGCATTCAATATGTTGTACGGTGATTGAGAGGAAGCATACAACTGACTACCTAGGTTGCTGGGAGCAATGTACGCTACTAAATCGGAAATGGTTCATGTGGTTGAGCCATTTGGGAACAAAACAAGGATGTACAAAATAAGAGCTACTGAGTATATGTCCATGAATTTTGGGTTTTCGAGCAATGCTTGAGGGATTTTGAACATTGTAGGCTGATCATCTCCATCGATGGCTCCTTCTTGACCAAACAATTCAAGGGCACACTCTTGGTTGCAATAGGAGTTGATGTCAATAACCAGTTGGCGCCTTCGTATTTTTCTTTTGTTGAGGAAGCGAACGATCATAACTAGGAGTGGTTCTTCCATCTTTTAAGAACCAAGTTATTACTTCCTCAAAGGGAAATTTGTTTCATCTCGGATCACAATGAAGGAATTCTCAACATGGTGGAGATTGACATTCCCGAGCATGTTCCTTTGCACCATTGATGGTGCATGAGGCATTTTCTCAAAATTCTATAGTGCATGTGGAGCAAGGAGTTGTCCGACGATCTTAAAGATTGTTGTTTCGCTTTCTCCGACCGATGATTCCCAAACTTGTATGCCATATTGCTAGCTAACAAAAAATCAATGCGCGGGGTCAGGAGTTCCTCAATAGGCACATTCAAATTAGGACGAAGTGGGCACAAGCTTATGAAGACAAACAGAGGTACAATTAAATGACCAAGAACAAGGCAGAATGCTTCAACAAGATGCTCAAGGGTATTCATGCATTGCCCATGACGGCAATAGTTCAATCCATATTCAACAATATGAATGGGTACAAATAATCTAAGAATGGACACTTGATAATTTGCTGGTACAAGTAGGACAGTGCCACCGAAACCCAACTAAATATTTTGTCCAAGACAGTCCATGCCTTAACCCACATCCATGGAGTGTCCTCCCATTGTTGTCAGCAAATAGAGTCCTAGAGATAACATACCACACATATGCGTGAGTAAGTCCTAATCACATCATCAGTAGTTGGGACAAGGCAATGCGTGAAGTTCTATATGATCCACTTGTAAGTAGCTTTGACTGGGCCAGTCTTGTCTTAACTTATCTTAAGAGCCATACCAATAAGGTCCTCCATCTTCTCATGCCACCCCTCGGAATCTATGCTCGTACACAGAGGATTTCCCTCTATAGGAAGTGTAAGGATTGTAACACCCCACTATCAGTAACCCTGACTACGATCCGAGAGTGCAAAATTTAGGGGGAACAAAAACTTTTTCTTGCTCTAGGTGTGGTAGTTGGTTGCTTGTCTGTGCTTATGTTTATGTTTGTGTAGCAGCTAAGATACTTCTCCACCTTCCCCTTAGTTGCAAAAGCTATTTAACAAAAGACAATGTCTTATCTTACTTTACATATCCTCAAATGTTCTTGCATTGCTAAACACGAGCCAAGATTCCCTTGCAACGACAACTGTTTTCTTAGCTTCTGTTGAAAAAATTATGGAGATCTATATGATATCATCTCCTTATGTTTTCAAGACAAAACCTCCAAATAATCTTACCTCTAGCTTTCCAAAGCTCTTTATTAAACTTTTTACTTCCACTCATGGTAGAAGTACCAAGAGACTCTTACCTTCTTCAAAACCCCCAACCCTTCAAATTACCTATCCTTACCTCCAGTTAGGCTTGATGGTATCCATAGTAGCAACTTGAGAGGTTTGCTAAGATAAATTGCCTTGACCTGTTGTCCTAAGTAGGATTTGTCTGAACTTGCTTGATTAGGAAGTAGTATAAGCTACTCTAGGAGCTCAACCTATAGTAACCAAACAAACTCAACAGTGCAACCCTTACACCTCTTGAGAAGATAGCCTCTAAACCCTGGTTGAAAGACTATGTTCCTCCTTATCACATGATCCCCTATTGGAACCCTAATCAAACCCTCACCTCTAGATCCAATGGCAATGGCCCTACTCTATACTCATCCTTGTGTGATACTCTACCATCACCCATAGTTTCTTTGGAACAAGGAACCTTTCCACCAACATCACCAGGCTTGTCTTGATATCTAGTCACTAAGTTAGCCATCTAAATCCTTAACCATATCAATTAAGAGTTAATTCTCAATAGCTACCAAAGCAATGGAGACCAACTCTAAGCTTGAATCCCTTCTACTTAACCTACTATTCAACCTCATCCATTTTATGATGATTTTGGTACCTTGCAAGTCTAAAATTGTTATAAACATACCATTTTGAGTCTCTGCCTATATCAACCCTTATGCATTCTTGACAATGTACTTGAACCATATTGTACCCCATCATAAGTATTTCCAACTCCCCCTCTTCCCTTTGGTTAAATCATTCTTGGACCCTCGTGTCCTTGATGGCTTTACAGGCAAGAAAATAACCTGTTGCAGCCAATCTTATCAACATGCCTACTTTGGAACAAGCTCCCAACTCCATCTCAACCTTTCGTGTCCAAATCTTTGCATGGTTGTGATCTACTAAACATGGTATACCAACCCACACTTCCCTAGCGTAAATTGGAGCCTTGTTCTTCTTAAATCATCATGGTTTTGGAGGCTAATTAATAATCTACTTTAACCTCCTTATTTTCAACATAGTTTGGCATCAATCCTAAGAGAACCCATCTCTGATAAATCGCATCCCTCTGTACAATGTTGATCTACATCACGTGGTTTATCTATCCATCTAGCCCATGATCCAAAGGGAGCTCTGAGCCCCTCAATCTCACATTGGTTTGATGGTATAAAAATATTCTGGCCCAAGATCCTTTCACTATTTTAATTTCTTGTTTTCTTTAAAATAAGTGTTGACTTTCAAAACTCAAGGTGTGCAAATTATAGATACACTATGTAGACATCATCTACCTTGGAGATAAAAATTTAATGAATGTTTTCCATAATTATTTTGGCCCCAAAACAATTTATTCCTTTCCCTTTTACAAAGACTTCAAAACTCCTATTGAATAAAGTTTGTTTTTATACAAAACAATTTTTCAATTCATGGAACCTTTGAGGCCTATATTATGTTCCCTATCTTACCAATTAAAAATAAATATTTTTGAAGAGTTTTATTATTATTTTTTGCCCTTTTTCTTAAATGTTAAAAATGCAAATATATATTTTAAATACCTTTATTCCTCAATAAATCTTGGGAAAATTCTCCCATGTGTGATTTTAGGTTTAGGATCATCTCACACCAAAAACCCAACTTTTCCAACTCAAAAATATCAAATTCTCTAACAAAAACACAATCAACACTCTTTGAATTCTTGAAAATAAAAGGATTTAAAATCATTTCATAAATCCCAAACAATCTCCAATGGTACATCTTAACCATACCTACCTACCAGTACCACTAACACCCCTTGTCAAGTACAAAAGTTTGAAGGGAGACCTTCATCTTCAATTATCACCATTTGGACTTTTGAACAAATCCATTGACAAAACCTCCATCCAACTATCCCCAATCCCAATCCTTGACCACCGCAACACACCCCACTAGCTCTCTGGTCGACCAGCACTATAGCATGCACTATAGCAACCCCTTCCCCTTGTCATTTTATGCTTGGATATGGAGGAGACAAGGGCTAGGTAATATCATGCCAATTAAATTTCTTGCAGTAGCAGCCTCCATGTCCCTCTACCCCTCGGCATGACCCTAGAGCCCCCTCTATCCTCCCTACACCGCCCTCCTTGCCCTATCCCCGGCCAACACGCCTCCATGCCCTCCCATGGACATAGTCCACCCTACACCTTCCACCTCGGGTATAAAAGCCCTCAGGTCACCCAGCCCCTCCTGGCACTCCCATTTTGTCACCACTCCCTCACATCCTCCTTACTCCCCTGTAAAGCTTTGGCCAGGCAACTGCCTTCGATCAACAAGAAGAGGGAGAAAACTCCCCTCGGTATGCAAGCATGAGAGCATGCTTCTCGTCCAATCCGACCTCCCCCTTTGCTATCCCTCTGCATGCATGTCCTCCTCTAGATCTGCTCTACCTGACGAAACCCTCCTTACATCTGAGGGATACCCCAGGGCTCGCCTCCATCGAGTTCCCAAAGTGCTCCATAGATGCGGATGCCCGCGATGCTCTCCCAGCATAGAAACCACCCCTGCCGCCCATGGATGGACTCAGTGTGGAACACTGTGTTGCCCTATCACCTCCCCTTCAACTCTCTCACTTTCAGGTATGCTCCCCGCACTAACTAGAGCGACCCCTAGGGTTTCCTCCTTTCCGGTAGATTGGAGGAAGAAGACGATGCTACCGCCGTTGATCATCACTTCATCCCGCGGCCCTCAATCACCCTTACATCTTCGGCGCCCGTCTTCCACTAACGAGCAGGCCCCGCCCCGCGGGTTCGAACATCAGTATCCCACGCACACCCGGGTTCATGATGGGTCGGCCCATATATTCACCGCGGAGGATCCGCAGCAGTTGCGGCCCACCTGTCCCCTTCCTATTTTTCCTTTAAATCGAATTCATGATTTGCATTTTAGCAAGTTGGTTTAATTAAAAAAGAAAATGGAAACGATAGTAAATGCCTAGATCAATTTTTTCCATATTCCCTAGTGTTTTGCTCAACATGCAGAACATGTCTCTAGCCCAAACTAATTTATGTTAATTACTAGGGATTAGTCTAATAAAAAGTGTCCCTTTCAATCATAAATCAATATCTAGAGTTTTTCATCTCCAAATGATGTTAACCCAATTTGTACTGGTAGATATTTCATATATCTATCTTATGGCCTTGCATTCATACCTAGGTGATCCCAGAACTACTGTAGTAAAAATGACAAAATCATTCTATATCTCACTTTGAAAAATTCTCAGGGTATATCTATTATACCAAATGAGCCTATGGTTTTGCAGGGCCTATCAAAACCTAGGACCTCAGGATTTATTGAGCCGTCATTGAATTTTAGTGAATTAAACTCTTCTGTTTAGGGTTGTTTCACTAAATAAAGCATAGTTGGACTTCCACAACTCAAAAAATAATGAATCCAATTTCTACAGAAATATATCAGTGATATCTATCCAATGTCTTTGGTCCCATTCCAATTGAACCTGTAGATTAAATTTGATGAAAAAGAAAATTGCCAGCAAAACTGACTTTGCGAATTTACCAAGGGCATTCTGGTAAATATTGTGAAGTGAAACCAACTCCCAGTGAACCAAAACATCAATATCTTCCTAACCCTAAGAGCAAATAATTATTTGACTTACCATTATTTTTGGAATTTTAACTACCAAAACCAGGGTTAACTCCACTAGAAAAACCATAACTAAATAAAAAAATTGACAAAATAATGAAACCACTTTTGGTGGCTTTGTTATATCAACACCTATCTTTGGATATCATTTATGTACATTGGTATCCTATAGAACATGGCCTTGGTTTAAATCCCTTCATTAATTAGTTCTTGGCACTTAACTCATAATGGAAATTTTAAATAAATTTGCTCTAAACTCCATTTATCAAAATATACTAAAGTGTATAATTGTATGGTATATTTGTTTGATGTATTGTATTGTTGCTTGTTTGCCTTGTATTGATTGTGGTACATTGCTTGTTTGCATATATGCTTTGTGACGATAATACTTGCAATTGTGTTGACATCAAGAAGAAGGGGTCATGTCATTATTATTGGTTTTGTAAGAAGAAGTCCATGGACATATTGCTGATCACAAGCAAGCCACCTACTTGTTCATAAGCCTTGTCCTACTATGTTAGTTATGCATGTTTTATCTACCTATTTATGCAAACTTCATTGTTTTACTATTGTGATCTATATCTAGTAGTGGCGGCTACTCCAAGCTATTACATATTAGTAATGATAAGTACAACCCCTTTTAAAACACCTACTTGTCCCTAGTTTTGTAATTGGTGGATAACACCATACTCCCTTGGAGACTCTATTTTAGACCAAGTAAAACTATAGGTTGAGAAACCGAGGAAAGTTTACAAAAAGGTTTTATGGTAAAACCTTGGCAAGGCTTGCCCTGCCAAGAGGCGTTTTGAGAAAAGAAAAGGTTTAACGAAGTGGAGAAGGAGGAAAAGTGTTTACAAAAACACACCTGGTTCTAATGTTAGCTAGAACAACTAAACCATGCAACCACAATACCCTGAAATGCGACAGGGCTTAGCTTGAAGTTAGTTTTCCCTAGCATGGGATACCTCACAACCAATTATACGGGATCATCTACCCTGAATGCTAGGGCTCCATTAAGGATATGATCATATGCCGGAAGTAATGATTTGGGGGAGGTGCGAAATATCCTTGTAGGTAGCCAGATGATACTATGAGCCATTTATTTAAAGTGTCCACTTGAGAGGAGTATAAAATGTGCTCTGGTTGGTCTTGGGTACCAGACGTCCCGGTTTTGAGTGGAGCAACTCATAGGGTAAGTCCCATGTGGGGATAGGCTTTCCAAGAGTTATGGTCGGTTACTCGACCCACGATCTGAGTGGGATCAGGGCAGGGTACCCGAATGGTGTGGGTGAAGTGTACAACCTCTACAGAGTGTAAATCTATTCGAATAGCCATGTCGGTAGTTATTGATAGTAGGGAAGGCTGCTGCTTAGCGATGTGGTTTTGGTTTCTAAAACGCTTTTGAGAAAGAAAGAGTTTTCTGAACTGGGTGGTCCGGAGTGACCATGGAAGAGGTATGGTGATCACGGAATGATCATGACAAAAGAAGAACTCGGTCGGTGGATGATCGGAATATGAAATTGGGTGACAGTAACCTTGTTGTTTTCAACTAAATGTTGCTAAATGTTTTAAAAAGGTTTTTTAACAAAGATATAGAGATGCTATATCTACAAGAGAAACTATTTTAGAAAAGAACCTCTTATGGAGAACTCTTACTACCATATCCATATTGCATATCCTAGTATTATTGTTCTCCTAAAGTAGTTTGTGAGTACATTCAAAGTACTCACTGGCATTGTCCCTAGATATTTTCTTGGCCAAACTTTCAGAAGCCTGAAGTATGGAGTTATTGATTTCTATGCAAGATTGGCCCTCTTCCCAAAAAGTTGCCTATAGGGTTAAGGCTTGACTTGGGCTCTACGATTGATGCAGTTCTGATGTTGATGAATGTATAGCCATACTGGTACCAATGTAAGTCTCGTCCTTATTACGCTATGGATCATGTAATGATACTTGTCGGTTATGCTCATGTCTCGCTGATCATGGGAACGTGAAATAATGGCATAATAGGGATTTATCGGACTATAATTAGGGGACCCCATAGACTTGGTATCAAAGCCATCATGACTATAGGAGACCTTAGATAGCATGGTCGTTAGACAGAAAAACATATACTTTGGAAACACCACCCTTCAAAAACTATTTTCTCAAAGCTTCTCGAAAGGTTCCACTTCGTTTCTCTCCTAGTTTGAATTATTTCAAAAATGGTTTGTTCTGTCCCTCGTCCAAACTTCAATCATACGGATTTACAACCAAGTAGGACATATAACCTTGTGAAGACAACGATCTTGATATGAAGAGAAGCAAGTACCAGGAAACACAAGGAGACTACTATATGTACCAACTGAATCCTCATGACTAGAAAATCGAGTGCTACAGTATCGAGAAGCCTCCAACTGCTACGACAAAAGGTTTCACATGCAAGACAGTTATCAAGACTATAAAGAGCGTCGATACCTAGGATCAATAGCCCTAGGATAGGATTCCCCTATATCATGAGTAGTTAACTCCTCGATCCTTAGAGTAGGCCGTGTTTGCTTGCCCAAGTGCAACTTGTGTTGCCTGATGTGTGTTGTTTGCATTTCTATGTTAGGAAGAGTATTGCGACCACATCGCTCTATTCATCGTATATGTGTTTTCTAGCCTTATCAAACTTAGTCAAATGTATTTTGGGATTGATACACAATATTGGGAACGTTGCTAGGATACTGTTACCTCCCCTCTAGTTCAACATCCGACATCAGCTATTGAGAGTAAGACCCCCTACTAACCCAGAGAATCGAACCAGATGCCACTAGGGAGAAAAGGTCTGAAGACTCAGAAAATCTCTGGAGGCAAGATTAAAGCTGCTTAAAGACCTCACATCAGCAGGGTGGCAATACAAGAGTACTTCATCAGACCCGCTTCTCGAGACTCATCATCAACACGATAAGAAAATTGTACCTGTCGACAGTAGCAATAGTTCTGGTGAAAACCTGAAGTCCCCTACAAGAAGGTCAATACCATCAACAAGAAACCAACACAAGAAGTGAAGACCCGACTTCACCAACATCTGGTATATTAGAGTTCCCGACAACCCCAAAAGACTAACTACCTTATTCGTCCTCACTTCCCTAAACTGACGGGAAGCTGCTCACAAGAAGTTCAGAATGCTCCAAGTCCTGAAGACCAGGACGCATGAAGATGACGAGTTTTCTCCTCAACCGAGATTAAGAAATGCAAGGAATACCAGTGAAGACAGTCCTTCTGAAGCATGTTGTTCCTACCTTGACTGAAGACTAACAAGAAGCATCATTAACCACTAAACCGCCTAGAGTTAACTTCCTGAAGCTTCGTTAGGAAACAACTCCAATAATATGGTTTCAATAGGGCATCTTTCGAAGATCTCGAATCAAGACCAAAGATCTACCGCATTTGACATAGGTATGATTACTCTGGAACCTACGATTTGTTACCTAGGCCTGAAGAAACATTTATGGCCCATGAAGAGTCAAGATGATAACTGATGACCCACAAGTATAGGGGGTGTATCGCAGTATTTTCGAGGGAAGTGAAACCCAATTTATTGATTCGACACAAGGGGAGCCAAAGAATATTTATAAGCCTTAACAACTAAGTTGTCAATTCAGCTGCACCTGGAAACAATCTTGCTCACAGCAGTTTATCAGCATCAACAGTTTTGTAGTAGGAATAGTAAAGTAACAGCAGTAGTAAAACAAAGACAGTAGTAACAAAAGTAGTAAACAGTGGGATTCGAGTGCGGTAGGCATAGGGATGGATGGACGGGCGTTGCATTGACAAGACAATTCACATAGCAATCAGAACATAGGGCAATTGCAGATAAATAAGATAAAGCATCCAAGTACTAGACAATCCTAGGCATGTGTCCCATATATAGTCATACGTGCTCGCAATGAGAACTTGCACAACATCTTTTGTCTTGCCAGCCCGTTTGCAGCAGGGCCTCTAGGGAACTACTGGCAATTAAGGTGCTCCTTTTAATAGAGCACCAGAGCAGAGCATTAACACTCTGAACACATGTGATCCTCACATCAAAGCCTTTCCCTTCCGGTTATCCCGATTTTTGTCACTTCGGGGCCATAGGTTCCGGACAACAACGTGTGTACACAACTTGTAGATAAGACCAGAAACAATACTATCATAATGAATCAATAATAAGTTCAGATCTGAAATCATGGCACTCGGGCCATAGTGACAAGCATTAAGCACAACAAGTTGCAACAAAGTCATAAAGCACTAATAAAAGATACTAGGCACCATGCCCTAACAATCTGATGCCATTACATGAACGATCTCATCCAATCCCTACCATCCCCATAGCCTACAGCGAGGGATTAGTCACTCATAGATGGGGGAAACATGGATGGTCGACGGAGATGATGGTGAAGACCGATGGAGATGGCTCCGGAGGCACTTCCCTGTCCCGACAGGGTGCCAGAACAGAGACTTTCTGTCCCCCGAATCTCCCCTTCGGTGGCGACGGCGCAGCGGAACATTTTGTGGAAAAACGTCGAACCCCTCGAAGTTTTTAGGTCAGAAGGCTTCTTATAGGCGAAGAGGGAGACCGAGGGGGTGCCTGGGGCAACCACACCATGCCCTAGCGTGGCCAGGCCCAGCCCGCGCCTGGGAGGGGGGGGGGGGTGTGTGGCTAGCCCCTGGCCCTCCTCCGTCTCGTATTCTGCCTCCGTGAGTCTTCTGGAAAAATAGGCACTTTGGCTTTTGTCCCGTCCAATTCCGAGAATATTCATTTTCTGACTTTCCTGGAACCAAAAACAGCAGAAAACAGGCAGCTGGCACTGTGGCTCTTGTTAATAGGTTAGTCCAAGAAATCATATGAAAAGTACTCCAAAGTGTGGAAAAAACACGAGAAAGTGGATAAAACCAAGCATGGAGCATCAAAAATTATAGATACATTTGCAATGTATCAATAACCTGAAAGGAGCAACCGATAAAGGCCGTAGTTATATTAGGAAAGAGGAAAAAGCACCGACATTTAGTTTGTATTGTAATCATGTATATGTAACCTATTTGCATACAGCTTTGAGACCCGACCTATTATATATAGGAAGGGAGAGGATTAGGCAAGGATACCAAACAAACCTCAAGCGATTTGTAATAGTGCGATTCACTAAATATTCAGGCGACTTTGACTCCATTGTTCTCCGGACATCCGACAAAATTCCTAGCGTTCTCTTTCTGCGAAACCCTAAGTCCTTCATGGACATTGCCGAGGTCACCCCTCGTCAATTGGCGCTGTCTGTGGGAAACTTGAATGCTAGAACCATGGATACGGCGGAACCCTCTTTTTCAAACAGCAAGCCAACACAAATAGTTCCACACCCGCCCCCCTGTGATAGTACACGCCGATTTCAACGGATAATCCAATCTAATCATCGGAAGCTTCCACTTCCAAGTAGAAGACCCCCAAGAATCACACCCTTCGGCACTGATTACATCAGGACTGTCGGTGGAAAAGACTACGCTTACAACGATACCAGCATCATCTGTCGGATACTCAATGGAGGTCACGGCAGAAATCGAGGCACCAGGAGAAAACAAGAAAGATGGGACGGATCTAGGGGACCTTGATGGTCTTTATGACAACCTCTCCTTCGGATCAGACCCCCGCTAACTTCACCACGTGGAACAAGCCCAGCAAACTCTGAACCTGAGGAAAGCAGCAAAAGTATCAACTTTGGGATAAGGATGGCAGAAATCTACCCAGAACAGAAACTACTAGACTTCATTGATCCATCCGACAATGTCTCCCTCAATTCAAATGACGACGTCACTGGTCCATATATCACCAAGTACCAATTGTGCGTGATCATAGGGAACACCTCGACACCACCCGATTCTAACGGTAACCCTATCCTTGACCCCAATGATATTTTATCGGATGACAATGCAGGAAACCACAGAAATGAAGGGAACCATGGAAAAAAGGAGAAACAATGGAAAACCGCATAGTCCCAGGAGCAGAACCAAATGAATACGAGAGGCGAACTCTTCGGTAACCAGCGACAACATGGCAAAAGTTGAGGGAAGCAATTTCGGTGCGGTTCCGATGACAGCCGACACCTCACATGAAGATTTACTAGCATATCAATATTTTATTCATCACAAGAAGAGAGACTTACAAAGGATGAAAAGGCAACTCGACGAAAGAAAGAGGGTGGCCGACAAGTCCAGCTTACAACGGGTACTACTAAGCTCCACCCGAAGGTCTGGAAGCGTAATAGGAGGAGCACCGCCAGGAAGGGGAACATCTCGGTTGCAGAACATCCCCGAGACAGAAAGGAACGCACTGATCCAAGACCTTGATCTATCGTTTATGTTAGTAGACCAAGCAGGAAACATCAAAGCAAAACAGCTCAAGCAGCTATCGTGGCCGCACAAACATATATGATCCCAACTCAACCCTCACCCGGCGATCCTCTTGGGGTTCTTCAGCATTCCGCCCTGATGAACCTCGGCATGGTAGGAGAAACTCTCGCACAAGCATAACAAGAAATTACACATCAACCTGACAGATCCCCATGCCATCGCAGCAGCCCTCGGCAAGCAGGGCACACCCAGCAATCACAATCGCCATATCATGAACACCTTTCATAACGGGAGGCGTGAAGTAATAGAAGAGATGTAAAACGCAACCTAGGAAGACACCATGACGGTGACAACAAAGAAAATTATGAACTATGCGGAGCCAGCCATTTCACTCAGCGGATTCGCAAAAATACTTCAAACATCCGCATGACAGCCAAAAATATGATGGACTTTAGGAGCCCGAAGCTTGGTTGGCGGATAATTTGGCCACCATCAAGTTACAGGGAGGCTCCACAGCCACCGCAATGCAAAGTTTACAATTACACCTTACCGGCGCTGCAAGGTCATGCTTCAAACAACTACCCAAAGATTCTATTAGTAGCTGGAACGACCTCAAAGATACGTTCATTCGACACTTTCAGTCCACATTCAAATGACCTGCGTCTTTAGAGCAATTACGGGCATGCAAACAAAAATCCGGTGAGTCAATAAGAGCATTCATCCAGATGGAACATCCTCAAAAATACAGCTGAATCCATATCCGATGAAAGAGCCATTGATGCCTTCAATGACAACCTCTGACATCGAGAATTCATAGAAGAATTGGGGCGAGTCAAACCCAAGACAATTTCATTGTTAATGGGTATAGCAAATCGCTGGGCTGATGGAGAAGAAGCGCTACACAATAAACGAACACGGTCACCCGAAGAAGAAAGAGATAAATGCGGCAACGACAGGAGGCGACATAACAATGATGGAATCACGGGACCAAGTTATGTTGTAGCCAGTTTTTTGGGTGAAGGCAACAACATGAACGTCGACTGCAACAACATGTACCGCCGTAATAGGGATGAAGGCGGAGGAAGCCAATTAACGCAGCGATATCAGCCAAGAGCTCGGGACCCGCCCATGTCCGCAATACAAATACTTGAAGGGCCCTATAGCATGCATTTTTACGTCGATTCAGCAGGAAAAAGACAATCCAACCACCTCATGAAGGACTACCGAATGTTCTTAAAAATGCAATAGCTATGCAATGCAAAAGTGACAGAATCAGCAAGACAAGGATACACGTCCACGCCTGGCACGTTAGCCATCAGTGTGCCACCTCCGCCAGTAGGGCAACCGCAAAACAAAACCGATCAAAATACTGAATACCCACGGCCAAAGGGGGTAATGTCAATGATTCAGAAAGGGCGTCCATCCAATATAATTCAGAAGTTAATCACAAGACAAGTCAACATGGAAGAGGTGGACCCACCAACCACACCCGAGTATCTCCATTGATCGGAACAGGAAATCACATTTAGTAGAGCGGATCACCCACATTGAGTACCAAGACCAGGTCATTTGGCCTTGGTAGTTGAAGCAAAAATTGGCGGGTTCGACATGAGAAAGGTCTTCATGGACGCAGGAAGCAGCATAAACTTGATCTACGCCAAAAGACTAAGGGCAATGAACTACCCCTTGGCAAATCTAGCACCAACAGAAACATCCTTCCACGACATAGTACCAGGTAAAGCCGAAATTCCTTTAGGCAAAACTTTACTTGACGTTGTTTTTGGATCCAAAGAAAATTTTAGGCGGGAAAAACTCAAATTCGAAGTCATGGACTAGCCATCGCAGTATCACGCGATCCTGTGACGCCCGGTTTTCGCACGATTCATGGCAGTCCCGCACTACGCATATTTAGTCATGAGGATGCTAGCACCAAAGGGAATCATAACAGTAAAAGGAAGCTTCACATAGTCTGACAATTGTGATAGGGAGTTCAATAACATTTCTTAATATTTCGGGATGGCAATAGAGTTTGAGCAGCTCAAAATGACAACAACCACAGAACCTCTAGCAGTAGCACGCGTCAATCATGACCAGGTTTTTGACACTTCAAGACAAAAAGAAGTACAGATCCACCCCACTGACCTGAAGAAGACGACATTTGTGGCTTCCAACCTTGGACCCGCATAGGAAAGCACGCTCATCGATTTCCTCCGTGAGCACTAGGAAATCTTTGCATGGCTACCTTCTGACATGCCAGGAATTCCTAGGGAACTCGCTGAGCACGCATTAAATTTAGATCAAAAAGTAAAACTAGTAAAGAAGCCGCTTTGTTGTTTCATAGAACCAAAGCGCAAAGCTATTGGGAAAGAGCTACATTGTCTCACTGATGCTAACTTCATAAAGGAACTAAAGAAAGCATAATGGGTCGCAAATCCAGTATGCGTCCTGAAGAAAAATACCAAAGTGTTGCGGATGTGCATTGACTTCACGGTATTAAATAAACATTGTCCAAAGGATCACATCCCCTGCCACGAATCGAGAAAATAATCGATGCAACTGCAGGATGCGAACGTCTTTCCTTTTTTGGATGCATAGTTAGGAGGAAGACCAGGAGAAAACATCATTCATTACACCTTATGGTGTATTTTGTTACACAACAATGCCCTTCTACCTCAAGAGCGCCGGAGCAACATATCAACGGATGATGGAGAATTTCCTAGTAAGCCAAATTGGCGCAAACGTACACGTATATATTGATGATGTCATAGTTACAACAAAGCAAGAATCATCACTTATCAAGGATCTCGAAGAAACATTCAAAAATCTCTATAAGTATTGCATCAAATTAAACCCGAAAAAGTGTTCCTTTAGAGTCCTAGCAGGGCAACTCCTCAGATATTTGGTATCACCAAGAAGAATCGAAGCCAATCCTGAAAAAATACAGACAAGTTTGACAATGAAAAAACCAACAAATCTATGAGGTGTACATCAGTTTGCCGGGAGAGTGGCAGCACTCAGCTGCTTCATTGCTCGACTAGGAGAAAAAGCACCACCATTTTACGCTCTAATGAGGAAGTCAGATAAGTTCAAATGGACCGAAGAAGCTCAACGCGCTTTTTAAGACCTCAAAAAGACACTTTTGATGCCCCTTCTCGCCGTGTCTTGATACATTGCAAATGTATCTATAATTTTTGATGTTCCATGCTTGGTTTTATCCACTTTCTTGTGTTTTGTTCCAACTTTGGAGTACTTTTCATATGATTTCTTGGACTAACCTATTAAAAAGAGCCACAGTGCCAGCTGCCTATTTTCTGCTGTTTTTGGTTCCAGGAAAGTCAGAAAATGAATATTCTCGGAATTGAACGGGACAAAAGCCAGAGTGCCTATTTTTCTGGAAGGGGTCAAGTGCCAGAATACGAGACAGAGAGGGACCATGGGGCCACCACACCACCTGGCCACGAGGCTGGGCCTGGCCTCTCCTTCCGCCAGGGGGTGGTGTGGCCGCTCCTGGCACCCCCTCGGCCTCTCCTTCCGCCTATAAGTTGCCCTCGGGACGAAAACCCGAGGGGCCCGATCAAAAAATCCACGAAAGAGTCTGTAGCCGCCGTCATCTCCATCCCTAGATCGGGAGGGATCTGAAGCTCTTCCCGGCACCCTGCCGGAGAGAGGAATTCACCCCGGAGGCCTTCTTCATCACCATGCAAGCCTCCGGTGTGATGCGTGAGTAGTTCATCCTTGGACTACGGATCCATGTAGTAGCCAGATGGCTGGTTTCCCCTCTTTGTGCTTTCATGTTTAGATCTTGTGAGCTCCGTTTATGATCAAGATCATCTATTTGTAATTCATACATGTTGTGTTTGCGGGGATCCGATAGATATTGAGATGCTATTTTAGATTGATTATTGATTCTATCATGTCTTTGTTATTTGAGATCTTGCATGCTTTTCGTTGTTAGTAGCTATCTTGGCCAAGTAGATGCTAGCAACTCCAAGAGTTAGTATTTATGCTCGATAGTGGGTTCATGCCTCTGGTAATCTAGGGAAGTGACAGAAATCTCTAAGGTACTAGATGTGCTGTTGCTACTAGGGAGAAAACAACAATCCTTTGTTCATAGAACAATCGTATTTTTTACTTTACACGCAGTTTGTAAAGCAAATATCTGTTGCTTGCAACTTAATACTGGAGGGGGTTCGGATGATAACCTGAAGGTGGATTATTAGTCATAGATGCAGTTGGATGGCGGTCTATGTATTATGTTGTAATGCCCAATCAAGTCTCAGAGGAGTCAAGATGATTAGTATATGCATGTATTGCTTGCTCGGTGTTTGTCAATTGCCCCGCTGTAATTTGTTCACCCAGCATGTTGTCTATCTAAGGAGAGCCACCTCTAGTGAACTATGGATCCCGGTCCTTTTATTTACATACAATCTACAATCTTTTACTACTTTGTGTTTACTTTCTACAAACTTTTACTTCTTTCCATTCGATACGTTTAATCCTTTGTTTTCCGCAAAACACGGTGAGAATGACAACCTCATCGCAAGTTGGGGACAAAGTTCTGTGGTTGTGTTGTGCAGGTCTCCACGTTGCTACTAGCACCGGTAGTGCGCCCTGCCAAAGCTCAGCTAGTAACACCTTTGGGGTGTTTCCTTGCTCCTAGTGGTTCGATTAAACCTTGATTTCATAACTGAGGGAAAACTTATTGCTGTGCTCATCATACCTTCCTCTTGGGGTTCCCAACGAGCTCTACATCCACTACGAGTCAGCATGTCTCCACGAGAAAAAGAGCCACTACTTCTCTACATTTCCGCCACAAATCAGGTGGTCATCATGATCTTGGTCGTGGAGCGACCCAAAGAAGGAAAAACCCATGGTGGTAAGAGGCCAGTTTATTTCTTAAGCGAAGTCCTCTCGCCATCCAAACAAAGGTACCCGCATTACCAAAAATTAGCATATGGAGTATTTATGATAGCACGAAAGTTATGCCATTATTTTTCGAAACATACAATCATAGTGGTCAGTGAAGCACCTCTGTCAAACATCCTCAACAATCCAAAAGAAACTAGGCATGTCTCTCTATGGGGCATCGAATTATCCCCTTGGGACATCAGTACGAGAAGCGTAAAGCGATTAAATCCCAAGTTCTGCCTAACTTCATCACGGAATGGACTAAGCTGCAATGTGCAGGTCCACCTGATCTTTCTAGCGCCTAGACAATGTACTTCGATGGATCAAAAAGAACGGAAGGAGCAGGAGTAGGAGTCATATTGATATCGCTGCAAGGCGACAAGATGTGATATATACTTCGGATGAGCTTTTGCGAATACATCCAATAATGAAGCAGAATACAAGGCCTTGTTGCACGGCATGCGGATGGCTAAAGCTTGCGGTGCAACTCGCCTAATTTTTTTTGGCGATTCTAATCTTGTAGCACATCAAGCAATGAACAAGTTTGATGCTGTCAGTGACAACATGCTTGCTTACCGAGATCTATACAACATCATGGAAGCTCAATTCGATGGATGCGAAGTATCACACATAGGAAGAGCAAGTAATGAATAAGCCGAAAATTTGGCAAACATCGGGTCCGTGTGCTTACTAGTGCCACCCAAGGTTTTTTAAAAAGAAATATCTAAGTGATCTATCAAAGCAAAAAACATTTTCCGAGGTCATAGCTCCCAATACAGGAAAAAATAATAAGCCGAGAAAAGACTCGGGGGTTTCATCAGCCAGTATAAGCACAGAAGAGACCTTCGAAGAAGAACTAGAAATTGATGAGGTCATGATAATCGAACCTACATGGATGCAGCCATACATAGCCTATATGACCTGGGGAGAACTACCAGAAGATGTGACAAAAGCCTGACAAATCACTCGGAGATCGAAAGCCTTCAGGATAATTAAGGGAGAGCTACATAAAAGAAGTATTTCGGGAGTGTTGCAGTGATGTGTCACACCCGAAGAAGGGAAAACCATACTGAAGGAAATACATGAAGGAATTTGTGGCCATCATGCTAGCAACCGAGCAATTGCAGCCAAAAAATTCAGGGTAGGATTTTATTAGTTCACAGCAGTTCAAGATGGAAAAGACATAGTTAGAACATGTGAAGCATGTCAATGATTCGCAACAAAACCTAGAGCATCTGCCGCTGAATTAAACCCTATACCCCTGGCTTGGCCCTTCCCTCAATGGGGACTCGATATGGTAGGTAAACTTCACAAGTCATCTCCAGGAGGACACGTCTTTATACTAGTAGCAATCGACAAATTTACTAAATGGATAGAAGCAATGCCGGTCACAACTCAAGATGGAGGTTCGACTATGAATTTTATACAGTCCATAGTATTTTGGTTTGGCGTGCCAAACAACATCATTACAGACAATGGAACCAACTTTACTTCCAATGAGTTTAAGGAATACTGCGAGGAGATGGGAATCAAGGTAAGCTATGTTGGGTCCGCAGCATAGAAAACAAAAAGTTTCCTACGGTGTGAACTACACGCCAAGATCTATCTACTAGGTACAAAGCAACGGGTGGACATACATCCAACGAGAACTTACCCTCGAAGACAACGAGTTTTGTTAACGAGTAGGAACTCGTGGTTGATGTAGTCATACACTTGCCGATCTCAAGATCGTGAGGAAGTCCGAGCGCCGCAACTCAGCAGCGCATCCGCACTCGCACACACATTCAAGCCACCGGACAACCTCCACCTCCTCGCTCCAGCGATCCAGCGGAAGCAGCAACTCCTTCTAGAAGAAATGCCACCGGGAACATGTATCTCGCTAATCCGAGACCATGGGGGAATAATTCTAGAGGGGGAGAGAGATCCTTCACAAGGAGGTGTGAGGATGAAGGAGGGAATGGGTGGCCTTTTATAGGAGGAGGGGGATGCCCCTCTCTCCATGGCCGGCGCATGGGGGGGGGGGGGTTACCCCTCACCTCCCCCATTCATGTGGTAGTAACCCCTCCACATTAAAATTCCTCTTCCATTCCCTTTTAAAGTCTCCACTTTAAATGCATTAAATTTCTCCAAATTTAATGCTCTCTCATTTAATAAAACTATTTTTATTAAATTTATTCAGAACTTTGTTAATTACTTTAATTAACAAACATTCACATATAGCCCCTTGCAATATTTCAATATCACATGCAGAACGACTTTCTGCAATTTCACCCGAAACAATTTCCGGTTTCTATTGAAACAATTACTGCGCTTTGCAATTCTTTCGTCTAAAACATATGTGCTCCAAAATGGTGTCCGGTAACTCTTAAGTGTGCCACCCTACAGTTCGCGAATAATGCAGACATGATCGAGACCCTTCTCCGATCAATAATCAGCAGCGGGACCTGGAGATCCGTACTGAGTCCTACACATTCAACGATGACTTCTGTGATCGTGAGAACCTTTAACGCTTGTAACTAAATCCCTTTGTCTCTCGATATATTACATGTCCGATATTCGATCATCGGTATCTCCATACCTAGTTTGATCTCATTACCGACATGCACTCTTTTCTCGTTCCCGTGATATAACATTCTAGTGATCACATCACTTGCTTGCAAGCTATCTTAATGTGATATCACCGAGAGGGCCCAGAGTATATCTATCCGTCATCTGGATTGACAAATTCCACTCTTGAGCCAGAGCCTCAACATAACACCTTCATAGTACTGAACCCATCTTTATAGTCACCCTGTTACAGTGTGACGTTTGATGTTATGAAGATACTCTTCCGGTGTTAGCAATTAACATGATCTCATGGTCTAAGGATAAAGATTACTTCGTATAATGTTATAGCAATATAAACATAATGACTTGATCGTAATGCTATACTTTGGATGAATGTTCATCACATCATTCCACCAATGGTGTGACCTTGTTATTAACAACATCCAATGTCCATGATCAGGAAACCTTGATCATCTTGTTAATCAACAAGCTAGTCTATGAGAGAGGCACAACTAGGAACCCTTTTTGTTTATTAAACACACATGTATTGATGTTTCCGATCAATACAATTCTAGCATGTAAAATAAACATCTATCATATATAAGGAATATATAATAACAACTTTATTATTGCCTCTCAGGGCATAATTAATTCAGTCTCCCACTTGCACAAGAGACAATAATCTAGTTCACATAGTGATAAATCTAACACCCATGGAGTTCTGTGTGTTGATCATGTTTTTCCCTAGGGAGAACTTTAGTCAACGGATCTGCTACATTTAGGTCCGTGTGTACTTTACAAATTTTTATATCTCCATCCTTGACATGCTCGCGGATGGAGTGAAACCGGCGCTTAATATGCTTGGAATTCTTGTGAGACCTCGGTTCCTTTGCGTTGGCTATGGCTCCATTATTGTCACAATAGATCACCATTGGGTCCAACGCACTGGGAACCACACCTAGTTCCGTAATGAACTCTTTCATCCAAACCGCCTCATGTGCCGCTTCTGAAGCGGCAACGTATTCCACCTTCGTCGTTGATCTAGCCACCACAGGTTGTTTGGAACTCCTCCAACTAACTGCTGCTCCGTTCAAGAGAAATGCGTATCCGGATTGAGACTTAGAGTCATCCGGATCGGTGTCAAAGCTAGTATCGACATAACACTTAGGGACTAGCTCTTCTTCACCTCCGTATATAAGAAACATATCCTTAGTTCTTCTCAAGTACTTTAGGATGTTCTTTACTGCTATCCAGTGTTCCGAACCTGGATCAGATTGGTACCTACTAGTCAAAATAATAGCATGTGCCACATCCGGTCTTGTACATAGCATGTCATACATAATAGAGCCTATGGCCGAGGCATATGGGATCTTATCCATCATCTCTCTTTCTTCCGCCGTAGCCGGACTTTGAGTCTTACTCAATGTCTTGCCTTGAAACATAGGTAAGAACCCCTTCTTACTTTCGTCCATATTAAACTTCTTTAATATCTTATCAAGGTATGTACTATGCGATAACCCAATTAGGCGCCTTGATCTATCTCTATAGATTTTAATGCCTAATATATATGATGCTTCACCAAGGTCTTTCATCAAAATTTTGCTGTTTAGATAACTTTTAACACTGTTTAAAAGATCTATATCATTTCCAATCAATAATATGTCATCCACATAAAATATCAGAAAGGCCACATTGCTCCCACTCACTTTCTTGTAAATACAAGCCTCTCCATAAGTTTGGACAAATCCAAACTCTTTGATCACCTCATCAAAGCGGATATTCCAACTCCGGGATGCTTGCTTCAGTCCATAGATGGATCGCTGAAGTTTGCATACCTTATTAGCATCCTTAGGATCGACAAAACCCTTAGGTTGTATCATATAGAACTCTTATTCAATATTACCATTGAGGAATGCAGTTTTGACATCCATCTGCCATATTTCATAATCGAAATATGCAGCAATTGCTAACATAATCCTAACCGACTTAAGCATCGCTACAGGAGAGAATGTCTCATCGTAGTCAACTCCTTGAATTTGTCGAAACCCCTTTGCGACAAGTCGAGCTTTATAGATGGTCACATTACCATCAGCATCAGTTTTTCTTTTGAAAATCCATTTATTCTCAACGGCCTTTCGGTCGTGAGGTAAGTCCACCAAGTTCCAAACATGGTTCTCGTACATGGATTCCATCTCAGATTTCATGGCTTCTTGCCATTTGTTGGAATCCGGGCTCATCATCGCTTCTTCATACATCACAGGGTCATCCATTTCATCAACCATGAAATTCACAACAGGATTGCCGTATAGTTGAGGAGCTGCACATGTCCTGCTTCACCTGCGAGGTTCGGTAGTGTCCTCTTTTGGAGTTTCATGATCATTATCATTAGCTCTCTCTTCATCAGGTGAAGTCAACTCCGAAACAACTTCCGGTGCTACGCCACTCGCCATTCCATGAAGAGAAGGTTCAATAACCTCTTCGAGTTCTACCTTCCGACTACTCACACCTTTCGCGAGAAACTCCTTCTCAAGAAAGGATCCATTCTTGGTAACAAAAACCTTGCCCTCAGATCTGTGATAGAAGGTATACCCAATTGTTTCCTTAGGGTATCCTACGAAGATGCATTTTTCCGCTTTGGATTCGAGTTTATCCGGTTGAAGTTTCTTCACATAAACATCGCATCCCCAAACTTTAAGAAATGACAGCTTAGGTTTGTTTCCAAACCATAATTCATACGGTGTCGTTTCAACGGATTTAGATAGTGCCCGATTTAAAGTAAATACAGCTGTTTCCAGTGCATAACCCCAAAATGACAGTGGCAAGTCAGTCAGAGACATCATAGATCGAACCATATCCAATAAGGTACGATTACGATGTTCCGACACACCATTACGTTGTGGTGTTCTGGCAGGCGTGAGTTGTGAAACTATTCCACACTCTTTCATGTGTGTGCTAAACTCGTAACTTAGATACTCTCCTCCACGGTCAGACCATAGAAATTTGATCTTTCTATTATGATGATTTTCCACTTCATTCTAAAATTCCTTGAACTTTTCAAAAGTTTCAGACTTGTGTATCATCAAATAGATATACCCATATCTACTCAAATCATCCGTGAAAGTAACAAAATAACGATATCCACCTCGCGCCGACACACTCATTGGTCCACACACATCAGTATGTATGATTTCCAATAGATCTGTCGCCCGTTCCATTGAACCGGAAAATGGCGTTCTAGTCATCTTACCCATAAGGCATGGCTCACATGTATCAAATGATTCAAAATCAAGTGATTCCAAAAGTCCATCAGAATGGAGTTTCTTCATGCGTTTAACGCCAATATGACCTAGACGGCAGTGCCACATATATGTAGAGATATCATCATCAAGTTTAATATTTTTAGCATTAACATTATGAATGTGTGTAATATTACTATCGAGATCCAACAGAAATAAACCATTCAACATAGGTGCATGACCATAAAAGATATCATTTTTATAAATCGAACAACCATTGTTTTCAGATTTAAAGGAATGACCACTTTGCATCAAACACGATCCAGATACAATGTTCATGCTCAGTGCAGGCACTAAATAACAATTATTTAGGTTTATAACTAATCCCGATGGAAAATGGAGAGGTAGCGTCCCGACGGCAATCACATCAACTTTTGATCCATTGCCGACCCGCATTCTGACCTCATCCCTTGCTAGTTGTCGCTTGTTCCGTAGCCCCTGAACCGAGTTACATATATTAGCAACTTATCCTGTATCAAATTCCCAGGTGCTA
Organism: Avena eriantha; assembly: GCA_910589775.1. Lineage (NCBI taxonomy): Eukaryota > Viridiplantae > Streptophyta > Magnoliopsida > Poales > Poaceae > Avena > Avena eriantha. Next base: position 499,755,197 of record OU342743.1, read on the forward strand.
CTGCGAGTACTAGTCAAGTACACATCAATAACATGTATATCACATATATCTTTGTTTGCCTTGCCGGACTTCTTGTCCGCCAAGTACTTGGGGTAGTTGCGCTTCCAATGGCCAGTCCCCTTACAATAGTAGCACTCGGTGTCAGACTTAGTGCCAGCTCAGGGTTTCTTTTCAGGCGTGGCAACAGACTTGCCACCCTTCTTTCCCTTGTGCTTGCCTTTCTTGTCTTTCTTGAAACCGGTGGTCCTATTGATCATCAACACTTGATGTTCTTTCCTAATCTCCACTTCTGCAGTCTTAAGCATTGACAGAAGCTCAGGAAGAGACTTCTTCATGCCCTGCATATTATAGTTCATCACGAAGCTCTTGTAGCTAGGTGGTAGAGACTGGAGAACACGATGTATGCCTAAGTCAATGGGAATCAATATTCCCAAGGACACAAGCTTATCGTCGTACCCATACATTTTGAGTACGTGCTCACTAACGGAGCTGTTTTCCTCCATCATGCAGCTAAAGAACTTTTCTGTAGCATTATAACTCTCTATGGCAGCATGGGTATCGAAAATCATTTCTCCCATGGTATCAAAGGCATTGCCATTTTCGAAATGCTTTCGAAGTTCTGGCTCTAGCCCATACAGTATGCCGCAATGAACTAAGTTGTGGTCCTCATGACGAGTCACATAGACATTCTTTTCCTCGTCAGGGGCATCAGGAGCTGGTGGGGGGCCTAGCGGCGCATCTAGCACATATTGCTTTTGTGCAGCAGTGAGGAGAATCCTCAAATTCATATCAAGTTGGTGAAGTTGCTACCATTCGCAACAAGTTTCTCTTTCTCCATGAACACATTGAAATTAAAAGCAGGTGGTGCCATCTACAACAGAATTTGTAAAGTTTATTTAGACTAAGTTTATGATAGATTGAGTTCAACTAATCCAAATTACTAATGAACTCCCACTCAAAAACGACATCCCTCGTGTCTTTTTGGTGATTACATGAACCAAATCCACTACACCAAGTCCGATCATCACGTGAGTTGATGTAGCTTCAAAGGCGAGCATCTATATGGGCATCATATCAACTATATGACTCATGCTTAACCTTTTGGTCCGTGTTCCGAGGCCATGTCTGTACATGCCAGGCTCGCCAAGTAAGAACCTTAGTATTCGCGTGTGTAAAACTGTCTTAGACCCGTTCCTATGAAAGCGTAGATTCGAGTACACCCGATCATCACGTGATGTCTCGAAAAACGATCCACAGAACGGTGCATACTTAAGGAAGAACACGTTTTTATCTTGATATCTAAATGAGGGATCATCTTATAATGCTACCAAAAGCGCCAAACTAGCAATATAAGATGCTAACATCTAATGTGTAAAGTGAGATGATATGGTCCATGCATTTGATCTCTATCACTTGCATCGTGGTATGATCTCTATCATTCCTTTGTGTGTAAGGCCAAGGTCTATGGAACTTACACGTTGAGTGTGTTGTAAGAGTATCTAGCATACATCTACTTACAACAATACCATATCAATACACTAGCCCAGCAACGATCTAAACTAGACGCCTCTAAATTATCAGTTGCAAGTTTTACGTGGCTTAGGGCTTTCAGAGATAGAACCGTTCTCACCTACGAACATGAACCACAACGAGGATAAGTAAGTTATTAGCAACTCGTTGTGAGTCAGATATTGACTATAGTAGGAGAGACAGACACCTGCCAGCCACTTATGCAAAACAAGTTGCATGTCAGTCGTGGAATCGGTCTCATGTACGATGACATGTAAGGTTGGTCCGGGCCGCTTCATCCCACTATGCCACCAATATCCAAAATACATAGAAGATGCAATAACATGATCATCATCGCCCACATATAAACATATGTGTACTAACCGTGCAAAGCACCTATGCATAGATCTGGCTCTGATACCACTGTTGGGTCCGCAGCATAGAAAACAAAAAATTTCCTACGGTGTGAACTACACGCCAAGATCTATCTACTAGGTACAAAGCAACGGGTGGACATACATCCAACGAGAACTTACCCTCGAAGACAACGAGTTTTGTTAATAAGTAGGAACTCGTGGTTGATGTAGTCGTACACTTGCCGATCTCAAGATCGTGAGGAAGTCCGAGCGCCGCAACTCAGCAGCACATCCGCACTCGCACACACGTTCAAGCCACCGGACAACCTCAACCTCCTGGCTCTACCGATCCAGCGGAAGAGTAACTCCTTCCAGACGAAATGCCACCGGTAACATGTATCTCGCTAATCCGAGACCATGGGGGAATAATTCTAGAGGGGGAGAGAGATCCTTCACAAGGAGGTATGAGGATGGAGGGAATGGGTGGCCTTTTATAGGAGGAGGGGGGTGCCTCCTCTCTCCATGGCCGGCGCATGGGGGGGGGTGACCCCTCATCTCCCCCATTCATGTGGTCGTAACCCCTCCACATTAAAATGCCTCTTCACATTCCCTTTTAAAGTCTCCACTTTAAATGCATTAAATTTCTCCAAATTTAATCCTCTCTCATTTAATAAAACCCTTTTTATTAAATTTATTCAGAATTTTGATAATTACTTTAATTAAAAAAATTCACATATAGCCCCTTGCAATATTTCAATATCACATGCAGAACCACTTTCTGCAATTTCACCCGAAACAATTTCCGGTTTCTATTGAAACAATTCCTGTGCTTTGCAATTCTTTCGTTTGAAACATATGTGCTCCAAAATGGTGTCCGGTAACTCTTAAGTGTGCCACCCTTCTCCGATCGATAATCAGCAGCGGGACCTGGAGATCCGTACTGAGTCCTACACATTCAACGATGACTTCTGTGATCGTGAGAACCTTTAACGCTTGTAACTAAATCCCTTTGTCTCTCGATATATTACATGTCCGATATTCGATCATCGGTATCTCCATACCTAGTTTGATCTCATTACCGACATGCACTCTTTTCTCGTTCCCGTGATATAACATTCTAGTGATCACATCACTTGCTTGCAAGCTATCTTAATGTGATATCACCGAGAGGGCCCATAGTATATCTATCCATCATCTGGATTGACAAATTCCACACTTGATCCATGAGCCTCAACATAACACCTTCGTAGTACTGAACCCATCTTTATAGTCACCCTGTTATGGTGTGACGTTTGTTGTTATCAAGATACTCTTCCGGTGTTAGCAATTAACATGATCTCATGGTCTAAGGATAAAGATTACTTCGTATGATGTTATAGCAATATAAACATAATGACTTGATCGTAATGCTATACTTCGGATGAATGTTCATCACATCATTCCACCAATGGTGTGACCTTGTTATTAACAACATCCAATGTCCATGATCAGGAAACCTTGATCATCTTGTTAATCAACAAGCTAGTCTATAAGAGAGGCATAACTAGGAACCCTTTTTGTTTATTAAACACACATGTATTGATGTTTCCGATCAATACAATTCTAGCATGTAAAATAAACATCTATCATATATAAGGAATATATAAAAACAACTTTATTATTGCCTCTCAGGGCATATTTCCTTCAAGCTACGCTTCAGTGGCTCATCCGCAAACCAATGGACAAGTGGAAAAAGCCAATGGCTTAGTAACTGCTGGCCTCAAGAAAAAGTTGCTTGCACCACTCAACAGGGTGAAAGGAGCGTGGGTTGATGAGTTACCATCTGTTTTATGGAGTTTGCGAATCACTCCTAATACTGCAACACAAGAAACACCCTTCTTTCTAGTCCACGGTGTTGAAGCCATTCTTCTAGTCGAAGTTTCACATGGATCTCCCAGAGTAGCTGCATATGATGAAGAGGAATCAAGAGAAGCGCTCGAGGATGAGGCTGATGCACTCGACAAAGCTCGATATGAAGCCCTAGAAAGAGCTACTATATATCATCAAAACTTGTGCAACTATCATGGACGACGATTACGTCCAAGATCCTTTGCAGTAGGGGACCTAGATCTGGGCCTCAAACAAGATGGCCACCAAAAGCTGGAATCACCTTGGGAAGGACCCTACATTGTTATAGAAGTTATTCCTGGAGGAGCATATCGTCTACAAGACAAGAAGACAGGAGTCAAATATTCCAATCCATGGAACATCGCACAGCTACATCGTTTTTTACGCTTAAGATTTTATGTTTACTTACAATTCAATAAGGCCTATGGCCCGGCTTTTAAAGTCAGAATATCTAGGCCAACAGCCAGGCGGCAATTCGCCAAAATAATGTATCATTGGTTGCACCGTATATATATAAAGATAATTTTTTCGTACCTTCAGTTCTTGTTCAGATCAATTCAGGGGATTTTCTATCTTTCTGATCATATTGACAAGCAATTATGAGCCTATGTCCAGATATAGGCATCCGAACATAGCCTCAGGGGCTACTCCCATCGGGAGCGCTGGCGCACACCTGATAGAAAAATCATGCATGAAAAGCAAAGACAATCATCGCCTAAAAATCTATGAGTTTTACATTAATGTATCCTCAGAAGGCTACTCCCATCGAGAGCTCTCACAAAGTATCCAAATATCTGATAAAATTCAGAAATATTGGCAGCCCAGCAGGGCAGCTGAAAAAAATCAATATATAAGAAAATCTCGGATCACACTCAAACATGACAAAACTCCGAATGTCGTGTTCAAAAACATCAAGGTAAGACCCCGTAAGTCGTCCAGTGTGGCCTAGTAATCGCACGAGAATGCACTCTGCTAGTAATATATCCGTATCTACGATGTGATGAAAAATCCTGATGGATGCATTGGGTACCCGATAAAATAGAACCGAGATTCAGTATTCGGTAAGACCTCAGCGGCCTGAACTGAAGTACGCCAGTAATAAATTCTGAGTTCAGGCCTGGGGACTTGAATTTTATGTAGGACAACTTTGCTTTTTCCCAGGCGCAATTAACTGATTCCCGATTCGTCAGATGCATCAGGCTCGTTGTACCAAATCCCTATGAAATCAAAAGTAGTAAAAACAAAGGAAAAGAACTAAACATATCTTCGTGACTCAACCTAAATCTATGGTTCAAGTACAGTCTTGGGGCCTACTAACATAGGTATGATTACTTGGGTACCTATCATTTGTTACCCAGGCATGAAGAAAGGTTTACGACCCATGAAGAGTCAAGATGATAGCCTGAAAGGAGCAACCAAAAAAGGATGTAGTTGTATTAGGAAAGAGGAAAAAGCACCAACATTGAGTTGGTATTGTAATCATGTATATGTAACCTATCCGCATACAACTTTGAGACCCGTCCTATTATATATAGGACGAGAGAGGCTTAGGCGAGGATACCGAACAATCCCTAAGCGATTTGTAATAGTGCGATTCACCAAATATTAAGGCGACTTTGAGTCCATTGTTCTCCTGACATCTGACGAAATCCCCAACATTCTCTTTCCGCGAAACCCTAAGTCCTTCATGGACATTGCCGAGGTCACCCCTCGTCAACATTCCTCTAGCCCTTAGACATCACCTCAGGATGGAAGATCTACCGCAACCGCTAAGACCCTTAGTAAAGCTCTAAGGTGGGAAGACTACGTCTTCCCATTCAATTCAAGTAAGACCCCCAATAGAATATACATTCGGGAGCCTTAGCCCCTCACCATTGCTATAAGGTGATAATCCCTTAGAAGACACCATCATAATGGAACCCTCCCCAAAGCTATAGAATATTATAGATGACGTCCCAGAAATACTTCAGGAAGTTTCAATCCAACCTCCTCCGGCAAGCATCAACTCTAAAGCCATCAGTTGAGAAAATAATAGAAGATCAACCTTGACAACAATGTTCGACGTCGACTCAACCCTCCTAGTACCCAAGAAGCTCAGAATCAAGATGACACGAATACCTGAAGCAGACAAGATCACCCACTAACGTGGAGGAGCTAACCTAAAGGTTCAAATTTCAGCAGGAATTACGAAGCCCCTCACCTGCTAACCCCCCCCCCCCCAGTTTTAACCTGTTTAGAATCTCCATGATTCAACTACTCTGATAGGCTACTTATACCTAAAAGTAGTATATGTGTTTTATAATATGTAGCACGTATGATGTCCTCGGAAGATTTCAACGCCAGACAGAAGATTTGTGACATTCATCTAACCTCCTCATCCAACTCCAAGAAGGAAGGACTGTGGCATCTCCAAACTACCATAGTGTAACCCTAAGGGGGAAATTCTGCATCTTTCCCCCAAAGACAAAGTAACCCTCCACCAAAAGCAACCTCGGGAGTTTTTGTCGTGGTGGTGTCGCGGCAGATGCCATGCGTAGGCTAAAGATGGGGCCAATGGACACTAGTGGTATCCGGGGAGGGATAGTGCAGTTAATCTGCACACGAAGAACACAAGAACACACACGGTATACCTAGGTTCGAGGATCTCCTAAGAAGATAAAACCTCTACTCCTGCACTAGATCTTATATTATGACCTCTAGATTAGTACAAGTGCTCCTGTATCAAGGAGAGGAAGAAGATGAAGTGCTTCTATTGCCTTTGCACTCTAGGGTTTTCCCTTAGGCAGAATGGACCGACCCTCTCCTTGGAGGCCTTGGATCACCTTATAAAGGGGTAGCCAGGTTACAGCTAGGGCTTACATGGCCTAGATATTCCTTGAAGATGCTTATCCCGAAATAGTAGTTCGAAGCCCTCCTTTCGTCTGTCGCTAGCCTCTGCATGGCAATGGCTGAGAGTCCATGCTCCCTGACCGTTGGGGTCAGAGACTATCACGTATGTGACCCGTTGTTCTGTCTCTGCTCTTCTAGACCTTGTCGCTAGCACTTGTCTCTCCCTAGATTCCCTCGAGAGAGAGATAATCACTGATCTTGGGGTTGGATCACTCCTTGAGCACGCCAACCCATGAGTTAGCCCCAGTCCAGATAACTCGGCCAACATAGTACCTACAAAGATGAAACAACCCAGAACTTGTGCCGACATACCATATAGGTCGGTCGAGTCTTTCCGGTGCTGCCCGGCCTAGGGTAACCCGGTCGTAACTCGGCCGGCCCTCATATACCTTGGCTAGCTCATGATTTGGCCGATTTATGCCTCAGTGGACCTTGTCCTCATACCTCAGCTTGACCCTACCTGGGGTCATCCCCCAACAGTTTTCGACCCCTAATTCGTTATTAGGATGTGATAAGCCCCTATAGACGTGCAATGGATCCTCATAGAAACTACGTCAAGCTATAGATTCTATGCTCAGAAAGGTTTTTCAAAAAGATTCCAACTTGGTTATGTTCGCCAAGAGTATGCCCTTCAACTTGCTCAACATACCTGCGCACCGGGTCTGAAGCTTGCTTAACATATCTGTGCACCTAGGAAGACTGAAGTTTAACTCTACCGACAAGGTAACCACGTCCGATGAGGAAGTGCATAAGACAATCCATTAGACCCCCTAGACTTACTCTCCCAAATCACAAGACGAGATTCTTTTAAGGGGGGAACGTCTGTAACACCCCACTATCAGTAACCCTAACTACGAGCCCAAAGTGCAAAATTTAGGGGGAACAAAAACATTTTCTTGCTCTAGGTGTTAGTTGGTTGCTTGTCTGTGCTTATGTTTATGTTTGTGTAGCAGCTAAGATACTTCTCCACCTTCCCCTTAGTTGCAAAATTTATTTAAAAAAAGATAGTGTCTTGGCTTACTTTACATATTCTCAAATGTTCTGGCATTTCTAAACATGAGCCAAAATTCCCTTGCAACGGCAAATGTTTTCTTAGCTTCTATTGAAAAAATTATGGAGATCTATATGATATCATCTCCTTATGTTTTCAAGACAGAACCTCCAAATAATCTTACCTCTAGCTTTCCAAAGCTCTTTACTAAAACTTTTGACTTCCACTCATGGTAGAAGTACCAAGAGACTCTTACCTTCTTCAAAAACCTCAACCCTTCAAAATACCTATCCTTACCTCAAGTTAGGCTTGATGGTATCCATAGTAGCAGCTTGAGAGGTTTGCTAAGATGAATTGCCTTGACCTGTTGTCCTAAGCAGGCTTTGTCTGAACTTGCTTGATTAGGAAGTAGTATGAGCTACTCTAGTACCTCAACCTCTAGTAACCAAACAAACTCAACAATTGAACCCTTGCACCTCTTGAGAAGATAGCATCTAAACCCTAGTTGAAAGACTATCTTCCTCCTTATCACATGATCCCCTATTGGAACCCTAAGCAAACCCTCACCTCTACATCCAATGGAAATGCCCTACTCTATACTCATCCTTGTGTGATACTCTACCCTCACCCATAGTTTCTTTGGAACAAGGAACCTTTCTACCAACATTCCTAGGCTTGTCTTGATCTCTAGTCACTAAGTTGGCCATCTAATTCCTTAACCATATCAATTAAGAGTTAATTCTCAGTAGCTTCCAAAGCAATGGAGACCAACTCTAAGCTTGAATCCCTTCTACTTAACCTACTATTCAACCTCATACATTTTATGATGAATTTGGTACCTTGCAACCCCTCAAAAACATTAACTCTTGTACCCTAGTCAAAAACTCCAAATCTGTCAAAATATGACTAAGTCTAAAAGTGTTATCAACATACCATCTTTGAGTCTCTGCCTATATCAACCCTTATGCATTCTTGGAAATGTACTTGAAACTTATTTTACCCCATCATAAGTACTTCCAACTCCCACTCTTGCATATTGTTAAATCATTCATGGACCCCCTATTCTTGATGGCTTTACATGCAAGAAAGTAACCTATTGCTGCTAATCTTATCACCATGCCTACTTTGGAAGAAGCTCCTAACTCCATCTCAACCTTTCCTGGCCAACTCTTTGCATGGTTGTGATCTACTAAACATGGTCTACCAACCAACACTTCCCTGGTGTCAATTGGAGCCTTGTGCTTCTTAAACCATCATGGTTTTGGAGGCTAAATAATAATCTACTTTGACCTCCTTATTTTCAGCATAGTTTGGCATCAATCCTAGGATCACCCATCCCTGATCAACGTCATCCCTATATACCATTCTGATATACATCACTTGGTATATTTATACATCTAGCCCATGATCCAAGGGGAGCTTCGAGCTCCTTAATCTCACATGGTTTTGATGGTATAAAAATATCCTGGACCAAGATACTTTTTCCTATTTTTATTTCTCTTTTTCTTTAAAACAAGTGTTGATTTTCAAAACCCAAGGTGTGCAAATGATAGATACACTATGTAGACATCATCTACCTTGGAGATAAAATTTAATGAATGTTCTCCATAATTATTTTGGCCCCAAAACAATTTATTCCTTTCCCTTTTACAAAAACTTCAAAACTCCTCCTATTGAAGAAAGTTTATTTTTATAGAATTTTTTCATGAGGCCTATATTATGTTACCTATCTTCCCACTTGAAAAATAAATATTTTTGAAGAGTTTTATTATATCTTTTTCCCTTTTTCTTAAATGGTAGAAACGAAATATATATGTTTTAAATACTTTTCTTACTCAATAAATCTTGGGCAAATTCTCACATATGTGACTTTAGTCTTAGGATAATCTCACACCAAAACCCAACTTGCCCAACTCAAAAACATCAAATTATCTTAGAAAAATACAATCAACACTCTTTGAATACTTGAAAATAAAAGGATCTAAATTCATTAGATAAATTCCAAACAATCTCCAATGGTACATCTTAACCATACCTACCTACCAGTACCACTAACATCCCTTTTCAAGTTCAAAAGTTTGAAGGGAAACCTTGATCTTCAATTATCACCATTTGGACTTTTGAACAAATCCATTAACTAAACCTCCATTCAACTATCCCCAATCCCATCCTTGACCACCACAACACCCCCACTACCTCTTTGGTTGACCAACACTGTAGCATGCACTATAGCAACCCCCTTCCCCTTGTCCTTTTATGCTTGGATATAGAGGAAACAAGGGCTAGGTCATATCATGCCCACTAAATTTCTTGCAATAGCAGCCTCCATGTCCCTCTACCCCTCTACATGACCCTAGAGCCCCCTCTCACCTCCCTCCACCGCCCTCCTCGCCCTATCCCCGGCTAGCATGCCTCCATGCCCTCCCATGGACATAGTCCACCCTATACCTTCCACCTCGGGTATAAAAGCCCTTAGGCCACCCAACCCCTCTGGGCACTCCCATTTCGTCTCCACTCCACTCCCTCACATCCTCCTTACTCACTTGCAAAGCTCAATCCAGGACCATGCCTCCCATCAGCAAGGAGAGGGAGAAAAATCCCCTCGGTATGCAAGCATGAGAGAATGCTTCTCGTCCACTCTGACCCCCCTGTGCTATACCTCTGTGTGCATGTCCTCTAAATCTGCTCTACCTGACCAGACCCTCCTTCCATCTTAGGGATTCCCCAGGGCTCGCCTCTGTCGAGTTCCCAAAGTGCTCTCCGATGTGGATGCCCGTGATGCTCTCCTGGTGTGGAAACCACCCCTACCTCCCATGGATGGACTCGGTGTGGAACGCCGTGTCACCCTGCTACCTCCCCTTTGACTCTCTCGCTCGCAGGTACGCTCCCCGTGCTTCCCGGAGCGCCCCCTAGGGATTCCTCCTTTCCCGTGGATGGGAGGAAGAAGACGATGTTGCCACCGTTGATCATCACTTCATCATGCAGCCCTCAATCACCCTTACCGCTTTGGCACACCTTTCCCACTAACGAGCGGGGCCCACCCCGCGAGTTCAAACTAACTTTGGGAATTTACCAAGGGTATTCTATTCAATATTTTGAAGTGAAACGAACTCCCAGTGAACTAGCACATCCATATCTTCCTAACCCTAAGAGAAATTAATTATTTGACTTACCAATATTTTCTAGAATTTTAACACCAAAACAAGGGTAAATTCCACTAGAAAAATCATAACTAAATAAAGAAAATTGACAAAATATTGAAAATACTTTTGGTGGCTCTATTATCTTAACACCTGTTTGTGGATATCATTTCTGTATATTGGTATCCTATAGAACCTGGCCTTGGTTTATATCCCTTCATTAAGTAGTTCTTGTCACTTAACTCAGAAAGGAAATTTCACTAACTCCAACAAAGTAATTCAAGTTCCTCTAAACTCCATTTATCATAACTACTGAAGTGTATAATTGTATGTCTATTTGTTTGATGTATTATATTGGTGCTTGTTTGCCTTGTATTGATTGTGGTACATTGCTTGTTTGCATATATGCTTTGTGACCATGATAGTTGCGATTGTGTTGACATCAATAAGAAGGGATCATCTCATTATTATTTATTTTTAAGAAGAATTCCAGGGACATATTGTTGATCATAGGCAAGCTACCTACTTGTTCATAAGCCTTGTTCTACTATGTTACTTATACATGTTTTAACTACCTATTTATGCAAACTGCATTGTTTTACTACTGTGATCCATATCTAGTAGTGGTTTGGCTCCTCCAAGCTATTACATATTGGTACTGATAAGTACAACCCCTTTATAACACCTACATGTCCCTAGGTTTGTAATTGGGGGCTAACACCATACTCCCTTGGAGACCCTGATTTAGCCCAAGCAAAACTATAGACTGGGAAACCCGAGAAAGTTTACAAAAAGTTTTTATGGTGAAACCTTGGTAAGGCTTGCCCTTACAAGAGGAGTTTTGAGAAAAGAAAAGGTTTTGTTTTACAAGTGTTACGGAAGTGGAGAATGAGGAAAATTATTTACGAAAACACACTCGGTTCTATGTAGTTTGCTAGAACAACTAAACCGTGCAACCACAGTACCCTAAAATGGGACGGGGCTTAGCTCGAAGTTAGTTTTTCCTTGCATGGGATATCTCGCAACTACTTATACGTGATCGTGTCCCCAACATGTCAAGCCTCCCTTAAGGATATGATCGTATGCCAGAAGAAATGATCTTGGGGAGGTGCGGAAGTCGGACGATACTATGAGTCCCTCATTGAAAGATCCCACTCGAGAGGAGTGTAAAATGCGCTCCGGTTGGTCTTGGGTACCAGACATCCCGTTTTTGAGTGGAACAACTCATAGGGTAGGTCCCATGTGGGGATAGGCTTTCCAAGAGTTATGGTCGGTTACTTGACCCATGATCTAGGTGGGATCGCGGTAGGGTACTTGAATGGTGTTGGTAAAGTGTACAACCTCTATAGAGCGTAAATCTATTCAAATAGCCATGTTCGCGGTTATGGACGGTTGGGAAGGTTGCTGCTTAGCGGTGTGGTTTTAGGGTCTAAAAAGGTTTTGAGAAAGAAAGATTTTTTTGAACAGGGTGGTCCAGAGTAACCACATAATAGGTATGGTGATCATAGAATGATCATGACGAAAGAAGAACTCGGTTAGTGGATGACTGGAAGATGAAATTGGGTGACCCTAACCTAGTTATTTTCAACTAAATGTATCCTAATATTTTAAAAAGGTTTTCAACAAAGATATAGAATCAAGATTCTATATCTACAAGAGAAAATATTTTAGAAAAAACCTCTTGTGGAGCCCTCCTACTACCACAACCACATTGCATATCTTGTTAATATTGCTCTTCTGAGGTGATTTGCGAGTACATTCAAATTACTCACTGGCATTGTCCCTGGCTATTTACTTGGCCAGACTTTCATAAGTGTAAGAAATGAAGGAGTTACTAATGTCTGAAAGAACAATTTATGATCCTGTTGGGAATATGCCCTAGAGGCAATCGTGTATGATGTTATTCCCAATGTATTCATAAAGTTATTGTCCTTAGATGAACTACTAATATATATCATTGAATATGTGATTCGATTGTGGAACTATATATTCATGTTGTTCATACTAGTTGTCATTGGTCATTGAGGTTGTGCTGGACACACAATTTAGACTAATGTGAAACTTGGTTGATGACTCAGTTCCACTTGTCATGGGCATGGTGATGCCATTCCGACTTACACGGATTCGACTAAAGAGTTTAGCGAGTCATATTGACCCACATTGAGATACAACGAACAAGTCGTCATTTGTATATCTCAATCAATGTAATCTTTAGACATGAGGTTATTGCACAATCCGAGTTGAGGATCACCGACTTAGGTTCTATAAACGCCGTTCCGTCAAAGGGAGGTTATAAAGGCAAAGTTCGGGTTGACTGAGAATCAAGTTGCGTGATGTGTATGACTAAGATGGTATTTTTCCTCTCCGACTAGAGAGATATTCTCTAGGCCCTATCGGAAGATATGATTCAGAAAGCATGGCCATGCACAATTCGGTTAAGTGTTAATCGAGGCGGTCGACTAAGAGTTAGTCGGACGAACCACATATCTCGGATTGAGAAGAGAGTTGAGCTATTTGAAGGATCACGATTATTCGCCTATAGCTTGACAACATATATCGTGAGTCAAAATACTCAGGAAAAATTCGCATTAGAAGGTATGTCGTCCTGACTCTTTGGTACTTGGGAGTGGGCACGTTCTGCTAGGAGCCGCTACCGACTGATCGATTACGAGTGATGTCATGGGAATGGCCACAGCAGTCGCTGCCATGGGTAGCGATTGATAGAATCAAGGGTGAGAGTTGGCAGCCATCTGCGGTGCGAGATGGGGGCGGATGCACATGGGTTTACCCAGGTTCGGCCCCCAGAGGATAAAGACCTACTCCTGCTAGATTGTATTGATAGAGAGTGAGTTACAGGGGTAACAAGCTCATCGTCTAAGCAGCGAGTCGCTCAAAGGGGTGTATGATGGAACGTAAGTACTCAAGGAACCCTAGGGAGGTTTATATAGAGGGTACCACGCTAGGGTTTACAGTATACAACCAAACAAGTTATGGTTTCGGATGCTTTTGAGCTAATCCGACTAGGCTTCAGCTATGCTTCTGGGTCCCTAGTCTCCAGTCACCAGGCCTTCTCTTCAGTCACGTTCTAGTCACCGTCCTGCAGGCCCACTCGCGAGGCCTTCGACCCGATCGGAACGTCCTGCTAGGCATACCCCATTTGGCATATCTCCATCAGTAGTCCCCGAGGACATCACTGATTCAGTGCAGGTGTTCATTTGGCAGTCAGAGTAGGCAAGTCCGATTTGGACGCCCAGTCAAATCGGTGATGGACTCTGTCGAGAATGGAGGAAATTTTCCACCCGGCTTCCAGTCGTGGGTTTGGCGAACGTATTCTTGCTCGAATCGCTGCCCCTGTCGATTGGATAGAGCGTACCTACAGGTGAGTCGAGTGGAAGAAGCTGGACCGTCAGCTTGGTCAAACTAGGCATTGGGTAATCCAACAGTAACTTCGGAAGAATTACCACGGGTAATGGCCACCCCGAGATTAGCAGGTAGCACATCTTTATAAGGAGAGTGACGGAAAATTCCTATAAATCCTCTCCCGCATTCCTCACTTTCGCGCATCCCATTCTCTCTGTCTCTTCACGATCCAGATTCCCTGGGCCGAGCGACCTTGTCTCTCCCTGCAAAACCATCACGAACAAGTGGGTTGGAGGATGATCTAACCAAGGGAAATAGTGGGCCTTGGTAGTCCTCAGGATGGTTAACAAGATGGTTCAAATGTATTTCCATAAATGCACATGGTTTGAGAAAGAGAGGCATTCAAAAAGGGGATGTTGGAAATAGTTTTCCAGACTTGGCCAAATTTGGCAGATTTAGGGTTTTTGACTAGATTATGAGAGGGAAGGTTTTTGATGGATACAATGATATCAAAGCATAATCAAGTGGATGAGGTTGAAGAGTAGATTGAGTATAAGGGATCCATGCTTGATATTGGTCTTCATTGACTTGGAAACTTCTAGAATGGATCACTACAGAATTGATCTGGTTAAGGGTTTTAGATGATCACCTGGTGGCTAGAGATTAGACCCAGATTGTATTCTTACTGAGGGTGTGGTGATTTTTAAAGTATCTTGATCCTAGTGGATGAGATCCTAGAGTGCCTCACCTAGCTCCTAAGCAAACAAGTCAAACAGCAGATCAAAGCAATTCATCAGACACAGATCAAGGAAACTCATCTTACAAACCAAGCAAACCTACTATTAGTGTTACCATCAAGTTTAGCTTGAGGTAAGGATGGGAAATTTTGAAAGGTTGGATTTTGAATAAGGTGAGAGTTCTTGGTATCCCTACCAAGAGTAGAATTCAAAAGTTTCATACAAGGTTTTGAGAATCCTAGAGGTAGGAGTAGTTGAAGGTTCTATCTTGAAAACATAAGGAAATTGTATTATATATCTCTCCATTGTTTTGTCAATAGAGGATACTAAAATAGTTTTGGTTACGTAAGCATCTTGGCTCATGTTTTGAAATGCCAGAACATTTGAGAATATGTAAAATGAGCCAGGATAGTTTTGTTAAATATCTTTTTGACAACTAACGTTGAGGTAAGGAGTATATCATAAGCTATACAATCAGAAGCATAAGCACAGACAATCCACAAGCAAACACTGCAACACTTAACAAGAAAAAGTTTTTGTTCCCCCTGATTTTTGCATTCTGGATAACTAATCAGGGTTGCAGAAATTGGGATGTTACAGTCGCAGCCATGGCGCGGAGCTGGGACATGGACGAACCTGCTCGGCCCTGCTCTCCACCCTGTAGGCTTGCAGTGTTGGCGCATGCATCCATTACGCATCTTCTTCTTCCCCGAAGCGGCAGTTTGTGGTGGCGGCCATGGCACGGAGCTAGGACGTGACAAACCTGCTCGGCCCCGCTGTCCTCCCCATCCTGAGTCAGAGCTCGCCCTCACCATCGACGCACCCATGGAACGGTGCGGGGAAGAGAATTGATTCCCGATGAGATGTGTCACTATGTCGACTATGCTCGGTCCTGTTTTCCTCCTCCAGAATCCAAGCTCGCCATCACCGTGGTCGCACCCGCACCAATTCTACCACCTCTGCCGAGGTCTCTGTGGTAGCTCAAGTTCTGCCATGTTGAACCTGTAAGCGAATTTGGAGCTGAGTTGGGCGGAGGCAACCCGTTGTTGAACCTGTAAGGAATTTGCTGAAGACTGCGTGCCGCTCCAAGGTCTTCGGATGATGACTTCGGCTTCTGCCAACATCCACCGCCGATGTGAGATCATTTAGTTACTTCAATACAAAATTTCGACCAATTTAACTTGTTGATGTATTCCCTTACAATTATAATATAATCGAGCACTACAAATATTTTGTAGTGTGCATGAGCATGATTAGTAATATAATTGAACACAAGAAATTTTAAGGCACTCCATATAAAGGAGTAGATTAATATATATAGAAGGTTCAGTAGAGACACCACGCGGATATATTGTCTTACATGCCACACACTGGTAATAATAATTAACTAAAACAAAATAAAAGCAGGGGTAGTAGTAGGAGCCCAGGACACGGAGACGCCTAGCAAGGTGATACGTTGCAAACGTATCTATAATTTTTGATGTTCCATGATTGTTTTATATCTACTTTCTTATGTTTTGTCCACACTTTGGAGTATGTTTACACATTTTCTAGAACTAACCTATTAACAAGATGACGCAGTGCTAGTTGCTTGTTTTCTACTGTTTTTGGTTCTAGAAAAGCCATAAAATGAATATTCTCGGAATTGGACCAGACAAAATCCAGAGTCGATGTTTACCGGAACACTCACGGAGCCAGAAGACGAGACGGAGAGGGGCCAGGGCTCGCCACACCATGTGGTGGCGCGGGTCCCCCTGGACGTGCCACCAGGTGGTATGGGCCCCTGCTCCACCCTCTGACATCGCCCTTTTGCCTATAAGAAGCCTCCGATGCAAAAACCCAAAAGAATCCAGCCTCCAGCCACGAAAAGTTCCACAGCACCACTGCCACCGAAGGGGAGATTCGGGGGACAGAAAGTCTCTGTTCTAGCACCCTATTGGGACGGGGAAGTGCCCCCGGAGCCATCTCCATCGATCTCCACCACCATGTCCATCACCGTTGCTGACTCCCATGATGAGGAGGAATTAGTTCTCTCTCGAGGCTAAGGGTTCTACCGGTAGCTATGTGTTCATCTCTCTCCATGCATGATCATATTGTGATCATGAGCTTTGTAATCAAGTAGATCTACTTTGCTACTCACATGCTTTAATACATCTCTACTCTCCCCATGTGTGTGAAAGTGACAGCATGCACACCATGGTGGCACTTAGGCTAGAGATTATAAATACTTGTTATGAGTTATATTTGGAGTTGGATGTCTCAATCAAATTGTGGTGTTTGTTGGAACCATCTAGCGCTCAAGATGACAGTGTGGGGTTATCTAGATGGGGAAAGCGAACTTTGAGGAGTGTTGTTATATCCCTACCATAGATTAGAGTGTCCAACCGGAGAGTAGTTCAGAATAGTATCATAAAGAGATGATATTTATATGAGAGTGTTCACTAGCGAAAGTATGATCCCTAGGCCTTGTTTCTAAACATTGAAACACGGTTTGCAACTAGATATGTTACATGTTTGCTTGCTTCCATCTTTATTTCAGATTGCCTTTAGTATCTTCCTAGCCGACAAGCTCTTTTATGGCACAGTTACCACTTATAATTATCCATACCACTTGTATTTCACTATCTCTTCGCCGAACTAGTGCACCTATACACCTGACAAGTGTATTGGGTGTGTTGGGGACATAAGAGACTTCTTGTATCTTGATTGCAGGGTTGCTTGAGAGGGATACCTTTGACCACTTCCTCCCTGAGTTCGATAAACCTTGGGTAATCCACTTAAGGGAAACTTGCTACTGTTCTACAAACCTCTACACTTGGAGGCCCAACAACTGTCTACAAGAATAGAAGTGCGTAGACATCAAGCCATTTTCTGGCGTCGTTGCCGGGGAGGTAAGGTAAAAGGTACTCACATCCTCTGGCTACTAAGCTATCTTCTAGTACTGTAGCTGGTGTGTGAGTGCTCGAAGTTATTTTCTTTAGATTCTGCAATTATATCTTTTTGTTTCTTGTTTTTATTTTCACTAGTTAGGCTTAATGGAAAACAACAAAAACATTATAGAGCTTTATAGTATTTATCTTGAGTTAGGACATGAAGTGTTTGAAGAGAAAATTAAAAAACCTATGGAACTTTATTTGCGTGCTAATAGCTATGTGATTAGTATGAATTCTTTGAACACCATTATTGCTAATGCTATGGAAAAGTCTAAGCTTGGGGAAGTTGGTTTTGATGAGAATGATCTTTTTAGTCCCCCAAGCACGGAGGAGAAAATTTACTTTCATGATACTATACCTCCGATATATGATTACAATGATGAGTATGATATTTTCAGTCCACCTACTATTGAGGAGAAAATTAATTATGATTACAATATGCCTCCTATATTTTATGATTATGGTGATGAGAATAATAATGATAGTTATTTTGTTGAATTTTCTCCCACTACAATTAATAAGAATGACTATGCTTATGTGGAGAGTAATAATTATTATATGCATGTGGCTCATGATAAGAATGTTTTATGTGATAGTTATATTGTTAATTTTATTCATGATGCTACTGAAAGTTATTATGAGAGAGGGAAACATGGTTTTATGCATCTCAATAATATTAAGTTTTCCCTCTTTATGTTGAAAGTCTTGAAGTTGCACTTGTTTTGTTTTACTATGCTTGTTTATTTGTGCTTACATGACTTGTTTCTTTACAAGATTCCTATGCATAGGAAGTGGGTTAGACTTAAATGTGCTTTGAAATTGCTTCTTGATGTTCTCTTTTACTTCAATTCATATTTCTTATGTGAGCATCTTCTCAAACTATCATGCCTGACTTAAAGGCGTTAAAGAAAAAAGTACTTCTTGGGCGATAACCCAATAGTTTTCTTGAGTCTTGGAAGTTATTAATTCTGTAATAACCTCTCCTTATACTTTTTGTATGGTTTTTGTGCCAATAATAACCTCTAATGAGAGAGATGTAAGACTTGGGAAAGTTGCTGTCCCGAAACAGATTTTTGTGCTTCACTATAAAAATTTGTGAAAAATCCCTGTTCGTCCGATTGAGCTATAATTGTTTGTGCTTCTGACCCAGGTTGTTATCCAACTTTAGTTAGTTCAAAACTTTTTGGTTTGAGAAACATAAGGTCTTCAAAAAAATCAGTTTTCACCTGTTGGTCTGTTTTGACAGATTTTTGCTATTATTTGCATTTTTCCTCTTTATCGATTTCTTTTTGGGTTCTTTTTGGTGAATTGAGATTTTTTAAGGAATTGCTATAGTCTCTTGTGTTTTTAATGAAAGTTTTGCTGTTTTAAAAGTAAACCCCAAAGGTTTATTATCTTGAGTGCACTAATGTTGCTATTGAACATTGTGTGAAGTTTTGTATGAAGGAAATTTTAAGTGTAGGGAATAGTAATGTGATAAGATGAAGAATGGACAAAATCTCAATCTTGGAGATGCCACCCGTGTCACCCCAAGAAATATCCAAGAAGTACAAGCGTCAAAGCTTGGTGATGCCCAAGGCATCCCGTTCTTCATCAATAAAAATCTCAGGTTTCTTCCAAACACTTCATTTTTATTGTTTCATGCACAGTTGTGTTGTTCTTGGAGCGTCTTCGTTTTTTTTGGTTTTTGTTTGCTTAGTTTTCTTGAATAAATTGGTTGGACCCCCTCATTCATACATTAGTTTTCAAATAAGATTGGTTTGGATTGCAAAAGAGTAGGAAAAGTTCATGCTTAAGTGGTCAAAAGGAGTTTGTTTTTGACTATGGCTTATGCTTTGTCATGTCATGCTTAGTATTGTTTTGGATTTATGCTTAGTGATTTTTGTTGTAGCATGACATGTTATAAACAATTGAGATTGCTTAATGTGCCTTGAAAGAATCATGCGTTGTTTTAGCATATTAAAGCATAGTATTGTGGTAATCTCCTTTGATGCTTTATTTGGGTTGACTTGGCGCATGCTCACACCATGTTATGACTATCCCAAGTCACCATAGCCTTTATGATCCTTTAGTTTTTTACTTGTAATATCACTTTATGATTTAATTAATGATGTTTTGTCGCTTTGCCTGATTATGGCCATTATTACTCTCTTAGTTGGTCACTCCCAGTCTTTTGCTAGCCTCCATAACCAAGTATGAGTTCCACTCATGCATCCAACTCCAATTAAAACCAAGTTATTCCAAAGAGTCCACCATACCTACCTATTAGCATTTGATATTCCAAGTATATTCATGTTTCTATCTACCTTTCGAATTAAACTTGTTATGAGAAAACTAGTGATTAAAGCTCTCATGAACTTGATAGCACACTTTACTTTTCTTGCCCTAATAAACTTGAACCATTGTGTCATCTATGTTGTATATGCTTGCACTTATATGTTGGGGATTAGCAGAACCATGCTGTCATGGGGAACGCTTTCAACATTGCACTTGTACATTGTACCTAGTTGATATCATGCTCTTTTGTCTATGGATGTCGTAAGTGTGAAATGAAAGGGGATCTTGTAAGTCCATGGAGTTATGTATGTGTGTTAGAGAAACGCCTGGGCCGCTGGTCTAATCCATGCCTAATCATGGTGGAAACCTGCAGCGTAACCATAATGAGCAATCTATGAAGCATTCTTCTTATAAAAAAATAGATAGAGATTGAGAAAAAAAGAAAAAAAAAGATGAGAAAAGAGGAAAGAGAAAAAAGCACCATTTAGCCATGGTACCCCATTGGTGATTCTCTATGATACACATGTACTTACTATGACAATAACTTACGAGTAACTAAACTTGAGTAGCATGACGAGGGGCCCTCGTATTCAAGGGACATGATATTTCCAACTTATACTTTGTCAAGGATGTACTTGATGACCCACAAGTATAGGGGGTGTATCGCAGTTTTTTCGTGGGAAGTGAAACCCAATTTATTGATTCGACACAAGGGGAGCCAAAGAATATTTATAAGCCTTAACAACTGAGTTGTCAATGCAGCTACACCTGGAAACATTCTTGCTCACAACAGTTTATGAGTAGCCATAGTTTTGTAGTAGCAATAGCAAAGTAATAACAGTAGTGAAAGTAAAGACAGTAGTAAAGATTGCAGTAAAGAGTAGGATTAAAGCGCGGTAGGCATAAGGATGGATGGACGGGCGTTGCATGGACAAGCCAATTCATATAGCAATCAAGATATAGGGCATTTCCAGATAAATAAGATAAAGCATCCAAGTACTAAATAATCATAGGCATGTGTTCCATATATAGTCATACGTGCTCGTAATGAGAACTTGCACAACATATTTTGTCCTGCCAGCCCGTTTGTAGCGGGGCCTCAAGGGAACTACTGGCAATTAAGGTGCTCCTTTTAATAGAGCACCGGAGCAAAGCATTAACACTCTATGAACACATGTGATCCTCACATCAAAGCCATTCCCTCCGGTTATCCCGATTTCTGTCACTTTGGGGCCTTTGGTTCTGGACAACAACGTGTGTATACAAATTGCAGGTAAGACCATAAACAATACTATCATAATGAATCAATAACATGTTCAGATCTGAAATCATGGCACTCAGTCCCTAGTGACAAGCATTAAGCATAACAAGTCGCAACAAAGTCAAAAAGCACTAATAGTAGATACTAGGCACCATGCCCTAACAATCTGATGCCATTACATGAACAATCTCATCCAATCCCTACCATCCCCATAGCGTACATCGGGGGATTACTCACTCATAGATGGGGGAAACATGGATGGTCGATGGAGAAGCGATGGTGATGATGATGGTGATGATCTCCTCCAATTCCTCGTCCCGGCAGGGTGCCAGAACAGAGTTTCTGGTTCTGAATCGCAGAATATGGTGGTGGCGGCGGAGCGGAACTCTTTTGGAAAAACGTCGAACCCCCCTCGGATTTTAGGTCAAGAGGCGACTTATAGGCGAAGAGGGAGGCCAAGGGGGCAGCCTAGGCGGCCACACCACCCCCAGGCATGGCCTGGCCTGGCCCGCGCGGCTAGGTGGTGTGGGCCCCTTGTGGCCCTACTCCGTCTCGTCTTCTGGCTCCACGAGTCTTCTGGTGAAATAGGATTTTTGGCATATTTTCCGGGATTTTTCCTGATAGTTGATTTTCTGCACAAAAACTAGACACCAAAGTAATTTTGCTGAAAACAGCGTCAGTCTGTGTTAGTTGCATCCAAATCACTTCATGGTTTGTGCACTTTAACCTTAATCACTTCAATATGCTTATGATAGGGGCAATGAGAGCTGAAAGCTAATAAGTACCATAATTTTTCGAAGATCTTTATGAGACTTGAATCCCTGCTTCCTTCTATGAAGGCCTTTCTTTTACTTTTATGTTGAGTCTCCATCTTCTATCTTTATGCACCTACTGAGAGACCATAGTGGCCATTCTTAGTTTAATGTGCATTCTCCCAAGACTTGTTGATTGATGCATAATTTTGATACTTCTTGTTCTTAAACTATTTGTATCTAGTCACCCTTATGAACTTTGAAGGTGTCCTATGCATTTATGTTTTGCTACACTATGAGGGACAAGCTGAATACCATTCTCATTATGTTTTCTATATGTGAAACAAACAAACATCTTTCAAAGCATTGTTATTCATGAATCTTTTGTTTCTACCTTTTCATGTTACAACATAGTTGCTATGTCTTATTGTTATAACTATATCTTTCATGCTATGTTAAAGTACTATGATCCAAGTTATCAATGTTCTAAAAATACCTTGATCAAGATTGTGATTGTGCATGTCACCTCAAAAATTATTCTTTTTTATCACTTACCTACTCGAGGACGAGCAGGAGTTAAGCTTGGGGATGTTGATACGTTGCAAATGTATCTATAATTTTTGATGTTCCATGCTTGTTTTATATCTAATTTCTTATATTTTGTCCACACTTTGGAGTATTTTTACACATGTTTTGGAACTAACCTATTAACAAGATGCCATAGTGCGAGTTGCCTGTTTTCTGCTGTTTTTGGTTCTAGAAAAGCCAGAAAATGAATATTCTCGGAATTGGACCGGACAAAAGCCAAAGTCGATATTTTACCAGAAGACTCACGGAGCCAAAAGACGAGATGGAGAGGGGCCAGGGGCTGGCCACACCATGTGGTGGCGCGGGTCCCCTTGGCCGTGCCACCAGGTGGTGTGGCCCCCTGGTCCACCCTCTGACATCGCCCTTTCGCCTATAAGAAGCCTTCGATGTAGAAACCCAAAAGAATCTAGCCTCCAGCCACGAAAAGTTGCGCAGCGCTGCCGCCACCAAAGGGGAGATTCAGGGGACAAAAAGTCTCTGTTCCGGCACCCTGCCGGGACGGGAAAGTGCCCCCGGAGCCATCTCCATCGATCTCCACCACCATCTCCATCGTCGTTGCTGACTCCCATGATGAGGAGGGAGTAGTTCTCTCTCGAGGCTAAGGGTTCTACCAGTAGCTATGTGTTCATCTCTCGCTCTATGCATGATCATATTGTGATCATGAGCTTTGTAATAAAGTAGATCTACTTTGCTACTCAAGTGCTTTAATAGATCTCTGCTGTCCCCATGTGTGTGAAAGTGACAGTGTGCACACCATGGTGGCACTTAGGCTAGAGATTACAAATACTTGTTATGAGTTATATTTGGAATTGGATGTCTCTATGAAATTGTGGTGTTTGTTGGAACCATCTAGCGCTCAAGGTGTCAGTGTGGGGTTATCTAGATGGGGAAAGCGAAGTTTGAGGAGTGTTGTTATAGCCCTGCCATGGATTAGAGTGGCCAACCGGAGAGTAGTTCAGAGTAGTCTCATAAAGAGATGATATTTATATGAGAGTGTTCACTAGCGAAAGTATGATCCCTAGATCTTGTTTCTAAACATTGAAACACCGTTTGCAACAAGATCTATTACATGTTTGCTTGCTTCCATCTTTATTTCAGATTGCCTTTAGTCTCTTCCTACCCGTCAAGCTCTTTTTTGGCACGGTTACCACTTATAATTATCCATACCACTTGTATTTCACTATCTCTTCGCCGAACTAGTGCACCTATACACCTGAGAAGTGTATTGGGTGTGTTGGGGACACAAGAGACTTCTTGTATCTTGATTGCAGGGTTGCTTGAGAGGGATACCTTTGACCACTTCCTCCCTGAGTTTGATAAACCTTGGGTAATCCACTTAAGGGAAACTTGCTGCTGTTCTACAAACCACTGCACTTGGAGGCCCAACAATTTTCTACAAGAATAGAAGTGCGTAGACATCACAGGGTAGGGGGCATCTGCAGGAGGCAGGGACAGCCTAGTCGAGGGGATATAGGCTAGTCCTGACATAATCCGGAGGAATTTGCCGAAGGCTGCGTGCCATGCCAAGGTAATCGGCTTATGGATTTTTCCTCCACCTTTGGCACCGCCCACTGCGTGTTGGATCATGTTGTCGAGGTCCACGCTGATTTCTCTACCACAGAATGGGCAAAACAATCTCCCCCTACGGTATAAACAGATTAGCCCACATCGTAACCGCCTCAGCATGTAGCGGCTCTTGTTGTCCCTAGATTCCTTGCTATCGTCCTCGTCATCATCAGTCTCCTGTTGATTTTTAAGAACATAACTTAGAACTCATACATATGATTGAATTGTATTACAACTCAAGAATTGACAACATGTATATGTAAGACAATATATCCATGGATTTCAAAGAGAAAGCATCTCAACAATAGTTTGATCGGTGTAGCATCCCATCTGTCTAACATATGTAATGCTACTTGGTCTAGTAATATAATGGCTACTTCCTACATGTAAATGTTGCATCATAACTATAGCATGCTCATGTCATCATGCCACCTTGCATTTGAGCATCATATAAAACACTTTCCATTTGGTTCTTCTCTCATATGCATTAGTAATTGTATTTGGCTCTTGATATATTGTATTTGGTTCTTGATAAATGCTTGATGACCAAGTTGAGTTGGGGGCATATCTTTTATTCAACTCCATCACCTTTCTTTGCCACCACCTTATAATTCCACCATCCTAAATAACCATGAGCTTTTACTTTCTTTTGGCATTTAATCTAGCTCATGTGGGTTGGGATGGATCCAATTATATTTTCCTTTAGCTTGGCCTTAATCCATATTTTTGGAATGCATGTGAATAAATGACATATAAATTATGTATTGTTTTGACAAGGATAGAACATGGCATTTAATGTCTATGCATGGGCCATGCAAATCACCACCATCTTTTCTCCTTTGGTTTTCTTTGGTTTTTGAGTGGATCCTTTTCTTTTGTGAGTTTTCCTTTCTCCTTCTCTCAAATCTCACCACCTTTTCTTGCTTGATCTAGTTTTGATCATGTAAAACCCTATATCTCAACCACACCCTACTCTACCTCTCCTTACCATTCCCCCCTTGCTTGATCATGTGAGGATGCAAAACCCTAAACAACCTCACCACCACTTCCCTATCCTCTCTCTCTAATAACCCCTCACCCAAAACCCTAAGACCCTATCTGTCAACACCCGGATTTTTAATCCCAGATGCCCGTTATGCCATACCTCGCAATCCAAGGATTACCATTTTTTCGAGACATAACGGATTTGGATATCAGAGTACAATCATCCCGTACAAACCATACATAAGGTTTTACACAAATAAGGATCTCATGATCCAAGTCTTAATACAACAAGCAGCGGAAAATAAAGATAGCGTAGCAGTGGGGTCCATCTTCAGGGGCACAGGCAATGCTGACGAAGGAAGATAGTCCTAGTTATCATAGCCGTTCTGCTGACCATCGTCTTGATAATCTCCTTCATAGTCTGGCCATGATAATAGCCAGGGACAAAAGCCATGAGTACTCTTTAAGTACTCGCAAACTACTACTAACAAGGGTTATAATTCTAAGTTAAAGTGCTGAAATGAAAGAATAACTATCAAGTTAAGTTTGAAACCTAAACTAAGTTCTGAAGCAAGAAAAGATAAAGTAAAGTTCTAGAATTACTTAAGTTGGGAAGCTAATTTCATTAACCCAACCCTGTTGTGGTCAAGTCAAAGGTCATCATTCATTTCAAGGTATTTGGAGAACATCTGACAACGAAACAGTATGGCCATTCCAACTGTCCATAACCGTGGACGCGGCTATTCGAATAGTTTGACACTCTGCAGAGGTGGTACACTTTCACCACAAGATTCGATACATCTCTCTGGGATAACCCTGAATCATCATACTTAGTATGCAGATAATCAAACATAACCTTCCCTTTACACACCCTAGTATAAGCACCTCTCCTATGAGCATGGCCTCCCAACCATGACCGTCTGTCATCTTGGGCACTGCATAGGTGGACAACATTGAGAGGTAGCCTCAGCTCAAACCTCTCCCGTGAGGGAACTAATACTAATGCATATAAATTTCCAGCTAAGTCTTACCCAATTCTGGTAATGTGGTTGTACGGTAAATTTGGAATGGTATCGCATCCGAATCCAACCATCAGTTTAAAAAAAGGGTTAAGGCTCATGCCTTATCATTTTCCACATCAGAAACCAGTGGTGTTTCTCAACACATGTCAAAACATCTCAATAGAATGACTCATTATTCCAAGGTTTTCATAACTCATTTTCACCAAGTATTCCCATATAAAGTGACTCAAGTTTTTGATCTACTCTAAACTACTAAGTTAAGAGTGTTCACTAAGGTGGAAAGATGGGATCAATCTCATGCCATATAATGATATCTAAAGGTTTCTAAGTAGGTCAAGTTTTATACTTTTTATGCTACCTTCAATTTTAAGTAGAGGACTTTGTATAATCTAAGGTGGGTTAAAACTTATCCATGAGACTTGGGGCATTAATAGGGAAAAAGGGGGGGGTGATCAAAGCATGCTTAAGGCATCTTTACTAAACCATCTAGTTTATTCTAGCTTGCTAACCATAGCTTGCTAAGGTAAGTTTGCAAGGGTTAGCTTGCCCTGCTAATAGTGGCTTGCCTTGGTTGGTGCAGTGGTTGAAGTTGTCTTCTTCTTCTTCTTCCTGGTAGAACTCCTCCTCCTCGAGAGCTTGGTCGGTACTATCGTCTAGAAATACATAGGGAGTGCACAATCACCAAACAATACTTAACTAGGCTAAGTAGCATTCTAAAGCACATAATTGATGATCTATTATCATCACAAACATTACAAGTTTTAATTCAATAGTTCTAAAAAAAATTATTTTAGAAAAGTAATTTCTACTCATTGAAATATTAACTAAAATTTAATATTCACCACCAAAATATGGGATCATGTGGACACATGTCCTCACCACATATTCCACAGGTGGGAATGAGATTTAAAGGTTGGATCAACATTACTTTGGTTTAAGTTTATTATTTAATGATTTAAAGTGACTAGAAATGCCTATATAGCATTATTTTGGTACTAGTCCAAAGTCACTGCATGTAAACCTTAATATTATTACATATTTGGATAGATCTGATGAAATGTGATTTTTGAGAGTTGGAATCAACTCAAAAGCTAACTTGGTTGGTTTTATAAAAATGTTGCAAGTTGTAAAAGCTTCTGTCTTCTTATTTTTATTTGGGGAGATCTATAAATCTAATTGAATTAAATCCAACAGGCTTGGATAGAGAATTTCAATACCTTTCAGAAAAAATTAGATTCATGCAATTTGGATTTGTTAAACTCAAAGAATTAATTTTTGAAACAAGGACAGAAACTATATTCTAACTAAAAGAAAAATCCTAATTTAAAATTTTAAACGCGCGCGGGAACGAAATGGGCCAGCCCACTGCGCTCCGCGCGGCGTCGCGGGCTAACTTAAGCGAGGACCCACCCGTCAGTGGCACAGGGGGTGCGAAGAGGTATGGGCGAACGGTGGCCGTGCGATCTGGTTCTAATCCAACGGCTGAGGGTCATCGTCGACGTTGGGCAATGCCGGCGAGACAGAACCCTAGCGCGGCCAGTGGGGGTCGTTGGGGGCTCACCGGGGTTCAGGTGAGGGTCGGCGAGGCGGGCGAACGACGAAGTCGACGACGGCGAACCTCCTGGTACCGGCAGCTTCTCCTGGGCGGCCTGGATCAACGGCGCCCTTCTCCTTCCGAGGCAGCGGCTCCGGCTGCAATTCCGGCACTCTGGTGCTCGAGCGGCTCCGGCTGGCGGTGGGTAAGTGAGTGTGAGAGGTGGGGAGTGAGATGGTCTGCTCAAATCGGCTGGGGGTGGCCTCTATTTATAGTGGCGAGAGGGGACCGACGGGGCGCACGGTGAGCTCGTCGTGGTCGATGGTACAGACGGCTATCGGCATGGGCGACGGTAGGGGGCGGTGCGGTGCTCCCCGGCGATGTTCTAACGCTTCAATGCGGCCGTAGGGGCGGTGCGGTTTGGTCTGGAACACGCGATGCTCTGCGCGGCAGAGGCGGCGTCTTCGATGGCGAGCGGTGGCTGTGCGTCATGGGGCGGCGAACGGGGATGTCTGGCGGTCTCCTGGGGCGGTGGTGATCATGTATGCAAGCGGCGAGGGCGGCGCGCGGTCTGTGGGCGTCGGTCGAGGGTGGCGCACTGGGCGTGCTCTCGGCATGGTTGCTGGCGGGCTGGGCACGGTCCGTGCGTATGGTCCAGGGGTTGGCAAGGCTCGGGCGCTGGACAGGGAGTGGCGGTGGACGATGGGCTGCCTCCTAGACAAGGTTGGCACAGCTACAACTCCTCCTAGCTTGCTGTCGACACTGGGGTGGCATGGTGAGCTTCGGCATGCTCACCATTGATGCCAATGCCAAGCTTACAGTGAGTCTAGTGCTTGGTTTCACTTGCTAGCTGATCTACTGGGATGGTTGTGAGCTAGAGAGGGAACAAGCTAGGCTTAAATCACTGCTCACAATAGTGTTTGATTTTTGTTTGATTTGTGTCTGCCACCTGTTCGATGAAATGGCCGCAAGAACTCAAGTTTTGAATTTTGAGAAGGTTTTTGGTGGGTGTGCTAAGTTGGTGCTGGTGAGTCTGCAGATGCTTGGGTTTTGAAAGTTGAGCTTGTTTGAGTGGTTTTTTGAAAAAGTGGGATCTTCCCATATGATAAAGATTCAATTTTGAACTATTATTTAAAATAGTTTACAGAAGGTTTTTAGAAGATCAAAAGGTGGGCCTTGGTACCTCATTATGTGTACTAGCAAGGGGTGTAAAGATCCAGAATTGATCCTGTTAACTTTTGAGTACTAGGAATAGCCAAAGTAGGCATGGGAGTTAATTTTGTCAAAATGACCATTCCTTGATTTTAATTCTTTTTGATTTGATTTCTTTTAGGAAAAGTTTGGGAATGATGTAGATGATGTTTAAATCACCTAAGAAACATTTTACAAGCATTGGATCACTTAATCATGGCAATTCAAACAACTCCTCTTTTAAATGCCCACATATATGAATGCTTTCATTTTAAAAAAGGAAAAGTTTTTGTTAACCCTATTTTTGGATGATTTGATCTTTGGTAAACTTGGATTGAAGTTTTGGGATGTTACACTATCCCTCTCTCTCTCCCTAACCCCACTCTCTAAACCCAAACCCTAACCCTCTACCTTACTCTCACCATGCCGAGCACCCCCTAGCTTCTCTATCTCTCTCTCTCTCTACCAGCAAGGGCCCACCCTAGCCCTTGTCTAACCCTAACCCGAGCCCTCCATCCTAGCTACCCGAGCCTCTCCTCTCTCTCCCTCTCGGCCTCCCTCTCTCTCTCTCCCTGCCAAGCTACCCCACCACCCGAGGCCACCTCCCTATACACGCCGGACCCCAGCGTCAGCCGCCCAAGCCCCTGCCCTGTCCTTCCCACGTCGAGCACGTGAGGGAGAGGAAGAAAAGGTGGCCGAAGCCACCTTTTGCTCCACCGATCCCCCGCGACATCCCTCCTTCTACCCCCGTCCCTATCTACTCCCCCTCTGCTTTGTGCTGCAACCCAGATCCACCAGGGCCTGCCCTTCCTCCCCTCTCCTTCCCCGCTACCTCCTCTCCACCCCGGCGCTCCACCGTCGGCCTCACCTTCCCCCTCCTCGTTCAGCCGACGGTGTGGCGTGTCTTGGTGTCGAGGAAGCCCGCCGCAGCCCCGGCGATGTCCCCGTTCACGGCCACGAGAAGGAGACGGTCCTGCAGAGGTCGTTCGCCGACGCCACCGAAACCCTAGCTCCGGCGGAACGCCTGCATCGCCGTCGCCTCGCTGCGCCCCGTCCCGATCCAACCACTCCATCGACCCCGCGGTGAACCCAGCTTCCTCCTGGACACCTCCCCTCGCACGATGACACCCTGTGCTCGCAGGACGTTGTGCCGACCACTCTCGGTGCAGCGGTGGCCGCTGGCGTCTGCACGTCCCCGCGCCGCGTAACGCCTTACCTAGCCTCCGCCCGCCCTCCTGTCACCATCCTCTCTCTTACCGCACTGGCTCCGGTCCCCTGCGCGCGCACCCCGTGTCGCGGGTTCGAACCCCCGCGCCGCGCTCTGTCACATGTCGAGCACCGTTCTGTCCGCGGGTTTCAGAGAAGATCAACAGTGGGTAGTTGGCAGCTTTGCACAAAAACCCCCAAACCTTTTGCTGCTCAACCCGCGGTCCAGCCCAGGCCCACCTTTCCGTGTTTACAAAAAGAGACCCCGGTTTTTGTATTCCTCAACCCGCGGTCCCCCGCTGTGCCGCGTGGCAGCCCCGCACTCGCCCACTGGTGTGTGGGTCAGTGGAGCCTCGGACCCCACCTGTCATCCACTGCGGCTGGGCGTACTCGCGGTGGCAAAATGTTTTTCTCGCGCCGTTTTGCCCAGTCAGCATCGGCCCCACCTGTCTGTGACTGTGGCTAGGTGTGGCTGAGTATAAAAAGTCTTTTCGTTTATCTATTTAATAAAAACAATTTTAGAAAAATGTTAAATATGAATTTAAATCTGTTTTTCATAACTTTTAAATTATAAATCCAAATAATAGAAATGATATATGTTTTGGAATCAGAAAAATAAGACGAATTCAATTATGCCATTCAAAATATTATTTGAGCACTTTAAAATTTCGAGCTAATTAAAATTACAATAAAATGCCCTTTTCTTAATTAATTAATAACTTTAGTTTTATAACTCCAAATTCAACAAATAATATGTCTAATTCGATCAGCGCGACGAGCCCGTTCTAACTATGCCTTCCTTGTTCTGAATTGAAGCATGCATCATGTCATTATTAAAAATCAGAACTGTTTATGGCAATAAAACTTGACCAAATAAATACTAAAATGAATTATTCTTGTCCCCACATCTCACCCATGCCATGCTACTTTATTGCCATGTAAATTGTGCATCATTCATCATGGCATGATTGTTTGCTTGTCGCATTTTTATTCATATGCTTGTGCACTTTATTTATGTTGGCCCTTGTTTGTTTGGTTCTTCTTCGAATAGACGCCCAGCAGGAGAATTATCAGGAATCACAGGAGTTCTACCCAGATCCATCTCTCGCTTCAACTGAGCGGCCAGGCAAGCACTACCACATGCTTGCATACATATAGTACCTATTTCCTCTATCTTATTTCTTGCATCATTGAGTCGCGATTGCATTAAATTGAATCCCAAGTACTGCATAGCCTTTACTTTTAAACCCCACCGAAGCTTGTTCCTCCATCCCATGAGCCATTACTACAGGAGTTGTTTGAGCCATGCGAGTCGCAAAAAAGCATGTGTAGGGTATGTGAGTTTCTGATGGATAACGAGGTACCTAAACAACTTAACCTGAGTAGTAATGGGATAACTAATGAAAGCGGCACTGGTGAGCAATATCTGCTATTTGGTTTTACATGCTCACTTGTGTCCCGTAGGACCCCGAGTACTTGATTCCTGTTCCTTGACTATTCGCACTATCCACATCCGGGAGGCCTTATGGACCCCCCTGAGCCAGAGCTTGATTCATTTCTATTTCTTGGGGCCACAAAGTAGTTTGCGGCTTTGTTACTATTCTGTACTTATACCATGCTTACAGTTTTATTAAGATTGTGCGTGGAGCACCTGTACTGTTTTGGATCACGCCACATTTTCGCGGTATCGACAAGCCCAGTCATATTTTCGGGTTCCCAGTCGTTTACAGCCGTCGTCGCAAACCTGGGTCCGTTCCGGAGCCGGCCAACTTCGTTGCGGGTAGCTTAGTGGGGTGGCCCCTGAAATATTTCTGAATCCTGTGATCGCTTTGTCGTGAATGCCTCGTTGGGTTTTGAGTTGGTTTTTCCGAGGTTGATCGAGTGTGTGTTGCTATTTGTGCACCCCTGCAGGGTAAATCTTTCTAAAAGCCGTGTCCGCGGTTATGGATGACTTGGAGAACAGTTTCTTGATCATAGACAAGTATAACTAAAGTACCGCTTTTAATCTGACTAAGTACCTGATTAGTAAATAGTGCAATACTCATGGAATGGTTAATAAAACTGCCAACGGATGGGATGTTCGTCCGCTTTCTCGTTGGTAAGCGAGAAGGAGGATGGATATGTTAATTATACAGTTATAACTGTTGTTTCTAATTAACGGACATCCGTCTATCATTGGTTAGGCGGATGGTTAGCGAGTATCTCTAGGCTTGTTAGTTATTATATTTTGCTGCAATTGCGTCACCCCAGGTATATGTCCCCTTTAGAGGCATAAAGACTTGCTGAGTACCCCTAGGGTCTCACACGATAAATTGTTTGATTCAGATGACCATGTGTACTCGCAAGATGGATACTGGGTGGAGGAGACGGATGATGTTGGCAACGATCACTCGGTGTAGAGATTCCGGGAACAGGGATCCGTGAGATCTATGGGCGGGATGTGTTTATTTATGTGGCATCTTATGGCGATTTGCTTCTTATCCGTACTCGGATCTTTTTTTCCGCTTCCGCCTGATACTCTGATGTTTGATGTATGAGGAGCTATCCTAAACTATTATCTCTATCTAGGATATTTGGATCTTGCCGTATGGCGTTGCAATATTTATATTTCTTTTAGATGGAATGGCTCTGAGTACTGTTGTATATGGCTTGCATACATACTCACTTGTGTATGTAGTTGATCCCTTCGCCTGCCGATTACGCTGCTCGTTCTTGTCCTGATGTTCTGGAAGTGGTTAGGACGGCCGAAAGGTCTACCTGTGGGTGGCCCCTGGGCCCCACCGTACTATTTTAACCACTTTCGCTCATCCCGGCATGCAACTAAGAGCATAATTCACCGAGTTAGTTACAATTGGTATCAGAGCCATCACGCCCTTCAGGGTCTCAGCCAAATGGCCGTTGTCAGTCTAGCAAATATTTGTGGTAGTTATGTATACTAGGGAAAAACAAAACGTGAGAGTAGGACTGCTTCCAGTTTTCTTCTTACCCACCCACCCACCCTTTCTGGTAAGGAAGTGTAACGTTTTCAATCCTCTTCTAAAATTCAAACTAGGATTCACGTGTTCTGGGTTCCGTAGTACCATAGGTTGTGTGTGTGTGTGGGTGAATTCCTTGTCTATCTGTTGCATCCAAATGTTATCACTATCTGCCTTTTGGTTATCAACTGTTGGTACATTCCATACCGACAGGCCTTTGCAAACCGATGCGATCTATCTGATTCGTTGTATACGGGTGCGATCTGTCTTACTCTTTGTTATCCGACGTTATCTTGTTTGGGGTGTTCGTTTTCCGTAGTTACTAATCTTTAGGTTCATCTTAAGAGAAGGTTTTGGGATATGTGTTTTACTTATTCATGTGCAGAGTAATGATTTGAGTGCGGGATGGAGTCGCGACCATACCACTACTTTTATCATTCGCTCTTGTATGTTGAATTGGTAGAGTTACTAATCTTGATTCGTTAAGTGGTTTTGCGCATATAGTGGTATTTTAATGCCGAAATTTGCGGAAAAATTTTCTTTGTTAACTTGTGTACCACACTCCTTGTTCAGTCGTGTGCGTTATGCTTAATATCTTCTAGGTGCTTTCGAACTTTGTTGATATTTTAATATCATCTTAGCGAATTGTATCCTTTAATCTCGGTTAATTCCATTTTGGTACTATTTTGGATTATTATTATTCTCAATTATAGTACTAACTTGTGTTTTATATCAATCACAGGATGGCACCACCACGCCATTCTGAGGAGGACATACCACCTGAACTAGGGGCTGCTTTGGCAAGTATTGCTAATGCCTTGGGAACAATGCAACAGAACCAACAACGATTCAAAGAAAGCGTGAGGAGGAATGAGTTTGTTCCGCTACCTCCACCTCCCAAGCGAGGAGACATCAAGAGTTTTCTCAAGTTCAACCCACGCCACTTTGAGGTGTCTGATCAGCCACTTGATGCTGATGATTGGCTGCGTGAGATGTCAAGGTTGTTGATGACTGCGGATGTTCCTGAGCAAGAATGGGTAAAATGTGCCACTCACCTTCTGAAGGGAGATGTAGCTCTATGGTGGGAAAATTACCTGAAGGCAAACCACTCTGGTTTTCAGCCTACTTGGGAGCAATTCACTACAGCTTTCAAAGAGCAATATCTGTCAAAAGTTGTCATGGAAAGGATGAAGGAAGTGTTTCTCAACCTCAAGCAGGGCAATGACAATGTCAATACCTATATCAGAAACTTCATGAACCTTTCTCGGTATGGTGGCGATGAGACCTCTGATGACAAGAAGAAGCAAAAGAGGTTCAGGCAAGGACTCAATGCATCCATCAAATATGCTATCAGTCATGCAAGGCCGGGGTCTTTTGTGGAACTCCAACATACAGCTCTGCAGGAAGAAGCAAGTAGGCAAGTGTTTGAGGAGTCAAAGAAACACAGCCGTGATGCAGCAAGCTCTTCAGTTATGACAACTCCTTCTAAGCGCCGCGTGTGGGTTCCTAACACTCCACCGTCGCTCCCGGCTCCACCAAGACCGTCAAGCTACGCGGCAAGGCCACCAAACTCCTTCACCGCGGCTCCTAGGGGCTACAACCACAACTACCCTGGAGCGCCTGGCGGAGTCCCTGGCTACGCTGCTCCACGTGCACCTAGTGCTTGCTACACTTGTGGAAACACTAGGCATCAGCACTGGAATTGTCCTATGAACAACAAAGCTCTTCCTCCACCACCTCCAAGACCTGCGGCAAGTTCTTCTATGGTTCGTGCACCTCCACCTCGGGCTCTCAACATCAACACCAAGCCCGGGTCTACAGTTGCTCGTGCCAACTGCGTCAACATTGCTCAAGCTGAGCATGCACCTGTAGTTGTGATGGGTATGCTTCCTGTTAACTCAGTTCCTGCATGAGTTTTATTTGATTCTGGTGCATCACATTCTTTCGTGTCATACAAGTTTGCGGGGAGTAATGGGTTACTTTCTGATGCTTTACCAACTCACCCCATGGTGCAATCTCCTGGACCAAACATGAGGGCTTCTAAAATCAGCCATAGCAATCAAATTGAGATTGGTGGTTCTTCGTTTTCGGCTTCCTTAATTATTCTGGGTAATTCTGACATTGATGTTATCTTGGGCATGGATTGGTTAACAGCAAATGCATCTGTGATTAATTGTGCTGAACGCTCGGTCTCTCTGAAAATTCCTGAAGGCCATATAGTCTATTCTCCAAGTCTGACTCCTGCAATTCAGCTTTTCTCTTTGGTGGCTCTGAATGATGATGCTATGGAAGCTATTCAGAGTGTTCCGGTGGTCTGTGAGTTCCCAGATGTTTTTCCTGAAGAGTTTCCAGGTATGCCTTCGTATCGTGAGGTCGAGTTTGTGACTGAACTTGAACCTGGAACCGCTCCTATCTCCAAGCGGCCTTATAAAATGGGTCCTGCTGAATTGGCTGAACTCAAACGTCAGCTTGATGAACAAGAGAAGTTGGGTTTCATTCAGCATAGTACTTCGTCTTGGGGTAGCCCAACCATCTTTGTGAAGAAGCGAGACAAGACTGATAGACTTTGTGTTGACTATCGGGCTCTCAATGCTAAAACTATCAAGAATAAATATCCCCTTCCGCGGATTAATGATCTCTTCGATCAGCTAGCTGGAGCTGTGGTATTCTCTAAGCTTGATTTGAGAAGTGGATATCATCAAATCAAGATTCGCAAAGAAGATATTCCCAAAACAGCTTTCACCACCCGCTATGGCCTATACGAGTACACGGTCATGTCTTTCGGTCTCACCAATGCACCTGCCACCTTCTCGAGGCTTATGAACTTGGTTTTCATGGAGTATCTTGATAAGTTCGTTGTGGTCTATCTGGATGACATTCTAGTCTATTCTAAGTCAAAGGAAGAACATGAAGAACACCTTCGATGTGTCCTAAACAAGCTTCATGAGAACCGCCTGTATGCAAAGTTCTCCAAGTGTGAGTTCTGGCTGCCTCAAGTCACCTACCTTGGTCACGTCATCTCTGCCAAGGGCATTGCCGTCAACCCAGAAACTATTAAGACAATTGTTGACTGGCTTCCACCCATAAATGTCAAAGAAGCCCGGAGTTTCCTTGGGTTGGCTAGTTACTGCCGTCGCTTCATTCAGAACTTCTCGAAGATTGCGAAGCCTCTTACCGATCTCCTCAAGAAAGGCAAGAAATACCTTTGGACTCCTGAATGTCAAGCAAGCTTTGAAACACTCAAAGAGAAGCTCACTTCTACACTAGGCTTGATTCCTCCAGATACATCAAAGCCTTTCCAGATATTCTGTGATGCCTCCTTGCAAGGATTGGGTGCGGTCCTTATGCAAGAAAAGCAAGTTGTTTCTTATGCCTCTCGACAGTTGAAGACGCATGAGATCAACTATCCTACACATGACCTCGAACTCGCAGCAGTTGTCTTTGCTTTGAAAGTATGGAGGCATTATTTGCTTGGCAACCGTTGTGAGATCTTTTCTGATCACAAGAGTCTGAAGTATATCTTCACACAGCCTAATCTCAACCTTCGTCAGAGGAGGTGGATTGAAGCAATTAATGATTTCGATTTGACCATCAACTACACTCCGGGCAAAGCTAATGTGATGGCCGATGCTCTCAGCCGAAAAGCTTATGTCAACAACCTCATGGTGGAAGAACAACAACCTCTCTTGTGTGAGGAATTCCGCAAGCTCAACCTTGAAATTATGGATCAAGGGTATCTTCTGAACCTTCTGGCAACACCTCTCTTGGAAGAAAAAGTTCGCTCCATTCAACTTGGTGATCCTTACACTAAAAAGATCATCTCCAACATTCAGCTTCCGAAGTATGAGTCTTTCCATGTCGACGACCAAGGCACTCTTTTCTTTGAACACAGGATGTTTGTTCCGAACTACCCGGGCTTAAGAGAGCAAGTTCTCAAGGAGGCGCATGATTCTGTTCTTTCTATCCACCCTGGCAGCACTAAGATGTACATGGATCTGAAAACACAATATTGGTGGCCTGGGTTGAAACAATATTGTGCCAAGTACGTCTCGGAGTGTGATGTCTGCCGCAGAGTTAAAGCTGTTCATCAGAAACCTTCCGGTCTTCTACAGCCATTGAAGCCTCCGGAATGGAAATGGGAGAAAATAGAGATGGATTTCATAACTGGTTTTCCAAGGTCACAGAAGGGCAACAATGCAATCTTTGTTGTCATCGACAGGCTTTCTAAAGTGGCTCACTTCTTTCCCGTCAAGGAAACAATTTCTGCAATTCAGTTGGCTGAGCTCTATATCAACAGAATTGTCTCTCTGTATGGGGTTCCTCTTGAGATCAGCTCAGACCGTGGAAGCATCTTCACTTCCAAGTTCTGGGGAAGTTTCCAAAATGCTTTGGGAACAAAATTGAACTTCAGCATAGCTTACAATCCTCAGTCGCAAGGACAAGTTGAAAGGATCAATCAGATTCTGGAAGATATGCTCTGTGCTTGCGTTATCTCTTTCAGCATGAAGTGGGAAGAATGCCTTCCTTATGCTGAATTCTCTTACAACAACAGCTTCCAAAAGAGTCTAAAGATGGCACCATTTGAGGTCCTATATGGACGCAAATGCAGAACTCCGATTGGTTGGTCGGGCGCAGGTGAAAGAACTCTGTTTGGCCCCGACATTGTAACTCAAGCGGAGGAGAAGGTTCACATCATTCTTAAAAATCTGAAGGTTGCTCAAAGTCGCCAGAAGAGCAATTATGACAGAAAGCACACGGACATGGAGTATGTCCCGGGTGATCTCGTTTACCTTCGTGTCACACCCATGAGAGGCACGCACCGTTTTGGTATCAAAGGAAAGCTGGCTCCTAGATACATCGGTCCTTTCAAAGTTCGTGGAAGAAGAGGAGAAGTCGCTTATGCTCTTGAGCTCCCTGGAAAACTCAAGGTCCATGATGTTTTCCATATCTCTCAACTCAAGAAGTGCTTCAAGGATCCCGGCAGGACCGTGGACCATGAACTCATCAATCTCCAAGAAGATCTGTCTTATCAAGAACACCCCACAAAAATTCTAGAAATCGTAGAAAGAAGGACTCGCAACAAGTCCATCAAGTTCTGCAAGGTGCAGTGGTCGCACCATTCCGTTGATGAAGCCACTTGGGAACGCGAGGATGAGCTCCGTGCCAAGTATCCTACCCTCTTCGTGTCTTCTTCTTCTTCCTAGAATCTCGGGGCGAGATTCCTGTTTAGTGGGGGAGAGTTGTAGCATCCCATCTGTCTAACATATGTAATGCTACTTGGTCTAGTAATATAATGGCTACTTCCTACATGTAAATGTTGCATCATAACTATATCATGCTCATGTCATCATGCCACCTTGCATTTGAGCATCATATAAAACCCTTTCCATTTGGTTCTTCTCTCATATGCATTAGTAATTGTATTTGGCTCTTGATATATTGTATTTGGTTCTTGATAAATGCTTGATGCCCAAGTTGAGTTGGGGGCATATCTTTTATTCAACTCCATCACCTTTCTTTGCCACCACCTTATAATTCCACCATCCTAAATAACCATGAGCTTTTACTTTCTTTTGGCATTTAATCTAGCTCATGTGGGTTGGGATGGATCCAATTATATTTTCCTTTAGCTTGGCCTTAATCCATATTTTTGGAATGCATGTGAATAAATGACATATAAATTATGTATTGTTTTGACAAGGATAGAACATGGCATTTAATGTCTATGCATGGGCCATGCAAATCACCACCATCTTTTCTCCTTTGGTTTTCTTTGGTTTTTGAGTGGATCCTTTTCTTTTGTGAGTTTTCCTTTCTCCTTCTCTTAAATCTCACCACCTTTTCTTGCTTGATCTAGTTTTTATCATGTAAAACCCAATATCTCAACCACACCCTACTCTACCTCTCCTTACCATTCCCCCCTTGCTTGATCATGTGAGGATGCAAACCCCTAAACAACCTCACCACCACTTCCCCAGCCTCTCTCTCTAATCACCCCTCACCCAAAACCCTAAGACCCTATCCCTCTCTCTCTCCCTAACCCCACTCTCTAAACCCAAACCCTAACCCTCTACCTTACTCTCACCATGCCGAGCACCCCCTAGCTTCTCTATCTCTCTCTCTCTCTACCAGGAAGGGCCCACCCGAGCCCTTGTCTAACCCTAACACAAGCCCTCCATCCTAGCTACCCGAGCCTCCCCTCTCTCTCCCTCTCGGCCTCCCTCTCTCTCTCTCCCTGCCAAGCTACCCCACCACCCGAGGCCACCTCCCTGTCCATGCCGGGCCCCAGCGTCAGCCGCCCAAGCCCCTGCCCTGTCCTTCCCCCGTCGAGCACGTGAGGGAGAGGAAGAAAAGGTGGCCGAAGCCACCTTTTGCTCCACCGATCCCCCACGGCATCCCCCCTTCTACCCCCATCCCTATCTACTCCCCCTCTGCTTTGCGCTGCAACCCCAGATCCACTAGGGCCTGCCCTTCCTCCCCTCTCCTTCCCCGCTACCTCCTCTCCACCCTGGTGCTCCACCGTCAGCCTCACCTTCCACCTCCTCGTTCAGCCGGCGGCGTGGCGTGTCTTGGTGTCGAGGAAGCCCGCCGCAGCCCCGACGATGTCCCCGTTCACGGCCACGAGGAGGAGACGATCCTGCAGACGCCGTTCGCCGACGCCACCGAAACCCTAGCTCTGGCGGAACGCCTGCATCGCCGTCGCCCCGCTGCGCCCCGTCCCGATCCAACCACACCGTCGACCCCGCGGTGAGCCTAGCTTCCTCCTGGACACCTCCCCTCGCTCGATGACACGCTGTGCTCACCGGATGTTGTGCCGAGCACTCTCGGTGCAGCGGCGGCCGCTGGCGTCTGCATGTCCCCGCGCCGCGTAATGCCTTACCTAGCCTCCGCCCGCCCTCCTGTCACCATCATCTCGCTTACCGCACTGGCTCTGGTCCCCTGTGCGCGCGCCTCGCGTCGCGGGTTCGAACCCCCGCGCTGCGCTTTGTCACATGTCGAGCACCGGTCTGTCCGCAGGTTTTAGAGAAGATCAACAGTGGGTAGTTGGCAGCTTTGCACAAAACCCCCCAAACCTTTTGCTGCTCAACCCGCGGTCCAACCCAGGCCCACCTGTCTGTGTCTGTGAACGTTTTACAAAAAGAGACCCTGGTTTTTGTATTCCTCAACCCACAGTCCCCCGCTGTGCGGCGTGGCAGCCCCGCACTCGCCCACTGGCATGTGGGTCAGCGGAGCCTCGGACCCCACATGTCATCCACTACGGTTGGGCGTACTCGCGGTGCAAAAATGTTTTCGCCGCGCCGTTTTGCCCAGTCAGCATCGGCCCCACCTGCCTGTGACTGTGGCTAGGTGTGGCTGAGTATAAAAAGTCTTTTTGTTTATCTGTTTAATAAAAACAATTTCAGAAAAATGTTAAATATGAATTTAAATCTGTTTTCATAAATTTTAAATTATAAATCCAAATAATACAAATGATATATGTTTTGGAATCAGAAAAATAAGAGGAATTCAATTATGCCATTCAAAATATTATTTGAGCAATTTAAAATTTCGAGCTAATTAAAATTACAATAAAATGCTCTTTTCTTTATTAATTAATAACTTTAGTTTTATAACTCCAAATTCAACAAATAATATGTCTAATTCGATCAGCGCGACGAGCCCGTTCTAACTATGCATTCCTTGTTCTGAATTGAAGCATGCATCATGTCATTATTACAAATTAGATGTTTATGGCAATAAAACTTGACCAAATAAATACTAAAATGAATTATTCTTGTCCCCACATCTCACCCATGCCATGCTACTTTATTGCCATGTCAATTGTGCATCATTCATCATGGCATGCTTGTTTGCTTGTCGCATTTTTATTCATATGCTTGTGCACTTTATTTATGTTGGCCCTTGTTTGTTTGGTTCTTCTTCGAATAGACGCCCAGCAGGAGAATTATCAGGAATCACAGGAGTTCTACCCAAATCCATCTCTTGCTTCAACTGAGCGGCCAGGCAAGCACTACCACATGCTTGCATACATATAGTACCTATTGCCTCTATCTTATTTCTTGCATCATTGAGTCGCGATTGCGTTAAATTGAATCCCAAGTACTGCATAGCCTTTACTTTTAAACCCCACTGAACCTTGTTCCTCCATCCCATGAGCCATTACTACAGGAGTTGTTTGAGCCATGCGAGTCATAGAAAAGCATGTGTAGGGTATGTGAGTGTCTGATGGATAACGAGGTACCTAAACAACTTAACCTGAGTAGTAATGGGATAACTAATGAAAGCGGCACCGGTGAGCAATATCTGCTATTTGGTTCTTCATGCTCACTTGTGTCCCGTAGGACCCCGAGTACTTGATTCCTGTTCCTTGACTATTCGCATTATCCACATCCGGGAGGCCTTATGGACCCCCCTGAGCTAGAGCTTGATTCATTTCTATTTCTTGGGGCCACAAAGTAGTTTGGGGCTTTGTTACTATTCTGTACTTATACCATGCTTACAGTTTTATTAAGATTGTGCGTGGAGCACCTGTACTGTTTTGGATCACGCCACATTTTCGC
Source organism: Avena eriantha (assembly GCA_910589775.1). Classification (NCBI taxonomy): domain Eukaryota; kingdom Viridiplantae; phylum Streptophyta; class Magnoliopsida; order Poales; family Poaceae; genus Avena; species Avena eriantha. The sequence goes on from OU342743.1 coordinate 499,796,916, forward strand.
GGTATCGACAAGCCCAGTCATATTTTCGGGTTCCCAGTCGTTTACAGCCGTCGTCGCAAACCTGGGTCCGTTCCGGAGCCGGCCAACTTCGTTGCGGGTAGCTTAGTGGGGTGGCCCCTGAAATATTTCTGAATCCTGTGATCGCTTTGTCGTGAATGCCTCGTTGGGTTTTGAGTTGGTTTTTCCAAGGTTGATCGAGTGTGTGTTGCTATTTGTGCACCCCTGCAGGATAAATCTTTCTGAAAGCCGTGTCCGCGGTTATGGACGACTTGGAGCACAGTTTCTCGATCATAGACAAGTATAACTAAAGTACCGCTTTTAATCTGACTAAGTACCTGATTAGTAAATAGTGCAATACTCATGGAGTGGTTAATAAAACTGCCAACGGATGGGATGTTCGTCCGCTTTCTTGTTGGTAAGCGAGAAGGAGGATGGATCTGTTAATTGTACTGTTATAACTATTGTTTCTAATTAACGGACATCCGTCTATCATTGGTTAGGCGGATGGTTAGCGAGTATCTCTAGGCTTGTTAGTTATTATCTTTTGCTGCAATTGCGTCACCCCAGGTATATGTCCCCTTTAGAGGCATAAAGACTTGCTGAGTACCCCTAGGGTCTCACAGGATAAATTGTTTGATTCAGATGAACAGGTGTACTCGCAAGATGGATACTGGGTGGAGGAGACGGATGATGTTGGCAACGATCACTCGCTGTAGAGATTCCGGGAACGGGGATCCGTGAGATCTGTGGGCGGGATGTGTTTATTTATGTGGCATCTTATGCCGATTTGCTTCTTATCCGTACTCGGATCTTGTTTTCCGCTTCCGCCTGATACTCTGATGTTTGATGTATGAGGAGCTATCCTAAACTATTATCTCTATCTAGGATATTTGGATCTTGCCGTATGGCGTTGCAATATTTCTATTTCTTTTAGATGGAATGGCTCTGAGTACTGTTGTATGTGGCTTGCATACATACTCACTTGTGTATGTAGTTGATCCCTTCGCCTGCCGATTACGCCGCTCGTTCTTGTCCCGATGTTCTAGAAGTGGTTAGGACGGCCGAAAGGTCTACCTGTGAGTGGCCCCTGGGCCCCACCGTACTATTTTAACCACTTTTGCTCATCCAGGCATGCAACTAAGAGCGTAATTCACCGAGGTAGTTACAATCGGTTCATATATCATTTCATCTCAACACAATGACAATTAATTTCATCAGAGTGTATGTAGAATAAATCTAGGGCCTCATAAGTTTCTTCAGGGATGGAGTGAGTGAACCCAGTAACAATTGCACAACCTATAATGTTCTTGTACATCACCCCAGGTTCGCTAACTCATCCCTAAAAAAATCTGACACCAATGTGTCTGTCTGTCTTTTGGGGAAAATTTGAATCACTGGGCACAATAAGAAATTAAAATGTAATCGTACATAACAATATTCAGGGATATACATAGTCAGGTACAAAAACAAGCCTAAATATTATAATTATAAATAAAAAACCAAACAATTAATCTTCAGGTACATGTTAAAAATACTTATGATCAAAACCATTCATTCACATATGCATCATACGAATCATTCAAAGATCAGAAACAATTCAAGGATCATATATGTAGTTCCATATGAGAATAAATCAAGAGCCTCAAAATTTGTTTCAGAGATGGAGTTGGAGAACCAAAGTACCAACAGCACAACCTATATTGTTTGTGTTCATTGCTGCCTCAGGTTCACCAACCCATCCCTAAAACATGACACCATCATATGTGACTCCCCTCGAACTCTTTTGGGGTCAATTTCAATCATCGGCCTCGTTGACAAACTAAAATGTAATTCTTATACACTATGAATGCATGGAATAGATAATTCAAATATCATAGTTCTATGAATGTAGAATAAAGATACGGTCTCATAAGTTTCTTCAGGGATGGCGTAAGCGGACCAAGTAACAATTGCACAACTTATATTGTTCTTGTACATGGCCCCAGGTTCACTAACTCATCCCTGAAAAAATCCGACACCAATGTGTGTGCCTCTCTTTTGGGGCAAATTTGAATCATTGGCCACAACAAGAAATTGAAATGTAATCGTACAAAATAATATTCAGGGATATATATATGCATCATACGACTCATTCAAAGATCAGAAACAATACAAAGATTATATATATAGGTTCCATATGCGAATAAATTAAGGGCCTCATTTTTTTCAGAGATGGAGCGGGAGAACCAAAATACCAATAACACAATCTATATTGTTTATGTACATTGCTGCCTCAGGTTCACTAACCATCCCTAAGAAAACGACACCATCAGATGCCCTTGCACTATTTTGGGGCAAAATTGAATCATTTGGCAGTAAGGAATAGAAATGTAATGTTATAGGCATGTTGTGTATCAAAATCAACACTCAACTAGCAAACTCAACTAGATGGCAGATGAGCAGATTGGGGTTTTGTGACTAGACGGATTGGGGTTTTGTGACTAGATAGCAGATGCATCAATCGACCGTTCGAACCATATATATACTACCCTAATTCAAGATAAAAAGAATCTATACACGATTGAGCAAATCCTATGTATGAACAGTGAAATCTGCGGCTGCGACTGTGACTAGAGAAGTTAGCAATGTAGTACCTCAGACTCCTCATCAGGGACCTCCTCCTCGAACTCCTCATTCTCCGCGATTACATCGAAGATTTCTTGGACGGTGATGGGGTCGTTGATGTAGAGCATCAGATTGCCTCTGCCTGTCGCCTGCCCCCATTAGATCTGTTGCTGGCACCATCACGTTGTTGGCCACCTGCTGCTTGGCAGCGACGGCAACTGGCTGGACGGATGAGCTCGAACCCTCGATGGTGCGGCGACAAGCAGCGTTCGTGCCCGGAGAAGACGCCTCTACCTGCTTGGCGACGACCGAGCCATCTGCTGCTGCGCCTTCAACTGGCTTCACCTCCGGCTTGTCTCCATGCATACGCTTCATGGCGCACCTAGGGAAGGAGGTAGTGCAAGCGAAGGAGCTTCGGCGCGCGTGGTAGGTGCAGATTCGGGTTTTGGGAATAGACAGATTGGGGAAATGACACGAGCACATGGAAGAAGAAGGCTGAGCGGGTTTATAAGCACTGGACCATTCATAGTCCTTGAGTGGACACATGCGGTGGGCGGGGGGATGGGGCTACCATGATCTCCACCTTTTTTGGGTTCCTTTTTTTTGAAACAACCAGGATCTCCACTTTAGAACTGCATTGAAAACAGGCTCATGGCAGACCTCGATTCCACTACATGCAAGTGGTGCGGAACCAATTTCTAGCAACATTAGATCTACTCGAGGGGCCCCTTGACTCATGGAAGTTACTTGTGGTAGGGCCCAGTTGGAAGTGAGATTGAGAGCGCTGCATAAAAATGGGATATGTCTTATTAAAATCAAGTGACAATATATTGTAGCGTCCCGTCGACAACTATGCACTTGATGACCCCGTTGCCCTGTGTATGTGTTGTAGTAACAGTAGTAGCCTTTGCAGACTAGATTAAACGATACATGACCACTCGACGACTTTTTCCATGGACGGCATCGTGTTCCTTCTTTTTTAGAAGTCTAGCTAAGGGAGACGTCTATGTTGTCTCATGTTGTAATGTGAAGGGCACGACGTGTGCAACGAGCTTCGTTGGATCACACAGGATCAACAGTTGGTGTGCACGATCCGCGTGCCAACTGTGACAACCAATCAGGGCATAGTAGATAGAGTGGGCACAGGTTTGGGCTTCTATGAAAGAGAGAGAGGGGACAAAACTGACTAGTATCAAAAAAACCAAGGGCAAAGGTGAGTAGTATAAAAATGGAAAGTGAGTGTCTTTTACAATGAAATACATCATGGCATACATCAAATTATGCCAAGAAAGATCCACTAGAGTTCATTGGATGTGTGTTCTTCTCATAAACCACATATGGATCCACCGGAGTCATTGCATGTGTGTTATTGTCACAAACCACATATGGATCCACTAGTGTTCATTGCATGTGTGTTCTTTTCACAAACCACATATCGATCCACCAGTCTCATTGAGTGTGTGTTATTGTCACAAAACACATATGGATCCACCAGTGTCATTGAAATATCTGTTCTTCTCACAAACCACACATGGATCCACCAGTATCATTGCATGTGTGTTCTTTTCATGAACCACAACTAGATTCAGTGAATGTCTGTTCTTACACAAACCACACATGGATCCACCAGAGTCATTGTATTGCCTGTTCTTTTCACAAACCACAGCTAGAGTCATTGCATGTCTGTTCTTTTCACAAACCACATATGGATCTACCAGTGTCATTGGATGTGTGTTCTTTTCACAAACCACATATTGATCCACTAGTGTGATTTCATGTGTGTTCTTCTCACAAACCACATAAGGATCCACCAGTGTCATTAGATATGTGTTCTTTTCACAAACCATAGCTAGAGTCATTGCATGTGTGTTCTTTTCACAAACCACATATGGATCCACTAGTGTCATTGCATGTGTGTTCTTTTCATTAACCATAGCTAGAGTCATTGCATGTCTGTTCTTTCCACAAACCACATATGGATCCACCAATGTGATTGCATGTATGTTCTTCTCACAAACCACATCTAGAGTCATTGCATGTGTGTTCTTTTCACAAACCACATATGGATCCACCAGTGCCATTTCTTGTGTGTTCTTTTCACAAACCATATATGGATCCATTAGTGTCATTGCATGTATGTTCTTTTCATTAACAACACCTAGTGTCATTGCATGTCTATTGTTTCCACAAACCACGTATTGATCGACTAGTGTCTTTGCATGTGTGTTCTTTTCACAAACCACATAAGGATCCACCAGTGTCATTGGATGTGTGTTCTTTTTATTAACCACAGCTAGTGTCATTGCATGTCTGTTCTTTCCACAAACCACACATGGATCCACCAGTGTCACTGGATGAGTGTTCTTTTCACGAACCAAGGCTAGAGTCATTCCATGTGTGTTCTTTTCACAAACCACATATGGATCCACTAGTGTCATTGCATGTGTGTTCTTTTCATGAACCACAACTAGAGTCAGGGAATCTCTGTTCTCTCACAAACCACACGTGGATCTACTAGAGTCATTGTATTACCTGTTTTTTCACAAACCACAGCTTGAGTCATTGCATGTCTGTTCTTTTCACAAACCACATAAAGATCCACCAGTGTCATTGGATATGTGTTCTTTTCACAAACCACATATTGATCCACTAGGTCATTGCATGTGTGTTCTTCTCACAAACCACATAAGGATCCACAACTGTCATTGGATATGTGTTCTTTTCACAAACCACATGAGCATGTGTGTTCTTCTCACAAACCACATATGGATCCACCAGAGTTCATTGCATGTCTGTTCTTTTCACAAACCACATATAGATCCACGAGAATTCATTGCATGTGTGTTCCTTTCAATAACCATAGCTAGACTCATTGCATGCGTGTTCTTTTCACAAACCACATATGGATCCATCAGGGTCATTGCATGTGTGTTCTTTTCACAAACCACAGCTAGAGTCATTGCATGTGTGTTCTTTTCATAAACCACATAAGGATCCACTAGAGTCATTGGATGTGTGTTCTTTTCATTAACCATAGCTAGAGTCATGGCATGTGTGTTCTTTTCACAAACCACACATGGATCCACCAGAGTTCATTGCATGTGTGTTCCTTTCATTAACCACGGCTAGTGTCATTGCATGTATGTTATTTTCACTAACCACATATGGATCCACCAGTGTCACTAGATGTGTTTTCTTTTCGCAAACCACATCTAGAGTCATTGCATGTGTGTTCTTTTCACAAACCACATATGGATCCACTAGTGTTATTTTATGTGTGTCCTTTTCATTAACCACAACTAGTGTCTTTGCATGTATGTTCTTTTCACAAACCACATAAGGATCCACCAGTGTCATTGGATGTGTGTTCTTTTCATTAACCATAGCTAGTGTCATGGCATGTCCTTTCATTCCACAAACCACATATGGAGCCACCAGTGTCATTGGATGTGCGTTCTTTTCACAAACAACAGTTAGAGTCAATGCATCTGTCTTCTTTTCACAAACCACATATGGATCCACCAGTGTGACTGGATGTGTGTTCTTCGGGGAAGACTAGCCCTCGCGCGTGCTCTGGAGAGGACGGCAATGTGCGGCCGGACACACATGCGCACAGTAGGCCCCTCTTGCTCTCCTTGATTGCCACGTGGCCACGTTGTTGCTCTGCTCGTGTACTGGTATTCTGCTATTGGGCGCACATGGTACAGCAAATATTCACGACGAAAAATATGTGAGCAGTATATGCGAAAAGAGTAGTGCACCATGGAAAAAGAGAGAAAAAGAGAAAAAAACTGTGCACTACCACTGAATCGTCTCGTGCATTGCGATCGAAGGCAGTACAACATAGTATAAATAGTCAGTGCACAACCGGTGCACTGCTAGTACATTGTCTCGTGCACTGTGACTGAAGACAGTGCAACACAACACAACAAGTTAATGCACGAGTAGTACACTGGCAGGATACTCGTCGTGCACTGCGTCTGAAGGCAGTGCAACACAGTATAAACAGGCAGTGCGCGACCCGTGCCCTGCGACCAAAGGAAGTGCAACGCAAGAGAAAAAAGCAGTGCACGAGTAGTGCACTGCCAGGATATCTCACCGTGCACTGCCCCTGAAGGCAGTGCAACACAGTACAAATAGGCAGTGTACAGTCGGTGCACTGCCAGGATATCGTCCCGTGCACTACGACCGAAGGCAGTGCAACGAACCACAAAAAGGCAGTGCACGAGCAAACTGCCAGAATACCTCACCATGCACTTCGCCCGAAGGCAGTGCAATGTAATACAAAAAGGCAGTGCGCCGACAATGCACTGCAAGGACATCTAGTTTTGTAGATCTCGACACGACTAGTACAATCGTGAAAAGGATCTCGGTTTATCCAATTCATTTAAAAGATATCGAATTTTTGGTACTTGAATCTAAAAGAGAAAGGGAAAAAGGACGGGGACCCCTCTCTCCAAGCAGCACGTGTCGCGCAGGAAAGGCATGGGACAACGCGCGAAGAACTCCCAGGACACCATGTGCATGGATAGTAGCGATTGTGGGGCGAGCTCTGGAACGCGTGTGCTTTTTCTAGTGTTTCTAGTGTTCTTCTCACAAACCACATCTAAAGTTAGTGAATGTCTGTTCTTTCACAAGCCACACATGGATCCACTAGAGTCATTGTATTGCATGTTCTTTTCACAAACCATAGCTAGAGTCATTACATGTTTGTTCTTTTCACAAACCACATAAGGATATACCAGTCTCATTAGATGTGTGTTCTTTTCACAAACCACATTGATCCACCAGTGTGATTGCATGTGTGTTCTTCTCACAAACAACATAAGGATCCACCAGTGTCATTGGATGTGTGTTCTTTTCACAAACCACATGAGAATGTGTGTTCTTGTCACAAACCACATATAGATCCACCAGAGTTCATGTTTGTTCTTTTCACAAACCACATATGGATCCACCAGAGTTCATTGCATGTGTGTTCCTTTCATTATGCACAGCTAGGGTCATTGCATGTGTGTTCTTTTCACAGACCACATATCGATCCATCAGAGTCATTTCTTGTGTGTAATTTTCACAAACCACAGCTAGAGTCATTGCGTGTTTTTTTCATAAACCACATAAGGATCCACTAGAGTCATTGGATGTGTGTTCTTTTCATTAACCATAAATAGAGTCATTGCATGCATGTTCTTTTCACAAACCACATATGGATCCACTAGAGTTCATTGCATGTGTGTTCCTTTCATTAACCACAGCACGTGTCATTGCATGTATGTTCTTTTCACAAACCACATATGGATCCACCAGTGTCACTAGATGTGTGTTCTTTTCACAAACCACATCTAGAGTCATTACATGTGCGTTCTTTTCACAAACCACATATGGATCCACCAGTGTCATTGCATGTGTGTTCTTTTCATTAACCACAGCTAGTGTCTTTGCATGTATGTTCGTTTCACAAACCACATAAGGATCCACCAGTGTCATTGGATGTGTGTTCTTTTCATTAACCATAACTAGTGTCATTCCATGTGTGTTCTTTCCACAAATCACATATGGATCCACCAGTATCACTGGATGTGTGTTCTTTTCACAAACCAGAGCTAGAGTCAATGCATATGTGTTCGTTTCACAAACCACATATGGATCCACCAGTGTGACTGGATGTGTGTTCTTCTCACAAACCATAGCTAGAGTCAGTGAATGTCTATTCTTTCACAAACCACACATGGATCCACCAGAGTCATTATATTGCATTTTCTTTTCACAAACATCAGCTAGTTCATTGCATGTTTGTTCTTTTCACAAACCACATAAGGATCCACATGTGTCATTGGATGTGTGTTCTTTTCACAAACCACATATTGATCCACCAGTGTGATTGCATGTGTGTTCTTCTCACAAACGACATAAGGATCCACTAGTGTCATTGGATGTGTGTTCTTTTCACAAACCACAAGAGCATGTGTGTTCTTCTCACAAACCACATATGGATCCACCAGAGTTCATTCCATGTATGTTCTTTTCACAAACCACATATGGATCCACCAGAGTTCATTGCATGTGTGTTCCTTTCATTAACCATAGCTAGAGTCATTGCATGTGTGTTTTTTGAAAAACCACATATGGATACATCAGAGTCATTGCATGTGTGTTCTTTTCACAAACCACAGCCAGAGTTATTGCATGTGTGTTTTTTCATAAACCACATAATGATCCACTAGAGTTATTGGACGTGTGTTCTTTTCATTAACCAAAGTTGGAGTCATTGCATGTGTGTTCTTTTCACAAACCACATATGGATCCACCAGAGTTCATTGCATGTGTGTTCCTTTCATTAACCACAGCTAGTGTCAATGCATGTCTGCTCTTTTCACAAACCATAGCTAGAGTCATTGCATGTGTGTTCTTTTCACAAACCACATATGGATCCACCAGTGTCATTGCATGTGTGTTCTTTTCATTAACCACAGCTAGAGTCATTGCATGTGTGTTCTTTTCACAAACCACATAAAGATCCACCAGTGTCATTGGATGTGTGTTCTTTTCATTAACCACTGCTAGTGTGATTGCATGTTTGTTCTTTCCACAAACGACATGTGGATCCACCAATGTCATTGGATGTGTTTTTTTTCCACAAACCACAGCTAGAGTCATTGCATGTGTGTTCTTTTCACAAACCACATATGGATCCACCAGTGTCATTGCATGTGTGTTCTTTTCATGAACCACAGCTAGAGTCAGTGAATGTCTGTTCTTTCACAAACCAAAGATGGATCCACGAGAGTCATTGTATTGCACGTTCTTTTCATAAACCATAGCTAGAGTCATTACATGTCTGTTCTTTTCACAAACCACATAAGTGTCCACCAGTGTCATTGGATGTGTGTTCTTTTCACAAACCACATATTGATCCACCAATGTGATTGCATGTGTGTTCTTCTCACAAACCACATAAAGATCCAGTAGTGTCATTGGTTGTGTGTTCTTCTCACAAACCACATATGGATCCAGCAGAGTTCATTGCATGTGTGTTCTTTTCACAAACCACATATGGATCTACCAGTGTCATTGCATGTGTGTTCTTTTCATTAACCACAGCTAGAGTCATTGCATGTATGTTCTTCTCATAAACCACATATTGATCCACTAGGTCATTGCATGTGTGTTCTTCTCACAAACCACATAAGGATCCACAACTGTCATTGGATATGTGTTCTTTTCACAAACCACATGAGCATGTGTGTTCTTCTCACAAACCACATATGGATCCACCAAAGTTCATTGCATGTCTGTTCTTTTCACAAACCACATATAGATCCACGAGAATTCATTGCATGTGTGTTCCTTTCAATAACCATAGCTAGACTCATTGCATGCGTGTTCTTTTCACAAACCACATATGGATCCACCAGTGTCATTACATGTGTGTTCTTTTCACAAACCACAGCTAGAGTCATTGCATGTGTGTTCTTTTCATAAACCACATAAGGATCCACTAGACTCATTGGATGTGTGTTATTTTTATTAACCATAGCTAGAGTCATTGCATGTCTGTTCTTTTCACAGACCACATATGGATCCACCGGAGTTCATTGCATGTGTGTTCCTTTCATTAACCACAACTAGAGTCATTGCATGTGTGTTCTTTTCACAAACCACATATGGATCCACCAATGTCATTGGATGTGTGTTCATTTCACAAACCACATGAGCATGTCTGTTCTTCTCGGAAACCACATATAGATCCACCAGAGTTCATTGCATGTCTGTTCTTTTCACAAACCACATATGGATCTAGCAGAGTTCATTGCATGTGTGTTCCTTTTATTAACCATACCTAGAGTCATTGCATGTGTGTTCTTTTCACAAACCACATATGGATCCATTAGAGTCATTCCATGTGTATTCTTTTCACAAACCACTGCTACTGTCATTGCATGTGTGTTCTTTTCATAAACCACATAAGGATCCACAAGAGTTATTGGACGTGTGTTCTTTTCATTAACCATAGCTAGAGTCATTGCATGTGTGTTCTTTTCACAAACCACATATGGATCCACCAGAGTTCATTGCATGTGTGTTCCTTTCGTTAACCACATCTAGTGTGATTGCATGTCTGTTCTGTACACAAACCACATATGGATCCACGAGTGTCACTGGATGTGTGTTGTTTTCACAAACCACAGCTAGAGTCATTGCATGTGTGTTCTTTTCACAAACCACATATGGATCCACCAGTGTTATTCCATGTATATTCTTTTCATGATCCATAGCTAGAGTCAGTGAATGTCTGTTCTTTCACAAACCAAACATGGATCCACCAAAGTCATTGTATTGCATGTTTTTTTCACAAACCACAGCTAGAGTCATTGCATGTCTATTCTTTTCACAAACCACATAAGGGTCCACCGGTGTCATTGGATGTGTTTTCTTTTCACAAACCACCTATTGATCCACCAGTGTGATTGCATGTGTGTTCTTCTCACAAACCACATAAGGATCCACCAGTATCATTGGATGTGTGTTCTTTTCATAAACCACAAGAGCATGTGTGTTCTTCTCACAAACCACATATGGATCCACCAGAGTTCACAAACAAAATATGGATCCACCAGTGTTATTGCATGTGGGTTCTTTCCATTAACCACAGCAAGAGTCATTGCATGTCTGTTCGTCTCACAAACCACACATGGATCCACCAGTGTCATTGCATGTGTGTTCTTTTCACAAACCACAGCTAGAGTCATTGCACGTGTGTTCTTTTCATAAACCACATAAGGATCCACTAGAGTCATTGGATGTGTGTTCTTTTCATTAACCATAGCTAGAGTCATTGCATGTCTGTTCTTTTCACAAACCACATGTGCATCCACCAGAGTTCATTGCATGTGTGTTCCTTTCATTAACCACAGCTAGAGTCAATGCATGTGTGTTATTTTCACAAACCACATATGGATCCACCAGTGTCATTGCATGTGTGTTCTTTTCACAAACCACATATGGATCCATCAGAGTCACTGCATGTATATTCTTTTCATTAACCATAGCAAGTGTCATTGCATGTCTTTTCTTTCCACAAACCACATATGGATCCACCAGTGTCATTGGATGTGTGTTATTTTCACAAACCACAGCTAGAGTCATTGCATGGGTGTTCTTTTCACAAACCACATATGGATCCACCAGTGTCATTGCATGTGTGTTCTTTTCATTAACCACAGCCAGAGTCATTGCATGTCTATTCTTCTCACAAACCACACATGGATCCACCAGTGTCATTGCATGTGTGTTCTTTTCACAAACCACAGCTAGATTCATTGCATGTGTGTTATTTTCACGAGCCATAGCTAGAGTCAGTGAGTGTTTGTTATTTCACAAACCACACATTGATCCACCAGAGTCATTGTATTGCCTGTTCTTTTCACAAACCACAGCTAGAGTCATTGCATGTGTGTACTTTTCACAAACCACATAAGGATCCACCAGTATCATTGGATGTGTGTTCTTTTCACAAACCACATATTGATCCACCAGTGTGATTGCATGTGTGTTCTTCTCACAAACCACATAAGGATCCACCGGTGTTATTGGATGTGTGTTCTTCTCAAAAACCACATAAGGATCCACTAGTGTCATTGGATGTGTGTTCTTTTCATTAACCACACCTAGTGTGATTACATGTTTGTTCTTTCCACAAACCACATATGGATCCACCAATGTCACTGGATGTGTCTTTTTTTCACAAACCACAGCTAGAGTCATTGCATGTGTGTTCTTTTCACAAACCACATATGGATCCACCAGTGTCATTGCATGTGTGTTCTTTTCATGAACCACAGCTAGAGTTAGTGAATGTCTGTTCTTTCACAAACCAAAGATGGATCCACCAGAGTCATTGTATTGCACGTTCTTTTCACAAACCACAGCTAGAGTCATTGCATGTCTGTTCTTTTCTCAAACCACATAAGTGTCCACTAGTGTCATTGGATGTGTGTTCTTTTCACAAACCACATATTGATCCACCAATGTGATTGCATGTGTGTTCTTCTCACAAACCACATAAATATCCACCAGTGTCATTGGATGTGTGTTCTTATCACAAGCCACATATGGATCCACTAGAGTTCATTGCATGTCTATTCTTTTCACAAACGACATATGGATCCACCAGAGTTCATTAACAACAGCTAGATTCATTGCATGTGTGTTCTTTTCACAAACCACATATGTATCCATGAGTCATTGCATGTGTGTTCTTTTCACAAAGGACATCTAGAGTCATTGCATGTGTTTTTTTCATAAACCACATAAGGATCCACTAGAGTCATTGGATGTGTGTTCTTTTCATTAACCATAGCTAGATTCATTGCATGTGAGTTCTTTTCACAAACCACATATGGATCCACCAGAGTTTATTGCATGTGTGTTCCTTTCATTAACCACAACTAGTATCATTGCATGTATGTTCTTTTCACAAACCACATATGGATCCACAAGTGTCATTGGATGTGTGTTCTTTTCACAAACCGCATCTAGAGTCATTGCATGTGTGTTTTCACAAACCACATATGGATCCACCAGTGTCATTGCATGTGTGTTCTTTTCATTAACCACAGCAAGTGTCTTTGCATGTATGTTCTTTTCACAAACCACATAAGGATCCACCAGTGTCATTGGATGTGTGTTCTTTTCATTAGCCATAGCTAGTATCATTGCATGTATGTTCTTTCCACAAACCACATATGGATCCACCAGTGTCACTGGATGTGTGTTCTTTTCGCAAACCACAGTTGGAGTCAATGCATGTGTGTTCTTTTCACAAACCACATATGGATCCACCAGTGTGACTGGATGTGTGTTCTTCTCACAAACCACAACTAGAGTCAGTGAATGTCTGTTCATTCACAAACCACACATGGATCCACCAGAGTCATTGTATTGCCTATTCTTTTCACAAACCGCAGCTAGACTCATTGCATGTTTGTTCTGTTCACAAACAACATAAGGATCCACCTGTGTCATTGGATGTGTGCTCTTTTCACAAACCACATATTGATCCACTAGTGTGATTGCATGTGTGTTCTTCTCACAAACGACATAAGGATCCACCAGTGTCATTGGATGTGTGTTCTTTCATTAACCATAGCTAGAGTGATTACGTGTTTGTTCTTTTCACAAACCACATACGGATCCATAAGAGTCATTGCATGTCTGTTGTTTTCATTAACCACAGCTAGTGTCATTGCATGTGTGTTCTTTTCATTAACCACAGCTAGAGTCATTGCATGTCTATTCTTCTCACAAACCACACATGGATCCACCAGTGTCATTGCATGTGTGTTGTTTTCACAAACCACAACTAGATTCATTGCATGTGTGTTCTTTTCACGAGCCATAGCTAGAGTCAGTGAATGCTTGTTATTTCACAAACCACACATTGATCCACCAGAGTCATTGCATTGCCTGTTCTTTTCACCAACCACAGCTAGAGTCATTGCATGTATGTTCTTTTCACAAACCACATAAGGATCCACCAGTGTCATTGGATGTGTGTTCTTTTCACAAACCACATATTGATCCACCAGTGTGATTGCATGTGTGTTCTTCTCACAAACCACATAAGGATCCACCAGTGTTATTGGATGTGTGTTCTTTTCACAAACCACATGAGCATGTGTGTTCTTATCACAAACCACATATGGATCCAGTAGAGTTCATTGCATGAACGTTCTTTTCACAAACGACATATGGATCCACTAGAGTTCATTAACAACAGCTAGATTTATTGCATGTGTGTTATTTTCACAAACCACATATGGATCCATGAGTCATTGCATGTCTGTTCTTTTCACAAACCACATCTAGAGTCATTGCATGTGTGTTCTTTTCATAAACCACATAAGGATCCACTAGAGTCATTGGATGTGTGCTCTTTTCATTAACCATAGCTGGAGTCATTGCATGTGAGTTCTTTTCACAAACCACATATGGATCCACCAGAGTTTATTGCATGTGTGTTCCTTTCATTAACCACAACTAGTGTCATTGCATGTATGTTCTTTTCACAAACCACATATGGATCCACCAGTGTCATTGGATGTGTGTTCTTCTCATAAACCACATCTAGAGTCATTGCATGTGCGTTTTCACAAACCACCTATGGATCCACCAGTGTCATTGCATGTGTGTTCTTTTCATTAACCACAGCAAGTGTCTTTGCATGTATGTTCTTTTCACAAACCACATAAGGATCCACCAGTGTCATTGGATGTGTGTTCTTTTCATTAGCCATTGCTAGTGTCATTGCATGTATGTTCTTTCCACAAACCACATATGGATCCACCAGTGTCACTGGTTGTGTGTTCTTTTCACAAACCACAGTTGGAGTCAATGCATGTGTGTTCTTTTCACAAACCACATATGGATCCACCAGTGTGACTGGATGTGTGTTCTTCTCAGAAACCACAGCTAGAGTCAGTGAATGTCTGTTCTTTCACAAACCACACATGGATCCAGTAGAGTCATTGTATTGCCTATTCTTTTCACAAACCGCAGCTACACTCATTGCATGTTTGTTCTTTTCACAAACCACATAAGGATCCACCTATGTCATTGGATGTGTGTTCTTTTCACAAACCACATATTGATCCACCAGTGTGATTGCATGTGTGTTCTTCTCACAAACGACATAAGGATCCACCAGTGTCATTGGATGTGTGTTCCTTTCATTAACCACAGCTAGAGTGATTGCATGTGTGTTATTTTCACAAACCACATACGGATCCATCAGAGTCATTGCATGTCTGTTCTTTTTATTAACCACAGCTAGTGTCATTGCATGTATGTTCTTTCCGCAAACCACATATGGATCCACTAGTGTCACTAGATGTGTGTTCTTTTCACAAACCACAGCTAGAGTCTTGGGATGTGTGTTCTTTTCACAAACCACATAAGGATCCACCAGTGTCATTGCATGGGTGTTCTTTTCATTATGCACAGCTAGAGTCATTGCATGTGTGTTCTTTTCACAGACCACATATGGATCCATCAGAGTCATTCCATGTGTGTTCTTTTCACAAACCACAGCTAGAGTCATTGTATGTGTTTTTTTCATAAACCACATAAGGATCCACTAGAGTCATTGGATGTGTGTTCTTTTCATTAACCATAGCTAGAGTCATTGCATGCGTGTTCTTTTCACAAACCACATATGGATCCACCAGAGTTCATTGCATGTGTGCTCCTTTCATTAACCACAGCTAGTGTCATTGCATGTATGTTATTTTCGCAAACCACATATGGATCCACCAGTGTCACTGATGTGTGTTCTTTTCACAAACCACATCTAGAGTCATTGCATGTGTGTTCTTTTCACAAACCACATTTGGATCCACCATTGTCATTGCATGTGTGTTATTTTCATTAACCACAACTCAAGGCATTGCATGTCTATTCTTCTCATAAACCACACATGGATCCACCAGTGTCATTGCTTGTGTGTTCTTTTCACAAACCACAGCTAGAGTCATTGCATGTGTGTTCTTTTCATGAACCACAACTAGAGTCAGTGAATGTCTGTTCTTTCACAAACCACACATGGATCCACCAGAGTAATTATATTGCCCGTTCTTTTCACAATCCACAGTTAGAGTCATTGCATGTGTGTTCTTTCCACAAACCACATATGGATCCACTAGTGTCATTGCATGTGTGTTCTTCTCATAAACCACATATGGATCCTAATGTTAGGAGAGCCCTAACCTTAGCGCCCCCAATGGTGGCCATTAGACCGAGTCTTCTTGAAGGCACGCCCTAACACAGTTGTTCTGCATGAAGATTGTTACATACCGTTCGATCGGGGCGCTTGGATGATTGGGATGTTCTTTGTAAGAGCAATGCGTGAGTAGGTTGTTCTATGACATGATTGGCCACACTTACTGCACGCTTACTCTGGACAAACTGGCAACACTGGGCGAGTGTCACGACTCACGAGTTCAGTGGGCCATATGCCAGTGTCACGTCCCCTTTACTTCTCTTCCTCCCCATACTTCTCTTCCTTTCCATCAAAGCCCCTTTCCCCACTTCTCTTCCATCCTGCCATAGACGCAAGCCAATGGCGCCTCTAGTTATCTCTCCCGCAGCCACCCCCTCCCCCTCCCCCCTCTCGCCATGGGTTCAAGGGGAGACGGTGAGGAAACGCGTCGTGACGATAGGGATAGTGATTTCAATGTGAGTCTTCTCATCTCTATCTCTATCATTTGTGGCCAATTATCTATTTTGATCTAGATCTACTCCGTTTACTCATGCGCGTATGATGTGTTAGGCCAACCAGATGTTGTACGACTCCGAGTATCACGGTTTAGCGGATGAAGACAATCCTCCGCTATGTAAACATGGATATGTGCCCGCTAAATTTGTAGCGTTCGAAGGACAAAACACAGGCAGGAGGTTATTACGGTGTCAAGGACATCGTGCAATGATGCAAGGCAGAAGTTGTGGTGTTGTCAAATGGGTAGATCCAGAGTGGCCCAAATCGATGCAGAAAATGTTGGACAAACTATGGGATATGACTGTTGAGTTGAAAGAATCCATAGCCCGCTCACTGCTTGATAGTGCTGAGATGAAGCTATGGGACCTAGTTGACACGACCAAGCTTAATCGAGATCTCAGGAGGGTGCAAGACAAGGTTAGTAAAGTCGAGAAGGAGAGGGATTGTGGCGTTGGCCCTGAAAGGCCAAAGCAGAGAAAGAACTGACTCAAGCAAGGAACGATCTTCACCAGGCCAAAGTCCTGTAGTTCACAACTACGAGTATTGACAAGTGCATGAGTAAAAATGCAGAGAAAGAATTGAGGCTATGCAAGGAAGATGCTAAAAGGAAGGATCAGACGATTCGATCCTTGCTCTCGCAAGAAGATGCGCATCGGGCTAAGATTAGGAAGATCAAGGAGATGTGTGATAACTAGTTCTATTTAGCTTGAGCTCCGTGTTTTTTTAAGTTGTAATAGTAGTACATGTTGACCTAGCGGTCTAAACTAGTGGTCCCGGAGTCCTAGGAGAAAAAATTGGTCGCCTGTTAATCTGTCTTAACTCTGCATTACTTCATTTTGTCTGATCATGGTGGTATTCTGACATTGGTGGTTTGTTTAAACGCAATCTACGTGTATTGTGACACATGCAAATGGCACAACCACAATTTGTAAAGTGCAAGCATGTACACCTGGTTACTGGAGATCCGGGAGCTTCACCAGATGCAAGGGATGCAGGAGCAGGGAGGCGGTGAGATATACAGGCTCAAGATTAGGCCAGAAAGTGGTACCAATTTCCTCATCATCTGGGCATTATCGGTTGCCATTGTTGTTTATGTTGCCATGTCGTTCTGCAACAGCTGAAATAAGTTGCTACTTCATGGAGTGTAGCAACTTAAATAATTTATTTCTGTGACACTTACATTCCATCAAATTTGGAGACCTCCTGCCCCTCAGCAATCATGGAACCGGTGCTGTGTATTTTCAGATAGTAGTGGCAATCACAATTTCAGATTCAACTACTAACTCAGGCGTTTCCAAACCCTAAGTCGCGGTACATTTTACTCCGAGAACATGGGTAGATTGTTTCGCCCCATAAAGTTCCACACACAAAGCTCTAGAATTCAACCGAATTACACATATAGGTTCAAGTTAACATATTACTATGCATCGTCATTGCTAGCAGCCTTCTTCCCCATCCTAGGTGCCAATACTTCATGTCCACTGGCTTCTTCATTTCTTGCCTTCTTCCTCTTCCTTGGTGCAAATTTTCTTAGCTTCACGTACTCTGCATCGCCGGGACAATCAACACCAGAATCGTGTCCAGCATCATCTTTCCACTCGTTTTTATTTTCTTCGGGCGGCAAAATGACTGACCCAGCAGTCATGTTTCTAACCTTGCGGTGCTTCCTGTCAAAGAACCGGGACTGTTGCATAACTGCCCAATATCTACAGAGTAAATAAAACAAAAATTACAATTCAACACAAACATGCGAACCACAAGAGACTTTTGCTTACTATGAGCTAATTGGGTTCGAGCGACCACCCTGTCCAAGAATAGAAGGGCGACTCCTAGTTGCAGCAGCTTCCACATCCAGTACATCACAATTTAGCTCAAACATGCAAGCCGAAGCATACATTTTCATCAACCCAATTAGCTGACTATCACACGTTAGAGGAACCATGATGCCATGTTCATCCATGAAGCTGAACTTTGCAGTCTGCTTCGGCCATATTTCATCATGATTACGCAGAGAAGCAACCATACCAGAGATAGTGCAGATCTGCGCAGGCGCTTCTTCCATCGTGATACAATGGTGTCCATACCACTTGCCCTTCACCCTTGCTGATTTAGAGTCGTACCTGAAGAGGACTACCATAACCAGGTAAGGGTGGTCCACGGAGATCCCACTTGAAAGAAAACTGTGGACAAAATATGTTTGTCAACGTTGGGCTAACAAACATTTTAGGTTCAGTAGCCAGCTAGTAGTTATAATTAGTGTGAATAGCAAAGAGAAGGGTAGCTCACCCGCATGTAGCTAGAACTTCTTCTTTCTTGGTAGTAGGATCTGCCATCCTCTGAGATGTGCAGCTCATCAGTGGCAGAGGCGGGCTAGAGCCTCGCAACGGCAGCAACGACATGCGCCATTGGAGTTCAGGATTAGCAAATGGGCGCAGCAACTAGGCACGGAAACTTGGCACTGAAAGTCAAATGTCCGAAGGGATCGTTCTGCCTGGAGGGTGGATTTCGACACCGCTGGTCCTAGGGGAAAGGAGGGAATGGATTTGAGAAATTGGTCAACGCATTCGATCCACTTAGTTTGTCGATTTGCCTAAGAGATTGCCACGTTGGCGCTCGCGTCACGGATAGATGACCGACATTTGGGTCCCAACTGTCTACTTCATGAGGCAGTTTAACGGAATGTTTGAATTTGGCAGGGGTGAGATGAGTTTTCCTCGAACTTTCTTAATGGTCCATTACATGAGTTGGTCTATGTTAAGAAACCCCAGGCTTCAAGGACCCCAACTCTCTGAACCACGTCTACAAACTCGATAAGGCTCTCTATGGCCTTAAACAAGCCCCACATGCGTGGTATGAGCATCTTAAAGAGTTATTGTTAGATCGGGGTTTTGAAGTTGGGAAGATTGACCCTACTCTTTTTACTAAGAAGGTTAATGGGAAGCTTTTCGTATGCCAACTCTATGGTGATGTCATTATTTTTGATTCAAGTAACCAAGATTTTAATGATGAATTTTCAAAGCTTATGACTGACAGGTTTGAGTTGTCTATGATGGGCGAGTTGATGTTCTCTTGGTTTCAAAATCAAGCAACTACGAGAAGGGACTTTTCTTAATCAAACAAATTACATTCAAGACATGCTCAAGAGATTCAAGATGACCGATCTTAATGGTGTTTCTACCCTGATCCAAACGAAGTGTCACCTTGAATTAAATCCCACTGGTAAAATGTAGACCAAAAGGTACACCGGTCCATGATCGGCTCTCTTCTTTACCTCTACGCATCTAGACCCGATATTTTGTTGAGTGTAGGTGTGTGTGCAAGGTATCAAGCGGCTCCTAAAGAAATCCACTTGGTAGCGGTCAAGAAAGTCTTTCGATATTTTGTTCATTCCCCTAATTTTTGTCTATGGTATCCCAAGGGCTCTAATTTCTCTTTATGTGGTTATACAGATTCTGATTAGGCTAGTGACAAGGATGATAGGAAGTCAACTTATGGGGCTTGTCAATTCTGGGAAGGTCTTTTGTATGTTGGTCTTCTAAAAAGAAAAATTGCATATCTCTCTCCAGCGCCGAAGTGGAATATGTTGCTGCTGCAAGTGCGTGCACTCAGTTACATTGGATGAGGCAAACTTTAAAGGAATACGATATCAATTGTGACAAAGTGCCTCTTTTACATGACAATGAAAGTGCCATTAAAATTGCTTACAATCCGGTGCAACACACAAGAACTAAAAATATTGAGATCCGCAATCATTTTATTAGAGACCATGTTGCTCGTGGTGATATTGACTTATCTTTTGTGAGCACGAAGAATCAGCTTGCGGGTATTTTCACGAAGCCACTTGATGAAGCAAGGTTTTGTTATTTGAGGAATGAGCTAAATATTTTTGAGTCAAGGAGCTTAACTTGATCTCCCTTACATACTCCCTTATATTTCTTCCTTTATTTGAGTTAGGTGTGGGCATGGATATAGGGGGAGTGTGGTCCTAATTATTGGGCTAACCCTCCCCCATAATGCCAAAAGCGAGATAAATCATTTCTCTTAATATCATTTTGTGATATGTGAGTTTATTGATGAGTATTAGCTATGAACCCAAGATACATCTTCGCGGTGTCATGCCATCTACTCCTACATGGTGGCTTCGGCCACCGCCCTCTTCTTTATGAAGAGTTGGTTCTTTGAGGTTCTTTCATTGGTTTTTATTTGCCCATCTTGTGTTCTTATGGAAAACACACCAACAATTGGCTTTTCACTCTCTTGGTTTTTGCAATTCTTGGTGTGTAGTACCATCTCAGTTCGCTTATCTAAACCTAAGCCTTTATCCCAACTTGAACCATCTATCTTGCACACGAGTCCATTGTTTATCTTGTGAGGGTTTTTGAGGGGTTATGCTGGCCCAATTTCTGTGTAAACATAATAAATTGGTGAAGGCCAGATTATCCGCACCCTAGGTGGTCATATTATCCGCTCCGGCAGATTATCTGCCTTTAGTGGTGGCCAGATTATCCGGCTTGGGCAGTTTCATATACCTAGGGTTGGGCATCAGGTGGAAGGGCTAAAATAGAGCAGCTAGTCCACCCCGGCCCCCAACCTCTCTCCCAATCGCTGCCGGCCTCCCTGGCCCTCCCTGGTGTCGTTCTGGCCACTGTATGCTATGCCCCCTGGATCTTTTTCGCAACTCCTTCGGGTACCTTCTCCTCCGAGTTCTTCCTCCATGAGTGATGGCAAATTCCCAATCTCATCTTTTGTATAGATGTTGTTGTTTGTTGTTGGAACTTGGTCTAGAAGTTGCTCTTGTGCTCTTTTACTTGTTAGAAATCATAGTCTAGCAACCAAGTTGCCCGATCTATGTTTGAACTATTCATCTGAGATGATCTGCAAAAATTGCCAGGGCCGGATTTTCCCCCTGGCTCGGCCGAATTATCCAGCCGGTTGGATTATCTGCCCCTGACTTGGACGGATTATCGGGCCTAGAAGGTTTGCACGTGCTGCAGTTAATCTTAGACTATGGTTTGACATGTGGTTAACTTGTGGTTGTTCCTCTATTGTTTTTAACACTCCTGCTGGACTTGTGTGTGTTCTTATCTACTTGCTATCTACCTCATTCTCTTCACAGGTGGCTCTCGTGGGATCTCTCAGACGTACAAGTGTTGTCCTCGTGCTCACTATTTTAGGCCCAACAAAGAAGGTGTTCTTGTTGATGAGGTTGAGTTGAGGAGGCAGAAATGAGAGGCTATTAGGATGGCAGAAAGGGCTAAGAAGGACAAGAGGTCTCATGCTGGTTCCAAGAAGAAGGGTAAGCAACCTAGGGTTAGCTATAAGGACATGGATATCATTTCATATTCAGCTATTCGTCAGCGTGACCTGTATGTGGAGGATTATATTGATGAGGAGCTTGGGGACCTTCACTTTTGGTGTGCTCACCATAAGTTTGATGTTTATGACCATCGAAAGAATCGTCCCATGCGTCCTAGCGATTTGACTGAGGCAAGCCGTATGCCTCAATGTGCTGAAGCTTTAGCTGTGACTAGGAAGATGAGGTTGCATCATCTCATGGAGCTCCAGGGTTCTTATGATACTTCCGTGGTGAAGCAGTTTTTCTCCACTCTCGTGGTGTTTGGGGATGAGCGTCGCACCATGAAGTGGATGATAGGCAAGCACTATCAAGAGTATGATTTCTACATGTTTGCTAAGGTTCTCAGTTATTCTTTTGCTGGTCGCGATCAATCTTGAGGGTATCGCATCATCTCTGCTATCAAGACCAACAAAGACACACTTATTTCACCATGTTGTGGTCCCAATGGTGTTGTTGGTAAGGTTTCCAGTCTCTCTCCACTATATGCACAGCTGGTTGGTATGTTCTGTGATTGCATCACTCTGAGTGGGGGCAACAATGAAATCATCCGTGGTCACCTTGTTCAGCTCCTGGGCTTTGCTTATGAGGTTGCATCTTCTAAAGACCCTGCTATGAACTACCAGCTGGATGTGATGGATTTCATATTCCACGAGATGACTGATTCTATGTACAACAGGCTCTCTATCCCGTATCCTCCCTACATCATGATACTCATCAAGCATATGCTCCCACATGAGGATTTCGGTGACAATCTTGATGGTGTTCACAAAGTCAAGAAGATCTACAAGACTAGGAAGACCTCTCACCCCTCTACAGCTCCCAAGTCTTTTATGGGAGATGCTAGGGAGAGTGGGAGGAGGCCCCTGGTGCCATCTATTGCCAGGTAAGTAAAGTAACTGGTTCCAGCACAACATTCTTTGCATGGGAGTTGACACACACAAGGGGCAGTATGAGGCGTATAGGAAGCATCATGACATGTCTCACACTCAGCATCTTATTCTCCACCATGTCTCTGGGGCATCAGACCCTCCTCCTACCAGCATCTCCTACTTCATATGCTCAGTGGAACACTTCATGCACCAACTATGGTGAGTTCGAGCATCACTTGTTTCCGAGAGAGCCTTCACCGCTAGCCGCTGATGATGAGGATGATGACGAGGAGTATGATGATGACAAGGGTGCCTATGATGAGGAATAGGAAGAGAACAAGGATGAGGATGAGGACGAGAAGTGATCTCCAGGGACAATAGCATCGCTCTTTTCCCTTTTTGACATTTTGATGCCAAAGGGGGAGAAGTAGTTCTAGTAGGTGTCGAGGGGATTTACATGGGCCGGGCACAAGAACATTTGACATTTTATCGTTTTTCTTCATTCCTGCTTGTGCCCATTTATCATTGAACTCACCTATTTGCTATTTGGTTTATTTATGTGAGACTATGTTAGTCCATATTGTGTTATGAGACTATGGATTTATCGCTATGGAATTCTAGAATTATCTTTGTGGATGTATCGTTATGCCATTATTCTTAGAAGTCTTAGTATGGGGTTTCTTCAAAATCATCTATCATTATATTATTGAGGACTTCAATATGGTGGTATGGTACATCTCTCTCCCTAACTCATCATTTGTTCCTTAGCTTCCAATTCATGAAAAGGTACTAAGCCTATGTGTGTGCATTTGTATTCAAATGCAAACTTAATATATGCACACATGTAGGGGAGTTCTTCGTCATCCTTGGAATGATGTGTTAGTAGGGCTATATTGCAAATCCTAGTATTGTCATCTAACACCAAAAAGGGGGAGATTGAAAGAAAAATTTATGATCCCTAGTATTTTGTGTATTAGATAACAATGCCAAGGATTATTTAATTGTGTGTTTAGTGTGCAGAACAATGTTTCCACCCAAATACAGCTAATCCAGAGTTTTGGGGAGAGGATTATCCGCCCACCAAGTTCGCCAAAGCCAACAAGGCACGTCATGCGGTAAGGGGGGCAGAGTTTCTCCCCGGATTAACCAGCCAGGGCCAGAGCATTCGCATAGGTCAGATAATCCGTCCCTCCAGGGGGGCGGATAATCCGCCCCCAGGAGTTTGTCAATGCCACCAAGGCGCGTCACCCTGTATGGGGGCGCAGTTTCTCCCCGGATTAACCGGCCAGGGCCGGAGCATTCGCCCAGGCAGGATAATCCGCCCCTCTAGGATTTTTGGCAAAGGCAACCAAGGCACGTCATGCTGTGTGGGGCCGACTTTTAGTTTGGATTGTCTATGATAGGGCCGGATGTTTGCCCCGGCCGGATAATCCATCCTCGACATAGGCTGGATAATCCAACCCCCAAATCGTCCAATGACAGCTTTTCGAGTGGGGCTATAAATAGCCCCTCAGATCCCCATTTCAGATCTCTTGGATCCTGCAAAAAATTTCTGCCCAGTTCATATCGATTGAAGCGCAATGTCCATCTTCAACCACTCAAAGGATCTGGGCTTTGGGGAATCGAAGGAGGAGACTTTGATCTACATCGGCATCCATCAAGATATTCACATCCCCTCCATTCACTTGGAGGATTCTTGATCTAGTGTTTCTTCCAAATCTCTAGATCTCAATTTTGGTTATTCATTAACTTGTTCTTGTGGAAGCTTGTTGTCATCACGGGAGCCTCCAATTCAGTTGTGGATGTGTGCCCTGGTAGAGTTGCAAAGGCACCGGTTCCCGCCTAGAATGGTGCCAAATAGTGGAAGGTGGATCAAGCCTTTGGTGGCGAGATCCATCGGAGAATAGTGCGAGGCCTATTGTGGTGTGGTGGTCTTAGTACCGCCCACCCCTCCAACGCAGACGTATGATGGCTCAAAATATCTTGAGCTCGTTGGGAACCCCATGAGGAAGGTATGATGAGCACATCAGCAAGTTTCCCTCAGTTATGAAACCAAGGTTATCGAACCAGTAGGAGCAAGGAAACAACCCCAAGGTGTTGCTACCAACTTGGAATCCTGCACAACACAACCACGGAACTTTGCCCCAACTTACAGTGAGGTTGTCAATCTCACCGGTTTTGCTGAAAACAAAGTATTAAACGTATTGTGTGGAAGATAGTAATTGCTTGTAGAATCTAAAAAGTAAATAGTAAATAGTAGATGGTATATCAATGGTAAAAGAATGGACCAGGGTCCACAGTTCACTAGAGGTGATTCTCCTTAAGATAAATAGCATGTTGGGTGAACAGATTACATCGGGGCAATTGATAGATTTGAGAAAGCATACAATGCACACACTAATCATCTTGACTCCTATGAGATTTGACTGGGCATTACAACATTATACATAGACCGTAACCCAACTGCATATATGACTAATAATCCTCCTTCAGGTTACCATCCGAACCCCCGCTAGTATTAAGTTGCAAGCAACAGATAATTGCATTAAGCAAAGTGTGTAAAGTAAACAATACGATTGTCCCATGGACAAAGGATTGTTTTTTCTCCCTAGTAGCAACAACACATCTACAACCTTAGAGATTCCTGTCACTTCTCCAGATTACTAGAGGCATGGACCCACTGTCGAGCATAAATACTCCCTCTTGGAGTTGCAAGCATCTACTTGGCCAAGATAGTTACAAACAACGGAGAGCATGCAAGATCACAAATAACATAGACATGATAGAATCAATAATCAATCTGAAATAGCATCTCAATATCCATCAGATC